>JBBPBO010000001.1:31645526-31715359 GCA_037974295.1 Cicer cuneatum
ATATATTTTTGTTTATCGTATCTAAATTGTATCATATCTTTAATTTCAAAAATTTCACATATCTGCATATTTTTATCGCATCTAGGATTTATAGGTTAAGAATCTTAAAAAAAATCATTTTTGATGTTTTAGTGATGTTTGTGTATAAATTTAAAAATAAAAAAAAAAGCATTTTGTAAAAAACCAATTTTTATTTTGAAAATGAAAAAGTTATTTTGGTTACTTTTTAAGAAAATTATTTTTAATAAAAGCGAATAGTGGATAAATGTAAAATATTTATATTTATAACAATTGATTATCAAAATTAATTTCTTATAATTCATAACAAATGGCATAATTTGACATGAGATGAATTTATATACTGATGATTTTTTTCATTAAAATATTTTGTTTTGTTTTAAAAGAGATGGTAAATTTCATTATAATTGATTCATACAATTATAAGATCCCAAGTCACTACGCCAAAAATGACTTTTTAGGGCGCGCATTTTAAAGCGCTTAATAACTAAAAACGCTATTGTATAATATTTTAAAAATAACGGAGGATACAACACTGCTTTATTGACAAACGCTTTAGCAAAAGCGCTGTTGTAGGGTCATAGCGATTTCACATAATGTTTACATCGCTTTTAGAGTGCTTCGCGTAAAAGCGCTGTAAAATATAGCGCTCTCATATAAAGTTTAGAGCGCTACATTTACAGCGCTTTGTATAAAAGCGCTATAAACTCTGTAAATATTTTAAAATTTAATTTTTAAAAGCCGTTTACAGCGCTTATGGATAAAAGCGCTGTAAAATTAAGCGCCCACACACACTATATTTACAATGCTTTTAAGAGCGCTTTGTTTAAAATTGTCGTAAATGTTGTAAATGTTTTGAAATTTAATTTTTAAAAGCCGTTTACAACGCTTATGGATAAAAGCGCTGTAAAATTAAGCGCCCACACACACTATATTTACAATGCTTTTAAGAGCGCTTTGTTTAAAATTGTCGTAAATGTTGTAAATGTTTTGAAATTTAATTTTTAAAAGCCGTTTACAACGCTTATGGATAAAAGCGTTGTAAAATTACAAGCAGTTATATATAAATAAATAAATACATAAAAACATATTTAATATGTTATATCTCTTCGAACCCTATTGCGAACTTTCCTCTCCTCTACTTTGCGCCCATTTTTACTGAATGATTGTTGTCTCAGGTACTGTATTTATTAATTTATTATTATCTCTAAAACTGATAAATTGTTACTTGATAAATCATATAAAATTTTAGATGATAAATCTGTTCTATTTTGAAATTTGTTCGATCTGTTCTGTTTTGAAATCAAACTTGTATGCATGACCTTGGACCTTGGTTTCCATTTTCCAATATTAGTCTATATATACTATAGATTTGTATGATGTATTAGATTGATAAATTTGTGTAACACTGCATTCATATATATTGCATTCATCAGCTACATTCATAAATTCTTACATGATAAATCATATAAAATTTGTTCGATCTGTTCTATTATGTTTTGAAATATATATAACTTGTATGCATATATATATATATAATGTTATAGATTGATATATTTGTTATATATTGATTTGTTCTTACTGCATTCATATAGGTCATATAATTAAAATGGACCGGAAATGGATGTCTGTCAATCGAATGTCAAAAGAGTATGAAAATGGAGTGAAAGAGTTTGTTGAATTTGCAGTGAAGAATGCAAAAGACCCAAATCGAATCACTTGTCCTTGTTTAAAATGTTGTTTTTGAAAACGTGTTAGAGCAGATGAATTGGAAGGACATTTAGTATGGCATGGAATTGATAAAAGCTATACATGTTGGATAAAACATGGTGAGAAAAAAAAAAGGGAACACTTATTTTGACAGTGATGCGACATATGATTCAAATGATTTCAACACAGATACATATGAGCGGGACCGAGTTGAAGATATTGCAAAAGCAATTGAAGAAGATCTTCGGGATTGTCCTAAAATATTTGAGAGTTTGTTGAGTGATGTAGAGAAACCATTATATAATGGATGGTCTAATAAAAGCTTCACATAATTATTAACACTCCTAAAAGATATGTTGCCAGATGATAATGAACTTCCCAGTCGAACCTACGAGGCTAAACGAATTTTGTGCTCTATTGGCATGACTTACGAAAGGATTCATGCGTGTCCTAACGATTGCATTTTATTTCGAAACGAATATGAATTACTAAAGGCGTGTCCGAAATGCAATGTCTCTCGATATAAGAAGAAAGAATCTACTCTAGCAAAAGTCGTGTGGTATTTTCCTACAATACCAAGATCTAGGCGAATCTATCGTAGTGAAGAAGGTTCAAAACACTTGACATGGCATGCAGATGAAAGAATTAGAGATAGAAAGTTACGACACCCTGCAGATTCTCCATAATGGGCAAAAATTGATCACGAGTATTCTGATTTCGGTAGAGTCAAGAAATCTACGACTTGCACTTTCTACTAATTGAATGAATCCATATGATCTTCAAAGCATATCACACAGCATGTGGCCTGTGATTTTGTTAATTTATAACTTACCTCCATGGTTATGTATGAAGCGTAAGTTTATGATGTTGGCTCTGTTAATTTCTGGACCCAAACAACCGGGGAATGATATCGACGTTTCAATTTGAGGGCTATGTTGTTCGACACAATTAATGATTTTCCAGCATATGGTAATTTATCATGGTATAGCATTAAAGTTCAGTGTGCATGTCCTATATGTGAAGATAGTACATATTGGATGCGGTTGAAACATTGTAAGAAGAACGTCTTTCTTGTACATCGTAGATTTTTACCTTTTAGTCATCATTATGGTGGGTGGATAAATGCATTCAATGGAAAATCAGAGGAAGGTACTGCTCCAAAAGCACCGACTGGATATTAAATATTGGAAAAAGTACAAGGTTTGACCAATAAATTTGGCAAACCATTTGCGGGAGAGCTTGTCAAAACTGGGTGGAAGAAAAAGTCAATTTTCTTTGAATTGCCATATTGGAAGTCATTGAATATAAGACATTTTCTCGATGTGATGCCTTTCGAAAAAAATATCTTTGATAGTGTTATTGGTACGTCACTCAGTGTTCCGGGAAAGTCTAAGGATGGCATCAATGCAAGATTGGATTTGGTCGATATGGGAATAAGAAATGAATTGGGTCCGTAAAGTAAGGAAATCGCACATATCTACCTCCAGCCACTCATACTCTATCTAGAAAGGAAAAAAAATTTGTGTAAATTTCTACACGAAGTTAAAGTTCCTGAAGAATACAGTTCAAACATAAAAAATTTAGTTTGTATGAAAGACCTCAAGTTAAAAGGTTTGAAGACTCATGATTGTCATGTTCTAATGGAGCATTTGCTACCAATAGGTATACGTTCAATTTTACCTGAAAAAGTTCAACGAGCCATAACTAAATTATGTTTCTTCTTCAGGGAAATTTGTAGTAAAGTGATCGATCCTCAAATTACCGACTTTGCAGAGGGAAATTGTTGTTACTTTGTGTGAGCTTGAAATGTATTTCCAACCCTCATTTTTTGCTATAATGGTTCACCTTACTGTTCATTTTGTTAACGAGACACAACTTTGTGGGCCAACTTACATGAGATGGATGTATCCGATAAAACGATATATGAAAATATTAAAAGGGTACGTAAAAAGTAGAAGTCGACCAAAAGGATGTATTGCTGAACGGTACATTGTCGAAGAAGCTGCTGAATTTTGTACTAAATATCTATCCAATGTTGAATCCATAGGACTTCCTATGTCTCTTCACTCGGGAAGAATAACAGGAGAAGGGATAATTGGAAAAAGAGTAATGACTATATCAAGAACATAATGGGAGCAAGCACAATTGTATGTTCTGCACAACGATGATGAGGTTCAACTGTATGTTACAATACACATGGATCAATTATCTAGTTTGAACATGAACAAGAATAAAAATTGGATAACACGATAGCATAATCAAAGTTTTATCCCTTGGCTAAAAAATCACATTAGCTCAAAGTGTCATATAGACCCCGCTTCAATTTCAGAGAGATTGAGGTGGCTAGCAAATGGCCCGAGTTTACATGTCTTTTCTTACACCGGTTATGTAATTAACGGCTATACATTTTATACCACAAAATAAGATGAGCAAACCATTATGCAAAAAAGCGGAGTCACTCTAGTAGCTGAAGCGATGCATATCTTAAGTGCAAAAGACAAAAACCCAATATATGCAAATCTATCATATTTTGGGGTTATCGAGCACATATGGGAGTTCGATTACACAATGTTTCGTGTTCCCATCTTTGGTTGCAAGTGGGTCGATAATAATAATGGCATTCGGATTGATGAGTCAAGGTTTTTGCTTGTCGATTTTAATAGGGTGGATACAAAGATGAGCCTTTTATTTTAGCGTCGCAAGCTCAACAAGTGTTTTATGTCACTGATCCTGCTGATGATAAATGGTCTGTTGTCCTATCGACCAATAAAATAAGTGATGATAACAACAACGTTGAAGATGTTGGTAATGATATTTTCTTTGTGACATCACAACCATGTGAAATTGATTCAACTGATGATGGTTTATATCTTAGAGATGATCATGATGATGGAATTTGGATCAATCCATCATTTCGTGTCGTTAATGGACAAACAAATGTGAATCCCACCAAGAAAAGAAGAGGGGCATCTTAAGTGTGTTTATGTGTTTTATATAAGTCATGTAATGATCTGTACTCATCGTGTAAAATTTCATGTAACTTGACCTGCCAGAACTGAGTATTTGATTTTATGCTTATATAATTCATCATATAATTTTTTTAATTATATTATTTAATTATTTTAGAGATGACAATTTGATAAAATTTTTAACTATAATCTGAACTCATCATATAAGTTGATATGAACAATTTGGTATCGATGAGTATGGATAGTATATGACAGTGTTGTAAATGGTTTTAAAAAAATAAATTACAATTACAAGAGACAAAACATTTACAGTGCTTATGGGAAAAAACGCTGTAAAATGCAAAATAAAATACAAGTACAAAACATTTACAGCGCTTTTGCCCATAAGCGTTGTAAATAGTTTCAAAAAAATAAATTACAATTACAAGAGACAAAACATTTACGGCGCTTATGGGAAAAAACGTTGTAAAATGCAAAATAAAATACAAGTACAAAACATTTACAGCGCTTTTGCCCATAAGCGCTGTAAAGGGTTTCAAAAAAATAAATTACAATTAAAAGAGACAAAATATTTATACCGCTTATGGGAAAAAACGCTGTAAAATGCAAAATAAAATACAAGTACAAAACATTTACAGCGCTTATGTGTAAAAAGCGTTGTAAAATGCTCATATAGCGCCTTTTATATAGTGTGTATATAAGCGTTGTAAAATACTATTTAAGGCGCTTTTTATATAGTCTTTTAAAGAGCTTTTTGGAAAAACGCTGTAAAAGGGTTTTTTTATAATATTATGTAAACTCATAATATAAGAAATTGCCTCTTCATTTTCTTCTTCATTACGTATACTCTCATCCCTACGAACTTGGCAGTGTGAAACCCTTATTCATTACGTACTCTTATACGAATCATTCTCCATATACGAACCCTTCTCTCTATCCATATTCATTGTGTACTCTCTATTTTCATTATTCTCCATTTTCAATAAGTTCTATCCCTACGACCATAAGGTTTTTAAGACGCTTTTTGTTCAGTTTTTTAAAGCGCTCTGTGGAACCCTAGTGTTATCTTCTCATTGCACAAGATATTTCTATTTGTATTTCTGCGACGTCGTAACCATAAACTACAGGTATTGTTATTCATATCTCGTTGTCACTAAACTTCTAGTACATGTTGTATTTATTCAATCTATTGTTGTCACTAAACTGCATGTTGAATTTATACTGCATGTTAAACTTATACTGTGTGAAATGTGTAGATAAATGGATTCCAACAACGATTTAAGTCGTCAAAACGAAGAAGTTGTAAACATTGAAGCTGTCAACGCTAAAGGCTACGAAGGCAAAGTGAAGCGTGGGGCAACTATAATGCAAAAAGTCATTATAGCAAGAAGTACTGGAATAAAATTTGAGGTATATATACTATACTTTTGTTTAGATTTTATTTTATTTTCTTTTTTGAAAGCAATCACTTACACTCTAGCTATGAGTTTGTTAGGTGAGATGGAGTGAAAGTGGCCAGCTGTTTGAGCCCAACAGTTCAATGATGGTAAGCTACATTGGTGATGTTGTCCGCCAAAATATCCCAATAACAATCGATGACTGGAGAGACAAAGCATTGAAGGATGCTAAAGATATACTGTGGAGTGATGTAAAAGTAATTAACTTTTTTACTCCACTTTTTTGTTACTTAATTATAATTTTTTCCATTGAAATACTTTTATTCAAACTCTTTATTTATTTGGTTTTCATAGCGCTTTTAACAATGAAGATGTGCGTAAAAATTACGTACTTAGAGTTGCCAATAAAATTCACAGAGGATTTAGATCTCATCTGTCGAGTTGTTACCTAAGAGACAAGTGTGGAAATGTGAATGTTGAAGCTCCAAACATTTACAAACACTACATAACACCTAAAGAGTAGACTTCTTTTGTTGCTAAACGCTCAGACCCCGCATTTGTGGTAATATTTATTTTATTAGTATGTGTGTTTTATTCATATTCATATCTTATATTTTTTACACGATCGTTATTTTATTTATTTATATATAGAATATAAGTACAGCAAATCGGGAGCGAGCAAAAAACCCAGCGCATCTATACAAAAGATCGCATATGGGGTATGCGTGTTTAGAGCAAAAAATTGTAAGTAATCATTACTTTTATACATTGTGGTAGCTAGATTATAAACTATAGTTTATAACTAATATTTTGTTTATCTCTTAACGAACAGCTGCAAGAGACGAAATTCGATCAACCATTGGGTCGTCATATCTTGTGGAAGGAGGCTCGCGTAGATAAAGATGGAATAGTGGTAACGAAAATGTTCAACAAGTTGTTCAAGAATGTGTAAGTATACTATCACTTTAATATTTTTTAATATTGCCTTTTAAAAACGATATTGAACTTCTTTTTTTAATACTACATGTATTTTAGGAAAATTTGGAACAATGTCTTAAAAATCAAGATGGAAATAAAGAAGTTAGCTGCAGGAACATTCTCGGCAAGGTATTCAATGTTCCTGAATATTTTGGCCGTGTGAGGGGTAAGGTTTAGCGTGACTCCCAAAAGTTATTTTTTGAAGGTGCAAACACGAGAAGGGGGGGTTGAATTGTGTTTGACTAACTTGAATACTTTTTCTATTTTTGCAGTTTTAAAACAAAACTTGATGTATGAATAAAACAGAGTTAACAGCAGATATAAAGTAAAAATAAAAACACAGAATTTTATACTAGTTCACCGTTAACGAGGCTACGTCCAGTCCCTTCACCTTGAAGGATTTCACTAATTCAAAACCTTGAATTACAACAATACCACTGACCCTCCAAGTCAGTCTTCTCAAACAGTCTAACAATCCTAGACTTTTGAGGAATACAACACCTTGACTTCTTAAGTCAAGTCTTCTCCTACCAATCTGACAACCCTAGATTGTAGAAGGAATTACAACGCCTTGAATCTATTTGCCAAGTAATCTGCTACCCTTTCTGACTCCCTCAGATTGTAGACTCTACTTCAACAACTTAGATCTAACACAAGGGAAAGAAAATAACACGAGTGCTTGCTTCTGGAAAGCTGAAACTCACAATTAACCTCACTAAAAACTCAAGTGTTTGCTTTTGGAAGTGTATGACTCTTTTGTGATTTTCAATGTTGAGTCTTCAGTCTTGAGCCTCCTTTTATAGATGTGAATTAAGGTCTCTTCCAAGCTTAATTTCGAGCTGTATCTTGCCAGATACTCTTGCAAAAATACTTTGACCAATCGGGCTTCATTTAAATAAAAACCATATCTTTTTCAGCTCCAGATTTGCTTTCAAAAATAACTCTGGCCAATCCTGTATTTAATTAATTTTGGATCAAATCTTTCTTCCCGCCAATAGCTTCTGAACTTCCATACGACTTCAACTTATTTTTGAATCAAATCCTTTTAATACTTTGATCAAATTTAATTAAATCTCCATCGTAAATCATCATGATTAAATCTGAACCGCTTGATTTTCTGCTCTCGTCCACATCTGGACCATACTAAGTGATATGTTGTGATCCTCTGATTTCGGCCAACCCTGGACCACACTTTCTGATCTTCTGATCTCGGCCAACTTGGTCTTGCAAACTGATCTGTTGTGATCCTTTTATCTCGGCCAATGCTGGACCACACATTCTGACCTTCTGATTTTGGCCAACACTGGGCCATGGTCTGATATTCTGATCTCGGCCATATACTTAATTCTTGACCATTGATCTGAAACTTTTCCCTCTGATCTGGACCAATTTTGAACTGGGTCTGGATTGAACTGATATTAAATTTGGACATATAATATTTCAGTTTGGACATTTTACCTTCTGATTTGGATCAGGTATGGATCAAATCTGGACATCATTTCTTCTGTTCTGGACTTAGTTTCATACCCTGAACCATGCTCTATTCTGGTCTGGGTCAAATCTGGATTAAATCTCTTGTTCTGGATCCATTAATTTATCCTCTAATTAAGTCTGGATCAAGTTTGGACTGTTTATCATTTCACTGCCAGGCTATCTTCTGGTCAGAATAACTTCTGGACTAAGTCTGATTTATGATATCTTCTGGTCTGGAACAACTCTCCCTCTGGCAGGCTTCCATCTGGTCTGGTCCAGGTCTTCTTCTGACTTTGCTTCCTTCTGATTTGGGCCAGGAAAGATATCCTCTGGTGGTGTTTTGACATCTTGGTGTATCCTCTGGTAATTTCAGGATGCATCCTCTGGTAATTTCAGGATGCATCCTCTGGTACCTTCTGGATGCTTTTTCTGGAGTCTTCTGGAGGTGTATCCTCTGGTAACTCATCTTCTGCCTCTGATAACTTCATCTTCTGGTGGCATTTAATATAGTAATTGAAGGTACAAAATAAGATTACATGAAGTGCTTTTGTAAACATCAAAATCCTAAGTACTTAGAACCAACTTGGTTCCAACATTTTTCACATGAGAAGCGCACAAATCCCTCAAATGATCAAGTATTAGAAGCACTGAAAACCCTATCGGAGCAAGTTGCATACTTGGTTAAAAAAGATAAGGAAAAACAACATCAATGTGAAATGCAAATAGAAAGTGAAGATGGAAGTTGCAACATTGGTCGTAAAAGTCTATCGAAGGTAATTAATTACTTAACGAAATAAAAAATTCATTCAACCTAATTGTTTCACATACTTATGTATTAACCGTTGATTTAATTTAGGGTGTTTCACGTTGCTGCCTATATTTGTCTTCCCCTACCCGCATGGTTGGGAAAGGAATATTGTACAATACTTTGGGAGAAGTATTGCACAACAAAGATGTCCCTGCCGGTCGTGTTAAAGTGTAACCTGTGGCGATTTTAGAACCACTTGCACCGTTGCCTATCCCTGACAATGACGGAGATATGAAACTTTTGGGAGAAACAATAGGTAGCTATGTGGCATGGCTGAAACATCTTGTTGGCACTGATCAGGAGGTATGTTTTAATTGCTATGTATGTTTAGTTGTATGATTATGATTAATTATATGTAATTGCTGATTTTTCCGTTTTTATATTTCACATTTATTTAGATTGTTGCTAAAGGGAATAATGATAAGATCCCTCACAACGAGTCTGTCACTTCACTAAAAAAAGCACCAGAAAAGGTTTGACATATACATCAATTCATGTATACGAAATGATTAGCTTACTATAATAACTAACAAACTGATCAACCTCATTTTTTTCATATTCAAACAAAAAAATAAACCCGCTGCACTGCAGGTGCAGGTCTGTGGTAAAAATAAACCTTCCGAAATGCAAACACTAGATCGAGGAAAATTAGTTTCTCTTCCTAAAATAAGTCAACCACGCCTTGCTCGATTTGGGTCGTGTCTTAGCACAACAACAAAGATGAATATGAAGAGCAACAATGATGCATGTATGCTACACATGGAAAAAAGTATATTCGGAGAAGAGTATTTAGAAATTCTTGGCAAAGAGCTAATATAAGAACTTCTCGATCATAAAGAGCTAAGTGCTACTGTAATCAGCATATACATCAGGTAATATAAATACTTTATTTAAGATAAAAATTACCTTTTAATTGCATCACTGCCACATTAATTTATTGATATTATAATCTAATTTTATATTTGAAGGTTTTTGTACGAGAAGTTGGTGTGCGCGCGGAAATTGTCAAGTAGATTTTCATTCTTATCTCTGCATAAACTATCCATGTTTAAACTCGATCTAGATAATGTAAATAAATATGTAGTTCATAGACTTATAGAAAATAAAAAGAAGGACAAGCTGTTTCTGGCACCATACAATTCAGGGTACGTAATTAGATACTTTATCTATATCTTTTTTAATTTATGATATTATGAGTTGTGTAAACAAATTTGCCAACCAAATTTGTGTTGTTGTAGGCCACGTTGGATGTTGTTTGCCATAAATGTGACTTCTGAAATTGTATATTATTTAGACCCATTGCACGGTCATTACAACAATCACCCTGATATAAAGAACAACTTCGACACGTAAGTAATATTCATTTATTTCTTACATGTATAAATAATGTGTTTGATCATTGAATAATAATCATATTTATTTGATAGTGCTCTGCAAGTTTTCCGCGCTCAAAGGTGTTTCAGTGTCGAAGAATAAGTCAAACAACATCACATGGCTTCCAGTAAAGGTTTGAAATTTTTGTTATAGAACTTAATTATATGTCTTTAAATTTTCATTTACAATCAATGCATAAATATTTATTGGCGTACATGTTTTATTTTATAATGTCCGCGTCAAACTAACAACATAGATTGCGGATACTATATAATGAGGTTCATGAAGAATTGTTGATCTGAATCAACATATAATTCCAGAAACGGTACGTTATTTTCATTATATTTTGATTTTCATTTATAAACTATATATATATATATATATTTGGTTCTAACTTATTTTGCTTTAGTATTTTGACAACTTCAACCCAACTTACTCTGAAAATGATCTCAAAGAAATGAAAGAAGAATGGTGTCGTTTGTCCTCGAAATGAACGTTATATAATTTGTAATTAATTTGTTGATATATTGTCATGATGTAATTTGTTCTGTGAATATGTAATCCATACTGTGAATATCTTGCTACTGTCATGATGTAATTTGTTCTGTGAATATGTTGAATGTAATTTGTTCTGATAATATATGTAATTCATACTGTAATTTGTTGTTGTGAAACACTTGTAATTGATATTGTTGAATGTGAATATGAATTTGTTGTTGTGACGTGAATTTTAATGTTCAAAAGAAGAATCTAAATGTGATATTTGATGTTCGTAATATGTAAAAAAAAAGACAGCGCTTCTTTAAAAAATGCCATAAAAAATCCTTTTACAGAGTTTTTTTAAACGTTTTACAGCACTTTGTTTAAGTCCTTTTGCAGTGCTTTTTTGAAAAAGCGCTATAAATCTAAGTTAAATAACTATATATGGGACCTATTACAGCGCTCTTTTGAAAAAGCGTTGTAAATCAAATATAAGAAGCGCGCTATATATGAGACCTATTACATCGCTTTTTTGAAAAAACGTTGTAAATTTAATATAAGAAACGCACTATATATGAGACCTATTACAGCGCTCTTTTGAAAAAACGTTGTAAATCTAATATAAGAAGCGCGCTATATATGAGACCTATTACAACGCTCTTTTGAAAAAGCGTTGTAAATCTAATATAAGAAGCGCGCTATATATGGGACCTATTACAACATTTTTTTGTATTTTCAATAGCGTTGTTGTATCCTTTTATAACACTAGATACTAGAGCGCTGTAAAGGGCTTAAAAAAAGCTGTAAAAGGCTATTTTTGACGTAGTGAGTTCAAACTCAAGACAAAAAGACCAACCTAACAATATCGAAATTTTACTAGTTGAACTAAAATTTAAAGACTCCATTAAAATATCTCAAGTCAAGTGATTTAATTGATTTTAACGACAAGACCCTTTTTTGCCAAAAAAAAAAGTGAGATCACAAACATAACATTTATATCTTGAATTTAAATAGGAGAATAGCACAAATAACTTACATTAACAAACACAATTTAAAAAAAATATGATAAATAACTTACATTAAAAAATTTCAAAATTTTAAAAAAAAATATGGCTGCTGTGTAATAACTTTTTTCTATAAGTTAAAAATATATTAGAATAAAGAAAAAAAAACAAACACAAGAACTTGGGAACATTGATTTATCTGGTGAAAAGATAAAAATAAAAAGAAAAAATAAAAAATAAAAGTATGTTAAAGAGTGTTCATATAATTCTTTTTACAATATATAGACTTCTCTCAAATATTTTAGTGTCTCAACATATTCACACACTCCAAAGTAAATTTTTAAGTTACATTTCATAATACTTAAACAAGAGTATAAGAGAAAAGAAGCAAGTTAAATACAGAGTGAAGTGTTTTCGACAAGTGCATGCGAAGAATTGGACCTTGAATTTATAGTTTCAGTCACCATCATCATTTATCATACTAGACAATATGACACTTTTCTAAGATGTTTCAACCAACACCAATAATTAATTTCCATCTTGATTGAAATTTATGCAACTTTTGCTTTGATTGTGTGCACCATTAATCAAGGTGATAACAACTATCATATGACACTATAAAGAGTATATTTCTCTTAAATTTAAATACTCAAATAATTTTTTATAACCCACCACGAGAAGTATACATCATTTGAAGTTAAATCACACCAATAATTTTACATGTCGAAAATTATGATGAAAAATTATATTACAACTTCTGTGTTTACGTTCTCAAGAAGATCATTGACATAACCTCGTAATACACTTTGCATCGATGTCAACCAATATTTGTATAACATGTGTATGTTCAGTATCATAGTAGATTTGTCAAAATCACGTTGAACCATTGTAGTTTTACAAAACTACAAGTTATAACTTTTGTAATATGATGTTGAGTTACCGCAATTATGACAAATCTACTACAATATTAAACATATACTAAATCTACTAGCTATAACTTGTCATTTTCCATGACAACACCATAATGCCATATGGACGTGGTAAACTTCTCGTTTTTAGAGAAGATCATCCTCTCCCACAAGGAAGAAGACATTGCCAACATTATTTCCATTTGGCGCTTTACGTAATTTTGATTATATAAATACATCATTGACTTGATCTTTCTACAAGGTAAAATGGATTTTTCCATCAAATTCCAATATAAAGAGAATGATCACCAAAATAAAAAGATGATTTTATAGATTTATTTTCATATCATAAACTAGCCATTAGCCATGCACTGTCAACTTTTCTTGATAAAAATAAAATTTATATAATTATTTAAAAAATCAATTCTTTAATTAGTATGGAATGATAAATTTGTAAATAAAATAATTTAAGTAAAGCGTAAAATTAGAAGGAAAAAGCTACACCAAAACTTTGTATATAAGTATAAATCAAAAGTGGAGAATAATATTAGTATTATATTAAAAATTGAAAATGATATTAATTTTAAGACATATTTTTTAAAATGTCATTAATATTATAAATCATAATGAGTAATAAATAGAAAAAAATAACGAATTTTTATGTCTCCTAAGTTCAATATCATAGTTTCTCCAGAGTGAATTTATAAAATAAAGACTGATAATATATATACATATCTTATTTTAATCTTTGGATTTCAGAAGAGTGAGTAACTAGACACTAGTATTCTGGAATTCTTTCAGTCGGTAAGTAAAAAGAAATAAATCATCAAGATTAATAAGTTTATTTGATGTTTTAGTTTTAAAAATTCATTCTAAATATGATTATGATATTAAATATTTTTACATTCACTTATTGGATGAATTAATTCATTTCTCAATATATCAAAATAATTTTAAAAACAATAATAACATCTCTAAACATGTGTAAAAAATGTAACGTTTCAAAAACTTAAAAACATTTCCTTATAAATGAGATGGGAGTTCCAACATTATATTAGTTCGAGTAGAATTAAATATTGATATTTTAAATAAGTTTCAGGTTTTAAATTTGTGTTTGAGAAAATGCGGTTGAGACGAGGGATTCCGTTATACGTGGCTAGTTAGTTAGGTTTTTTAATAGAAATGAGTTGTTCACAAAATCGATAGATTCTAACGTAAACGATGTGTTAAAAAAACATATCACGCCAGATATAGTAATATGTTTAGGTTTAATAAAAAAAAAGTATTTAATTTGTATATATTATTATTATAAAATTTAAAAATCATCCTTTTACAATTTAATTCAATTTTAAATCTGTATTTAAATAGCTGCATCTCCCAACAAGCAACTACCTTGTTTCTTGTTTGTAGTAAGTTTCCTTGTTGCAGTGCATTTTTTTCCAACAAGCAACTACTTTTTTTTTATTTTTTTGTCCTGATAAAGATATATTTTTACTATTTGAATACACAATAAAAAATATCAGCCACTCTTTTCCATTTTCATCTCTGCAACTAAATAATTTCTGCAATAACACTATAAAAACCAGACATCTATTTATCTTGTAGACACAAAGATCCAATCTTGTAGTCTATAAATTAAAGCAAAAATCAGTTCCGAATAGGGGGCAGAGGAGTTTTATTTTTCAAAAGAGAATAAAAGAAATAAGAGAGAAATTGTTAAAAAAGAGAGATTCTTAAACAAAAATGAAGTTGAGCAGAGAAAAAACAATTTAATTCCATTCTCAAAATCATATACTTCAAACCTAAAAGGAGGATAGAAAACGAAAAACAGAGAACATTGCTATCATTTCAACTTCCACCAGTAACCATTGTGGACCACTGTTACACCATAGTTTCCTTCTTGTTCACTGCTATAAACAGTTCTGCATCTATCACATTTGTTTCGTTCTTCATCTCTTTAAATATGACACTTTTTGTTGTTTGTATGTTGAAATTTTGATTTCACCATTTAAAAATAATGTCTTTTTCTTGTTGGTTTCTTGATAAAAAAATTTTGGATTCATGTCTAAGAGTGATACCTTTTGTTTGAGAGATTGTTAAATTGAAACTTGCTTTTTGAAATATCCCTAACACAATAACAGTCACGTATCACACTAACCACACCATCAGTAAATATCGGTTATATCATCCAAGCCAAAGTATTATGTGTAGATTTTTTTTTTGGGCATAGGCCTGTACCACCAGCTTGCTTGCATAGGCCTGTAACAAGCTTGCTTGTATTTTTTGTTTATTAAGCACTAGGTGTAGACCTTCTTTTACGCAGAGGCAAGACTGTACCAATTTGTTTATATTTTTCAGATTATTAAGTACTAGGTGTAGGCTGTACCAATTAGCTTGCATTTTCAGTTTATTAAGCACTAGATGTAGATAGTTTGCTTGCATTTACAATTTATTAAGTCATAAAAATCAAAGAAAATATTGGTTCAAGCCATGTATAAGTTGGTACATCATATTAGTTCTAAAACTCTTTTTTTAACAAATTAACAAATTAATTCAAAATCAAAATTTGAAAATTTGATTAATTAGATGTGACATCTTTTTAATCTTTGAGTTGTTAAGACACAAGTTGTACCACTTGGTGGTTTTAAAACTTAGTTTTAAAAACCGAAAATAATAAAAAATATTGTTATAAAGATTAACTAGATGAGACATCTTTTTACTCTTTGAATTTTTTGAGACACGAGTTATACAACTTGATAGTAAAAAAATTCACATTTTGAAATAATTATTCAAATCAAACAAACTCTTTTTTTTTCTCTTCATCAAAACAAATTTTTCTTTAAAAATAATCAACACATCCGCATTTTCTACCCAAGAACTGCGTAGCTTTGATTTCTCCATCGCACCGGGAGATATGTAGGAGTAAGATCACACTTTTGTCAAGCACATTAATAAAAATTTCTTTTTTCCCTCTTTTTTTTTAAGCACATATTTATTTCAAAATCACATTAAAAATAAATAATTGATATTCATAAATATATTTAAGTTAATATTAATTTTGTACAATTAATTATTGGTAACTGTATTTTAACGGATGTCGTAGAGTGTGTTGAGACAAAATCTCTTTCAAATGGTTTTAATGATAACAAAATTATTTAAAAATATTATGATTTTTGTTAATGACTAATTTGTGCTCTTGAGTGAATTAATATTAGAAAACACGTTACTCTTCAGTAAAATGCAAAAGAGAAAAATCTAAGAGTATTGACAGAGAAGAGGATGAACTCTCAAGAGGATGAATTATTAAAATCACTATAACAATGATTTCTTATCAAAGAGAAGTTAAATCAGTGTTAGAGTTTGAAAGAAAAAGAAATTTAACTGAAGAGAATAAACGAATAAGGATGAACAGTAAGAGGATGGACTGTTGGAACCAAGTAGGTTCTTTTAATTAAAGTTTTGATGTTAGCAAAAGTATTTTATGAAAATCATATTTTGACTTAGAAGAAGTATGAAAAATAAAAGGATATGAAAAATCAGAGGATGACGTCACTAGAAGATAAAATGCCACCAGAAGATACGGCCAGAAGATATCACCAGAGGATGCCATCAGAGGATGCATCCAGAAGACACCTCCAGAAGATACCAGAGGATATCACCAGAGGATCCCATCAGAAGCAAGAATTAGAGGATGTCATCAAAGGCAAACATCAGAGGATATCATCAGATGGAAGAAACAATGACATTATTAGAGTATTATTCATGGCCCAGATCAGAAGAAAGTATAGTCCAGAAAGAGACTTGGTCCAGACCAGAAGGAAGCATGTCCAGAAGGAGACTTGATCCAGACCAGAAGGAAACATTGTCCAGAAAGAAACTTGGTCCATAACAGAAGGAAACATAAGTCAGACTTGGTCCAGACATGAAGATAGCATGGTCCAGAATAGAAGACTTGGTCCATACTTGGTCCAGATAAGAAGATCACACAGTCTAGATCATGAGACAAAATGGTACAGATTAGATCACATGGTCCAGACTTGGTCCAGATCAGCAGATCATACGGTCCAGAATTTAAATCATGATGCAGATCAGTGAAGACTTGATTGAATTTTGATAAAAATTTGATCAAAGTATTAAGGAGATTTGATTCAAAAATCATTGAAGACTTGAAGGAAATTCGAATGAAATCTGAAGCTAAAAGCTACGGTCTGAAATTAAGAGAAACAAGATTGGTCAACATAATTTTCAAATGTAATCTGAAGCTAAAAGATACGTTTTGAAATTAAGAGAAATAGGATTGGGCAACAAAATTTTCAAAGGAAATCTGAGCAAGATTTATCTCGAATTTAAGCTTGGACAAAGCCCTAATTGCAGCTATAAAAGGAGGCGTCAGGCAGCATCATTAGGCATCAAAAATGAAAGAACTTAGGCTTCATATTCAACAAAATCCGAGAGTTCAAAAGATATAATCACTTGAGTGCAAAATCAATATTTTCTAAGTGTTTTCGAGAGAGAAAAACAGTGCAGCAATCAGCTTTCCAGAAGCAAATTTTGCAGAGTTCCAAACCCTTGTAATCCAACTCGTGAGAGGTGTAGATTCCTTCTTCAGTTTAGGGTTGTCAGATTGGTAGGAGAATACTTGACTTGTAGGGTCTGGGTGTTGTTATCGTTCCTCAAGAGTCTGGGGTTATCAGACTGTTTGGGAAGACTGACTTGGAGGGTCAGGTGTTGTAATTCAAAGTGTTTTGAATTAGTGGATTAAAGCATTCAGAGTGAATGGACTGGATGTAGTCAAGTTAATGGTGAACCAGGATAAATAGATGTGTTCTTATGTTGTTATAATCCGCTGCTAAGTCTGATTATTTATTCATCAAATAATTCGCATCAACATTCAACAAAATAGAAAAGGAATTCAAATTTGACAAACACAATTCAACCCCTTACTCGTGTTTGCACCTTCACGGACCTCCAGCTCATTTCATTCTCATATGATGAAAATGGTTCAAATTTATCAAAGTACAAAAAAACTGTACTAAACAAGACCAAAATAGAATCTGACATGTCTTGGAGAATCAAAAAGGAAAAAGACAGCTCAGGTCCAAGCATCTAGGATGATTGAACCTCCTATACGAGGAAGAACTAAAATCTCATCCTCTTACGGTCAAATAAGACAAAAGACAGCTGGATGACATTTATGTAATTAAGACTGCTGACCTTGGACTTTTGTTTAAGCCCCCAACGGTCTTAAAGTATCTTAACAGATGGATAGAGTATCTTAAAACTCTATAAAAGGAAGGGAGTTCTTCATCATTCTACATATAACAACAAAGCATACAAAGAGCAATTCTAAAAGCTATCAAGAGCAATTCCATCCTCTCTTTATACTTTCTATAATCTTACATTAGATCTCTGAAATATCTTTTTAGAAAGTTTTAGTAAAGAGAAATATCATAAAATTCACCATATCATCTTGTAATTTCCAAGTGAGTTACACTTGAGAATAGTTGAAATTTGTGAGAAGATATTGTAAGCTTGGTGAGGCTCTAAAACACACAAAGTGTAACTGATCTGTGTGAAAGGTTGATCGTTTTGATTATTAGTGAAATCTCATAAGTGTGTGAGGACTGGACGTAGCCTTCATTGGGTGAACCAGTATAAAGTTTGGTGTGTCATTCTCTATTCTTTGTCTCTATCTTTTAGTAATCTGCTCATACTCAAAGTTTTAAATTTCCAACCTCTGATTTTCGTCCTCTTGAAGAGGATAATATTTTAAAACACGAGAGAAAATATTAAAACAGCAAATATCTCTATTCAACCTCCTTCTAGTGATAGTCTAGCTACTTCAATTGGCACCAGAGCAAGGTTCCCTAGAAAACTACCCCTAACAGTGTAAGAGAAAAATATCAAAAGAAAAAATGTCAAAAGCTAAGTATATCCCTAAAAGAGGATCATCCAGCAGACCTCCATATTTTGATGGCACAGATTACTACCACTGGAAAGGAAAGATGAGAATTTTTCTCATATCACAAGATAACAACATGTGGTCTATGGTTGAACATGGAAATCACGTCATTAGAATCAACAACACATATTCATCCTCCGACGAAAAACCTCAAGCACAATGGACAGCTGAAGAAAATGATAAGGTACTCCTAAACTCTAAAGCTTATTCATTTCTAACATGTGCTTTGAGCAGGGAAGAATATGACAGAGTTGAAGAATGCCAAAGTGCTAAAGAACTATGGGACACTCTAAAGATCCATCATGAAGGATCAAGTCATGTTAAAGAAGCCAGGATCGACATGGGTGTAAGAGAATTCGAACTGTTCGAAATGAAGGAAGAAGAAACGATTGATGAGATGTTCTCAAGGCTAACAATCATCCTAAACAACTTGAGGTCCCTTGGAAAGGAATACTCCGTTCAAGAAAGGATAAGGAAAATCCTAAGTTGTTTACCAAAAGAATGGAGATTGCCATTACATAAGCAAGAAACTTGGCCACCATGAGGTTAGAGGATCTAGTTGGAACTCTTAGAGCTCATGAACCATTGTTGCTTGCTGATAAACCAAGCAAAAAACGAAAAATGATTGCTCTGCAATCTAGTCAAACTAAAAGTCCATCCTCCAAGAAGACTAAAAATGTCACAAAAAAGGAAAACTTAGAGTATCCTCTATCTGAGGAAGAGGATGAACTCGCTCTGATTTCCAGAAGAATTCAGAGGATGATAAATCAGAGAGGGCGAGACAAAAGATCTCCTCAAAAAGGAAAAAACAGACAAAAGTCAGATAACGTGTTTTGGATGCAACAAAATGGGACACTACAAAACTTAGTGTCCTCTAAACAAAAGGAACACAAGAAGATTTCACAACAAAAATAAATCTATGATGGCTACTTGGGATGACAGCGACATATCATCCTCTGAGCAAGAAAAGGAATAAGAGGCTGACCTCTGTCTCATTGCAAACTCAAATACTAATAAGGTAACCATTACAAAACTATGTCTTTCTTGTGAAAAATTAGAAATAAAACTTGACAATCTTTTAAATGACTCAAACACTCTATCTCATAAATGTGCTTTTCTTAAAAATCAACTTTATGGAATAAAGAAACTAAATGAGGAACTTCAAATATGGAATTTTTTACAAAGCTGGTATTGGATTTAAAAGTTCTTAAAAGCAAAAATTATATGAAAATTTCTTTCTACCTAAAAAACAAGAGGATAGGCCGAAATGCACATTTTGCAAAAAATATGGACATATTATCAAAATTTGTCATGCTAAGAAAAAGGCCGAAAATAACAAAAGGAGATGTTCATTTTGTGGTAAGCATAAACACCATGACTCCATTTGTTATCATAAAAGGAAAATCCTTAAAAGAGGACGAACAAACCACCAAGGACCCAATTCTATATGGGTACCTAAGTCACTTCTAAACTCTAACACATGCACATCCTCTGATCAACAAAAGAAAGTCATGGTTCTTGGACAGTGGTTGCTAAAGGCATATGATAGGGGATAAGCATTATTTCATTTTGTTAGAAACAAAGGATGGAAGATCAGTCACATTTGGAAACAATGATAAAGCTCAAATAAAAGGAACATGTATCATTGATAAAAACAATTCTGCCAAAATTGAAAATGTTCAGTATGTAGATGGTTTAAAACATAACTTGCTAAGCATTAGCCAACTGTGTGATAGTGGATTTGAAGTAATTTTTAAACCCACTCTATGCGAGGTCAAACATTCATCCTCGAGTATAGTTTTCTTCTCCAGTATTCGAAAAAAGAATTTATATGTTTTATATTTGGATGATTTGCCAACTTAATATTCTTTTATTTCTCTTGAAAAAGATAAATGGATATGCCACAAACGAGCTGGTCATACAAGCTTGAACACTACCTCTAAATTATCAAAATTAGAATTAGTCAAAGTTCTTCCAAAAATTAATTTTGGGAAAGACAAAGTATGCGAAGCTTGTGCCAAAGAAAAACAAGTTAAAAGTAGTTTTCACTCAAAAAATATTGTTTCAACAAATCATCCTCTCGAACTCCTTCATACTGACCTCTTTGGTCCTATTAAAACTCCATGTCTTAGTGGAAAAAGATATGGATTTGTAATAGTTGATGACTTCTCACGATTTACATGGGTTTTATTTTTAAAACATAAAAATGAAGCCTTTGAGGCATTTCAATATTTTTGTAAAAAGATTCAAAATGAAAAGGCTACAAAAATTATTTATGTGAGAAGTGATCACGGGGGTGATTTTGAAAATGAGTCTTTCAAAATTTTGTTTGATGAAAACGGAATTTCTCATAATTTTTCATGTCCAAGAACTCCTCAACAAAATGGAGTTGTTGAAAGTAAAAATAGAACTCTACAAGAAATGGCTAGAACTATTTTGAATGAAGTCAACATTGAAAAATACTTTTGGGCTGAAGCCATCAATACAGCTTGCTATGTTTCAAAACGTGTATCCATCAAAAAAAATTTAAACAAAACTCCTTACGAACTTTGGAAAGGCAGAAAACCAAATATTTTTTATTTTCATATATTTGGATGTTATTGCTACATCCTAAATAATAAAGAAAATTTGGGAAAGTTTGATCCAAAATCTGATAAAGGAATATTTTTAGGATACTCCACATTGTCAAAAGGTTATAGAATATATAATCTTAGGACTCAAACTGTTGAGGAATCCATGCATGTTATTTTTTATGAGTTTGATGACTTGTGCTTAGAAAATATGGATAAGTTTGAAGAAGATGAACATTTATCCTCTAAAGTACACAGTCCGAACGAAGAGGATGATTCTGATCCAACCTTTCAGCAACCTCCAATAGGATGGAAGGTGGTAACACATCATCCTCTTGATCTGATCATTAGGAATACTACCGATGGTGTTAGGACCAGACAATCTTTAACAAACAACATGGCCATGATATCACAAGTTGAACCTAAAAATATTAATCAAGTAATAAGTGACAAATCATGGGTTGACGCCATGATGGAGGAACTGTCACAGTTTGAAAGAAATAAAGTATGGAATCTTGTGCCCTATCCTCTGGACAAATCCATCATTGGAACTAAATGGATTTTTAGAAATAAACAGAATGAAGATGGAGAGATCATTAGAAATAAAGCAAGACTAGTGGCTCAAGGTTAAAACCAACAAGAGGGAATAGATTATGATGAAACATTCGCTCTGGTTGCTAGACTTGAAGCAATTAGAATCCTCCTAGCATATGTCACTCATAAAGGTATCAAATTATTCCAAATGGACGTCAAAAGTGTGTTTTTGAATGGTTTCTTAAATGAGGAGGTTTATGTTCACCAACCTATTGGTTTTGTGAACGAAAAGAAGCCTAATCATGTGTTCAAACTCTCTAAAGCTTTTTACATATTAAAACAAGCTCCTCAAGCTTGGTACAAGAGGTTTAGCTCTTTTCTGAAATAAAATGGCTTTTCAAGAGGACAGATCGATACCACACTCTTCAAGAAAACTCTTAAAGAGGATATGTTAATTGTACAAATATATGTAGATGACATAATCTTTGGGTCCACAAATGAAAAGATGTTAGAAGATTTCTCTAACCTCATGCAAAGGGAGTTTGAAATGAGCATGATGGGCGAACTGAAATTCTTTCTCGATTTACAAATTAAACAAATGGAAACCAGCATCTTCATTTCTCAAGAGAAATACACCAAAGATCTCCTAAAGAAATACAACATGGATTCAGCAAAAACTATGGGCACTCACATGCATCCATCCTCCATGTTACACAAAGATGATGAAGGAACTTCAATATATGAAAAAGAGTACAGAGGGATGATTGGATCCTTACTATACTTCACAGCTAGTAGGCTTGAAATTGTTTTTATGTTGGTCTTTGTGCACAGTTTCAATCCTCTCCTAAAGAATCTCATCACACAACGGTGAAAAGAATTTTTAGATATCTGGTTGGCACCACCGATCTTGGAATAAAGTATAAAAAGGGTTCAAATATTGACCTTATAGCATATTGTGATGCAGACTATGCGGGAGATAAAGTCGAAAGGAAGAGCACAAGTGGAACTTGCCAATTCCTTGGTGAATCTCTCATAAGTTTGTCATGCAAAAAACAAAGTATCATTGCCTTATCAACTACAGAGGCAAAATATGTATCAGTTGCACAATGCTGCTCACAAATACTTTGGGTAAGAAATCAACTAGAGGACTACTCACTAAGGTACGCAAAAATTCTCATCCTCTGTGATAATACAAGTGCTATATTGAAATCAAACATCATTTCATAAGAGATCGTGTTCAAAAGGGAGATATTGAGCTAATTTTCATTGAAACTGAAAAACAATTAGCAGATATTTTTACCAAACCTCTTCAGGAGGACAGGTTCAAAAGCATTTTGGAGAACCTCTCCATCATAAGTGTGTCCAATATATTTTAAAAATTCCTTTTATTTTGTTAATTTTTAAAAATGTATTTTAACATTTGCCTTCCTTTAAAAAAAACAACTTTTGCCTAAAAATCTCATTTTGTAAGGATCATTTCTAAAAATAGCAATGTCCCCCACTTAACCAAGAGAATGAGCAAACTCAAAATGATGTTTAATGAATCTCATTTTTCAGTTTTTGTCAAATCTGCCTTGGGTCAAAGTTAGTCTTTCTATGAGAATACATGTGATTGTTGTAAATAGCCTAAAAAATCAGTAGATCAATATAACCTAGAAGAGGATGATTCTGTTTTGGTGAAATAAGCCCAAAGTCAAAACTGCCAAAGCCTGCGCACGTTTCCTTGTTGTTGGTCAGTTTTCTGCGCAAACTCCTTAGCTTCCGCCAAGCATTTAATGCACTGACGGCTCTAGGTGACCATTACTGTCATCCGCGTGGCCCTAGTTAGCTTACTCCATCATCACCTCATGTCAATCACAACAGTTACCACCCTTTCAAATACTCATTCCTTCTTCCTCTAACCGTCACTTTATTTTCAAACCTCCTTTCTCTAAAAATTCCTGCTTTGTAACCTTCATTCGCTTCTCATCAACGTTTTCAAACTCTTTCTCTTTCCTTCACTCTAATGGCTCACACAAAACTCTCTGCCAAACGTAAAGTCTTAGACAAAGCTCTAGAAGAATTTTATGAAGATTACTCCAACAATGAACTGAGCAAGCACGAAGAGGATGAAACTGAAGAAATCCTCCAACCTGAACCTATGAACGTCATCCATCCTCCTTTACACATTGCCACTATTCCAACCATCACCTTCACTCCTCCTCATCTAAAAACAAAACCTTCCTCCTCTTCTAAGACCTCCTCCTCTATTCACATACGAAGTGGATTCAAACCTCCTTCCCTTGTGTCATATCCTCCACAACATCTGCGTACATTCAATTGTGCCAAGGGCTAGTAGTTTTGAAAAAGTCACTGAGCTTGACCTCTTGCTTATCCACCATCTTATAACTGGAACTCATCTACACTTGGGTAACATTATTTTTAATTTCATGTTGAATGCTGCTGTCTTGGGTCGTTCTGCTCCATATGGGATGATCCTTACAAAAAATTTCAAGTTTTTTAAACTGCCTCTTGAGGACAAGCCCTCAATTTACTTCAACAACACCTTTTCCATGAGAAACGTGAAGCAGATGAAGCTTCAACCTCTTGATCCGTCTCACTCCAACAAATCCACCACTACAACTTCCGCACTGGCTAAACCATCATCTGCACCATCATCTAAGAAAAAGAAGAAACTTAGAAAAAATTTTCACACCATTCCACCATCTCAACCAGAAACCATCCAACCTCTTGCAGAGGATACTACCTCTCACGCACCATTCATTACCACTAATCGCACTCTCTCTCTTCCTTGTGATTTTGATGATACATGTCTACCACAATCTCCACCACTATCTATCATTCCGTCTAATCATAAAGAAGTTAATACTGCCACGGATGCCCTAGCGGATGCTCCTCCCTAATTATGGAGGATGGTGAAGAACTTTATTATGTCACCATAAATTCTCTCCAATATTCCCTCCTGGAGTTGAGCCTGCTGAAACTTCTCAGACCTTAGTAGAAACTTTCATGATACCCCCATATCCTCCATTTAGTCCATCACAGCCACCGCAAGTAAGTTTGAACATTGGTATTCCCTCTGTCTTTCCTTCTACAACAAATGCTCCCTTTCTAACTGCTCTTGTTATTGGTGAATCCTATCGACTTCTTCCTAAGGTTACTGGTCAGTTTAGCTCTATTGACTCCTTCTTGGCCAAGACCAGTGAGTACTCGTCTAAAGATAAAGCTGGTAGTTCGCAGAATAAAAATGCGAGTGTCAACGATGTCCCCAAAGACAAACGCTACTGTCAGAGGACGAATGAATAACACAGTCACAGGGAAATTAGGTTGTTAAAGAAAATTCGAAAGGATCAAAAGAGGCTGTTTGTAAGTTTCACAAACTTTCAACACCAAATGGCTCAGTTCGGCCCCATCCTTGAATGGGTCACCAAACATTTGGTTCCTACAATTTCACCTGGAGACCATCATCCAGTGCTGCAGGCCCAACTTCCTCCTGCTGATGTTCCACATCCTCATCCTCAGATGATTAATCTCCGTCAAAATGATCTTGTGTCTCTTTGATTTTTCTTTTTGTTGTTGACCAAATTCAGGTGAAGCAAGATTATGAAGATTTTGGTTGCAAATTTGTTGTTTGTCCTACAAAATATTGCTTATTTCTCTGTTTCCATGTTGCTCCTTGAAATGTTAATTTTAATATGTTTTTTTTTTAAATATGTCATCTGCTTATCTATTATTCAGCTAATTGAAAGTTAGTTCATTCCAAAAATACATATCTCAAAAACAGTTCTATAAGAATGTTTGAAGGGAATTTTTTTTTAACAATACTTGTATGATTAAGGGGGAGCTTAAGTATTTCATTATTATTTTTATCATAATCTAAAGAATTTTGTCATCATCAAAAAAAGGGGGAGATTGTTGAGACAAAATCTCTTTCAAATGGTTTTAATGATAACAAAATTATTTAAAAAGATTATGTTTTTTGTTAATGACTAATTTATGCTCTTGAGTGAATTAATATTAGAAATCAAGTTACTCTTCAGTAAAATGCAAAAGAGAAAAATCTAAGAGGATAGATAGAGAAGAGGATAAACTCTCAAGAGGATGAATTATTAAAATCACTAACAATTATTTCTTATCAAAGAGAAGTTAAATCAGTGTTAGAGTTTGAAAAAAAAAAAAAGAAATTTAACTGAAGAAGACAAAGACAGAGGATAAACGAAGAAGGATGAACAGTAAGAGGATGGACCTCCAGCTCATTTCATCCTCATATGATGAAAATGGTTCAAATTTATCAAAGTACAAAAAATCTGTACTAAACAAGACCAAAATAGAATCTGACATGTCTTGGAGAATGAGAAAGGAAAAGGACAGCTCATGTCCAAGCATATAGGATGATTGAACCTCCTATATGAGGAAGAACTAAAATCTCATCCTCCTATGGTCAAACAAGACAAAAGACAGCTGGATGACATTTCTGTAATTAAGACTGCTGACCTTGGACTTTTGTTTAAGCCCCCAACGGTCTTAAAGTATCTTAACAGATGGATAGAGTATCTTAAAACTCTATAAAAGGAAGGGAGTTCTTCATCATTCTACATATAACAACAAAGCATACAAAGAGCAATTCTAAAAGCTATCAAGAGCAATTCCATCATCTCTTTATACTTTCTATAATCTTACATTAGATCTCTGAAATATCTTTTTAGAAAGTGTTAGTAAAGAGAAATATCATAAAATTCACCATATCATCTTTTAATTTCTAAGTGAGTTACACTTGAGAATAGTTGAAATCTGTGAGAAGATATTGTAAGCTTGGTGAGGCTCTAAAACACACAAAGTGTAACTGACCTCTATGAGAGGTTGATCGTTTTGATTCTTAGTGAAATCTCACAAGTGTGTGAGGACTGGACATAGCCTTCATTGGGTGAATCAATATAAAGTTGGGTGTATCATTCTCTATTCTCTCTCTATCTTTTAGTAATCAGCTCATACTCAAAGTTTTAAATTTCCAACCTCTGATTTTCATCCTCTTGAAGAGGATAATATTTTAAAACACGAGAGAAAAAATTAAAACAGTAAATATCTCTATTCAACCCCCTTTCTAGTGATATTCTAGCTACTTTAGGGTGCTGATACCT
This sequence comes from Cicer cuneatum, assembly GCA_037974295.1. NCBI lineage: Eukaryota > Viridiplantae > Streptophyta > Magnoliopsida > Fabales > Fabaceae > Cicer > Cicer cuneatum. Next base: position 31,672,850 of record JBBPBO010000001.1, read on the forward strand.
TCCCTACGCATAATCAACTCCTGAACTCAAAATTTGGTTTTAAAGACCAGTTTTCTATTTAAGGGTTTCCCAATGTTTTTCCTATTTTAAATAAACTTTGATGGCGATTCCATTGAATTTTGATAAACACTCAAAATTTAAGCTGTGACAAACAGTATAAATTTATTTTATACATACATCAAATTAAATTACTCTAAGTAAATTTTTGTGGAGATATTTTAGAAAGTAACTTAAAAAAATGAAACTATTAAGGCTGTTTTGCAATATCCAAAAACAAACTTATAATTTATAAGTTACAAATTCTGTTTAGTAATAGTCATTTGTGAGTTTATAGCTCATAGTTTATAATATTTTTTATAAATTAATTCAAGTAGTGTATGAATTTTTTTTTCTTCCAAATTTTACCCTTACTATATCCATTTTTCCCTTTTTATTTTGTTTATTATAATTTAAAATAAATAATTTTAAATAAATAATTTTAAAATTTTAAAACAATAATTTATTTATAAATAATTTTAAAAAATAATAATTTAGAGTAAATAATTTAATCATTATAATTTTAAATTATTTATAAATAATTAAAATATTAAAAATAATTAATATTTTAAAGTAAATAATTTATTTATTTTAATTTTAAAAAAATAGATAAATAAATATAAACTATATCATATGGATAAATTTTAAATAACTACTTTTAAAATATTTTAAGTTTTAATTGATAAAATTTATTTTTAATTAAAAATATCTCTTTATGTCATTTTACATTTTAAATTAATTAAGCCGTTGATTTTTCAACTAATTTTATCAAGTAGAACCATAGTGTAATTTGATTGAATGCATGTAAAAAAATATTTATACAATCAATAAATTTAAATGAATCTAAAAAACTAATATGAAATCCTAAAGAAAAGGGAAAAGAGGAATCAATTAAATTTTTTGTTTTGACAGGAAAGATAAATTATAGTATACCTTTTTTTTACTCATTTTATCATTTTCACATATACTTTATTAAGAAAATTATGAGTATATTTAATGTGTTCATACTGATATTTCTAAAATATTATTTCTGTATAGATGTATTGATTTTTCTTAAAAAGAAAATTAGTTATATTGATAAAAAATATATATTTAAAAGAATAATAAATAGGTTTAATTCATATTTATTAAAAAAGTTATTTTATTTTAAAAAAAATAATAAATATCATAATAATTAATTAACATATCGCATTTAAGTATAACTAGAACTTAAAAACATTTAAAAATTATTTATTACGTCGATCACGATCCTTAACATGATTTAACTTTTATTATATTAATTAAAAATTATACAAACCGTGGTCTGTAATTATTCATTACTTAAAAATAAGGAAGCTTCTATCTATTTCCATTGATATTAAATGTTTTATTTTTAATATTTACTTATTTGTTTATATTATTATTATTATTATTATTATTAAAACATTAATTATTATTTTTAATATATTCTTATTAATTATATTTTATATAATTACTGAATTAAGTACTAATAATAATAATAAAGATATTTCGTAATCAGAAGTGGTGGAAATCAAGTTTAGTGGTATATTAAAGCCAACGAGTGAGAGAGTATTGAAGAAATTAAAGTATTATTTTTGAAGGAAAAAGACGATATATTGTTTGGAAGTTAACCAGAGTACGCAAAGCTAGCATTACTACTGTTGTTAGGCCTTAATCAATCACCGTTATAAATTCATTTATTCATACTGCTAGTATTGTGCTCTCATCTTCCATTCAAACCATGGATACCATAACTACCAAACTCTTCTTCCTCTTTTCATCTCTCTCTCTTCTTCACGCCTTCGCCAACGCCACCGACATTCACTATTGCGGTCAGTTATTTCCGACTCTTTCCCCCTTCTTCCCATCCATTTTTCTTTATTTATTGTCACCTAATTTATCGTGCCTCAATATTGAATCTTTATTTTTAATTAAGAATCGTATTGTTTGTGGCCTGTTTATATTCTGACAGACAGTTGAATTGATAATTGAGTTAGATTGAATAATCAGTTTTGCTAACTGGAATTCACTTTTTAAATAATCATTTCAACTCAAGATTCTCTTCAATTAGTTTTTTGTCAAGGATTGTCCTATTTCATCATTTTTACAATTTAATAATTTAATTTAATTCAAACTGTTTTGTCGTATTACTGTTGTTTTTATTGAATAAATGATTAATTTAATTTAATTTAATTCATATACATGTCGTGTAAAGATTTTTACCCTTTCAATCAACCATATTCATCAAATCATAAAAAAAAAAAGTTTGACTTTATACTTCTAAAGTCAGACATATGATTTTGTTTGTGATTTCTCAACAACGTAAAACTTTTTACGCTGATAGGATATAAAAATTACTCAAACTAGGACCTAATTATCTTGTATCTATGCCACAGATAAGAAAGCAAACTATGATGTTGATGTCAAAGGAGTTCAAATATCTCCTGATCCCATCGCAAGAGGCCACCCTGCTACATTCACCATTGCTGCTACTACAAGTACTGTTTCCTATGTTACTTACAGTGTTTCTTTTCTTTTGTTTTTTAAATATCTTTTGTACCTATGCCACAGGTAAACAACTTAATTAAGTGGATATAGCATAATTGTTTATCATAATAAGTGTTTATGTATAAGTTATTATTGTAACAAAAAGATAAAATAAAGTCAAATTGTTTTTATATGCTATCTTGGAGAGCTTATGGAAATAAGGTGAAAACAACTTATTGATATGTCATTAGCTGTTTTCATAAACTCTTCCAAACACTCTCATAAGTGTTTACGTCAATAGGTAAACTCAAATAAACAAATCCAAACAAGCCATATATCATAGTGGTGATGCTACTAATGCATTTCGGGTGGAAATAGATGAGGTTTTGATGGATAATGAGTTGACCTTCATTTCTCTAATCCAATTGTTTCATGACTCAGGTCAAGCGTTATCAGGAGGGAAACTAGTGATTGACGTGTCGTATTTTGGATGGCACGTATATAGTGAGACCCATGACCTTTGTGGAGAAACATCTTGCCCTATTTCGGTTGGTGATTTTGTGATTGCTCATTCACAAGTTTTACCTGGATTCACCCCACCAGTAAGTCAGTGTTATTATTTTCATTCTTTGAAGAGATTATGTATGTGAGTGTATATACTTTGCAGCAAGAGGAAGTATATCTATAAATGCTAGTACAGATTTGCAATTGATCCAAAATCTCCCATGCTAAATTGTTGGCTTCTCCTATATTACTTGGAACTTGGGAAGAAATCCTTATACTTTGTGTTATGGCATTTAGAGAAAGGGATTGACATTTGTGATAACACAGCTATCATCTGATTTGTCTTAGGTTCAAATTATTGGATAGTACTAGCATAATATCTGTCTTATTGTTTGAAATGTTTTTCCAATGATTTGGTAATTGGAGGTTAAGTCAGGATTGTTAAGGTGAATTTTCTAAGTGTTGTCAAATAGCTGCTATAACGTAGCAGAATTTGAAAAAATCGTTATTATTCTGTGATATACTATTTAGTATGAAGTGTGGTCAATTAGTGGTTATAGTTGTGCTAGAGAACGTAGCATAGTAGAATTGGAATAAATTGCTATTTTCTGTGATCCATGATTGAGAACACTGAAACTTCTAGTTGGTGTTCTCATTATCTCATGAATGATGAACAAGTTCTCCTTTGACCAACGTAGAATCGATTGTTTCAGTGTTTAAGATTTTGTAATTGTTTATTGCCAACTAGAAAACATTGTTTCTACTACGTTTTGTACTATGACATGCTTTTTAGTCCACTTCAAGGCAACAACAACTATGTTTACTTGAAGTAATATTTTGATTTTCCATCAATGCTATATCGACAAATTCCTAGTTCGTTCTCCTGTGATTTAATCCCCCTTAAGCACACATAGGATTTTGTGTTCACTGCTAATGCTATGAGAATTTTAACTTGCAATTCATCCTGCCCTTCGAGAGGTTTAAAAGTTGAATGGGGCTGTGGCTCTTATTTTTTTCCCCTTCATGTTATCGACTATTAAATAAGAAGAAAATTTATTAATGGCATGTTGTTAAGAGTGTTTAATTATACAATGGCATGCTGTTAAGAGTGTTTAATTATACAATGTTGTCTCCTTTTTTTGGTTAATGCTAGTCTTTTATATTTATTTTCAACGTCAAAGCTCTTACCATCGATTGCAATAACAGGGTTCGTACTCTTTGAAGATGAAGCTGTATGATGGAAACAACAACAATGAGTTGACTTGCATTACATTTGGTTTTTCTATCGGGTTTGGATCCTCCGTGGCTGATTACTAATTGAAATTGGTCCTTCAAATCTATGTTTAAATGCATATAAATTAGTTGTACAAACTGCAAAGTATCCTTGTAATACCAAGTTCCTTGTATTATAATCCAGCACAACTTGTGGATTAAGAATCATAAAACGTACATTGTGTACTTTGCTGAGATTACAAATACAAACTACATGCTTCTTTATTTATTTTGTTATTTTCGGATTATGCTCGACTGACGGTGTCGGTGCATGCTTTATTTCGCCATTAGAATAAAATTAAATAACTGGTGCAAGAATCCTGTTTTGTGTAGGAGTGATGCAGGGAGTATTGAATGCATTTACTGTCATGTAATCTGTTCTTGAGTTTGATGAGTATCAAGGTTGATTTGTAGTTTGATATAATGTTGGCTTTATTTTTGTAGTGTAGTATATTCTTGAATGTGTTTTTTGCAAGCTTTCAGTTTTCACTTTGTTGCCTATAAAACTTAAAAATAAAACTTATCCTTTAATTACTTGTAGTCCATATATAGAAAAGAGATATGATATATGAGGAGTATTATTTTGCTTCAAATATTTACAAGGTACAGCAGTACAATATATAGAGTACATGATATGTGTGTTTCAATTTTGCTCCCTAAGTTACTCCTTGATTTCCTCTTGTCCGTTACAACCAGATTTGATTTGCTAGAACAATTCCTAAAATAGGCTCATATTGGTAGCTTATATGACATGCCATCCAATTTTCAAAAGGTGAAAGATATAAAAGGAATGAAAAGTAGTTTCAATTGAAAATTGAAACTCATCCCAACCTTAAGCAACTTCAAACATGGTCTAGTACTTCAGCTCAACACCTTAGATGTAGTATTCTGCATCTAGAAACGTTCAAATCCACCGGTCTATGATGATCAAGATCACATGAACAACATTACTATGGTGACATAAACTTGTAACAACAATATCATTATTAACAAATTTAATATTACTATCAATTTTTTAACTATCGTGATTATAGGATTTATATTTAGTAAAAAAATATAGTACTAAAAATGAATTTAATTTGTATGTATTAGTAGTGTAAAAAGTTTTCCATAGTCTATAAATTATGATTAATCATATAAGTTATTTTATAAGTAATTATACAAAAGTCAAACATTACTATTAATCTAATAGTTGTGATTGATTGACAGTGTAAAAAAATTTATATTTAAAAGTGCGTATAAATTAAATTCACTAAAAGTTTCATAAAAAAACAGCAACAAGAATATAGGTAGGGACTAGACATGTTTACCTAATTTTTGTCATCAATTTTTTTTTCATCATTGCTTTAAATATGGATGGTGCTTGATCATATTGAACATGGTAGATGTTAATATGAATTCAGCTACCTTGAGAATTGTGTACAATTAAAGTTGAACATACCTATAGTTATGTCAACACTCAATTTAAATTATAATTTGCTACACAATATTAGAGAAGAAAAATATATTAAACTCTAACAGAGTATACTTTTTGTTTTGTGAACGACAGAATAAATAATTTAAACATCGATCATCACAATAGATATTAAAAATATTCAAAAAAATAAAAAATAAAACTTACGAAAAATAGGCTCTAGATTTAAGTTTCATCAATTGCCTAAGCATGAATATCACAAAATCATTATAGAGTCTATACATGTAATACTTTTTTCTGAAATGGCGAAACATATTATTTATCATGAGAGCACAAGTGCTTCATGACTAAAAAAAAAAACAGTACATAAACAACACATTACAACCTCAATAATTGAGATATTATCTCCTAGTAACACCAAAATCAAACTAGAGAAATTGTATATCAATACATCCAAAAATAAGCCAACGCATGTGACTGCATAATGTTCATTTATGTGAGCATAAGAGGCTAGGTTGCCTCCCTCAGTAGTCCACCATACTTTGCAACATGTAAACACTTCAGAAGATGAAGAAACCATTGACCAATAGAATAATTCTCAAAACAATTTATTTTACTTTCAATCACTTCCATGAATAAAAGTTTTACTTGTTCCACTATCTCTTCCATAACCTTTTTTTTTCCTTAAAAGAAAAACTTCTTCAAATTGACCAAATGCAACCAAATCAAATAGTTCAAAACTTGGAGTGTAATACTCTTTCAACCAAATGCAAATCTAGAAAAATGAAGTGATAGTTACCTCTATTATGAAATACCATTTGAATGCTTAACCATTCCATTAGTTCATACCAAACTTTTGAAAAAATTGAACATTAAAAAAATAACTGATCCGCCATTTCAATTTCCCCGCACCCCTTAATACATAAAGTATCTACACCACCAATTATTGCTTTGCTTTGATTCTCTTATTTTCTACTTTGTTTTCTTTCTATTTTTCTTACTTTTTTACCTCATACTTTTAACTATATCTTTCTTTCCTAAGCCAAAAAATATATAACCCTTGTTGAAATAAATTGTATAATCAAAGAGGAATTGAAAATAGAGAAGAAGAAAGTAAAACAGAGAATGTTTAAAACGGAGATTGATTATCAATCTTGACACTTAACCAAGAACGTTCTTGGTTTACAGACTTATTTATAACAGTTTTGAATAATATTTTGCTTAACAAACTAACTAACTTTTTAACCATCCTAACTGAATTACAAACATATTACAATCATTTTAGAATTACATTCAACACTCCTCCTTAATTTAAAATAATTAGTGATGTTAATCCAATCTTGTTCACAACTAGACAATGCTACTATGTTTTACTTCTTTGAACACCATGAGATTGGTGAATCATTGATCATAAACACATAGTCACTACTAGAAAAATCAATTTTAGCTGCCATATGTAGCGTCGGCCACTACTCCGACGCTAGTTAGCGTAGGCGTAGCGTCGGCCCAACCGACACTAATACAATAAAATTATTTTTTTGATTTTTTTAATTATTAGCGTCGGATAGGCCGACGCTAATTAAATAAAACAGACGCTAGTTTATTTTTTAAATTTTTATTTTTATATTTAGCGTCGGAAGGGCCGACTCTAAGTTGTAAATTGTTTAAAATTAAAATTTTTAATAGCTATTGATCGTGAACTGAAAATAAAAAAAAAAAACATAAAACCAAATTACATTTGGTCTGAAACGAACGCCTTTGAGCTCGCGAAAATCCTCACCATCTCAAAAATCCCTCTGCACCAAACCCTATCGAGCTCTCAAATCTCAACTCTGAAGGGAAGCCTCGCCGTCGAAGCTCTCGAGCCCTGTGAACCGTCTCCGTCGAAGCTGTCGAACCCGTGTGAACCCTCGCCGTTGAAGCTCTCGAACCCTGTGAACCCTCGCAGACGAAGCTCAGCCTCTCGCTGCCGTGAAGGTCAGCCAATCTGAACCCTAGCTCTCGAACCCACTGTCAACCGTCGCCGTCAAGGTAAGCCACTCGAACTGTTCTCCTCTTAATCTCAGAACATCCTCTTGCAACCTTAATCATTGTTAAAAGTAATGTGTATCTATCTCAGTCTCTGTGGCTCTGTTACTTAAAAAAAAAACCTAAAAACCTAAAACCTAAGTTTTTGATTAGTGTTTCTGATTAGTTTCTGATTAGTGTTTCTGATTAGTTGTTTCTGATTAGTGTCAGGTGTGTTTATGGTTTGAATCAAATGAATCATTGAACAATAGACTCAATAAGTAGTGTTTCATGCATACATGGATATGGTTTGATATAATCTGTGTTTATATCTGTGTTTGGCTACTCTGCTGATTACTAAAAGTTCCCCAGGTTTCAGCATTAGGTATTAATGTAGTCATTGTATAAAAACAATAATAGCACTGGTTTGCATTTGAACAGGATCTTGAACTGGTTTGCCTACGATGAACTACCTGATGGAGAGCTGATATGTCCTGAAACGCGAGCTAACTTATTGTCAAGTACGTATATAAACATTAATGAAATATTAATTCCAACAGTTGGGAATGCTATTTATAGTGTACTATTGGAAAATGCATTAAAAGTTTTTGTGAAGAGGGATTTGAACAGTAACTCTATGCTGAATAAGCTATTAATTTTTCTGTGTTTGCCACTGCTGCTATTAGATGTTACCACTCAAGTGAAAATTGATAAGATATGCTGTCTTTGGTTAGAATTATTCTCAGAGTAATTTTTTTTGTGGTCATCAATTTTGAAGGTAGCATTGTGAAAACTCTGATCATAGTGTATGCGATGTTAACACTTTTTGAATTGTTCCTTTTGCAGGGATACTTTTTTCTTGGATGAATCCCATCATGAGACTAGGATATGAAAGACCACTCACACAGAAAGATGTATGTAGATTGGCAATGATCTTTCCCAATTTGGTAGGTCTTTGGGGTGTTATGTGAAGCTCAATATTTTCAGAATGTCATGCGTGTTGGTTTTCGGCTGAGATCAACGCTGGTAATTCTTTTTTCTGTCGAAATAAAATTTCACATTCCTTCCAAACAATGAAGCAATAGCTTCCTAAAGCTTAATTTCTTGAACAAGGGTCTAAGAGTAGTAGCTGTGCATGTTTCAATTGATATTCATGCTTACTCAGTTGCACTTAACATGGTGAGTTAGGCGTTCCATTTTTCTTCCTTTTAGGTGGCCGTCGTATTTCGCAAGTCTCTAAGGCTTACTCATGAAGCGCGAAAGCAATTTGCATCTGGAAAAATAACCAACTTGATGACTACTGATGCTGAGTCACTTCAGGTATGCTTCTGCTTTCCTCCCTGTCGTCTGATATCTATACTAATTGTTACTGCTGATAAGAATGAAAGATCCACGGGACTTTGACGCCGTTAAATATGGACAATACTGGATTTGACTGTAACATGCATCTTTAATAAATGTTTTTAGTTGGAAACATACATAGTAACCAATTATATCAAACTAAACCTACTTAAAACTGAAATTTTAAATTACACATCTAGTGGTGGCAATGGTCAAACTACAGATTACTTGACCAATCAATAACTTTATCTGTAGTCAACAAACAATTATATTAAAGTTGTCAAATAACTTTATCTATTTTGTATTCTTTTGAGACTTGCAATCCCACTAACTATATATACTCTAGAGTGGAAGGACAAACCAAAAATTCACCACTAAGAGGAAACAACCCAGTTTATTTTAAACTTGTTTTGACCAAAACAGCTTTTAGTTTGTTCAGGTATCATTTTAATGAAAATAGAAATGGATATATTATTACTGTGGGAAATTTTATTATTATATGAAAATGGTTGTGGAGCCCAAAATCATTGGGATATTAATATAATTTCTCTTGTAAACAATTTACTGAAATTTTTGTACGGTCGATTGCTCAATAATATGTTTGACATTGTAATATTGACTCCTTGCAATTAACATCTTTATTATTTTATTCCCTTGAACAGCAAATATGCCAATCACTTCACACTTTGTGGTCAGCTCCCTTTCGAATTACTGTTGCTATGGTTCTTCTTTACCAAGAACTAGGTGTTGCTTCACTTCTTGGTGCTATGTTGCTAGTTCTTATGTTTCCATTACAGGTACCAAGCATTCACCTGCTTACTTAATTTACAACGCTTGCACTGCACCAAATTTTTTAGTATATATACACTCTCAGGCATTGTAAATAAATTAAGCTAGTGCATCCTATTCTATTATAATGTTTTCCCTTTCCTCTCTCCCCACCTTTGATTCGATTCCTTTCTTCTGTCTCCTCCCATCATGGTAATAAGGTGTTCTGATATAAATTTACTTTTTGAAGTACCAAAAAAGTATCTTTCACTAGCTAATAATATAGATTAGTAATTGTATTCTGGGGGGCTTCTCTGGCATGTTATCTGTGGTCTCACTTTTATTCAATAATCATGGAAGCTTACTTAAAACATGAATAATGACATGTTTTGACTATAAAAGTCAAATAAAAGAAAAAATGACATGTTTTGACTAAAAAAGAAAAAAATTGACTTTTATTTGACTATAGCGTCGGCCAAGCCGATGCTACAATTTTTTGACATTTTTGTGGCTGTAGCGTCGGTCATCCGACGCTAACTTTTTAAAAAAAATTGACGTGGCAAAAGGCTTTTTTTAGCGTCGGATGGGTTTTTAATTACTAGTGTCGGATTAGCGTCGGTCATGTCGACGCTATATGGCCAACGCTATGTAATAGCTTCGACCGTTTTAGCCTAGGCCCGACTCCGACGCTAAAATGGTGTTAGCGTCGGCTTTTGGGGTGTTAGCGTCAGCTTTTGGCCGACGCTAAATCCTATTTTTCTAGTAGTGAGTTTGCAGTGCTCTTCCTTTCATCTTTATCTCCACACCAATCAGCATCACTGAAGCCAATCAACTCAGCTTCGTTTTCATTCTGATTCTTAGCATAAAGCAGTCCAAGCTCACTAGTCTCTTTAATATACCTCAAAATCCTTTTGGCTGCCAAAAAATGAGGTGTTCTAGGCTTCTCCATATATCTACTAATCAGTCCAACACTATATGCAATATCTGGCCTTGTATTACACAAATACCTCAAGGATCCTACCATTTGCTTGAATATTGTAGGATCAACCAGCTCCCCATTGCCTTCCTTTGACAGAATCAGCCCTGCATTTGATGGAGTATTTCTTCCATTGCAATCTTGCATATTAAACCTTTTTAATACATCATTTGCATACTTCTTTTGATGCATAAAAATTCCATTTTCCATGATTTCAAACTCAATGCCAAGGAAATATGACAGTATATCTAGATCAGTCATCTCAAACTCCTTCTCCATTCTGATTTTGAACTCCTTGATTCCTACTTCATCACTGCCAGTAAGTAGTAAATAATCAACATATAGACATATCAATATTGCAGGTACCGCTGCTGATTTCTTGACATAAACTCCATGGTCATTTGCGCACTTTTCAAACTGTTGTTCTTTGAGGAATCTGCCAATCCTCTTGTTCTAAACCCTAGGAGCTTGCTTCAGGCCATATAAAGCTTTCTTCAGTTTGTATACATGATCTTCTTTGCCTGTTTTCACATATCCTGGTGGCTACTTCACATACACATCTTCTTCTAGTGATCCATTGAGAAATGTTGATTTTACATCTAGCTGGTGCATGGTCCAGCCTCTGTAACTTGCCATTGATACTACTAGTCTCACTGTTTCAATTCTAGCCACTGGGCCAAACACTTCATCATAGTCCAGTCCATATCTCTGCAAGAATCCCTTTGCTACAAGTCTAGCCTTGTACCTGGCAATCTGTCCATCAGGCTTCAATTTCAGTTTATAGACCCACTTGTTGGAACCAAGTTGGTCCTTTCAATTAAAGTTTTGATGTTAACAAAAGTATTTTATGAAAATCAGATTTTGACTTAGAAGAATGAAAAATCATAGGATGTCAAAAATCAGAGGATGACGTCACTAGAGGATGATGTCAGCAGAAGATACAACCAGAAGATATCTCCAAAAGATACAAATCAGAAGCAGAAGATGTCACCAGAAGATAAAAATGCCACTAGAAGATTCATCCAGAGGATTCATCTAGAGGATACATAGGATATCACTAGAGGATCCCATCAAAAGCAAGAATCAAAGGCAAACATCAGAGGATATTATTCACGGTCCAAAACAGAAGACTTGGTCCAGACCAGAAGATATCATGGTCCAGAAAATAAGACTTAGTCCAGACTTGGTCCAGATCAGAAGATCACAGAATGGTACAAATCAGATCACATGGTCCAAAGTTGGTCGAGATCAGCAGATCATACGGTCTAGAATTTAAATCATGATGCAGATCAGTGAAGACTTGATTAAAATTCGAAGAAGACTTGATTGAATTTTGATAGAAAATTGATCAAAGTATTAAAGGGATTTGATTCAAAAATCACTAAAGACTTGAAGGAAATTCGAATGCAATCTGAAGCTAAAAAGATATAGTTTGAAATTAAGAGAAACACGATTGTTCAACAGAATTTTCAAATGCAATCTGAAGCTAAAAAGATACGGTTTGAAATTAAGTGAAACAGGATTGACCAACAGAATTTTCAAAGGAAATCTGAGCAAGATTTATCTCGAATTCAAGCTTGGACAAAGCCCTAATTGCAGCTATAAAAGAAGGATTCAGGCAGCGGCATTAAGCATCGAAAAACACAGAACTCAAGCTTCAAATTCAAAGTTATCCGAGAGTTCAATAGAGAGAAATTCTTAAGTACAAAAGCAATATTTTCTAAGTGTTTTCGAGAGAGAAATTCAGCGCAACAATCAGCTTTCCAAAAGCAACAAAAGAGTGCAAGAATCAGTGTAGCAATCAGCTTTCCAGAAGCAACTTTGCATAGTTCCAAACCCTTGTAATCAAACCCGTTAGAGGTGTAGATTCCTTCTTCAATCTGCGGTTGTCAGATTGGTATGAGAAGACTTGACTTGTAGAGTCAAGGTGCTGTTATCGTTCCTCAAAAGTCTGGGGTTGTCAGACTGTTTGGGAATACTGACTTGGAGGGTCAGGTGTTGTAATTCAAAGGTTTTGAATTAGTGGATTAAAGCCTTCGGAGTGAAGGAACTGGATGTAGCCAAGTTAATGGTGAACTAGGATAAATCGATGTGTTCTTATGTTGTTATTATCTGCTGATGAGTCTGATTGATTATTCATCAAATAACTCACATCAACATTCAACAAAATAGCAAAAGAATTCAAGTTTGACAAACACAATTCAACCTCCCTTCTCGTGTTTGCACCTTCAATCCACTTGGCATCAATTGGTCTCTTGTTCATTGGCAGGGTCATCAGCTCTCATGTCTTGTTCTTCTCTATGGCTTTGAGCTCCTCATCCATTGCTGATCTTCATCTAGGATTACTTAAAGCTTATTCATCACTTACTGGTTCTGATTCAGCAATCAAGGTAAAATGAATTAATTCTCCATCTGCATTTATGGCTGAGTCAGATGTTACTTCATATGGACTCAATCTTACCGAAGGCTGCCTTGCTCTTTCAGATCTTCTCACAGGATCAGAAACTGACTGGCTTGATGTCCCTGCTGGCTGGCCCTCATCTGATTCCACCACTTCTACCCTGCTGACTGAACTGACTCAACTGACTAGTCTGTTTGGACTGGCTTCACTACTCGAGCTGGCTTCACTCATCTTCCAGTCCCATCCTCTTGATTCATCCACAAGTATGTCTCTGCTTATTACTACCTTGTTGTTGTTTGGATCATACAACTTGTAAGCGCTAGTTGAATCATAACCCAGTAGCACCATTTGTTCAGCCCTGTCATAAAGCTTCCTTCTGTTTTGCACTAGCACATGTCTGAAACACAATGAGCCAAACACTCTCAAATGACTCATGATTGGCTTTCTTCCAATCCAAGCTTCTTCTGGTGTCCTAGTGCCAAGTCTCTTGGTTGGACATCTGTTCAAAATGTACACTACAGTTGATACTGCTTCACCCCAGAATTTGTGAGGCATCTTCTTGCATTTCAGCATGCTCCTAGCCATATTTAATATAGTTATGTTTCTCCTTTCATCAGTGCCATTATGTTGTGAAGTATATGGTGCAGTCACTTCATGCAATATCCCTTCTTTTTCACAAAAAACATTGAATTCATGAGAATTATATTCTCCTCCTCCATTTGTCCTAATGATTTTCAGACTAACGCCACTTTGTTTTTCTGCCATCACTTTGAATCTTTTAAGAACTTCAAGCACTTCACTTTTTCTTTTGATTAGGTATATCCAAATTTTCCTTGTAAAATCATCAATGAATGATACAAAGTAGTAATTACGTCCTATTGACACTTCTTCAAAAGGACCACATACATTAGAAAAGATTACCTCCATCATTCTTGAAGATCTTGTTGGCAGTTCTAATTTAAATTTGTTCCTATGTTGTTTGGCATGGCAACACTCCTCACATACCTCTTTTGACATCTGAATTTTTGAAATTCCTAGCACCATTTCTCTGCTCTGCAGCATTTGAAGGCTTTTGAAGTTCAAGTGTCCAAATCTCTGGTGCCACAGCCAATCTTTACTTCTGACTTCAGCAGCTAGACACTGATTTTGATTAATTTGTATCCCAATCTTGAAGGTTCTGTTTTTGGACAGTGGTGCCTTCAAGACAAGCCTCTTTGCACTATCAAATAGCCTCATTTGTCCATTCTCCATATTCATAGAGTATCCTTTCTCCAGCAATTGTCCAAGGCTCAGCAGTTTGTTCTTCATATTTGGCACATATAACACATCACATATGAAAGACTTCTTGCCATCCATTCTTTGAATCACAAGACCTTGCCAACTCCTTCAGTTGTCAATGTGTTATTGTCTGCAAATCTGATCTCCCTTTTTACCTTCTCATTAATGCTTACAAACCAATCTTTATGGTCAGTCATGTGATTTGAACAACCTGTGTCAAAATCCCACTGCTTTGGGTAGTCATCGTCTAATTTTGTTGTAGCCATTAATAACACCTCATCTGAATCTGAATCCTCAACTGCCATTTGTGCTTCATCATCCTCTCTTTGGACTTTCTTGGATCTGCATTCATTTGCAAAATGCCCCCATTTTTTTACAGTTGTAACATTGTATTCCTTTCTTGTTGAGTTTTTTCTTGCCATTTGTATTCTTGCTATTGTTATCACTTCTGTTTTGATTTCTTGAACTTCCAGCCCCTTCATCAGAATTGTCAGTCTCTTCATCAGAGTCATGTTTCTTGTACCACTTGAGTTTACCCTTTCCTTTCTTGTGCTTCATATCACCTGGGTTGGTCTTCTTGCTAACTTGGGCCCGCAAGGCTTGCACTTCAGATGCTGAGGTTACTGCAACCTTTCTCTCACTCTCAGTTCATGAGCTTCAAGAGAACCTTGCAAATCCTCCACCTTCATCTTATCAAGATCCTTTGATTCTTCAATGGCCACCACTATGTGATCATACTTTTGTGTTAATGTTTAAGGATCTTCTCAATAACCACCACTTCAGTTAATGATTCACCATTTGTCCTCATCTGATTAACAACAATCTGCACATGATTGAAGTAATTTGCCACAACTTCATCTTCTTCCATCTGCAATAGTTCATCTTGCCTTCTTAGCATTTGGAGCTTCACTTTCTTGGCATTTTCCCCACCTGTATAGTACTTAACCAAGATCTCCCATGCCTCCTTTGATGTAGATGCCTTCGAAATTCTCTCAAAGTTGTTTGAATCCACACTTTGTTGGATATAAAACAATGCCTTGCAATCCTTTTTCTTGCAATCTTTGAAAGTTGTCTGCTGTTTTTCTGTAGGATTTACACCAAGCTGTTCATAGACATCTTGAACAATCTCAAACACTTCTTGAGCTCCCAACAACGATCTCATTGATGCAGACCACCTCTCCCAATTCTTCCCATCAAGAATTGGAAGATTCGATGGAAAACCTCCTCCATTCATGTCTTCTTTTCTTTCACTCACACTTGTGTTTCCCTATTTGTAATCCCCTCACACTTTCACTCGTGTTTCCCAAGATTGGAACTTTGCTCTTGATACCAATTGTTGGAACAAATTGTGTAATCAAAGAGGAATTGAAAATAAAGAAGAAGAAAGTAAAACGGAGATTGATTATCAGTCTTGACACTTAATCAAGAACGTTCTTGGTTTACAGACTTATTTATAACAGTTTTGAATAATGTTTTGCTTAATAAACTAACTAACTTTTTAACCATCCTAACTGAATTACAAACATATTACAATCATTTTAAAATTACATCCAACAACTATGTTATTGACAAAACAAGCTCTATATGTATATTGAGATTGAGATTAGATTTAAATTAAAATTAAAATAAAATAAAATTAATATTAAGATAAGATTTTATGCGTTTTTTTTCTTTTACTTTTTTTCCTCGATCTTTCTTTTATAAACCAAATAATACCTAATTCTAATAGTGGTTAAACTAAAAGATAATATTAAAATTGTTAATATTAATCTATTTGTGTCATCTGATTACTGTCTTTAAAAATATTCGTCCATAAAACTCTAGGTACTATTGCCTGTTCCAGTAGTAATTCTAGGTACTATTGCCTGTAACGTAGGCTTAGCGGTTCTCGAACCATCAATGATTGGGGAACCCGCAGATCCGTTTGCAACTCCATAAAACTCATATCCAAGTTTTACATGAAAAAAATGTATTCTATAAAATTTAAATCCAATTTTCACAAAATAGAATAATATATTTATAATATTCGAAGTTGAGTTTTATAAAATAAAAAGATACTCCTTTAAGACTTTTTTTTTAATAAAAGACCAAAATTTATAAAGTAAAAAAATTACTTTTGCAAAACTCCTAAATTTACAAAATACTGTTTTTAAATATTAGTTCCGTAAAACTCAACTTAAAATTTTACTAAACTATTTGTTTTATTTTACCAAAACTCAAATACGATTATTACGCAATTTTTTATTTGAAAATTTAATTAAAATTTTATAAGTATTTTCGTCAATCTATCAAATGTGAGGAGAGTATCAATTCTGGAGTATAAAAAATATCACGCAAGCCATTTTAACATCACATTTGAGTCTTAATGAATTTCAGCCAAATAAAAGTTAAATTTCATTAACATAAAATTGAGTCAAATGCACTAAAAATGCAAATGTTAAGGCTCGTTTAATTCTCTTCCCAAAAACTCTATTTTAGTTTTTTAAAATTTAAAAATTAAAAAATTTGTTTGGATTACTTGTTTTTAAAAACTGTTTTGTAAAATTATTTTTAATATTATACTTTTTAAAACTAAAAAAGCAAAACAAATAAATGATGTTTTACTTCTCAGTTTTCAGTTTTTTAATTTCTCTAGTCAAAAACTATTTTAAAAATTTAGATTACCAAATAGGTTTTTTCTTTTTCTCATCTTTAAAACTGTTTTTAAAACAAATATCTTAAACAAGGATTTTCTTTAATTCTATTCTTTAAAATAATTTTTAAAACCAAATTTATAAAACAATTTTTAAAAACTAAAATGCAAAAGTATTTCAAACATGCCCTTAGTCTTTTATTTTGTTTTATTTTTGATGTAGCTATCTCCTTGTTTTAATACCGACACCACCGTCCTGTATAAAAAAATACTATGATAAGTAAATATTATAATTTTTCGATAATAAAAAAAACGTGTGATCCAAAATCGTTTGTGAAAAAAGAAAGTCCTAAAGTAGTTATTAATAATTATAAAGAAGAGAACTTTAATTCCTCCATTTAGCTCAATCCACCGGTGCATGTTAATATGATGACGGGTAGTGTTATGATGTTGACATCACTGTTAATAATTTTAGTAAAAAAAAATCTCATTTTTTTCCTTTCAATTTTGCTCATCCGCTCTTTATATATTAAAAAAAAAATTAAAATTTGATAGTATATTTTATATTATCAAAAACTAAGTTATGATAAAAATAAGTAAATATAAGATTAAATGAACATATATTCTTTATATATTATAGAAAACTAAAATTCGATAGTATATTTTATACTATCGAAAACTAAGTTATGATAAAAATAAGTAAATATAAGATTGAATGAACATGTAAAAAAAATGACTCCTAATAATTATCATGGGGTAAAGTAATAATGTATGTCAACATATTGGACTAAATTAGTCTTTGTATTTTTTAACAATTGGAATTGAAAATGTTTGGTACATATTTCATCTTGAAAGAGATAAAATAAAAGAGAGTGATATAATATGTTAGTGATATAATATGAAGAGAGTGATAGAGATAAAATATATTGTTAAATAAGTATTAGAGAATATAAAATATGTGTATCTTTATTGATTTGAATATGATATGACTCATCATAAAATGGTGGAACTAATCCTACATCAATGACCTAAATTAATTGTCCTTCTTATGCCCTTTTGTTTGTATTTCTTGAACCCTAGCTCATATCAATATTTTTGTTGCAATTTCTAATTTGTATTGTGATATGTGATTTCGACTTGTATTGTGATACGTGATTTCGACAAATAAGAGTATTTGAGTTTGAGTTATTATTTAGTTTTTTTTCTAGTTCAATTTTCAATTTTAGTTTTAATTTGGATTTAAGTTTTTGGTAGATTCTTGTTCATTTGTCTTTTGTGATGTGCAAATGCAAATTTTTTAATGGCAGTTAATGTTTGCTCATATGTGAGATGATTGTTTAATGTTATGAAGTTTCTTTGAATTTTTCTATTTAGTGTTTAATGGTGGTCATATGGCCTCATTTGGTATCCCTCACATGTGCTTTTTTTTTTATATGAGAGTAATATATTTTTCAATAATATTCAAATTTGATCGGAAAGAGACCTAGATAAGATCCTCAAATATGTGGATGGTAAAGTATATACTATGTCTCTTGTGAATATTGATCTATTTAATCATTTCACTTGGAACAAAGGAACCATAATATACGAGGATTAGTTGGGTGATTATCAAATTTAAAGATTAATTTGATCCAAAATATTGATGTAAACTTGATTCTTTTACATTGTGATAACTATTGATGGTCAAATGACACAACCAATATATACGTTATTAAATTAAGAGTCACTTTAGATGAAACTAAACGGAAGGATTATTGGATCCTTCATTTATAATTGTCAATGATTATTTCATAACTTCTTTTTTAAGAGACTATTTGAGGTTTCATATTTTGATTATGTATGAGTTTTGGTCTAAAATTTAATGTTCAAAATATCATCTTCTATATTCATTGTGCACAAATTTCGCCTATGTATTACTATATCGGTGAAGTAATTAAAATCACGGCAAATCACCATAATTTTATAAAAGTTACAACTTGTAGCTTTTAAAAATTAAAGTGATTCACTATAATTCTACCGTGATATCAAACATTACTCTTCTTGTTGTTATATTTAGAGGTTTTGGGATGGAAAAATAAATTTCTGAATATTTATGAGTAGAATAATTTTAATAAGAGCTGGAAATGTGAAAATTGAATTGGGGAGGTACTATTGCCCCACAGATAATTTTAAACAAGTTTTTTGCCCAAAAGTAAAGTAATTGCACGTGGGAAGAATCCTTATTTATTTTGGAGTGGTTGGTGAAATTAATAGGTTAATAGAAAAATCAAGCCTTCAACATCTCAATCGGTAAAAAGTAGTATTCAGAGAGAATCTGAATCACACAATTTTTTTGTCGTGGCATGCTATTCAACCGTTGAATGGTAAATCACCTATAATAAAATAAGAAATGTTAATAATAATGCCTATCTAACTGTACAAGTTCTCTTCTCTCTTTACGTTTTAAAAAATCAAAAGCTTAATCAAAGAATATGCTAACTCAGAATTTTATCAAAGCCTTCTATTATAGTTGGGGTAAACGAATATGTTGACTTTGAGATGGACTCAGAGATGCATCTAACCGTAACACAAACTCTTGTGCTGACTTTTTTACTGTACACTATTTTCTTTATAATATTATTGATATTTTATTTTTTATATTAGAGAGCGTTATGCTGAAAGACTTTAGGGGAGTCTAGTTTTTTAATAATTTCCCGTTTTATAAATAAATAAATAAAAAGAAAAGAATATGCTATTTTGCGTAGTTTTTCAACACCAAACGGAATCTGCAGAATAGGTAGGGGTGAAATGTTTTTCCCTTGCTTTAATTGCCATGTTTTAAAAATGAGACTGAAATTTAACCAGTAAGAAAATTTGTAAATTATTAAGGGATAAATAAGTTTTTATTCTTTAAAAAAAATTTAATATTTATTCAGATAAGTTGAAAGTAAAATTAGCACTAAATCTATCTTGAGCTGTAGTTTTCTGAATAAAAATCTTGGAATCATAGTGCATAAGACATATAACAATGTTGCAAAAGTTATTAAAAAGCCAATTCACACATCTTTATGTTAGGAACCAAAAGTTTGAGATGGTATGAAAAGGAAAATTACAAATAAATTTACACGACACACTCCTCTAGACAGACACAACCCTCAGTTTACTCTCTCATTTATCATCAAAAGTTCAAATGAGCTTCCTTTTGTTAATTTCACATCAAATCAGAAAGAAAAAAAAAACACTTACATAGTAAGACTAGTTAGAGTAACCGCACTTTTTTCGTTATTTCGCAGTACGATTACGTGTCAACCTCAGTTACTGCAAGATTCTTCGGCTACAGGAACAACATCATATGACTGCAACAACTGAGTATAGTGAAACTCAATTTGTAGCCTTTGATGAAGTGGTGTTGTTGATATTAAACCTTTCTTCACATCTGCTTGCAATTCTCTAATAGGTATTGCTGCTAAGAAGCTTTTTATGTACTCTTTGCATGCTTCTTTCCCTCTGCATACAATTTCTTCTTCCTCTTGCTCAGTTTTTAACGGTTCTTCTGTCTCAACAACAGACTCCGAGTCCTTACCGTTGATTTGCTGAATCTGTTTGTCATTGTGTTCTAATACATCCGCAACGGTTTGCTGGTCACCAGATGCACTTTCGTCTGATGATTGGGTAACATCTGGCATTTTGTAGATTACCGTGTTGCTGTTGAATTTCAAGATATATGCTTGATTGCATCCTTCGTAAAGCCTCTCCCCTAGAGTGTCGATGATGCAGTAAGCGTCATCTTCAACTTTGAGGATGAAGAAATGGTCGTTCCAACTGATGATATAAATCCGGGGTTCACTGTTATCAGTGTTTTCCTGTCCGGCATTACTAATCTCATCCCAAATGTTATCGAAAGACATAGCCCCTTGGAGAAAATCAAACCTTCCTTCATCCATTCCTTCTGGATGAAAGAAACCGATAAAGGACTTCCCAGGAACCACAGAAAGAGGGCGTATTTTGGCCTGAACGACTGTTTCAAGATCAAAATGCTTGTCGGGGAATCGTTCCCTATATGTTTGGTTTTCGCACAAGTTTCTCCATTCTAATGAACCGTCTCGAATCAAACTATCGAACTGGGACTTTATCGGCATGAGGTTGCGATTGTTTTGGAACCAATCAGCAATCACAGCAACTAGAGCTGTACAAGCACTCTCACCTGCTGCACGTTCGCTGCGCTGATCAATTGAAGCAAAGAAGACTTGTGTCTGAAGTTTCATATGGCCGTCACGGCTCATTACTTCTTTCTGCTCCCAACTCCCAACCGCGAAATTGTCGTCCCCAAATTCTGATACCGATGTTCGATTTGCACCTGAATCGTCCTCAGGCTTCTGTGACTGGCATACAGAGTCAAACGTAAGTACTGATAAGCAAATTAACAACAGTGTGCAAGTCCAACAAAAGTTGCAAAAAAGATTAAGTTACTATCACTAAAAGCCAATTTAGATTAACTTCTCAAGAGGCATATTTCATTCCATATGAAACTTCATGTATGAAGTCTTTCAGAATTGGACTCTTATCACGAATTGGATTCCGAGTTTTTTAAACAATAACTTCTCTATTGGTTGAAATTAACTTCTTTATCTCATTTTCTTAGAAACTTTTAAATTAAGCTTCTCCATATGCATCTTTAAGCCTACAAAGACTTTTTAGTAAGTGAAGAACATAAACTTCATTTTATTGAAAAGCTCCCATGAACTTAAAAGCTAATCCAAAGTTCAAACTGGGCCCAATTCCTTGCTAGAACATGGTTAACACATATCAGATAACTAATCAAATTGACCTTAGGTGAATTTCTGGGATAACCAACAACTTATTTTTTTGTGCCATAAACAAGAAGATCATCATGAAAACAATGAAAAGGAACAAGTTCTTACCCCGAATGAAATAGATTCATCAGAGCTTAGTTGCCGGCGATCAAAATCAATGTCATCACCACCTTCTTCTCCATACGCCTTCTTTAACAAAGGCTCTCCCTTAGATTTAGGAGATCTGAAACTCAACTTCCTCTTCCTCCAAGGCAATATACTGCGCTTCGAACTTTGCATTACATAAGGTGGCTCGGAGGAGGAAACAGTAGAATCCTCTTTCTGCAAACTCCCAATGTCTGATTTGTGATTGCTGAAGTAAACCCAATCCTCATCATCACTCTTCACCCTCATGCTGGAATAGAATGATCCGCCAGCATTTGCAAATGCCAGTTTCCCATAACTGAACGACTTCCTCACACTTGAATCCTCCTTCACCTCTTCTGAATGTGAATCACCTTCCTCAAAATCATCAAGGGAGTCAGAGTCAAAAGGGTAATTGCACTCACCATCCTCACTCCTTGCAGAGTAATTTCCTTCACTACCCTCTTCCTCGCGGTTCGCTTTTCTTGATTTCCTTGTTGACACAAACTCCGTCAAAATCTTTACTTTTCTAAGACCAGCTTTGATGGTGGAAAGTTCATCTTTCTCTGCTAAGTTAGTTTCTCCTGATTGAGCCAAGTGTGATGGAACAGACACCCTTGACTTATGAACAAGCTGACTACTCTCTTGAGAAACTCTTAGCTCCACTAAACTAATTGATATCTGCATACAATCAGAAACAGCTATGATAAATTTATAAACAGTAACCACAACTTGCAAGTGTCAATTTTGAGACAAACAAAACTATTCCTGTGTAAATTGGTGGAATAAAAGACTAAGCGTGTGTTTGGTTTCCTGGTAGGAAGAGCCAAAAGTGATTTCAGACTCATAAAATTGATTATGACATGTTTGAATAATGTCAATTGAAATTGATTTTGCATCTAGAATTGATATAAATTTGAAGCTAAGATTTGTAGCTTTTGACTCCAAACATAAGTTGTATGGTCAAATTTATTGTTCAAGTCACTTTAAATTAAAATCAATATTAAGATTAAGATTATGCGCGTGTTTGGTTTCACAGTAGGAAGAGCCAAAAGTGATTCCAGACACATAAAATTGATTATGACATGTTTGGTGGATGTAGATTGGCATTGATTTTGCCTCTAGATTAGCTTTTGACTCCAGATATGATTTTACTTTCAAATTTATGGTTGAACTCAATTTTAACTAAAATCAATTAAACAAGATCAATTCATTTGAAATCAATTTTAGTTGCCACAGAACCAAACATATCCTAAAACATAGAGTAAAACTTAATTGTAGATGGAGAGTTGAACATACAGTGAGTGAAAGAGAAGGGTCAACAGAAGAACCATCAGGAACTGTAAGTGGAATGCTTAAATCAAAATCTTTCTGATCAACTACAGATGCAAACTCAGCTAGATTTAAGGAACCTGTTCCAACCACAGGAATCTTAGTCTTTGGCTTCTGATTCAAACCCTGAAAATCAAATCAAATTCAGAAAATTAAAATAAAATAAAAAATCCAAAATTTGTTTTAAAAAAAAAAAAAAGGTTGAGTTTTTCATAGATTAGAACAATCTACGAAGGGGTTGAGAAAAAAAATACGTTGAAGACGGTGAAAGCGATCTCCCAAGGATGAAACGCATTGTCTTTATTAGAAGAGAGATTACAGAAGGTATGAAACTCTTCATCCCAGAAAACGACGTCGTTTTGTTCTTTAAGAGGGTGAGCTTCACCGGTGAAATTTCTAACGACGGCGTTACGGCGGAGTGAACTAAGAGCGAGTTTAGGACCTTTCCATCTAATTTCAACGGAGAATGCATTCTGAGGTAACAGATCGGTGGCACGGAGAGTTTTGATGAGAAGTTTAACTTGGTACTTTCGGGAAATTGGAGGTGGCCATGGTCTCCATTTCATCATCTTGACAACCATGTTTGTTTGAGAAAACGTTGGATGTTTGGTGGTTGAGATAAAGGGACAAGAAGGAAAGGGAGAGGAAGAAGAGAAAAACAACTACTCTTCAAATGGATTTGGGTGTTCTGTTCTGTTCTGTTCTTATATATACTAACGCCGTTTTATCACAATTACTGTCTTCTTTTTTATCATTTTCTTTTCTTTTTCAAAATATTACCCAAATTTATACAATTATTTCAAAAAATCAGTTATTTTGCTCTATCCTTCGAGGTGATGGTTGCTTTTATTTTTATTTTATTTGAATTTGATCTTTCTCTTTATCATGTTTCATTATAAATTTACTAAATTTTAAAAAATATTACTATATCCAAATAATTAAAAATATAAATAATTTTAAACTTTAATTATTTAAAATAATTCAAATAATATAAAATGTTAATTTATTTAGGCATAATAAATTTGATAATAGTGGTTGAAAGTAGTAGTCGTAGAAAATGACTATTGTAGTAATAATGGATCGTCAAATGCCGGTTACAATGGTCAAAAGAGACATTTGATAGTTGGAGATGATGGTCGAAATGTTACTGACGGTGGTGGGATAGGTGTTGGAGATAGTGGTGGTATGTGGTCGAAGATGGTGGTAGTGATTGTCAAAGATGAGTTGTTGGTGGTTGAAGATAGTGGTGGCGGTTGCCAAAATTGAGTGGTCGGTGGGGGGAGGTGGTGGTTATAGGTAGGTGAGTGACTGAGTGGTGATGATGGTGGTCAGTGGTGGTGGCAATGATCGGAGGTAGTGGTCGATGATGAGAGGTGGTGGTTGGAGGTGGGTCGTCGGTAGCGGTTGTACGTAGTAGGGGGAGACGGTGGTGTCTAGTTGTTAAAGGTGGGTGACTAGTGGCATTGGCGGTGATTAAAGGTGATTGCAGTGGTCAGTGATGAAAGATGGTGACAATAGTCGAAGGTAGGTGGTCGGCGGTGATGATTATGGTCAGAGATGGCGGTGACAATTGTTAAAAGTGGGTGACTAGTTATATTGGTTGTGTTTGTAGGCAGTGGGCGGAGGTGGTAGTGGTGGACGGAGGTGAATGATCGGTGACGGTGGTAGTTCATAACCGTTAGAATGGTAGTTATGATCTATTGACTATGACATGTTAATTTTAAAACAAAAATAATCTCTTAAATTTATGATATTTGAAATTAGTTATTGAAACTGAAAAATCAATTCAATTCATTTGTCATTTTAACATGATAAAAAATTGACACATTATTACGTACACAAAAAAATAAATACATTATTCATTACATATTCAATCAAAATTTATTTCTTAAATTTTGTGTAATACTTTGTTAATCTTTATTCTGTTTGAGTGTTTGATTAATATAATATTTTACCTGTTAAGAAAACTGAATAACTAAATTAAGTGACCATTTTCATTTTTAAGAGTTAATTGGTCGTCTCATTTATTTGTGCGGCCAGTACTCTACTCTACTATTTAAAAAACAAAATTCATGATTATGCCACATAAAACGATCCTTCTAAAATGTATAAAAAAAATTAAAAATTTATCCAAAGTTATTTATTTAATTAATAAAATATAAATATTATCAATACTTAAAAGTTTAATTTTAAAAACTGACAAAACATTTAATTAATATAGAAATATTTCCATATACTATTTGTTTTGTGTTAATTAAAAATAAAATTATTTATCAACTAAATGAAATTAAAATTAAATGAAATATATATTATAACTTTATTTTAGTGTATAAGAATTAATGTTTGGTTAAATTATACTTAACTAAATTTCCATTTTATATATTTTTTTCTTTTCATTTTAACTCCTATCAAATTTGAGTCAAACTAGGTCAACTTATTCAAGAGAATAAGTTTCTTTTTTCTTGTTTGCATTGTTTGCAGCCTAATTAGTTTTGTCTTTTATGAAAGGGAATAAGTTTATTGTATTCTTTTTCCATCAGCTTATTGATGAACATATTACTTTTATCAATTACTTCATTTTTTCCTCATTTTATCATAAAATTGCTTCTTAGCAACGATAATTTAAAAATAGTACTTTGAACTGTTTGCAATCACTAAAAAACAAAAAACTATTTGCAATTATATTATCATCAATTAGGATATCACTCTACTGCTTTACGCGTAAACCTCATCAAGAATTGCCCTATTAATATACCTTTCTATCGAGCCTGCATTATATTATATAAATACAAAAAAAAAAAACAAAATTTTAATAGAGGATAAAATTCTATAAACAACTTTTATTAAGATAAAGGATTAATAGTTACGCAATGAGCTGTATGCAAATTTATTACACACTGTACTATGTCAATTTTTAGTTGTATATAATTTATTTTTTATAGACAATTGTATTATCGTTTGTTTTTGCTGATTGAGTCATGCATGATTCAAAATCTTGATTCTTAAAGTTTTTATTTTCAATCGCTTAATGTTAAATTAAATAACTTATTATGATGGGAAACCTACCAGATTATTGATGTCTTAGTGGTCATCATGCATGTGATATTGATTTTCAATTTTTTTGTTGGCAATGATTTTCAAATACTTACACATTAACGAAAGTAGTATGAAACACAGAAAAAATAAGCTTAGGAGACAAAATGAAATAAAATATACTTTAATTTGTTAAAATAAAAAATTGTTTCAACGAGGTAGATAAGATTGGTCATGATATTTTGAGTGCTCGAGACGAACTAATAAAATGATGTTGTTATAACTATTTAAATATTATTCTTTTTGCATTTTTTTATTGTAAAATTTTAATAATATTTCAAAATCGATGTTCTTTAAGAAATTGATTTGAATATAATCAAAGTGGTACTATTTAATCTACTTTAAGATATAGTAAATTGAAATAAAATTTTAATAAAGGAAATACACATATTTTATATTAGTTCACAATAAACTGTTGCTATTTCTAATCATTCCCTTACAGAGAGATTTTGTCTCAATACAGTCGAAGACTTATTCCAATAAATGGTTGTACAAGTATTCTTAACTATGCCTCTTCAGACTTTGAGTATTTTACTTTAGCCTCTGGTTGTCATTCCCGTAACCTTTCTTCAACATACTGACATCCTACCGTTGAGGTTCATGAAGGTCGTTGTACCTTTTCAGGTACTTCTTTGAGAATGAGAGGTTATGCTACTATTAGGTTGATTCATATCAGTTCTAGTTTGTGTCTAATTTAACAGAATGTATGTTTCGAGGATTCTAACTCTCATTGAAAGGATGTTACATATTCAATTCTATATCAGTTCAAGTGTATGAAAACACTTTGACTGATTTACATCAAATCTAATAACTCTCTACTGAGAGGATTTTTCATTCATACTTTTTGATGTGTTCTTGGATTTTCAAGAACTACACTTTTTGTTATATTATTCTCTTTTGTCTTATTTTTCTTGATTGAACCCTTTCATCTTAAATACAAGGAGGAAGTGTTCGTTGAGATATTTCTGTTGGAAGTCCTTTAGGGTATAGCCTTTGTACTTTTGGTTTAGGCCTGTGTACTTCATTTTGCAGAAAGACAACATTTATCTTCATGGATTTTATCAATTGAACCACTGAAGATAAATCTATCTGTTGAGCTCAGAATTGACTCCCGTAAATAACTCCTTAAAATGTGTATGACAATCAGAGTAAACAATGGGTACGAGAAAAGATGATAGAACAATTATAGTATTGTCTTATAGACCATCAGAGCAAGTAGGTTATCAGATGATGTAGATTATCAGAGAAAACAAATTTTGGATGACTATCAGAAGATGCGCACAAATAGAGGATTCATTGATTAGAGGATGTCTTGCAGGTCATCAAATCATTAACTTTTGTCATAGCGTTGACTTTTCCATAAGTGTTGTCTTTATCAGAGGATACATAAAAGTTCAGAGTTAGACAATCAGACGTTTGATGAGATTATCAGAGGCAGAAGACTTCTTTGTTACACTTATTAGAAGTAATGGCAGAAGAATTCTTGTCATACTTATAAGAGGCAGAGGTAAAGGCACAAGAATTTTTGTTACGCTTATGTATCAAAGCTAGAGGAACATAATCTATGTTGAGTTCATCATAGACAACTGAGGTACTACGTTGCTCGCATCACATAGTCAACTGAATCTTGTTTGGTTTCTTTTTCCTTCATCTAGTCAGCAGAGGATATAATTTATATAAGGACACATGTTTGGTTGCGCTTGTTTCTGCAATAATCATTTTACTCTTTGCTCTGATAGAAGATATCTAAAGTACTTGTAATCTAGGCTACTTTAAATAGTTACTAACATAACTTTTTCTTTTAATCTGCACATTTAACATATATAATTAAGAGATAATTGTTCTTTATTTATATGTATTTTGTTATCATCAAAATATTAACCAGATGATTGTATTTAAAAATTCTTTTGCACTAACATTCTTTAATGTTTGTGATGATTTAGATGCTATATCTTATAAAAGGATCAATATAGTTACATAAAAAAATGTGACTAATAATTTTTGTACGTAAATCAAATATATCTTTGCATACAAGTGACTAATATATGTTGCATTTCGTCGAATTTTTTTATTAATCGAAGTGATACTAATGATTATTGTACAATTGTTTCTAAAGATATTTAAATTCAATATCTTAAAAATGACAATACTATACTCCAATGTCGTCTTAAAGATTTTGATGGTCATGTTCTAATCTAATAAATTGGGCCATAATTAAAAAAATACAATTTTAATAATTAAAAAAATTGATAAAATAAATTTTAGTCCTTATACATATACCAATCTACATGATGCACTCTACACATAACAATCTAGATGATGCACTCTACCATACCAATCTATATTATGCATGTCATTTGGTTAAATTAATTCATGTAACAAGAAAAGATGTATAGATAGCATGTCACCTTCACATATTAGACTCAACTATACAACAATGATAACACAACAACCACAATTCTACTCATTAAAATAATTCTATTAACATCTTTGTCAGGTTTGGTTTAGTTGAAATTCATTACAACCAATTAATATATATTAAACCACACAAACCACAATTATACTGTAGACCTATATAATTTGGTTTTTACAAACTTGTAATAGTTAATATTTATTCCTTTTTTAATTTTGTTTTAACATAAATATTTTTTTTCTTATAAAATTTAACTACTTTTATACATTAAAATCATATTCATATGCAAAAGTTTTCACAATGTTCATATGCAACATATCTCATCACAATTTTAACAACCATTTATACTTATTCCCAGAAACCAAAATCATGTAAGATTACAATTTATTTTAACGTTGAGACAATCATTTTATACTCATCCACATAAATATTATTTTTTTTTGTCGAATATCAATATACATATTACAAAATACACAAGACAAATAATAAACATTAATCCATAAACATAAGAATACAAATCATAAACATTTATCCATAAAATATAAGAATACAACATAACTGCATTTTGTTTGTTTTTATGAATCGCGTTTCAAGTTATAGAACAAATTACTATAAAATACAATACAATACTTGTAAATAATTATCTCTCAAATATATTTGAAAACATTTCTTATAATTTTTCTAACGATTTTAGTTTTAATTGTAAAAAACAAGCGTTGAAATATTGTAATATGTTTGAGTAAAACGATTTTAGTTTTAATTGTAAAAAACAAGCGTTGAAATATTGTAATATGTTTGAGTAAAAAATATTATAGGTTTTGTTGGATGGATAACAGAAGTCAGGTCACATTTCAATTAAAACGCTAATAAATATACACTGCTATTTTGTTATATTTTCTAGATTTTTTGAATCAGAAGTCAGAAGTTAGAGTCACACACATACAAAATTTAAACAGTCAGACAACGAAGTTTCTATCTCAACAGACAACAACGAAATTTCTATTTCAACACTGAGTTATTTCAATACTGAGCGACATGTTATATACCGATATATGACGCGAACCTTTTATTTCACATGTTAGCCATATATGATATCAACTTATCATACCGATAATTTATATACCAATATAGCAACCTGTCTTTTTATTTTACATTACATTACAGTTTACAGTTACAGCTGTATCAATTAATCCAATAATTTATAATTTATATACCCAATATATCACAGGTAACCTTTTATTTCACATTCTAGCGGTGAATGACGATAGATGATATCAATTGATGATACTGATAATTTATATAACAATACACAACAATCTTTTATTTCCCATTCTTTTACTACAATTTTGCATGACAGGAATTGATGATATCTATTATATTATATTGCTGGACAAAATCATTATATAATAATAATCTTAATTTCGAGTAGTGTATGACACGAACTGATCATAACCCTAGGTAGTAAATACTTATATATTTTACAATGATATAATTAATATATACTCAATAGAGTTTAAATATATTATAGATACATAAAATAAAAAACTACTTTTTTATCTATTTTTTCTCTCTTCTGAATACAAGTCTTTATACAACTTACTAGATGTATTTATTATATTCTTTCCAAATTTATTATATTAATACTACTATTTTTTTTTTAAATGTGAAAAATTAATATTAAATATATTTGTAAACAAAAAACAATTTAGTAATAACTATGCACAAAATATACACATTAATTATACCACTATTTTTTTTAACATGTATAAAACACTAAATAGATACTTACAAAAGGGGCACAAGAAGTAAAAAATAATAACAATTAAGTAATGTATAATTTTAAAAAATTTAAAAATATATTTTTTTGCGTGTGTGTAAATAATGTGTTTAAATTATTGTGACCAGTCTAATGGATGTATATATGCATAGGAAAGGAAGTCTAACATGATCATAAATATTTGAGTACACCGTTTAGATACACAAATATACATAATATTTAATTATTTTAAAATTTTTCATTATTTTATTATTCTGTGTTTTTACATTTTCTCAAGTGTGCGAGTGTGTCAAAACAGTGTTCCAATATTTATGACCAAACAAGTATTTTCATGCAAATCAACCACTATACTAACAAAAGTCAACTTAAGAAATTAATTAGTAAATAATAAATGTAACCGATAATCGATAGACTTGGTTAACTTATATTAATTTTTTTTTTCTTCTTTGGTAGAGAATACAAGAAAGGATGCCTTATTTGACTTCATGTGAACCGCTCAGGTCCACTTGTGGCATGTGGATGTCATTGCTTCAAAGTTGGGCTATTCCTTTCTATAGTATTTTTTTTTTCATAATTAGTAAATAAATTTATTTACTAGACAGCCGTTAGATTTAAAATCAGCGTGCCGTTAGATCAATTTCCTTTTGTAAAGTTAACATCAAGAGAGTATTGTCTCCATGGGACAACTTAGCTTTACAGGTTGTCTTCTTCTTTTTTTTTTGGGTAAAATTACAGGTTGTCTTCAATTTCGTTTATTCTTGTTTTGGTACACTTTTTGAATAACATTTAGATATGATATATGAATACGAACTTCCTTGCATGTTTTGAGATTATTTAGAATTATAGTAGCTAGTCTAATTTTTGTTAGAGTTTAGCTATCAAATACACGTTTACATATGCATATAAATAGAGGGGTGTTTATATGGACGATTAGTTTAGTGGTAAGACTTACTTTCGTTAAATTAAGGTATTGGGTTCAATTTTTGAAGATAATTCATTTCTCAATATATTAAATATCTTTAAAACTATTACTTGAATCGTATTTATGAACAATTATAGTCTAAACTTTATCTTTCTAATTTTCTAACTCCGGTCAACTTCTAAATTTATTTTAATTTTTCTTTTTTTTTCTTGACCATTTAATATTTGTTTTATTGAATCACACTAATGCAAATTCCTATGTCAAACATGAGTTACGTATTTTTTAATTAAAACCTATATGTGTCTAATTGAATTTGTCAAATGTTTTAGAAGTTATAAAATGCAAAATCAAAAGGTTTTAAATAAACATGTGTCTAATATTAATTTTATAAGTCATGCGGATTTTAGGGTAGTTGGGATTGTGTAGCTTTGTAATTTAAGGGGACTTTATATATATATATATATAGAAGAATGTATTGCCTAGTTGGTATGTGATCTATTTAATAATGTCTTCTTGTGCTTTTACAATTGGAAAATCCATCAACTTCTCTTGCAAATAATATTTGTGTGTTCTACACATTCTATAGCAGCATGTCTAACATTGGCAATATACTTAAATTTTATGTCCAATTAAATATCATACTTTTCTTATCAAATAACAAAGTTAAATATTCTATCTTTGAGACAAACATGTTGTTCATTCACACATCAAACACAAACGCGTTGTTCATTCAGAAAAACAATTAGTCTCCTAAACATATTGGATTTAACTTGCTTACTTTATTAAAACAATGCTCCAAGTTATCAAATAAAAATTAAGTTAAATAAAAACCAAATAAAATCTAATATAATATTATATTATATTTTAACATAGTGCTAGTATTCATCATAAATAGAGGACATAAAATGCAAATATAAATAATTTTTCATCTACGAATTAAGAACCGTTAAAAATAAAATAGAACTATCTAAATATTCAACCAAAATAAGTTTTCAAAACTTGATATACCTCGAGTTGATGGATATAGACAAAAAATTAATCATTATATCAAATTGAATTATAAGTATTTTTATCAATGAGATGAAGACTTGGATTAAGTGCCATCACTCTATTTACAAAAGAATTGTGCAGACCTTCAAACATTTTTATCGATCAACTTTTTCAAAAAATTATGTAAATAGAATATAAAAGAACAAAAACAAGAAGGTAAGGAGGCATAGTAGAGAAGAAACAATGAATATAGAAGTTAAAGAAATATGAAACGAATTCACATATTCGCATTCTTCTAATAGATTTTTTTTTTCCAAAAAAGATGATTGATCTTAGAACTAAATAGATCAGAACTCACATGATTTTCTTACCACCTTCTCATACATTTTCCTTTCTCACCAACACTATATTAGAGACATTTAACATAAAGAAAACATGTGTGAACTGAAATTACGCACTCTCATGAGTACCTCTAATTCTATCATCTCAAATTCTAACTATCTCTCAAACATACTTTATCTCATTATCTGCATCTAGGTCGAACCACCACCCTCAACCTCATTGCCTTTTTTTATGGTGACTAAGGAAATGACACAACTAATAGGAAGTCCATATTGAATCTACATTGTCTTGCTTTGTTTAAATGTTGTCTCTTGTTCTAGCAATAAAGAACCAATAAATGCACGCTCACCAAAGGAGGTTGATGAGTTATCCTTCGAATTTATTAGGCCATTGTGAGATCCTCATCAGAATTCACGATAAGTAGTTTGGTGTTAATCCAATATAGGCGTGTTCTGTTTTGATGCGGGTGCACATGGGTATCCTACACACTAGTTAATGGATCTGTGAGCCATTGGGATGAGTTCTATTTAGCACTCGAGTCTAGTTGATTTGAGTTGTAGTCCACTTTGAAATAAGTTGACTCCTATAATATTCTAGTTATTATTAGTTATCACACATGGCGTAGTTCACATGCATACAACATTGTATTTATATTCATCTAGATCAATAGAATTATTATGATTTCAAAACCTCCACCTTATAAACACTACTAAAATGTGTAATCCCTCCTATGTGGGACTTCCTTATTTTTCAATTCACATCACTAGCTCAAACTATCATCATTTCCAACAATCCCCCACTTGAATTTAAAAAGAAGGTTCGGAAATAGCGTCAAACGCTTCCATAAGATCGTGCATAAACAAATGTGTTTCTTGACTTGAACCTTTGTATAGCAAGTAAGATTCAGATTTAACAAGAGTGACTCGTAATCTTGAACTATATCTCTGACATCAAACCCACCCATAACCTTTTCATAGGGTTGTTGAGAAAAAATCTCTTTTAATGATAACAAAATTATCTTAAGATTATGATTACACTAATGCGTGCATTTAAGTTTTGTACTAAGAAAGGAACAGGATCCAAAGATCGCAACCTCCTGTCCAGAAGAATGAATGCATGTAGGAAACAAAGCTGTTAAATCCATAAAGAAAATCTGAAGTTAAAACACCAGAAGCAGAACATCTGGAAAACACCAGAAGCAGAACATCTGGAAAACACCAGAAGCAGAACATCTGGAAAACACCAGAAGCAGAACATCTGGGAAACCAGAAGCAAAACATCTGGAAAACACCAGAAGCAGAACATCTGGGAAACCAGAAGCAAAACATCTGGAACAGAAAACCAGAAGTTGAAGCAGAAAACCTGAGAGTTGAAAACACCAGATAATGCATCCAGAAGATACCAGATGATGCATCTTGAAATCACCAGAGGATATCTTTGCTGGCCCATATCAGAAGGAAACAAAGTCAGAAGGAGACATGGACCAGACCAGAAGGAAGCCTGCCAGAGGAAGACTGGATCCAAACCAGAAGAAATCATAAGTCAGACTTATTCAAGAAGTTCTTCTGACCAGAAGATGGCCTGACAGTGAAGTGAAAAACCATCCTGAATTAATCAGAAGATAAGCTAAAAGGTCCAGACTGAAATATCCTTTGTCCAGAACTAATCCAGACCCAGTACAGTGTTGGCCAATATCAGAAGATCAGACCATGGCCCAGTATTGGTCGAAATCAGAAGGTCAGAATAAATGGCCCAATGTTGGTCGAAACCAGAAGGTCAGAATAAATGGTCCAGTGTTGGCCGAGATCAGAGGATCTCAGCAGACCAGTTTGCTAGTCCAGATTGGCCGATATCAGAAGATGAAAATCATAAATGAATATCAGAAGATATACATCTGAAGATGAATTTCAGAAGAAACATATCATAGGATAACAAGATGAACATCAAAGGATAAAACTCAGAAGACGAACTTCACATGATAAACATCAGAAAATGAATACCAGAAGATAAAATTCAGAAGACGAACTTCACATGATAAATATCAAAAGATGAATTCCAGAAAATACACACCAGAAGATAAATATCAGAAGATGAACTCTGGAAGGTAAACATCAGAAGTCAGACACCATAAGGTGAACTTCAGACACCAAAAGGAAATTACCAGAGGATAATTTCTAGCTGCTCATTCATCCTCTCACATTAAGAACAACTAACAGTTCCAGAGTATCAAAAGCTGCATCATCGACGATCAGAGAAGGGTCATGACTTGGAACCAGAAAAGAGCACTGACCAGTTGTTAAAAACATATGGAATGATCTATCCTCCTGGAAAGCCAAGTAAAGAAGTAACCTCCCATGTGCCAGGCTGTAAAAGGATAAAATGGCAAGGCTGTAAATTCGCAACAACAGTGAGGTTTATTACATCTTGAAAAAACAGTCAGAAAGGAAAATTTTCTTGAAGAGAAAGTTTCCTTCTCTCTATAAAAGGAAGGCTGCTCTTCTTCAGCCAGATACACACAACTACACGAGCAAAAAATAGAAAAATATCAAGAGGCTATCAAGAGCAATTATCAATCTCTTTTCAAGCTTTCTATAATCTTTCACTAGATCTTTGTTTCATCTTTATAGAAAGTAAATCCTGTCAAACTACTCCATATCATTTTTAGACCTTCAAGTGAGTAACACTTGAAGAGAAATCAGAAGGAAAAAATTGTAAGCTTGGTGAAGCTAAAGAATACACAGTTTGTAATCAACCTCAGTGAGAGGCTGATAGCTTTTGATACTTAGTAAAAAAACTCACTAGAGTGTGAGGACTGGACGTAGCTTTCATTGGGTGAACTAGTATAAAATTCGTGTGTCATTATTCTCTCTCTCAACTCTACTACATCTGATAAATCATCCTCTGAAAGAGGACAGCAGTTTAAAACAGTAACAGATTTTTAAAACCTTGAATATCTCTATTCAACCCCCCTTCTAGTGATATTCTAGACACTTCAAGGGTGTATTCTTAAAAGTCCGTGCATTTATGGTCCTGCACGTCTATCCCAGTATAGTGAATGCTCTAGCAATTTTTGCCTCGAAATTCCATAGGAAGCGGCCCCACTTCCACATTCACAGAGGTGAGTTTATCAAGAGTACTCTTGTAGCTAGGTACTCCCTCAACATAGAGTATATATCTCATTAAGAGTTTCTATTATCTCAACCTTTCATCGCTTCAGGAATCATGCTTCTCTCATATATAATAGCATGTTCGTCTCATATCACTATGACTTGTTATTACCCATTGAACTTAATTCTTAGGATCTCCAGTCTTTTAGGTCGGATTACCATCATGAGTGACTCATTGATCTATAGGCAATAGTCTCATCCTTTTGGATGTATTTATGATTTTCTCTCTAGCCAATCCTTTTGTCAAAGGATCTACTAAATTCTCATCAGTGCTACATGATCCATTATAACAGCTCCTTTAGAAAGTAATTCTCTAACTGTACTGTGCTTACGATGTATTTGTCGTCTCTTATCGTTGTAATAACAATTCTCAATTTTTGCAATAGACGTGGTACTATCGCAGTTGATCAATACA
Organism: Cicer cuneatum; assembly: GCA_037974295.1. Lineage (NCBI taxonomy): Eukaryota > Viridiplantae > Streptophyta > Magnoliopsida > Fabales > Fabaceae > Cicer > Cicer cuneatum. The sequence goes on from JBBPBO010000001.1 coordinate 31,709,333, forward strand.
GAAGACATAGGTTTTTCCCATAAAGGGATCTCAGCTAGCAAGCATCTCAACCAACTTGCTTCTTCATTAGCAGTAACTAGTGCTATAATTTCAGACTCCATAGTGGATTGAACCGGTATCATCTGTTTCTTTGATTTCCAAGATACAGCACCACCGACTATATTAAAAATATAACCACTGGTTGTTTTCGAGTCATCTGATAAGGTGTTCCAATCAGCGTCACTGTATCCTTCAAGGACGACAGGAAATCTTTGATAATGTAATCCCAGACTCATGGTCCTTTTTAGGTATCTCATGACTCTTTCAATAACATGTCAATGCTCTATACTAGGTCTACTAGTAAACTTGCAAAACAGTCCCACGACGTAGGCAATGTCGGGTCTAGTACAATCAGTGGCATACCTGAGGCTGCCAATGATGCTTGAATATTCACTTTGTCTAACACCTTCACCAATGTTCTTAAAAACTTTCATAATCAGATCATATGGTGTGCAATCCAGTTTATAGTCAAAGTATTTATATTTCTTTAGGATCTTTTCAACATAGTGAGATTGATCCAAAGAAATTCCCTTTTCTGACCTAGTAATCTTGATTTCTAGGATTACATTCGCTTCTCCGAGGTCTTTCATATCAAAGTTGTTACGCAACAATGATTTCACAGTATTTACAACATAAATGTTTGAACCAAATATGAATGAGTCATCTACATAGAGACATATGATAGTGCAAATGCCATTTTCATATTTGTAATAGATACATTTGTCACTTTCATTCACTTTAAACTCATTCGATATAATCAAATTATCAAAATTTTCATGCCATTGTTTAGGAGCTTGTTTAAGACCATACAGAGATTTATCAAACTTACAGACCTTGTCTTCTTGTCCATGAATTGCAAAACCTTCAGGTTGTTCCATATAGATTTCTTCTTCCAAATCGCCATTTAAAAAAGTTGTGTTAACATCCATTTGGTGTATCACAAGTAATGAATAACTCCTAGAGAAATGAGTACCCTAATGAATGTTATTCTAGTGACTATTGAAAAAGTGTCAAAGAAATCTATATTTTCTCTTTGCCTAAAACCTTTGGCTACAAGGCGTGCCTTGTATTTATCAATAGTTCCATTAGGTTTTAGTTTCTTTTTCAAAATCAATTTACAACCTATTGCTTTGCAACCAAGAGGCAAGTCTACCAAATTTCAGGTCTTGTTAGACTCTAGAGAATCCATTTCATCGTTTCTAGCTTCTTGCCAAAGATCTGCATCCAATGATGACAAGGCTTCTTTGAGATATGCAAGATCCTCTTCTAAATTATAGGCCATATATTCTGGTCCATAATCTTTAGCAACTCTGATTCTCTTACTTCTTCGAGTTTCTATTTCACCTTGTTTGTTGCTTTCAGTGCTTCTTGTCACAGGAACGTGACTTGGTTCGCTGCCCTGACTATTTATCGATTTGAAAGAGAATTTATTTTCATAGAAGTCAACATCATTTGACTCTATGATCACTTTCGCATTTTGGTCATATAACCTATATGCTTTATTGTTTACTGCATACCCAATGAATACACATTCATAGGCTCTACTGGCGAGTTTAATTCGCTTGGGATTGGGGATTCTTATATAAGCTAGACAGCCCCATTTTCGAAGATAAGACAAGTTTGGTTGTCTTTTCTTTATTATCCCAAAAGGAGATGTTTTGCTTTTAGATTTTGGAACTCTATTCAAAACATAGCAAACAGTCAAAATAATTTTCCCCCATCAATGAGATGCAGCACCAGAGTTAAGCATAATAGCAACAACAAGTTCAGTAAGAGTTTTATTCTTTCTTTCAGCTTTACCATTCATTTCAGGTGAATAAGGTGTTGTGGTTTCGTGTATAATTTCTTGCTTTTTATAAAACTCATTAAATAAAATAGAATCATACTTTGTTCCTCTATCACTACGAAACCTACTAATCTTTTTACTAAATTGATTTTCAATTTCAGTTACATAGATCTTAAACATGTAAAACGCTTCACTTTTATTTTTCATTAGATATACAAAAGTATAGTCAGAGCAATCATCAATAAAAGTAATAAAATAATGTTTTCCATTTCTTGTTATTGTCCCATTAAGTTCACATATATCAGAGTGGATTAAATTTAAAGGTTCAGATTCTCTAACTACTGATTTATGTGAACTCTTAGTTATTTTAGCTTGACTGCAAAAAGAACACTTTTCAAAATCATTTAAAGATAACTTTGGAGTTAAGCCTAAGTTAGTTACATTTGAAATCACACGTTTGGTCACATGACAAAGTGTAGCATGCCAAATATTAAAATCACACAACATGTAAGCAGAAGGAGACATTTTATTAATTTCAACATGCAATTTAAATATGTCATCAGTGGTGTACCGCTTCTCAACAAAAATACCATTTTTTGAAATGGTGTACAAATCTACCCCTATAGCTTGAGTGAACTCTTCCTTATTAAGAAGATTACCAAAAACTAGATTCTTCCTTATTTCTGGAGTGTTCATGACATCCTTCAGAAGTAAGGTCTTTCCAGAGGTGAATATTAATTTCACATCTCCTATACCAGCAACATTCGTGGTGTGGGAGTCTTCCAAGAACACTTTTTTATCTTCAACAGTAGTGTATGTTTTGAACATAGCATAATCATAACAGACATGGCATGAGGCCCCCGTGTCTGTCCACCATCCATCTGATCCACCAACAATGTTGATTTAAGTTATCATAGCAATGAATTGCTCTTTTGTCAAGTTAGCCTGTTGAGCAGGGCTTGGCTTGTTCCTACACTTGTGTGCAATATGCCATTCGTTCCCACAATTATAGCAGAAAAATGGGGCATTTCTAGGAGGTGGTTACTGCTTTATAATTGGGACCTTTGCAGGGTTCCCATTTTTGTTGCTGTTCTTTATAGTGCGATTCTGATTTTTAAGTTGTTTGCCATTTAACTTCAGAACTGCTCCAATGAATTTCTTTTTTTTTGTTGTTAGCAACAAGAATAACTTTATCTTTCTGGTCTTGCTTACGAGATTCTTCCTCTATTTTGAGTTGGGTTATCAGACTTTCAAGAGATAATTCTTTTGTTTTGTGCCTAAGAGAATTATTAAAATCTTTCCAAGTAGGGGGCAGTTTGTCGATAGTAAGAGCAATTTGAAACTGTTCATCAAGGGACATACCTTCATAGATGATCTCATGAGTTATTTTCTAGATTTCATGGGATTTAGTTTCTACTGATCTGTCATCTGATATTTGAGGTAGCGACTAACAACATACCTCTTGGCTCTAGCTTCCTCAATATCATATTTGTTCTTTTGAGCATCTCAAACATGTTTAGCAGTATTGTTGGAACTATAGTAATCATATAGATCATCAACAAGTCCATTCAGAGTATAACTCTTACATAAATAATCATTATTATCCCAATGGGTTGATTCAACAGCTTTCTTATCCTTTTCTGTTTGTTCACCTGTTTCTGGAACAATAGGAATATCATCCTTTAGAATGTTGGCAACCTTTTCGTGGTTAGAAAAAATAACATTTTTTGTTGTCAACGTTTGAAGTGACATCCCTCAAACCAATGGTTTGTTGAAATCAGAAGCAAAAGAACCTGTACTAGTAATTTCTTCGGTAGACATGGTAGAACGAAACGTCTTAAAATTGTTGTTTCGAGTTTTGAAAAAAACTGTTTAAAAATCAATTTATGCCACCGAAAATATTACTGGGTTGAGTCGCGGACTAGGTCGCTCTCTTTAAGACGTTTTGCGGCCTTGCCCAAATTGTGCAAGGTAGACTATCAACTACGAAGTCCCCAAGATAAAACAGCCCATATAAACTGTATCGGAATTCCACTACACCGTAGAAAACCGTTCTAGAATTAAACCCTCAATATGGCAGTTGAAAGGAAGCCACTCGTAATATGGTATTACGAACACTTGAAAGAAAAGAAAAAGAAAGAAATAACAGGGAGAACAGAGAAAATTCTCAGAATTGGAGAGCTTTTGGTGTGCCTTTCCAACTGAGTAGAACCCTCTATTTATATAGGAGATCTGAAACTAGATGAGAGAAGAAAGCGAGATCCATCATATCAGATCCACACTAAAAAAAACATGCACTATCTTTCCTAGGTTTTTTTACTCTGATTTTTCTAGGTTTTTGACCAGGCGCGAGTCCACAAAAAATCGAAAAATTAGGTAGGGTTTGACCAAAAACTGATGCGCGAAATCGGGGGAAGGAACTAACCAGGCGCAAGCATTCCTTTTTAAAATTGAATAAATAAATAATTTATTAATTTTCCATATACTAAAAAATAATACACCACTCAGTCCAAGCCCAGGCCCAAGCCCGACCCGCCGTGCCCAAGCATTCCTTTATTAATTTTCACATTACTAGCCAGACCCAAGCATTCCTTTATTAATTTTCACATTACTAGCTCAAACTATCATCATTTTCAATAGTTCACTCAAAAATAAGTTGACTCCTAGAATATTCTAGTTATTATTAGTTATCACACATGGCGTAGTTCACATGCATACAACATTGTATTTATATTTGTCTAGATCAATAGAGTTATTATGATTTCAAAACATCTTTAGAATGGAGGAAAATGGAAAATGATAAAAATGGAGGCTATAGGACAAAGGCAAGTATGAGGGAGAAGAAGGCGAGGACAATAACAATGATGAGAATCACTACAAGAAATTTACCATATACCTATGCACATTTATAGTAATAGTAGATACAATTATATTTTCATATACTTACTGGTGAAATTTCACCGTAGGTATAGACTTTGTATTACATTAGTTGAAAAATAAAAAAGTTCAAACACTCTATTTATCGCCTTAAACACGAAACCCTATTCCCACTTCCAATCATCAATGTTCCGAATTCGTGAGCCCCACCGCTGCTGCCACCGTCGTTGCTTTCTCTACACATATTCATGAGCCTCCAGCCAACTTCTTCACCCATCGTATTTTAATTTCTTTCATGGTCGCATTCAAGCTCTCTAGATACGGTGACATCTCTACCCTCTATCACACAATTGAAGGTAAGTCATTTTTTATTGTGTTTCCTGTTATTGATTTTATATCTTCTTAAAATCGAATTTTCTTTTCTTTCCTTATCGTTGTTGTCGCTGTTTTTTCTTACTCTATTCACTCACGTGTTTGAGCTTCGTCTATAGTATTGCCATCATAATCTTTGAGTTTCGTCTACAGTATTATCATCACAATCTAATATCTATCATCGTTACAATCTGGTGAGTGCTAACAATTTTTTTTTGTCACTTTTCTAATTTGGATATGGTATATATATGATTACATGAAAAATTGTAAAGAATCTTGGATGTTAATGAGATAAGTCGGAACCTGAATTGGGGAAACTGAGAATAATTTGAGAATAGTCAAACCTAAAATTGGAGATTGGCTTAAAAAAGTGGATGAAACTAAACTATAATGGAAAAGTCATGAATGATACATAAATACAGAATGGTCTAGTGATTTACTTCATTACCCGATAAATAGACATACATTAAGAAAACTGATTAATGAATAATATTTCGTATTTCTAGTATTTCAGATCATATATATATATATATATATATATTCTATACTTTGTAGTATTTTTACGAGTCCAGTAGTCCTTCTTTGGTGTTAAGGTTAATTTGGTATAGACTTTTTATCTTAGGATTTATTTGATAGTTTATCTTATAAGCCACAAGTATAGTGTAACTAGATAGATTCTAAAGCCAAACCCTAAGTCTTGACAATGTTCTCTCAATTGTATTTTTCTTCTTAATGGTGTTTTTTTAGTTATTTGCCATTCTGATTGGAAACTTCTCATTCATTTAGCCTAAGGTAAATCATAATTAATTAGTAGTCCGGAATTTGTTAAACTTCTCCTTCTTAAGTTCTATATGTTGAAGATGTTAATTAGTAGTCCAGAATTTGTTGTTATATGCTTCAGGAAGCATTTCTAGATGATGGATACCCTTTTTTTTTTTTTTTTTTTTTTTTTT
>JBBPBO010000001.1:31715526-32252676 GCA_037974295.1 Cicer cuneatum
TTTTTGCTTTGTAAAAAATGGTTCTATCATTTTGCATGTTAAGACAACTATTTTATTCTGTAAGGACTATGCTTATTTTGGAGATTTATTGCTATAGTCTTTTATGAGACTGGCTTATTTGCATGTTCCATTACTCTCTGTACCAGCACTATGAAATTGATTGTGAACATTTTGCATAACTTTTTCCCTAATTTTTTATTATAGGTGCTACTCTTAGTGCTGTGATGTGAGCAAAAACAAAAGTATTTGTCTATGCTATTAGTTGTTATAAATTCACATATTTCAATACAAAACATAAAAGTATTGTTGTAGAGGAATTTAGTTTCCAGCAACTCTCCTTCAACAAACACTTAAAAATTAAATGGGTATATTTAACTTTTTTTCCTTGAAATGTGGAAAAACTTGTCTCTTATGGGTGTACAGGAAACTTAAGAATCCATGATACAAGTGAATGAGAAGCAAGTTTGAGCCCTTTATTTATGGAGAACCAAGATTAGATTTAAGAAATATATTTTGATATTTTGCAGTATGAGAATTCATTTTAGAGGTGTGAGTATGTGGTTTTAACATGTCTTTTAGAATTTTCTCAAGCATAAAGTTCAAGAGTCATAGATCTTTTTGTGGTTTAATGTCGTATTTGATTTTGGTTTGTGGATTCAATTGCAATATTCACTAAATTTGTTCATATTTTCAATGTTTTTTATGAGTAATATTTTTTATTTTGAATTGAATTATCATTCATTTGTTCTTTTTATTACTATTTGCAGGTGTAAAAGCTAATTTCTTCTTGAAGATAGAAGATTTAAGATAAAAAATCAAGTGGATAATTTTATTTTTTAGTTTTTCTTATAAGGTTGTATATGATTTTACTAGTATAACACTCCTTTTTTTTATTAGTATGGTGATACTCTTTGGTAGACATTATTAGCTGTTATTAATTGGATTTGCTTGTAAGACTTTGTTAATTTTTAATATAATGAAAATTTTATTTTAATTTGTTTCTTAAATAAATTTATTATTGAGTATTTAAGTATAAAAGTTGTCACCAATAGTTATAGCAATGGAGGCTTAGCAGTAGATATAACTAATTTATAGAAAATAGATATCAAATTTATAGAAAATCCCTACAATTTATACCAAAAGTTATTTTACTATAGGTAATGTTAGGATTTTGTCAAACAGCCAAAAGACCGTCACTATACCTACAGTGACAACATCAAAGCAGTAGGTATGAATATTGTTGTCTATGTCTACAGTTTTTTAACCTTTATCTACGATTTTTGCCGTCACTAAATGTCAAATTTCTTGTAGTAAATCTATTCAAACATAAGTGAGGTTACTAAATCTTGTATTTGAGAAAAGACGATATATTTTATTTATAAGTTTTTTTAAGCTGATATTATATTTAAACAATCGATTTAAAAAATTACCTAATTTAAAAAGTACTATTTGAATAGGTTATTTAACAAATTTAAAATAGTATTATAAATTGTATTTTTTGCAAATATCAGTTAATACGTATCAATTTTATTGATTTTTTTTAGGTATTCTATACTTACACTACTAGTTTTTTAAAGAAAAAATTATAGAATTTTACCTAATAGCTAAGAGTCGGATTTTTTAAAAAATATTATTATTATTATTATTATTATTATTATTATTATTATTATTATTGTTATTGTTGTTGTTATATACCGAAAGAAGAAACCTATATTCTAATCATATTTAACGAATTAAAACTCTTTCGTTTGTGACAAAAACTGTTTCTATTTTGTATGACATCAAAAGTTGGCACACTAGTTATATTTTTACTAATGTATTCCATATATGTAATAAGATATATTTTTTATATTAACCGCTAATGCTAACGGGGATACAAGGTGGATATTTTGGTGGTTGATGTGGGAGTTAAAGAGTAGAGTATTAAAATGGTATAGAATTTTATCATCATCCATAAAATAATAAGAGTTCGTTTCTTACAGTTTTTTTAAAATATATTATTTTTAGGAATTTTTATTTGTTTATTATAACTTTAAAAAAATGAGAATATAAGAATAATTTAAAATTTTCTTTAAATGAGAAGATACTTTAAGTAGTTTTTCATATAAATAATTTTTTCATAGTTGATTTTTGTATAAAAAGTGATTTTTTTTTTATTACAGTTGACAAACAAACAATTTCAACTTTTTAAAAATACCTTTAATAAATAATCTCTAAATTAATAAATATCGCAATATTTTTTATAATGCATAGCAAACGGGTCTTAAAACTTGCATATAGTAAAATGCTAACTTTTGTAATTTCAAAAACATAAAAGTGGTAATGCTAAGTTAAGCAACCCTTCATATTTTATTATAAAGTGTTAGTTATCTAATATTAAATTTATTTAAGATAATTATAAAATAGTTATTAATATTCCTCTTATTAAAAAAAATGTTAATTAAAAGTTGGTCGTGATGGAAAAACATAACAGGTCCATTGATTTACCGTTGATAAGTTCCCTTTTGATAACATATCGGTTGATAGTATTGATTTTAAATTAGAAATTTTTTAACATAGGTCATGATTTACCATGAACTCATAGTTAAAAAATATTTAAAATTCTATTGATCAGTATATATATGTTGTATTTAGAAATAGATATTAATAGATTTTCAATTTTATGATTGAGCCATAAAAACAAAGAAAATCATTAATTATTACTTTTGAAGATTATGATTGACTATCGTTAGTTTTTTTTTAATAACTTTTAAATATTAATCTATTATATAATCTATAATAGACTTCTTATATAGATAATCCAATGTAGAACTTACTCTTAAACTAATGGATGGAAAATTTTAGGTTGAACGGACTGTTTCGTTTGTTATGTTGCTTATTGCTAAATTGTCCGTTATTATCTCTAATGAGGGCCAATTGGCTTAAGTTTTCAAACTTTGAATCTTACGTCCAAAAAGTTTTAGCTTTTGTTGATTTATTATTAAAATAGTAATTTATTTATTCTTTTTGTCTATAATGAATACTCATTTATTTCTTTTACATAAATTAAAAGAAAATAGTTTTACTAACTTTAAAATAACACACTCAAATAGCGCACTAATATATTTTTAAAAACATTGGATAATAAAAAAATTATATATTAATTTAGGTGATGATATTAATAACTATTTAACGATTGTCACAAAAATAAATTTAAATTATAAATTTAATTTATATATATTAATAGTGTGAATAGATTTTTTATACTATTAGTGAATCTCAATCATCGAATTATAATAAAAAAATTTATTTTTATCGTAACTACTTTAAAAATTACAACTATAAATAGTTATGATGTGTTAACAGTATAAAATTTTTACAATATTAAAATATAATAATTAAACTCTTTAAACTATTATTATTGAACTAATAATTTAGATATATATATTAATTATATGATACACTTGAAAAGTGATAAATAATAAAAAAAATCTAAAAATACAAACATTTAGTTTATAACATTTTTATTGCAAATGATTGTTGAGGGGAGTTTTTGCATGGATGTTTTTGGAACAATTGTTGTCATTTTGTTCAAGGTTCGGCACCAGCTCATCTCTTTCGCACGTGGTGTGTGACCTGACGACACAGCTAATATTGGCTTTTAAATGTCTAGCTGTCATCAGCATTTAATTTATCGACCCACCCATTTCATCATGTAATTAAAACAACTAACTCGAAACCCATAACAATTTTGGTTTGAATTTAGTGTTTGGTTTTTATATATAACTCAATTTGTCTCATTATTACTTTTATGATTAAACTATTTTGTATACTTTTTGTCATTTTAGAATATTAAAAGAGTTTAATTTATTTAAGATTTTTTAAAAAATAATTTTTTATAGTATTTTATTTTTTTGTTATATTATTTTTTTAAAAAAATTTAAAAATAAAGTTTCAATTGAAAAATTGGTTTAAATAGTTTATCTTAAAATATAATTTTAAGTATTTCATCTATTTTCTATAATTTTTTTTAGATAATGAAAGTTTAAAAAATAATTAAAATGAAAAGCTATTTTGATAAGCTCTTCATAAAAATCATTTTCGAAATAATCTTTTTTTTTTAAATGTGATTTTTATCATAAAAAATCTTTAATAATGAATATCTAAGTTATTGAATGTCAAAATTACTTTTTAATTAGTAACAAATGAATCAAAATAACTTATACTATTTTTAAATAAATTTTTATAAAAATTATTTTTAAAAATTTAAAGTAAATTTTTTTTTTAAAATCGTAAACAAACAGATCCAATTTTATAAGTGTAAATCATTTTATAATAGTTACAATTTTATGATCAAATAATAAAATCAACGTGTTTTATTGTCGGTAAGTGAAAAATCAATGTACATCTTTTTTCTTTTATTAAAATATAATCTACTATTTTTTTTAAATACTATACTCCTTCCTTCATTTATTATAAGATTTAATTTTGATATTTCTTCTTAATCTTCTTATTTTCAAGTAAAGAGAGTCTTGATAATTTGAAATTTAGTTCAGAAAAAAGTAAAGTTTATTTAAGAATTATTTCAATTAGAATTTAAACTCGATTCTTCTAAATAATTTATTTTTAATAAAAAATCATTAGTCACTTTAATTATTTGATTTATTTTGTTATTTGTTTATCCCTTCATATAATATTTTTTAGGATAAATAACACCTGTGATCTCTTAACTTAATTTCAGTTAACGTTTTAGTCATTTATTTTTTTTTTTCTGATTTGGTCATTTATTTTAATTTTATGTTTCTAATTTGATCTTTTATGTTTTAAAATGTCAATAATATTATCTTTTTTTTTTTACAAAAATTCATCAAAATTTTCAACCAAAACCCATAAAATTAATTATATTCTTTCATATAATACAAATTTCATTAGATTCGTAACTCAAATTTTCAAATAAACTCATATTTCCATTCTTTATTTCACTTAAAGGACCAAATCGGGAAAAAAAATAAAAGACTAAAATGAAATTAAGTTAAGGGACCACGAGTGCTATTTAGCCTATTTTTTATAAAAATTTACATGCACTAATAATTTATCTATAAAAATACCCATTTGTAATTTACAATTGAGAAAAGTCATTCTCTCTGTCTCTCTTTTATAATAATTAATAATTATAGAGGAAAATATTCCAGATAATAAATAAATTGTGATAAATTTATTGCTAGAACATTTTCTTAATATCTATAGATGTTGTAATTAGATTTTACAATAAGCGACAGATGGAGTAATTTACAGTCTATATTTGTGATTATTTTATTATATTGTTAACAACAACATAAGAATATTTTAATCATAAAAGAAAATTAACATTGGTATAATTAATTTTTTTTAAATATTACTTTTAAATGAAATATAATGAAACTGAGAGAGTAGTATATACGATTTTTTTTTTGTTGACAAAATTAGTATATACGATCATATGCCCACATCTATGTATGAAAACATAATAAAGAGCACCATGCCCTTTAATATTTTTTTTTACTAAATGCACTTTAATTTTAGAAAGCGAAACTTACGTGTCTCACCATTCCATTTTATAAAAGAAAAGATAACTAATTAATATTCACTTACCAAAACACAAAAAGAGCAACTGATATTCGATTTTTCTCCTTATGAAATTTCCCACTGAAAACGTAGTACGCACATGTTATAATTTGTTTTCTGAAACAACTTCTATGATTTAAAATGTTTTTCAAACACATACAGGTTTCGCACACATACATATAATTATATTTTTCAAGTTATATTTAGATTTCATTTTCGTCATTTATTTCATTTTAACTCCTCAAATTATAAACATTAGATACTTTGTCATTTAAGTAGTTTTCGAAAGATTTAGTTTCTTAAGATTATTTAAGTTATAAACGTTATGCACTTTGTTTTTTCTAATAGTGTTTAATATTGTAACTTAAGAAATTAAAGTGATAAATTTTTGTAATTTAAGTGACCAAAATCTTTCATGTTTATAACCTAGAGGACTAAAATGAATAGAAAACTACTTGAGTGACGAAATTTCCAACATTTACTCCCTCCGTCTATGAACTTTGATCATTTTAACTTTGAACACATATTAAAAAAAAATAAATTTAGATTGGTTTAGTTATTTTTACTATTTATTTATTAGGTAAAAACAAAAATTCATTTATTACATGTTTTTTTATTTTTAATGGTACAAAAGGAAAAATATCATTAATTCTATTTTGATTTTCTAAAGGATCAAAGATCGAAAACAGATGGAATATTAATTAAGAGACTAAAATAAAATGAGCTTGTAACTTAAGAAATTAAAATGAAACGAATAAAATTTAAAGAATGAAATTAAAACTTAAAAATATTTAAGGGATCAAAAGTGTAATTTTAAAAAAAAATATATGAATGTGAACACATTGTATAAAAATATACTCAGATAAATTGCAGTCAATTATAAAAAAATATTGTAGTCAAATAATTGAAAAACTAATACTATAATTTATTAAACTATTATGATGGTTCTCAATTGTGAGAAAATCAATGTACACTATTAATATAAAAATATTTTATATTAATATCTAGTAGAATGTATATATTTCGTCACTTCACTCAACTTAAATAAATAGCATGATATGAGAAAATAGATAATTCATATTAAATGTTAGTGTAAAACTAATTTACACTGATAATGTATATTCACCGTACTTCTAACTTGTTTTAATTTTAAAATATTCAAATAGATCTTTAAATTATAAAAAAAATAAAAAATAGGATCACCAACATTGTATAGACAACCACTATTTTTTGATGATGATGTATAAGACACTACAAAAAAAAAAAGCTATTTAGCCACGTTCATAACAGTGGAAAGATTGTCAATTGACCGTGGCAAATAAAGTTAGTCACGCTAACCCTTCCCGTGGCGTAGCTGGACGTCTCAATTTATTAGCCATATTTAAAATTCATATTAGCCACGCTTAAAAGAGTCGTGGTAACATATTTTTAGCCACAACTATTTTACAGTTAGCCACGGCTAAAATCGTGTTAATTGATAAAATAAAACAGATATTCTATTTTCGCTTTTGCCACGAGCCAACCGTGGCTAAATGTTTATTTTTTAATATCAATTGTAGATCTGTCCCTGTTTTGGTCATACCTTTCTAACAATAGAATCAAACCAGACACTGTAATACTAGGAAGACATTCTTAACAAATATAGCAACAATAACTAATTAACATTCTAAAACCATCATTAATATAAAAGTATAAAATAGTTTATACCAACAATAAAATTTAAACTAGTAGTCAAACATTCTAAATCTTATACATAAACTAATGGAGCATTCAAAAATTGTTGACGACATCAAAATAGTCTAGAGCAAAAGCAAAACAATCCACTGAAAATCACATTCCTTCCATTTGCAATCCAAATAGTAGCATATTTCTTCCATTTGCATGCATACAACAAAAAACACAATCCTTCCATTCGTAGTCCAAAAATCAAGGTGAACTTTACTCGTTAATTATGAGAATTAGAACCTGCCAAGTCAAAGCATAATGTAAGCAAATGTTTACTAACTAACACTAATGAATGGGTATCATTTTAATAATATTAATCACTATGCAAAGAAATAGAACATGATATTTTCTATTGACTTAAAGTATAGATCTAAGTGCAAAAACTCTTATTAACATCAATTTCTATCTATTATAAGAAATTATATTACTAAGGTGGAGGGAAACCTTCGTTGAAAGTAGGTAACTCATCACCAAATTTGCTTTGCATATAATTAAGGAGAATTTTAAGTTGATCTTGTGTTTGTGAAAGTTGCTCCTTAGTCTCTTCATATCCATTTAGCTTTTCTTTCAAAGTGTGCATTTCCTTTTGTAACTCCTCAACATTTTTTTTTGGCTAGAGCTACCAACATTGTCAAATTGCGTGAAATATCTGAACATTTTGAAAACACTCGTGGGGCAAACATCAACACCTAAACCACGCACTCGACCTGAATGTTCAGCTCCGTACACTTTTCCAATAACATCATCTGGATAGGCATTAATATTTGATGGAACACCTTCAGTGGCAACACGTTCTTGATCTTGAGACAAGTTCTCTGATATCTTTTCCTAGTAGAGAAATAAAAGTCAGATAAATTCCCCATACTGGCAAGTAGCAAATACTTTATAAACAATAACAATGTTATCTTTTTTACTTACTACGATGGTTTTTCCTTCCTCATTCACATAGTTTCCATTCTTTTTAAGCAATGTTGACAATATAACCTCAGCACGACATACAGGTCTATTCAATTGTAGCTCCTAAGATATTAATAAAATATAAATCAATATCTAACTTTCGTATACAAATACTTTAATTTATTACAAAAATAAAAGTTATGTATTAACTTACCATATGAAGACCCCTTCTTGCGTTGCTCATACTATCCCCAACATGTGAGACTTTAAGCATCTTTCGATTTTTCATATTTTGCTCACTTAGTTTCTACAATTTTCAAATGTTAGTCATTATATACATTTAATATAAAATATCAATGTACTTTGTTCACTTTGTAAAAATAATGCAACAAATATTTATATCTTCATTTGTGGTTTTTTATAGTAATTAACAAAAGCAATCCAATCATTTTCAGGCACAAGAGGATCAATAGCAAGTAGGTCTTCCTTACTTTTGTTAGGGTAGAAGTATTTACATCGTAACTTATATTTATAGGCCTTCCATCTTTCTCCTAGGATTGCCCATGTCCATTTTATACTAGAAACATAATCATACACAAAATGATCCTTGCAAGATTATATAAACATATCAATTTACAATGACAAGAAATACAATAAAAGAAACGTTCTACGAAGTTTAGATAATAATCTTGATGCAGTTCCAAATTGCTTTTCTATTCTTTTCTGATATTTCATCCCATCTTTCAACAAATATATGACAAAATGCTGATTTTTTAGCTAGTTCACCAAGAAACCTCACAAGTAAATTTGAACCATTATCATTGCCTTGTCCATTAGCACCAATTTCGACCATAATCTTTTTTGTTTTCACTACATGCCAAACTTGATTTACTACCATTTTTCGAATTATAATTTCTCCAGTAGAAGTATCCGAGTGTGCAAATAATAAGAAAAACTCAAGTAAGATAATATAATAATATTCGTACAATCACCACAAAATAAGACAAAAAATTTAATGATATGAGATTTTATACCTTTAACTTTGATAAGTAATGACTCCTCTTTTTATTGTCATTCAGTTTCATTTGGCTTTGGCGAAGGTTCAACTACATCATCCTCCAATGAGATATCTGTCAAGTTGACATTTGTAAATTGATCCTCAAGATGATTGTTGTTGAGTTGTTGGGGCTGATCTTGGAGAGTTTCATCATCATTTGAATTTTCTTGTCTTTGTAACCATTCTAACATTTCTTGTCCCGAACACGTACGCCTTTTTCCCATATCAAATCAAATACCTGCAAAATTTTCTAACAAAGAGTTAAAACATATATCTAAAATATATTTCAAATGATTCATAAGATAATCTATGCATTAAATAAATAAATAAAAAATGAATTCTCATATGGAATACTATTTAAAAGCAACAGAAATATGACAAAATTACAAAGTTCATAACTTAAAATATTAAAATACTCTATAACATTATTCAATCATCTCTATCACTACAACTATTACGATGTTCCTCAATATTTGTTTCATCATTTTCTTGTTCATTGACATCGTCTCTCACTAATTGTAGTTCTTCAATATTCCCAACATTTTGCTCACAAAAAGGTATGTTTTCCATTATTGTCTCTTGTGATTCCATAAGGTTCACTTCTCCCATATCATATATATCTGTAGGCTTCATATGACAAACACAAGACCA
Organism: Cicer cuneatum; assembly: GCA_037974295.1. NCBI lineage: Eukaryota > Viridiplantae > Streptophyta > Magnoliopsida > Fabales > Fabaceae > Cicer > Cicer cuneatum. Next base: position 31,725,440 of record JBBPBO010000001.1, read on the forward strand.
ACCTTCATCAACCGGATCATCAACATAAAATACCATTCTAGCATCACTTGCAAGGATGAATGGTTCATCAACTTCATTCACACCGGTGTGAATCAAATGAGAAAACTCTACACTTGTTATGCCAAATTTATCTATCTTAACTCCCTTGTTATGTTTACTGTCTACCCAAATACATTTGAATAGCACAACCCTTAACTTACCAAAGTAATCAAGTTTTATAATGTCTACCAATTTTCCATAATATATGTAATTACTTGAGTTTTCAATAAGTTCTCCTCTAATTGAAAACCTCTGAGTAATAGCAGACATAACAACACCACTATTTTGGGTTCTTAATCCTTGATCCTTCCTCATTGTTCGAAACTTAAATCCATGAATGTTATACCCATCAAATCTCCTTGCAATGTTATTTTGTCCTTTAGCAAGCCATTCAATTTCAGTTGTAATATCTGGATCATCTTTTCTTGTAACCTAGCAATATTTCAAAAAGTATTATAACAATTATAAATATAATGAGATTTTTATATGAAAAATTAAGTCAAACTATATATAGATATCCTTACATATTCGTTGAACCATTTGTGAAAATTTTTGTGAACATATTCTTCCACAACTCTTGAGGAATTTCTTTTGCCACGATGCATTCTAGCAACTTCTATCTTACACTTTCTACATGAAGAATTTGTGGATAGTACATCAGGTATATAAATGAATATTGAGATGATAATTAAGTATATGCAAAAGCATAAAACTTACTCCCGAAATGCATCAACTAATTCACAATTAGCTAAGACACAACGATGAGCTTGGATCATCTCCAATTGTGGAATCGAAAAAATATTGGAAGCTCCAACAAGCTTGCCTGATGTAGGAAATAAATACGAAAAAACAGTGGGTTCACTGCTAGTACTAACCCCATTGTCATCATCATTGCATCTTGGTCTATTGAACCTTGTTTCAACATTACCATCCTCAAAATATGTTGAACAAAATGTAAGACATTCTTCCATAATGTATCCTTCAGTAATACAACCTTCTGGTGCAGCCTTGTTACGAACATATGATTTTAAATGGCCAAGGGTTCTAAAAATGAAAGGATGTAAGTATAATGAAATAAAAAATTGCAATTTATAATTAACGTAATACAAAATGCAATATACCTTTCAACAGGATACATCCATCTATAATGTACATGATCGACAATCATTGCTTCTTCTCCATGATGAATGACCAAATGAACCATAATAGTGAAAAAAGATGGAGGAAATATCATTTCCATATGGCAAAAGGTCAAAGAAATTCATTGTTGGAGTTTCTGCAAATGCTTCACATCTAAAACTCTGCTTGATATTTCTCTAAAGTAGTTACATAGTTCAATCAACACAGAACTAACTTCTTTAGGAAGTGTTTTTCTAAAAGCAATTGGAAAAAGATGTTCCATTAGAATATGTGAATCACGACTTTTAAGACCCAATACCTTATGCTTCTTAACATCAACACGTCTAGAAATGTTTGATGCGTAATTATCTGGAAAAACCACAATTTTAAGAATCTGTAGGAAGATATCTTTCTTTGAATTTTTCATTTTAAAGCATGATTTAGGGAACTTAGAGGAATTAGGATATGGATGAAGTTTTTCCCTAATTCCCATTGCCTGCAAGTCTTTACGAGCTTGAAGATTGTCTTTTGTTCGATTTTTATCATCAAGTACCGTGAACAATACATTATCAGAAACATTCTTCTTTATGTGCATTGGATCAAGGCAATGACGAATAAGATTATGCTCCCAATAAGGTAGATCCCAAAATATACTCTTTTTCTTCCATTGTAGTGGGCCTTCCTCGCTTGTACCTTCATCACGTGACCTTTTGCGACTACATTCCTCAATTTTCCAAGCACCTCTGAACCAGACATTGGAACAGGGGCAAATCTAAACTCCAAAGATCCATCAAATGAATTTTTTTTGTACTTATACTTGTGATCAAGTGGTAAATATCGACGATGCTCCATGAAACAATTTTTTTTACCAAATTTCAACCTTTTAGATTCTATATCAAATCTACATGATGGGAAAGCAAACAATGTGTGTGTATTCCACCCAGATAAGTTATCAAGACCAAGAAAATCACTAATAGTACAAAACAAGCTAGCACATAATTGAAACATTTCATTCGTAGAGGAATCATAAGCCTCCACACCATTCCATAATATTTTTAACTCTGCAACTAAAGGTTGTAGGTAAAGATCAATACTATTACCAGGCATTCTAGGGCCATGAATTATCATTGACATGATAAGAGAAGCTTGCTTCATACAATACCATGGAGGGTAGTTATAAAGGTACAACATCACAGGCCAAACACTATATGTAGAAATTAAAGTTCCGAATGGATTGAAACCATTTGTAGCCAATCCAAGTCTTACATTACGAGGATCTGAAGCAAAGTTTGGATAAAATTAATCAAAGTCTTTCCATGCTTTACTATCTCTTAGATGCCTTAACAATCCATCAGGGTTTCCCACTGTAGCATGCCATTTCAATAGCTTTGATGTTTTAGGAGACATGAATAACATGTTCAACCTAGGTATAAGTGAGTAGTAGTGAAGTACTTTAGCGGGTTTTGGCTTCTTTTTCTTTTGGAAATATGTTACATCATTTTCACAACCATCATTTTCATTTAATTTCCATCTAGACATATTACACTTCTTACATTTATCTCTCTTCTCATCCTCCAATGATTTCCAATACAACATGCAATTATTTGGATATGCATGAATTTTATTAAAGCTTAGACTTAACATCTTAATCATTTTTTTTGCTTCTTAGAAAGATGTCAGTAGTTTAGCATGGGGAAAAACATCATTTAGAAGCTCAATGATCATTGAAAATGTCTTATCAGTAGCACCACATAAAACTTTTATATGATATAGGCGAATAATGAATGACAATTTACTATATTTTGTGCAACCATTATAAAGTTCTTGATTCCCATCTTCCATCAACTCTAACTTTTTTAAAATCCTCATAACTTGCATCCTTTGCACCAATAGGGTGGTTACTATTAGGAATATTTGATCGCCCATCATCTTGAATTCATTGATCATCTATGACACCAAATACGTCATTCAACATATCTTGCATTGGATATTGCCTATCTAATGCGTCTTTTACTTGGTTCACTAATTCAACATTGGATTGCACACATTTTTCCCGATGCATGTACCAAAATGTGTACTTGGTTGGAAAATCCATTTGTAAGAGATGACTAGACACCTTAACTCTATTACCCTTATGACTAAATTTGCATGCAATACAAGGACACCAAATTTTTCCATTCATTGCAGAATTTGAAAACGCAAAATCAAAAAAATTGTTTTACTCCATTTAAAAACTCTTTTGATCTCAATGGTTTGTCAATCCAACTCTTATCAATCATAGTTGGATGAATCTGTTTTCATATTTGAATAAAATTATTAACATATTTAAAGTATCAAATAATAATATAAAGAAATTAAGTTTTACTAATATACAATCATAAACTATTCACACAAGCAATCTAACAAATTGTATTGCACATAGATCAAAACTTATATTCTAGAAAATTAGAAAGATAGATCAAAACTTAAGTTTTAAAACAAATAAAAACTTAAGTTTATGAACAAAACTTAATCGTATTTCATCAAACCTATGAACGATAAGAAAAAAACAAAATTATATCAGTATCTAAAAACAAAATTTTGCACAATATCTGCAGTCTTTTGTGTATGTTGTCTATGGCAGATCTACTATTTGTCTTTTCTGTATGTTGTCTTTGGCAAATATTATAATTTTGATCTCCAATTTTTTGTATGTATAGGTTACAACTTTGTCCAAAATAGCTCAAGGGACTCAAAATACTGATCCAAATTCAGCTGCTGCTTCTCAAACAACTTCAATTAAAAGTTCATCACTTCAAGTAGGTTTAGCTACTACTTTATTCTATGAAAATTAGTAATTCATCAAATTACTTTTTGTATAATTTTTTTGGTTGACCCCGTTCTCTTTATCTTTGTAGGATCTTATGAGTGTTCTCAAATCACTAGTCGATTGGGAACAATCACACTGGGAATTGGAAAAGTTAAAGAATAATAAGCAAGAAAGGGTTTCAGCTGAAAATTCTTTTGAAATAAGATTCAGGGAGGATACAACTAGTGATTTTGCATGTCTAAGTAGCTTTCATTTTCACATTACCTTACCAGGGTTTGTTTGTCTGTCTTTAAAATTATGGTTGGGCACATGGATATATTTTATATGCATTATTTAGTGCAGAATTTTGATAGATGATATGTGTATGATTATGCCATCATAGTTATTGCTTTTGAGAAGCTTAAGTTAAGCTCTGTCAACAGGTTTATGTAGTTTAACATTGGCCCAAGTCAGTTATTAATTTCGTTGAACCATGTGGGAAGAAGGGATTTTTTATTACTTGTCCCAATTATTCCTCTTAATTTGAGATTAAGACGTCTCTATTTGTTTTTTTACCTTAGATGTAAGAAGTAGGTTGATTTTCTATCAAAATTATCAATATAAATTGGTTCAACACTCTACTTTATGCATATAGTTTATCCCTATACTCTGTACATATTATTGGCATTCTAATGTACTGATAATTATGCCTGTTGTACTAATAGCAGTGTCTTTTGTGTATGTTGTCTATGGCAAATAATGTGCAGTCTTTTGTGTATGTGGTATATGGCAGATACTGTGCAGACAAAATTTTATCACTACAAACTCAACAATCCCCAACTCTAAAAACAAAAACACACAATTCTCCAACTACCACAATAAAAAGAGAACATACATATACCAAAATCAGAAAGGCACTTCAAAATTTATAAACTATCGAGCTGTAACAAGTACATGTAACAAACTACACATCAAATCAATCATCCAGAGTTTTTGAGAATCTATACACTATACACTAGCATAAAAACTTCATGTTCAGTATTCATCTAATCTAAACTAATAACAATTCAAAAACAACAACAAAAGAAATCACCAATCAAAAGCATAAGAAACTACAAAGGAATCACCAAATAAGTTTGTAAAAAACAGAACTTGGAGATAAAAAATAGAACTTGAAGAAGAAGCTTCAAAGAAAGAGTCCTTGGGTGTCGGTATCAGCTGCAAAAATTAAAACCTAAAACATTCAAAACTGAAATTAGCGAAACTGAAGAAAACAAAATCATTTCAGAGAGAAGATGGAAAAACAAGTGATGGAGGATTCACCGGAGCCGAAGAGAATGTTGGAGAAACTCGCGTCTGGCTGAATTAGTGAGGAGAGATTTGTCGATTTCGTTACAATGACATACGGTGGCATAAGGATGAAAGGATTTGAAACGTTGGCGTTACGATGTCTTGGTACGGTGGCGTTAGGGTAGAAGGAGTCGAAACTATGGCGTAAGGGTGAAACGGTATAGTGCGATGTCGAAACGGTACGGTGGTGAAACAATGGTGAAAAGGTGGTGTTACTGTTGATTTATGGGTTTTTAGGGATTTAGAGATAATAATGGAAAAAAGGAGAAGAGGGAATCTGGAAAAAAGAGGGAAAATGAAAAATAGTGAAATTGGAAAAGAGCAAAACAACGCACACTTATTATAATGTTAGTCACGCTTAACCGTGGCAAATTTGTTAGGTTACACACGGTCCTCGTGACCGTGGCTAATCGCCAATTTTGTTGTAGTGAGACCTTGATTAATTGGAGATATCATCCCATCTAACTCTTCATGCAACGCAGTAGGCAGTAGCAAATGAATAGTATAAATATATATTTTGTCCAAATCATAGTTCAATCAGCAAATGAAGCTCATAAATATATGGAATAAGCAACTTTGGATGTATGTATTTGATATGGTGAAAAAGTGTAATTGCTATCGCATGGTCTCTGAAATAATATGGTCTCTGAAATAATTATATTTGGATGGATTAAGAATATTGGAGGCAAATAGAGATATAATAGAAACGGTAATGGTGGTAGTAAAGTATGTGAAAAAGAATGATGTTTACTATGATTACATTATTAAGGATCCTAAGTCTATTTTGTTATTATCTTGTAGTTAAGAGGAAAAGGTGGCTAGAGAGGAATAAGTGGTTGAAGAGAATCAAGTGTATGAAGAGGTAGTAGACGAGGAACAAATGGTTGATTTGTTTGATGAAAATAAACATTCAACAACTGATGAAAGTGCAAAGGATAATAACTAAAAGGTTCTTCATTGTGCTAGTTCAGATGAGAGTGTTGAAATATCGAAAACAAGCGTGCATACGAAGAGAAAGGTTGAGACTCAAACCAAGTAAATAATGTGAATGATTAAACCAATGGAGAGAAAGCAAGTAAAGGAAAAAAGGCATATAGAACTTCATGACATGGTGATGATTCAAGTAAGGATACGAGATTATGCATTTGAGTTGTTGAGGAGTAACCTAGGGTCATATATCAATCTTGGTGCACTACCATAACTAGATTTCATACCACAATTTCACAGGTTTTGTTTTTTGCTTTGATGCTTGTAAGAGAGGATTTAAGGATGCTAGTAGACCTTTCATAGGTTTGAATGATTGTTTTTAAATAGTTACTTTAGGGGACAATTATTGTCTATTGTGGCAAAAATGCAAACTATAGAATTTTGATTTTGGTCTATGCAATTGTAGATGTTGAAAACAAAGACAATTGGAAATGGTTTTTGACACTATTGCATAAGCAAATTGGTGACTATGTGCATTATGGTTGGAATTTCATGTCAAACATGCAAAATGTATTATTTACGTGAATCAATTTGATGTTTGTTTAAATTATTGTATAAAAAAGTTAAAGACTAAATTGGGTAAAGTGAATAATATTAAGGACTAATTTGGATATAAGTGAACAATTTTAGAGACTAAGATTATATGAATACTGACATATTTATGTTTCAAAGTTTCATTTCAGTCATGCAACATAGATATTGTGACATGCATTTGTGGAGAAATTTCATAATACAAAGGAAATAAAGGGAATAGTTTGGGAGTGTTCCGAGTCTACAATAGTGACACAATTTAAACCAATCATAGAGAATGTGAAAGTTTGAATCTAACAACATGTGAATATTTAAACAAATTGCCAAAAGAGTCTTGGACAAATGCGTACTTTATTGAAAATAACAAAGTGGACAATATCATCCACAAAACTTGTGAGGTTTTCAACTCAAGAATTGTTAATTATCAGGGAAAACATATCTTGACAATGATTAAGGAGATAAAATGTTATGTGATGAGAAATATTACTACAAACAATGTGAAGTGTGATGGAAGGTCAAGTCCTCTATGTCTTATGAAAGAAATCTGATTGGAAAAGGAGAAGATTAAGAGCAATAAAAGGAATCTTTTCTGGAAAATGATGAAGTTGGTAATAGGTTTGATGTTCAAAACCTTGCACTTATCAATTCTAGAAACTAATCGGTATACCATGTATGCATATGCTGCAATAGCATACAAAGGAGGTAATCCAAAAGTTTGTTGCCATGCTTTGTTGACCATTGGAGCATGTAGTGCAAGATACAATTATTTCATTCAACCTACCCAAACAGGTCTTTAATGGACACCACATGGGTATGAAAGGCCTCTTCCACCTAAGCTCAAGAGAAGTGCGGGAATGGCAAGAAAGCAGAGAAAATATGGTAATGAAGAAAAAGTTGGTTGTACCAAGCTAAAAGGTTGCATATTTGGACATGTGGAAGATGTGGTTTAGAAGGTCATAACAGTAAGGGTTGCATGAAACAAGGAGTTGGCACAGGACCTAACATGAAGAAATCAATTGTGCAACCTGAAGTTGGACAAGTACTATTAAAGAAAAATAAATATAAAATCTCTTTAGAAGTGTTCACTAAACCCTAAGATTTTTCCAACGTTGAACTAGATGTCCTCTCTAGCCTTAAATTTGTTTCATAAAAAATAAAAAGATGAAGAGAGCTCAAGCTAAATTGAACTAATAATACGATAAATAATGACTTTTCTCATTAAAGAATCAATAATTTTTTCAATGTTATTACATTTTACATTATTTTTTCAAGATTTAATCAGAGAATATTTTAAATTATATTTATTTATCACATAAATTGACCATATATTATAAGGTTAAATAAAGTTTTAGTCGTTATAAAATATCACTATTTGTTTTTAGTCTTTATAAAAGTTTCATCAATTTTTCCTACTCTAAAATTTTTTGTTTTTGATTTCATATTAACTTCTGTATATCCTTTGAATTTTTGAAAATTTATTTTGCACTAATGTTTAAGACATTATAAGACATTTTCCCATAAATATTTAGAATTTTTTAAGAAGCGATTAATTAAATATGAATTTTTAAACATCAAAAAGCTTACAAATTTATATTTAATTTATTTTTTGATAAAATTTTATAAATTTTTGTAAGAAAATTGTTAAATATATTTTAAATATTACTGCAAAAATTCGTTCAAATATTTAAAAGATACATAAAAGTTAAAAGTTGGTTAAAAATTATGGCAAAAAATTTAAAGATTAAAAGTTAACGAATTGTTTTATAATAACTAAGACAAAATTGTAAAATTTTATCAAGACTAATTATACTCACACGTATTAAGTCTAGGGAAATCTCAGATTTTATATATTAATATCTTACGACTACTAATTGGAGTGAATTTAAGGAACTATTTTTTTTCAAATTAATATTTGGTAAAACATGAAAAAGGTCCATTATGGATTCAAATAAATATATAATTTATAAATTAATTGAAACTTTATGTTGGGCACAAATTACGAGAAAGGGATGGTGATAGAACGTGGAAGAAAATGGAGATGAAAACATTCAAGAAACAATACGCAAAGGACCCGATGCAAGAAAATAACAAAATTGAAGTGCAGCCAAAACAAAAAAGAAGGAAGGATTGAGTTTTTTGGGATGAATATTGTATCAATTATTAATCAAACAGGACAAACAAATTTCCAAATGAATATTATATTCTGCCAAAGCATGCCAACCTAATTCCTCATTGAAACCTGACTGGAAGATAAATATTGCCAACCCAACCTAAAATTGAATTTTTAAAAAATATGAACTTAGAAAACGGTCACCGTTTACACATCAGCATATATCATTAAATATTATTTTTGTTTTTTTTTTTTATAAAAAATAGTTGATTTAAAATTTAATCAAAAAAAATTAATGTATTTGAATTATAATATAAATCAGATATATTAATTTTGATTGATTAAATTTTAATCCAACTCTCTTTTATAAAAAGAATTATAAGGGTATTATAAGTTTGGATCTTTAGGATAAAAAGGTTTGGTAAAGGATCTACAGATGATGGTGAGTTTCTTATTTATTATTTTTGTATCAATCAACAACTTTAAATTTAATAGAATAAAAATGAATCAAGTGATTGGCTTAATTAATAAATTAGGATGAATTGTTCGGGAAATTCGATTTCAAATTATGACCAAAACGACTGAAATAATTCTTGACAAAATTTTACTTATTTTTTGATCAAATTCCAAACTACCAATGTCTCATTCTCCTTAGAACATAAGATTTTAAGTGTTGTTTGAGATGAAGATTTCCTGAATCATATGAAGTGGAAAGATAACAAAAAAATGTGATTTGAATTTTGAACTTTTTTAAATTTTGATCTTGCGCTTAGTTAATACTTTTCTTAAGTGTGTACTTGAAAAACAATAATTTGTTAGAAAACTTTCTCTTGTAGAGAACATTTTGTAAACTGTTTATAAAAAAAATTAAAATTGTTTGAAATAAATAGTGAATGCGTGGTGATGTATATATGTTTAATATAAAGATTTAGAGTCAAAGAACTTGCATAAAAAAAACTATTTTGGTTCACCCAATATAGATTAGTTAAGTCTGCATAATTGTGAGATTTTCACTATAGTACTTTAGAAAATATTATGTTTTTAGCACTTTTACTTTAGATTACTCTTGATCTTAGAACTTACTTTAGATTACTCTTGATCTTAGAACTTGTATTCTACTAGCCTCAACATGTTTACACTATATATTCCCTTACCTTAGCATGTTTACAACATGTATTTTCTTAATTTCCATAGATTTACAAGATTTTCTCTCAACGTACTTGAGGGACTTACAATAATATGATAGAGATTTGTGGGATATGTTTACAACTTAAAATAAATGGGATTGATATAAAAAGATACTCAGAATATTGATCTACAAATATGTTGTGAACTGGAGTGACCTAAAGATGAAGAGATTATGATACTTGCACGTAAAAAGTAGATTATGGTTCAAATGTAATCTCTTAACCTTAAAGTTTGAAGCATCTTGTATTTATAGATGTTGGAAGTCTTCATTCTGATGTAGAATGCAAATATAATTGTTGGGTACATTTCTCAATGCACCAAACATCCCTTCTTTTTGTTTTGGTGAATGGTTAGAACCATAATAAATGTTCTCAACTCTTATGGAATGAGTGAGACATAATAAATGTTTTTTTATTGTGCCGTCTAAATAAGTGTTATTAAAAAGTTGTTGAAACTTCTGCATGTCTCAAAACCTTTTGTACTTTGCAAGTGTTGTTCAATCTTCTAATGGGAGGCAAATAGAGAATAACTTGATCTCTTAACATAAACTAATTAGAACGTTCTGGTAGAAATGTCTAACATTTTCTTTATGATAAAAATTCATTTGTTGCATTCTCATTGGTCTAAAATAGATCCTAAATAGTGTTGGCACACTCTTAAATCATGTTAAGTCTTTCATGATAGAATCTTCATGAGAATATTCTCTTGGTTATTTTTTTTATCATTCTTATTAATAAATGTCTTTATAAATCATTTAATCTTGAAATGTTTTGTTCTTGAAAGTTCATTCTTGTTATTTTGTAGACCTAAATTTAATGACCTTGATCGAATGATAGCTTAAAACATGTCAATTTGATTATTATTTAATCATTCTTATCAATAAATTAATGACTTGATAAATGATTCAATTTTCAAATAATTTCTTCTTCAAAGTTGATTTTTGTTATTTTATTGAGATGATAGAAATATTTTTAAGTACGATGAACATATTAATCATGAGAATATTCTTTCATTAGAGTTGAGAAAGTTCTCTTTCATATGAGAATCTTATTGATCAATCATCCTCAATTTTTTTGTTGAAACAATATTTTCCACAATTTGTCTTGGTGTTTATATAGGAGGTGTCTTGTCCATTTAGTATCTTTGAGATGCTTTAGTATATGCAAAAATGTACTTATCATAAGTATGATCATTCTTTAACGTTGTAGTGTGTAAAATAACTAAAGACATCGTCAGCTATGAGTTGTGTCCTTTCGAGTGAGAAGAAGGACATAGTACACTACTTGCAATAATATGGCAAACGCAGTACAACCTTTTCTGAACATTCTACAAATGTAAGTGGTAGCTATACTTGTATTGTTGTTGGGGATCCAACATTGCAACATCAATTTCTTTTGATCATATTTTATGTTTAACCTTCTTATCTTGAGAAGCTTTTGTAGATATGATGCTTTATAGTAGATTTTGTATTGTGTAGCATATCCTCAAAGTACAAAAACTCATTGTGAGTTTTGTCAAAGAAAATCAAGCATAGTGTTGTATAGCTTCATTGGATGAAATGTATCTGAACTTTCAAAGAACGTTATGAGCTTTATGATTTTAAAAAATTATTTTAATATATTTGTGTTCTTGTGATACTACTGTTGTAATTTTCTGATGTTACTCTTATTTTTTCATTACAGAGTGGATACAATGCACTTGTTGATGTGAACGAATTTTAACTTGTTCATTTTTATAATTCTTGCTCAAAAACTTTAGTGCAAATATCAGTAGATCATCGTTCATAAAATTTAACATTTATTCAATAAGATTTGTTGTCATTAACACATATATTAAAAAGATTTGGACATCAACATCATTTATGATTTATAATTTTTTAATATTTGCATACATAAGAATATAAATCAAATATTATTTTTATCTTTTTTTTAAAAAAGTTTTATAAAATAGAACTAATATTTGCAAAATATTTGAAAGTGTTGAAACATAAATTTCATTATAACTAAAAATGCATTTTAAAACTTTCTTTCTATCACAATTGTTTGTTACATGAGTGACAAAAATGATGAAAAACTTGCTCATATTTTTCCTTGAAAAATAGTGACAAAGTCAACTTCAATGATTGTCTTATTAAGACACAACTGTTGAAATTAACACTACTAACTTCAATTTAACACAGAATGAAATAAGACCAAGAAATTTTAAACTTGGTTTGATAGTTAGCATAAGATATAATAAAATTAATTATTATTTTGTCCTATCATATCTCTCTCTAATTAAAATTTTATTTTAAGTAAGAGCCAGTTTAGAAATAAGTAACATAGAATGACTTTGTTTTTAAATTCCTTTATAAAAGATAAAGTAAAATCTAATAAAATTTAAATATATATTAAAAAATAAAATAAAATAAAATAGATATAAATTAAAAATATATAAATATTCATTTTTAAAAATGTTGTATGATTTTGTCCTAAGGATAATTTTGTTATTTTATATATTATAAAAAATTTAAAATCTATTGAAACTAAAATTTTAAATAAAATTATATTAACAATTATAAAAATATGAAAATTCTTATAATTTTTTAACAACTTAAATATAATTAATTTTATCATTTCAATATCATATATATTATATCTTTATTTTTATTTCATTTTTTACTAAATACCATATCATTATTATGTTTACTTAAAATAAATAAGTAAATAAAATATGTTTCTTATTTTCTACGATGTACACATCAAACGCATAGGAGAGTAATACATTATCATGTCTATTTCTATATATAGTTCAATTTGTATGCACTAAGAGTATAATTTCTTTTTATAGAGTCGACAAATCATAACCAATCAAACGAATAATTTTTTAAATAGTTATAACAAAAGTCAAATATTATTAATAATCTAACGATTGTAATTAATTAACAATATAAAATCACTTTCCACTTATGCGTATATATATATTCTCATCCAACTCTTTTATTCTATCAAATCCTATACATATGTTCACCGTCAAACGAACCATAAAGGGGGGTTATAAATTATTATAGTGCACACACTTATGGTATTTTTCACCAATTCATGAAGCCAGCAATGTTAGTATAACTTGATTGAAAGGCGCACTAAAGATGGAAATGGAGAATAAGATCAGTGTACCCAAAATTCTTGTTGCTTAGATGGGCCAGCCAATAACGTGGGTTGGGTTGGCATATATATATTTTTCACACATTCCCTATTCAACTACTTTCAATACTAGAATTTCTATGGTACATCGATATATTTATTTTTAAATTTATAGCTAAATACATTTTATTTTTGAAAAAAATTATTCTCTATCATTTATATAATTATAATAATTAAATATTATTTACTAAAGTGTCAACGAATAAATTTTTTTTATTATTTATAATAGTGAATATTTAATTATAAAAAATTAATATAATATTTATAAATAGTGAAATAAATTTTTTTTATAAAATAATATTTTCTAAAATACAAAAATTAAAAAATAATTTTTTTTATTCATATAAATAATTGTTAATTTATTAATTTATAGAACAAATATACTAAAAGTATTCGGTTTGTGAATGTCCTTGCGTGTAATCAAATCGTTCACAAGAATTGTATATACTTTTACTATATATATAATGATTAAAAGAAGGAAAAAGAGGAAATTTTTTTAAGAGGTTGGATATGTTTGACCACATAGACATAATGATCGTTGGCTAGTGGGTTGGAAGATGGCAAGGCTTATTGAGAGGTCCACACATTCCACTTTGTTTTTCATCCTCTATGGCATTTTTGAATGATTCTTAGAAATTATGCCTTCCCATTTCATGACAAATTTATTTCGTCACTTGCTTATGTGTTCCATTTGCTCATTGATTCAACTTCCATTGGTGTGACAAGATGAGAAAAATGGAGAAAGTCGTATACATCTTTTTTAGAAATATCTTCGAAATTATATTCAACTAGTAAAAGTTGAAACATTGAAAGAGTTTTATGAAGTAGGCCTAAGATTTTATTTTTAGTCCTAACAATTTTTTTCTTCTTCTAATTAATTACTAATCACTAACATTATTATCTATAAAAAAAACTTGTTCTTTAGAAATTAAAATTTAATGAGAGATGGTGCTCCGATGTTAAAAGAACTAATGATCAAGACTCAAACTAGTGTTAATAATATAGATCCATATAGAAGAAGAAATGAGGTTAAACTTTCAATATAAATACTTATGAATACAAAAGACAAGAAGATCAAAAGAGGAATATAAGGTTATTTGATGGTTAAGATGGAAGGAGTTACAGAGTAAAGTGATAAGAAAGTTGCAAGTTCAATTTCCACTTTTAGTAAAATACTAACACTTAACAATCCTAATTACTTTTTTGAACAAAAAGTATAAATACTTTGATACAAGAACATTTCACTATGTGCCATAAAAGTAAAAAAGAAGATCAAATTTATTTTTGAAATTTGAAAATGAGACAAAAAAATATAATGAGCATGTATATGTTTTGTCTCTGTGGCACTAAAGGGATTTTGAGTTGACATGTTATTGTGATGTACCTTTGAGTAATTGGCTAAAGAAAAGGGTCGACATTGGGACTCAAGTAATAACTAAACATGTGATAGGGGACCTTTTTTTGTTGATGAGATATAACAGGGCTGACTAAGTTGGAAAAGGGAGGCAAATAAGGTTCACAAGCTTTCCACATTCATGAGGAATATGTGTAATGATTGGTTATGGAGAGGTTAAACATTACATTTAGTAAAGTGGCAGACCATAATATATAATATAATCAATATGAGTGATGTAAAAGCATGTAAAACATTTGAAGGATGCTTTATGTATGTGACCAACAATTTCTCAAACCCAAAGAGAACTAGAACCCCACAATATATCAATTAAGCATGCATGAGTTTTGCACCTCAATTTCAAATGGAGTTTTATTGTACCATATAGATGTCTAGTATTTTATAAAAGATGATATATTTCTCTATCTTACGAGTTAAATTTATAAAAATAAGTTAAATCTAATATAAAAACTTAAAATTAATAGTTATTTTACAACATATTTATAACAGATTATATTTTCCCTAATTTTGGTTAGATTATAGTCACAAAAATAAAGAAAATTTATGATAGATTTTAAATTAATTATAGAAAGTGAAGATAGTCAAGAAGATTGACCTTATCACAACATGATGAATGGAGTACTTGCCCTTGTGATAAACATGTGTGGATTATTATGGGCCGAGTGATTAGGGACCAAACTTGCTATGGACCGATAGTGATCCAGTAGCTATTTATAGTGGCCGGTGGGAAAGATATATGGTGGATGTTATTTCAACTCTTTTACAATTCTTCACATTATATTCAATTCTAGTTTTTAATAGTCAATAACATTCAATATAATAATAATAAAATACAATTGAATAGTATTTTTTCACATTTTAAATGAATATTTCGGTGGATGAGAAGAAAGGACTTTTTGTAAAAAATAAAAAATAAATCTCATCAGCTTTTACTTACCATGAAAAGTGCGATGACAATTGACAACCTAGAGACTACCAGCCTACCACTGCGAAGCTAACAATGTTTTTAATTAAAATGGGACTTTTCTTAATTTAATAATAGTATTTTTACAAAGTTATTATATTATTCCCATAATTGTTTCCACGGTATTTTAATTTAATTTTAAGTAACACTTTAGTTTTTTTTTCTTTTTAATTTAATCTTTTATTTTATTTTAAGTAACAATTTGATCTTTTATGTCTTAAAATATCAACAATGTTATTCTTTTTTTACAAAAATTCCAAAAATTTATTAAAATTTTCAAACAAAACCCATAAAATTAATTATCATCTTCAATATAATGCAAATTTTATCAAATTCATAACTCAAATATTTAAATAAACTTATATTTTCATTTTTCCTTTGATGAATTTGATATTGTTGGAGATGAAAATATGAGTTTATTTAAATATTTGAGTTATGCATTTGATGAATATATGAATTTTCTTGAAATTGATATTGAATTTTATGGGTTTTGTTTGAAGATTTTGATAAAATTTTTAAGTTTTTGTAAAGAAAGAATAACATTGTTGGCATTTTAAGATATAAATGATTAAATTATTACTTAAAATAAAATAAAAAATTAAATTAAAAAAAAAAAAATTAAAAGACTGAAATACTACTTAAAATTAACAAATTAAGTTAAGATACCACATAAACAATTATAATTATATTATTTATGTTACTTCTAGAGTGAGTAAGTTGATCTACACTCACCCTTTCTATATATATTTGTTATGCTCATTCAAACGAGCTAAAAATAGTTGTGGTGCTCAACACGGATTGAAGGAGGGGCATAAGTGGGCTTTGGCCCCTATTTCTCATCTTTCCTTTAGCACACTATTCATATCAATACATACAATTACACAACCGTATATATTATAAACTTTTTTTTTTTAATCTTTAAAATGTGAAGTCTTAGATTTAAACTTCAAAAATGACTTAATATTTAACAATATAAATATTTGTTATTTAAGTTAAGAATTAAAAACTTTAATTTTTAATTTTAAATAAAAATTTAAATGTGTTATAAAATTAAAATAAAATTGTCATGGACATATCTTATTAATCGTAAAACTCTTTTATACTGAAAACCAATGAAAATTATTTATTTTGTCTTGTTTGTGATGTAAAAGTTATATGATTTGACATAATATATGATTGTGATTAAATGACAGTGTAAAACTCTAAACTCTTTTACAGTGTCTCAATATCTATTCTATTTATCCATAATTTAATATTTGGTCTTTTATAAAAAAATGTTATTACACTAGCTCATAATAACTGACATATCTAGAAAAAAAATATTGTTTCAAAATAAATATTACTTACATTTTTTCAATTATACCCTCAATTTAATATAATATTATATGCATCACTTCAATTTAATATTTTCAACTTTACGTTATAGAAATCATAAATATAACAATATTTGATACCATTAATTCAGAAAGAAAAAAATTATTCTCTATTTCAATTATATATTTTTTACGATTTGTGTGAAACAGTCAAATAGATTATTCATTGTAAAACGAAATGAGTTATATATTTTGTGTGACCCATTTTAAAGTTTTCTTTATATGTCCCTAGTTGTGCTCACTTGTTTTTACTTGATTCTCAAATCAAAAGTCTCTTTTGTGTTTTTTTTCTTCCTAAAAAACAATATGCATTCATTCAAATTGATAAAAATTACATTGATTGAGAATAATACAATTCAAAGTTGCTAAAACAACCAATGATGAATATGCAAACAAAGTCACAACATCTAGGTTAATATCATAAAACTAAAATATCTACAAATGTGACAAAACTTACAAATATGATAAAATTGAAGTGTTTGGAATACTTATGCCTTTGAAGCTGGAACGTTGAAGAAGCCAAAGTTATTTATTGAATTCGCATGTGATCAAAGGTGATCTTTTAATCTAAACCAAATGAATACCGCGACAAGACGGGAAATTAAAACAATGTCGCACCAAGATGACGAACAAAATAAGTCGCATTAAAATGACGAAATCATAAAAAAAACACAAGAAAAATTAAAAATGTGTTGAAATCATTTATTAGTTAAAAAAAGAGAAGAAGAAAACGATTCAGATGAATAATTTCATATTAAAATTTAACTTTAAATCATTCTTCTTTGTTAAAAAAAAATAAGAAAACAAGAGGGAGATGAAAATTGAGAGCGGAGGATGTTTATTTTTATTTTAGTCTCTTTAGTTATTTTAGAAGCCTTTTATGCCTTTTTATTATATCTATCCATAGTCTCTCAAATGCTCGAGGAAGCAATCCTAGATGTGAAAGTCTATGGTTCATATAATAAAACATTAATATTAAAAATTCATCGATATGAATAAATTCCTAGAATAAACGAATTAAGAATTGTGAATCGATAATAACTGTTTATCTGTCTTCGAATGTTTACTTTGTAAAAAACACTATTAGATTGAAGTTTTTGATAAATTTATTAATTTTATTTTTCACTATTGAATAAAAGTTTTCACTGTTAAATCGTTGAGTCTGATAAAAGGGCAAGAATTCTTGAGGGTGGGAAAAACATAAACCCAATTCTATTAGATTAAAAAAATAAGACCCTAAGAAAAGGTCGGCGCGTCCCTTGGGCCGCGATATGTAAATAATATTTTCTTAAAATTCTTAGAGTTTTCTACTTGCCACCTCCCACATGATCCTGCCACTCCTCAAGAGTCAAAACACTTGAAAAGACAATTTTACCGTCTTAATCATATATAAAAACTTGGAAATTTTTTTACATCCCACTTTTTCACTCACTATTTCAAAAATTTAGCAAATTCCAGCAATTTTGAATTTTCCCAAACTGCTAAAACCAATAAGTAAGTTTATTTTGAATATTTCAAACTTCTGAAATGTAATTTTAAAATTTTTTAAATATTTTTGAAACTTTTGAATGAGCTTAAACTTTCGATATGAGAATTTTCCAAGAATTTTGAATCTTTCAAACAATTTAAAAATTTCAAAATAGGATAAATCTAGGAATTTCGAAAATAGTTTTCTAAAAAGACATTTGATGCTACACATTTGGTTCTTCAACATCATATTCACAACATCTCAACTTTTACACAAGTCTCCATTACTAGTTAGCAACATGTTTTTCAATCTATAATGAGCACACTCAGCTATACAAATAAATTAAATAACACAAATTAAAACAAATCACATAAATTACTAAATCATATTTCTAAAAAAAATAATAATAATTTAAAAGTATATGTTGGTCGTTGTATTCCCTAAATGCATCACTCTATTGGCCTAAGTTCGGACAAATCTTTCTTTGTAAGGCGTGAACCATGAATCTTTAACGTAATCAACAAAAAGGATAATATCGGCGCACACTAGCTCAAAATGTTGCAAGTGATGATCATACTACTCCACACTAGTCGAAAACATTTTTTTTCCATAAATCCATTTCCTCATCTTGTCTATCATTTTTCACACATTGTTTGCATTTTCCCCAACATTTTTTTCAATATAAAAACGACATAGCAAATTAATTGAAGTAGGAAATACAACATCAATAGCATTCATCATGGCAAGATCTATATCGATCACAATAACTTTAAAAATTAAACTCTTAGAGATGAACAATTGTCTTACCTTTTGAAATGCTTAGATAAGTTATCTTGTCGCTCTTGTTCCAAGTAAGCAAATACAATATAAAATGTCAACTCAATAGATGTTACACTGACAATTTTAAGTAATGGTAGCCAATATCTATTTCTTTTGTATGTGCTATCACATACAAAACAAAATGAAAAATGTTCAACAACTTTATATAATTAGGATACGTCCAAAACATGTATCTCAGAACATCTGAGTCATCCTATCTTCTTGTCAAATGCACATAATTTTCATTTTGTATTAACTTCAATAGATACTACACTTTTGTGTATGAACCTTTCAAAGATGATCGATAAGTACTCATTGTTTTATATATTTGAATGGAAACTGTGAGATTCGCTTTATTTCTCTCTTTCAAAGCATTCAAAATGAATCTTGGTACAAACTTATACTTTGTCATGCCATTAACAAATTTTCTCTCCTCTTCATTTAAACTCCCCAAATATGAATGGTCATCTAAAGTATCTGCTAAATCGTGATTGTGTGTTCCACAACAAACATTAATTTTCCATCATTAACCGATACTCAGCGATATACATCTAAGTTTGAATGGACAGTTTTTCATGTGAGAACAAGTTATTGTTGATTTTGATTTATATCTTCCACCTCTTTCACATCCCAAAATTAATTTATCTTTTCTTCCTCCGGTAGTTGTATCAGATCTAATGGTAACAATTATTATTCTATTTTATCTTCCAATAGTTTTTACTCATTCGAATACAACTTCTCAAGAGGAAAATATCTACAAAATATATTTCAAATAAAAGATCAATATATGTGTATACATTAAAAACCAAAACTTATAATATCAATCATCATTAAGATTACCTGATAAGTCATGAATTTATCTATAGAATCTACGGTTGGTATAGCAGAAACTTCACCCTCAACTCCACTCATACCTGATTTGAAAAATTATACTAATATTATAAATACAATATTTAAAATAAAAAATTTAATTATTTTCAAATAAAATTATATTACCTTTCGAACTTTTAGGAAAAATGAAACTTTCGAAACCTTCAAAAAATTTCAAATTTTTGAAATTTAATCCTTATTTCAAAAATTTAGTTTTTTAAAATTTTGAAAATTTACTTATTTTGATAATTCGAAACTTCCGAAACTATTAATTTCGAAACTTATTTTAAATGTGAAAATTTCAAAAATATTTTACATTTTCAAAAATTTCAAATTACACAAAAGTTTCGAAAATTAACTCACCTATTATTTCGAAAGTTTGACAATCAATCAATGTTTCAAAAATTTTGAAAAATTGGTTGTTAAATTTTCGAATTTGTGGGAGTGAAAAAGTGGTTGGTAAAAAAATTTCAAATTTTTATATATAATTAAAAAGATAAAATTGTCTTTTTCATGTATCTTGGGGTGACAAGTGCAGGTAGAGGGTGACAGGTAGAAAACTCAAATTCTTACATCTTTAATTTGGTGGTTTTTAAATTATCGTACTCTCACTTACTTAATCAACAAACTATAAAAATATAATAAATTGGGAACTAACCTAATAGATTGTGAAAATTCTATCAACGATTTATTATATTTTTTATACTTCAAAAACAAAAAATTAAAAGAAGCTATAATGATAATTTCGGAACCAAAATTAAAGGTTTACTATAAAAATGTTGTTTGTGCACAATCTGTTGGGCTTTAAAAAGTTTTTTTTTAAGATGATATCCAACTTTTTTAAGTTTTAAAAAAATATTTGTTTAGTAGTGTTATCTTTAAAATATGATGTTGTATTTGTATATTTTTTAATCATTATATACTCTATGGATTTAAATATAAACAAAAAATAGTATTTGATAAATTAATGTATTTTATTTATAATTTTAATGAGATACATTACCTTTTTAAATATTTTTTTAGTTATATTTTATTCTAGATGGAATATTATTTTTATCATTGTAGCTTGGAAACTTGCACGTGTGGTTCTGGCCGGGCAGTTGATAGTATAAAAATCTATAGCATTTGCCAAAAATTTAATTTTTTTAGATTTTTGTATAATACATTTCTTAAAATTTTAAAGTCGTCAATTTAAACTAACCCATTTTTTCTTAAGTTTGTTTGGTTTGAATTTCATGAGTGCGTAAATCAAACAAAATCAAATCAACTATTTTTTATCGTCTCATATTTTTTTCTTGTAGAAGTCTAGTGACCTTTAATATTTTTTAAAAGACTTTTTATAATCAAAATTCTAGACTTTAGATTTTAATGGATTTTTTACAATCAAAATTCTATACTTTAAATTTTAATAGACTTATAATACAAATTTTAAAGTACTTAAAATTACCCTAATCGAATAACACCATACTCATCCCCAATAAACTTATGTGACACATGAGTTGCAAGTATTTTGCGATTAATTTTATGACTTCTATTTTTATTTTGTTTTATTATTAATTTGACAAGTACATGCCACATAGAAGCCACTACCTTCAAAGAAATAAGTTTATATGTCATAATATTTTATAATCCTCCTCAATAAAATTACACTTAAATTCTTTTAATAATGCTTTAAATTGCAACTCTAACAAGTCCCTTCTCCACCTCAACTTCCATTCCCACTTGTTATCTACCCAATATCTAAAATCACACACCTTATACTATATCCAATGATAGTGAGAACCTACTAAGTCTCCTAGAACCATGTTGAAGACTCTTAAATATTTTATATCTAATCTCCCTAAATTACTTATTAATGCAAATTTTTATCCCCATGATCCAATTTTTTTCTTAGATTCCTTACTTCCATTCCACAAAAATTGTTTAAGAAGAGACTCGAGCTTTGTAATAATACTTGACGGAATTCTTAAATATTTTATACCTAATCTCTTTAAATTGTTTAAGATCGATAATGCTGAAAGAACTAAATGTAATAGAACAACACAATTTCCAATAGACAAATTTCTACTATTCTAATCAGACAGACGATTTTTCACTTTTATAATCATATATTCCCGCAACTTTTTAGAATGAGATGTCGGCATACATAATTTAGGATGATTTATTTCAAACTGAATAAATCAAAGGATAGTTCCTACAATATTATAGCAACTATATAGCATAATTGGAAGAAAAAAAATGAAGTGTTTTTTTCAACGGTTAATATTAAAAATTAGTATTTTGATATAAATGGAGCCCACAAATTTCTTATTTCTGCACTCCCTAATTCTCATATCTCAGCCAACATTATATTTAAAAAAAAATGAAGTTAGAAATTACAAACATTTTAAGGTGGTTGTAGAACTAGAACTTCTCAAATAAAGTATATGATAACAATCCCTGGATATGATATGGCCAAATTTTGTCTCTATTATCAATTTTGTTCAGATGCCTCTAATCTATTCTTCATGAGTAGATGATGGGTATTTAACAATCTGAATTTGTATGTTTTTTGGTTATGAAATTATACAAAATATAACTTTTTGGATATAAGTAGTAGTTAGTTGATAATATTTTCTCATACGAAAACTTGAGAATAACACCTTAATAAGAATTCAAAGCAAAGCAAAGCAAACCCCTTTTTCAATAGCAATGTGTAATCTCTACTCATATCAACATAGACAGAGATAAACAAAAAATAAGTCTTGTAGAACAAAAGGGTTTAACAGATGACAAAACGGAGACAATGGAACATTCATTATGAACGAAGCTTTCTCAATAACCATTTCTTTCTCAAATTAGCATCCAACGCCAGAAACATCCTCGCTCTTCTCTCGTCTTCCAAAAAATCACACGCATCTAATATCAAATCGTCGTCCAAGTCTGGTATAGCCTGAAGCACACTCATAACATTACCTACAGAAAAATGATCTTCTTTCTTTGTTTTCTTGGCTAGCGACGTAACTGCAACCGCCACATGTTTCAAGGCTACTGACATTCCTTCATTGTAGTTTCTTGCTTTCTTAGGCAATTTCGTTGTCTGTGGCGTTTTAGTTTGATGTCTTTTTTGATCACCAGAAACATTTTTTCCAACACTCATAAGCAATGTTTCTTTATCTGTATTTGCTAGAGGCAGAGTTTCTCTGTTCGTGTTCTTTTCGCCCTCGTTTTCTGCATTGGGGAGAGGTTGAGCTTCTATGGTAAAATTATTTTCACCACCTATATTCGATGCTGCATTATTGAGAGGCTGAGTAATAGTATCTCTGGTAAAATTATTTTCACCACTTAGATTCAATGTTGCATTAGGAAGAGGCAGAGTAATAGTATCTGTGGTAAAACTATTTTCACCACCTAGATTCAATGCTGCATTAGGGAGAGGCTGAGTAATAGTATCTGTGGTAAAACTATTTTCACCACCAAGATTCAATGCTGCATTAGGTAGATCCTGAGTAATAGTATATCGCGTAAAGTTATTTTCACCATCTATACCGAATGCTGCATTTGGGAGAGGCTGAACAACGGTATCTCCAGTAAAATTATTTTCACCACCTATATGCAATGCTGCATCATTGAGAGGCTGAGTAATAGTATCTACGGTAAAATTATTTTCACCATATATATGCAATGCTGCATAAGGTAGAGGCTGAGAAATAGTATCACTAGAAAAATTATTTTCACCACCTATAGGCAATGCTGCATTAGGGAGAGGTTGAGTATCTCTTGTAAAATTACTTTCATCACCTGTAAGCAATGTTGCTTTAGGTAGAGGCTGAGTATCAATGGTAAAATTATTATTTTCACTTTCACCGCCTACATGCAACGATGCATTAGGGTCTTGGACAGAGTTCTTTCCGCCAAAAGATCTCCTTTCGAGATTTGGCTTGCAATCTGTAGTAGCTTCATCACGACATACAATGCTCATGCCAGAATAAAAAGGCATACTTTTAGTTCTGTACAGCCGGAACTTGTGATTTGCCTGCAATTATAGGTAGGCAATTGTAGTAGAAAATAGAAAGAGTTCTGTTATTTTGACACACACATTTTGACAATAAATTTCGACAACAATTTGTATGGTTAACACAATTCAAATATTTGGTTAATTACGTTCACTATATAGTTAATGAATATAACAAAATATTGCAACTCATTAACCATCATTGAACACAATTAACCATAATTTTGAACGTCATTAACCACTGCTTTCGGGTGTTTATTTGAACACAAATCGCAGTTAATGCCTTGTTATATTCATTAAATCATCCATTGAACATAATTAATCACATATTTGAATTGCATTAAGTATTTAAATTATTATCGAAATTTGTTGTTATATTTGTGTCAAAATATCATTGAAATAAAAGTGACCAACAGTGCTTCATACCCTGATGCATTTTTGCCAAACTTGGTCATCAGCTACAACCTTGTGTTGTTTCTTATCCCAATTGAAACCTTCTTTGCCAAGGAGGACATTTATAGAGCCATAATGCCTCCTTAGGACATTGAAACGGTTTTTCAACACAACCTTCCCATAGTGACATCCAAATCTATCATTAAACAACTCTGCCATGTCTCCCCATGCTTGCCTCGTGAACGTACGGTCAATCTTGTTCCCTTTACGAACCTGGTCCAACATAAGTTCAACAAAAACTCGATCCATCATTGGAGACCAGTCAATTTTACTTTGACTAATAGTAGGGGGAGTCTGACCATCCACTCCTTTACTAGTCTTAGCAGGGTCATCCAGTTCTTTTGAAGCGTTTTCTGAAAAGTTAAAACCGTTCAAAAATTATGAAAGATGGTTACAGTATATGTACGGATTTGGTGAAGAAGATTACAAGGAGTTTCTCTATACAATACTACCCCCGTCTCTAAATATAGGGCCCTCTTGAGATTTTTCTTTGTTCCTTTTTATAAGATCCATTTCAAATTTTCAACTGCATTAATTATTTCTTTGCCAAGATACTCTTAATTATGTTACATATTTTTCTGCAATTCTAGTAAATGCTATCATGAAAACATAAGCTAATTCTTTCTCATGACGGGTAAACTTGTAAAACAATATCAAAGGTCAATAAATTTAATATTACTAATTCCCATGATTTAGTCAATTGGGTCTTATATTTGGGGACGGAGGTGGTAATATTTAATGAGCAATGCATTTGATTTTACCTTCATATTCAAAACCTTCGTCAAAACATGAAAGGCTGTATCTCCCATCAGCAACTGCATGGCCATAGATTATGCATAGATCATTATAACATGGAACAACTTTCTTTTTGAAAGCTTTGGCATCAGGGTGGACCTGCATGCACAAAAACATGCTAATTGTAATCTAAAGATTCATTTGTGCTTTTGAAATATATGACGACAACAATATGTACCTTAATATACTCTTCCCATGTTTTATCATCAGCTGTGATCATGTTTAGTGTCCCATCCCACTTCAATCCATTTTGACTAACAATCGTTTTTATTTCATAGTATAGCTTCTTGAATCGTTTGTAACGGTTCTTCAACACATCGACATCAAACTTGAACCCAAATTTGTTGTTGAATTGTTCGGTCATGTCTGCCCAGGCTAATCTGTTAAACACTTTTCCAGTTTTGTTGCCTCTATGAACATGGGATAGCATAAGCTCAAGAAAATATTGGTCTTGAGATGGATTCCAATTCGCCCTTGAGTTGTCCAAATTAATCGATGAATCATCCGCCATTTCATTACCTGCAACTCAAATAAATTAGTATCTAAAATGTCTGGAGATACTTTCCTAATCTATGGCAATTTAAACACAGAGAAACAAACACACATCAGAAAAAAAACTTCCAGGGAAACACTGCCAGATATGTTAGGATACTACCTATGAAACACTGACAAAGATACCGGCACCAGACTGGATCAGCAATAATTTTAAAAACTAGAAGTGATTAAATGTAACCACACTTTCAGTGTTGGACACTGACACGTGCGGGACACCGGACATGCCTTCAATTTGAGGTGTCAGTGTTACATAAGTACATAGGATACTATAGTGCACAGCCGCTAGTATAACGAAATCTACCTTGCTCAACTTGATCCATTGCTGGTAAAGCAAATTGTTGTCACATGCATACCAAGTTAAGCATCCTTTTAGCCAACCTGACCAAACAAAAAATCCAACTTAACAAAGAATATACAATGTAAAATATCTCACACACACAATATGTTGCAGATATTATAGAATTAAGCTCCAAAGAGAAAAGTTTTCATACTACATCTCAATTCATTTTCTAGTTAGTCTTTTTTTGTTTAACTAAAAGGGAGAAGATATAGTATGCATATGTAACATGTAATTGCTTTCGCACACTACATAGATAAACGTAGTAGTAAAAAAATGAATGGCCTTGCCAATGATGGTAAGCTCAACCTCTAAAATTGGCTTTTTTTTCATCAGAAAGATTAAAAGAGGAACCAAGAAGGAAAGGTAGATCTTCTTCAAGGTCAGAGCATACAACTTGCCTCAAGAATTAATTATTAGCAAGAAACAAACCAAAGTTTTTTTTTCTTTTTCTGTCAACCTTGTTTAGTTATGCAAGTTGAACCAAGTGAAGCACAAACTCTGACACTGACACAGATACATCCACACTGCTAATATAAGGGCGACAAGCCTAATCCCAAAGGTGTCTGCATACTCCAAACCCCAATTTGTATAATGAAATTACAATTTTAATTTTACACGATTAAGTCAAATTATAATAATGCTTACTCCAAATTGATTGGTATCTCAATGCTGGGAACACTCTATCACAATGATATTAACCCTATCTCAGTGTCCTGGCTCAAGAATTAATGAATGTTACAAATGGAGAAAATTCAGAAAGGAGAGAAATTCTAACTTGCAGTTATGTAGTATTCTTACAATTGCAGAATTACATGAATTTCAATTCATAATAATAATTAAAATTGAAAGTGTTTTCATGACTTGGGTCATAACAAGTTGGAATATTTAGAGGAATATAGGCAAGGTGTAATTGAAAATAAGATGAATTTCAAGATTGAAGAATGGGGCAATGATCGAACCCTAATTCAGTGTTTGGATGGTGAGGAAAATAAAAAGAATGAATAATAAGAAAAAGAAATGAAGAGAAGTAATTGGGACTTACAAAGAAGCAAAAACAAACAGCGGCGTTTGAGAAATGAGAAGGAAGGAAGGAGGAGAGATGGTGAGTAAGCCAAATAGACAAATGTTACGTTTGGTAAAGCTCTTGTTTGGTTGGGTTGGATACACACTCTTCTTCTCCTTTCATTCCTGCAATTTTTTTATTTATTTATTATTTATATTTATTTAATAGGTTAATTACTCATACATTATTTGTTCAGCATTGTCAAGAAAAATACTACATTCCCGGTACAAAATATTTTATATGAACTCTTTTTTTTATAGAATTTTACGCAATAGCAATAGAAAAGGTAAATATATTTTTATTCATATAAATAGGAATGTCAACTAAATTTATAATTATTGGGTACTCACAAAAATCTCAAATGATAGAGTAAAAATTCACATTTTAGATTCAATAAATATTTGAAGATACAAAATCCATAAAATAACAATATAGTAATAATAAAAACATGTGATAATGATCATCATCTACTCACACATATAAATAATCAACTAAACCACAATTGACAAACCTAAACTTCAATAATATTTTCAAGACATAAAAAATTTAGTCTAAACACCAAAATGAATTTTTAAACAACAACGCATGAGAGATTGCATTTCACTCTCACTCTGATTCTCTCTCATCTCTTTCTTTACCCTCTCTCCTCTGTCAGTCTCTCTACTTACCATCTCTCTCTTTACTTTTTCTGAGTCTTTATTTTATTTTTAAAAAAATTAATGAAATAGTATGTTTCGCTCTCTCCCTCTCTTTTTCCCATCTCTCTCATCTGTTTCTCTACCCTTCCTCGCTTCTCCTACCATCTCTCTTTTTGTGACATTCTTTCTCTATCCTCTCTTCTCTCTTTCTTTACCTCTATCTCTCTTATATATATATATATATATATATATATATATATATATATATATATTACGATTAAAATCCTTAAACTATTAATAACTTTTAAATAGATTTTAAACTAAAATAACTGTAATTAAGTTTTCAAACTAATATAATTATTGTAATTAATTTTTTTTTAATTCAAGAGTTTATTTAAATTAAAATTTCAAATAAGTTAAAAACCTATAGAATAATTATACGTCCAATTTACTCCACAAACAAAATACAACCAATATTTGCTTTATATTTTTGGGTACACTGACCAATATTTGTTATTTAAAAAAAACTGCAAATGACATTTTTTGGTACGCCACCGGTGTTTGAGTTTATAAGGTATAATTTATTATTTTATTGAATCCCTCCTCTAACTTATGTTATATGAAACAAAATTGTAGCCCCTAATTCTTAAGGAAGTATAATATATCCATCAAATTAAATATTATATAAAAGTTAGTGTAAATAGTTAGCTAAGTTAAAGATATATTAAAAAATTATTTTGACTAAAAAATTATAAAAGCAACAATTTTTAAAAAGAAACCATAATGTATAATCATTTTTAACATACATTGACTTTTTTAGAGAATAATATGTAATGACTTGGATTAGTCTTTTTTCCAAGGATTTATTATATATCTATTATGAGTGTTTTTTTTTTTTTGAAAAGAAAGTAACTAATAAATTTTATATATCAAATTAAGTTAGTAGTCAGAATACAACAAATATTTTGAAGAAGGAAGCATTGTTTAGAGCTATGTGAAAATATTTTCGTATAAGTGAGTTAAAAATTCAAATTCTCTCTTTTTTTTTTAATGTAAAGTAAGTTCTCATATTTAAGTACTTGAAACAAGTTTTGAAAAATAATTGGATATAATGAAGGATTTTTTTTCTAACAATTTTTTTTCTAAATTTTCTAATCAACTCATCTTGTTCAACTAAAACACCGAAATACCTTTTTTTAGAAGAGATGATAAGTATTACTATAATTAAAACAACTACAAAGTCTAAAATTCGAAATCGTAACAAAACGTACAATCTAACCTAAGTACCTTTTTTATACAAAGAGAAAGTCATATAGTAGAGAGTGGTTGGTCGCATTCCGGAAATAGTCAAGATGTAACTTCGTTTTTTATTATATAATTTTTTGAATTATATAATAAAAAATGAAACAAATAAATAAATAGTTAAAAATAATAATAATTGATTAAAAATTATTAAAAAATTATAAAAGTTAAGTAAAGGATGTTAGTAACATTTAGCCAATAATTTTGATTATGACTATGACTATGACTGAAATGCATATTTTGGACACTTTATCCCTAATATCAATTTTAGTTCTGATGCGAGAATTATTTTGCATTTTTTTAATCTATAACCCATTAAACATTAAAACTATCTATATGTTTTTTTTGTTATATTATCTTTATTATTTTTAACTTCAATGTATCACATTAATTGTTTTCATGTTGAAGATCGACAGGTTGACCTCTATTCACTCTCGAGATAAATATGCATGTATATGTGTTGAGATTGATCGTGAGAAACTTCTTGTCCTTTTCATTATGATCCGAGGTTTTCCCAATCACACAAAACCCTCATGAATTGTTTGGTTTGGAACTGCAGGGGAGTAGGAGCGTGAAATTTTCCCACTCTCACTCGGGATAGTATGAAGATTTACAATATTAATTTTACTGCCTTACTTGAAACCCGCATCAGTCGTGCTCTCTCTGAAGATGTGATTCGAAAAATTGGTTTACATGGTGGTGTGCATGTGGAGCCAAATGGTTTTTCTGGCAGTATTTGGTGCCTTTGAAGAATAATTGTTCTCCTGTGTTATTGCAACGTTCAAGTATTGTATTCATCTTCATGTTAATATTGGCACTCCTTCTTCACGGGCCCTTTGTATTGTTTATGCTAGCTCTCAAGTTGGTCTTAGGCAAGAAGTTTGGGAAGAGCTTCGCAACTTCCATACTTTTTACCAGGGGTCCTGGTGTGTGGGAGGTGATTTCAACTCTATTATCTCCTGAAATGAAAAACGTGGTGGTGCACCTATTAATCAAGCTTTGTGTGAGGCGTTCTCTGATTGCATAAGTGATTGTCAACTCATGGATCTTGGTTTTTTAGGATCTCCTTTCACTTGAACCAGAGGCCAACTCAGTGAGCGACTTGACAAATTTTTGTGTAATGCATATATAAACACCTAATTTTATCTGGAAATATTAAAAAGTTAGTAATAGGAAGGTCAATCTTATTGATTGACCCTATATTTTTAAGAAAGTTTGTAATAAAAAAAAAATCAATCTTATTAATTGTCTTTGATCGGAAATAATAGCAAATATTTTTAAGGAGTGTATAATTGATTAATAATAATGACATTTTTTTTCTAAAAATAATTTAACATAATTTACTATTATAAATAGGAGTCTTAGACGACTATCACAAGGGAGTAAAAAGAGTCTAAATCGTGAATCCAAACCGCCGTCTACGATCACTCTCTTCTCCATCGCGCCACCTCCGTCACAAAAGGTCCGATTTAGTTGCGTTTTTATTTCCTCTCGCCCATATGTATCTTCCTGTGTTTTTATTTTTCGGACGTATTTTTCCTTTTGCTTAAATTCTGCAACATTGTGCTTATAGGTAATTAGAGATTGCTATTTTGACCCAAATCTTTTAGTTTCATGCCTATATTTAGTATTTTTTTTTGAATATATACGAGCACTCATGCCCACCCCCTCTTTTGAATATATTTAGTATTTTTTTGAATATTTTTTTTGAATTAATAATAAAAACTGCATATTGCATATACTGCATACCCACCCCCTCTTTATCTTTTTTTTATATATAATAATTTTTTTCTTAAGTATTATTTTTACTTTTTCTTCTAAACTAATAAATGAATAAAATTGATTAATAATAAAATCAATTAAACCCATAAATATTTTCTATTTAGAACTACATGTATTTTGATTTTCTTATTGCACCTAGAGATACATATAAGCAAAATCTTTCCCTTGTCAAACCAAATTAATAAAAAATATTTTTCCTTTTTTTATTAATGTAAATAATTTATTTCCTTTTTTATTATTCTTTTGGGGTAAAATAAATAATTAAATAAATAAATATTTTTTATAAAATTAATTATTGGGTAACTGTTTTAATGAATGATGTAAGGTGGTAATACTTTCCCCACTCATAATCGACTCCCGAATCCGAATTTTTGGTTCAAGATCATCATTTTAGGTTTTATCCAATTTTTCCCTTAATAAAATAAAATTAGTGACAACTTCTTTTTCACGGACAAACCAGACGTGACAGATGGTGACTCCACTGAGGATTTTTGAGAGTCAAGTCCAACCTAATTACTTGTATATAATTATTTGTTTATTTTATTTATATTACTCCTCTTGTTTTTATTTATTTTAATGTTTTTGTTATATTTTTATTGTGAATACAATTATGGTGATTGTTTTATTTTTTTTATTTTTGGTAATTTATATGTATTTATGATAATTTATTTATTAATTATATGTAATTATGATAATTTATTCTAATTGTGGTGATTTTTATTTATTTATTTTTGGTAATTTACACATTTTTATGGTAATTTATATATAAATTCTATTTATTTATTGTAATTTATTCTAATTGTGGTGATTGTTTTATTTTATTTATTTATCTACACACTACACTAATATGATTCAAATACTTATGAGTGGACTCTATACTTGGGTTGAATGCAACCTAAGATAAGTTAGAGGTTGTGTAATGATAATCTTTTGAATGTACATCCTGTTTGGTTGTTATGAAAGTCTCACCTAAAGTTGACATTTTTTTAGAATATTTCTATTTTAATAGTTTACTTATTAATTGGTTAAATATTTTAGAATTGAGTTGTGTGCGTTATGAACTGATTTAGAACTATAGAACAACCCATAGTAAAGGTTCACATTAAAAAAACCATGGAAATATCAAATAAGATATGTAAAGCACGTGTATATATGAAAAAACCTACCTTATCTATGTCTCATATTCATCACAATGCATTGCATAATCATGCATGTTTCATCTTTTTATTTCATTTTACATGTTTTTTTCTTCTCATTTTTTTTATAAAAATTATTGCATATTATGATGTAGTAAAATTGTTTAGTTAATTACATAATTATTGCATTCACTTTTTTTTTTTACATTCTCATAATATTTTCCTTCAAGAAAAAAAGCAAAAACAAAAAAAGAGTATCATGACACCCTTACCGGACATTTTCCCGAGCTAAAATCATCGATGAATTGAAGCATATAAAGATGATGTAAACAAATTGAAAGACTCTACGGCTAAAAGCTTGGAAATCATACAAACACTTGATACTTGCAATCATGAGAATCCTTCATGAAAAAAGTATATCATGAAGAACTCATGTTTACCCCTTGATTTCATAAGTCTAACAATTTTCACCTTTTAGTCTATTTTTGGTTATACTCTACCTCAAGTCACTTGTCCATAAGATTTGAACCTGATACTAATGAGATTCATCTTGATCATCCACCCCCTACTTCTGGGTCATGAACATACTTTCTTGACTTTTTGGCACAAGTAAACCTCTAGAAGTTGGGTCGTCGATGTTGAACTTTCATCACTATCGCTTGCTACTTCAATGCCATGAAAAATTCATCAATCTAAAGACAAATATCAAATCTTGTATGAACCTTTAAGGACAATTGAAAAAAACCTCGCCTAGACATTATGTTGAAGACATTGACTATGTTCGCTTATAGCTTCTGAGTTTATCAAGGGGCAACGTCCACAATGAAGATATTATCAAGTTCTCTCATGAATTTTAATGTTAATTTTAATCTGATTCTGAAGCATTGATAATATTGCTAAGTACAAAGTCTTACAATACTTTATTGTAGGACTGACACACTTTTGTTTTCTTAATATTATGAATATCAATAAATGCATTTTGTTTTCTCTTCATCTCTACCCCTCATATATATAACTATTTATTACCCAACATTATATGTCTTTCTCTTATTCTATCGATTAAACCATATATCATGCATATTTGGAAGTAATTCATTCATAAATAAGTTCACTAAGATCTGATTACATAATTTCGGTCATGCTATTAATTCCACTAAAGAGGATGAGAACGATAAAAATAAAATCCAATCTTTGGATGGACCTTAATATGTTGGAACATGTAGTTAACGCCACATTAATCCCCTAGAAATGTCGTTTTATCTTTATCATTGCCTAATTGTGCTTTGAATGTACCAACCATGTGGGGGAATTCGAAGTTTGTAACATGGGCATTCTAGCTGCCTACGAATCAAAAGTGAAAATGCTTAAAAGTATGTGAGATTTGAATGTAATTCTCAATCAGCTGAACAGTTCCAGATTCAGTTTGTGCAGTTCCAATTCAATCATGCTCTCTTAATCACGATAAGAGCAAATCATTATTGGAAGATCCCTCTACAAAGTTAAAGGCCAAAGATACGAGATCATTAAGATCAAGACTCAGTTGCCACACAGAGTAAGAACCAAGTCTGTTCTTGAACTTCAGAAGCAAGGATGAAGAAAATTCTTGCTTTTTAGCCTGCTCTCACCTAATCACTGACAAAGGACAACCAGTCTGCTCCCAACGGGCAAATGAGCTGCCATAAAGCTCTTTTTCAGTCTATAAAAGAGACCTCAAGGTGAAGGCAAATATTAGAACTCACGAAAGCAATTATTTCATCATTCATAATCAGATTCAAGAGCTTTCACCCTTTTTACACACATTTTCTCAAGTTTTGTCAAGTACTTAGAAACTGCATCATCCAATTACTATTGTCCTATAAAATCACTATGAGTTCCAAAGATCAGAATCAATACTCAAATACGAGTTGAGGATATATAGATTCTATCAAACACTTTATCATTCCATTGTAATCTCAAGACAAAGTGAGTAAAAACTAGTCTTGAGAAGTTGTAAAAATTCTTCTATGTTATAAACAATGTAGTATGATTAATCCTTCGTAAAGATTGAAGGGTAGATCAGTGAAGAACTCCTTTCTGGATTGAAAGGTATTGGTTGTAATAGATCAAGATTGATTTGTAGAAAGTTTGTGTAAAAGTCAAGAGAGTTCTTGCCTTGAAGCACTTAGTTGAAAATCTCCCATTTGTGAGGACTGGACGTAGCCCAAGTTGGGTGAACCAGGATATATATGTGTGTTATATTCCTTCTCTTATCTATTTACTTTCAAGTCTTTAAATATCAAGTTTAATAGATAAACTAAAATTGTCATTTTCAACTAACCAAGATCGTTCTCTGTTTCTGGATCAGAACCAAGAACGTTCGTCGTTTTTCTGATTTACAACCAAGATCAATCTTGAGTTAATTTTTTCAAGAAATTTTAAAAGGTTAATTTACAATTCAAACCCACTTTCTTATAAATTGCTACTTCATGACTCAGCCGTAATTCGTATCACCGTGAATCCAAACCCTCGTCTACGACCACTCTCTTCTCCATCGCGCCGCCGTCGCCACAAAAGGCCCGGTTTGCTTGCGTTTTTCTTTCCTCTCACACATATGTGTCTTTATGTGTTTCTATTTTTCGCGTCTTTTTCCTTTTGTTTAAATTATGCAACCTTATGCTTTTAGGTAATTAGAGCTTGTTGTTTTGACGCGATTCTTTTAGTTTCATGCCTATATTTAGTCTTTTTTATTAATATATACGAGCACTCATGCCGTATTTAAAAACATCATCGAATCATATTTTTTTATAAAATAATATTAATTAATAATAAAAACGGCATATTGCATACTTTTCATACTCGCCCCCTCTTTATCCTTTTCTTTTAATAACAATTTTTTCTTAAGTACTATTATTATTTTTTCCTCTAAACTAATAAATGAATAAAATTGATTAATAATAAAATCAATTAAACCCACAAACATTTTCTACTAAGAACTATGTGTGTTTTGATTTCTCTATTACACTTGGGGATACATAAGAGTAATGTCTTTCCATTGTCAAACCAAATTAATAAAAAAATATTTTTCCTTCTTTTATTAATGTAAATAATTTATTTCCCTTTTTATTATTCTTTTTGGGGTAAAATAAATAATTAATTAAATATTTTGTATACAATTAATTATAGGATAACCGTTTTAACGGATAGTATAGGATGATAATACTTTCCCTACTTGTAATCGACTCATTTTTTGCGGACAAACCAGACGCGACATCAGGTTGGTGCGAATTATTCCCAACTAGTAATGTAACACATTTGCCCATCCCTTCGTTAGATCATTGTGCCTTATGGTTTCACACTCAGTTTCATAGAGAAAGCAATGGTACAAGTTACTTCAAGTTCATTGAGGCTTGGGTGGATCACCCTAACTTAAAAAACCAGATTTCTAATTCTTGGAAAGAAGATGCTAACTGGAGTCAAAACATCGAAAGTACTACAACGAGCCTCAAGATTTGGAAAAAAGACGTATTTGGTAATATTTTCAAAAGAAAACAACGGATCCTTAAGGGACTAAAAGGCATTAATCGAGTTCTTCAAACCAACCCGAATAATAGACATAATATTATAAGGAATAAGCTTTTAGAAGAGTACACCACTTTTGTTTACTATGAAATGGCTTACTGATACCAATAGGCCCACAACAAGTGGATTGCTCTTGGTGATCGAAATTCTAGATACTTTCATATGTCAACTTTGAAGCACAAAAGATGCAATATGATTGTCACTCTCAAGGATCAAAATGATGAGTGAGTTTATGATGAGGACCAGTTACAACATGTCATGGAGTTCTACAATATGCTTTACTCTTCTAATAAGAACTTGGAGTATTATTTTCACACAACTACTACCTTCCCTATGATAAAGCTTAGTGATCAGGCCCGACTATTGAGGTGAGTGACTTTAGAGGAAACTAATAGCGTTCTGTTTAGTATGAAGAGTTTCAAATCCCCAAGTCTTGATGGATTCCACCATCTTTTCTTTAAAAGTTAGTGGGATTTGGTTGGTGACTCTCTCCATAGACTTTATCCTGGAGTGCTTTACTAATCCTACAAAGATAGGGATAGTGAACCATACCCTCCTTACTCTTATTCCTAAGTGTGAAGACCTTATGAAGATATCTCAATTTCGCCCTATTAATTTGTGTAATATGGCCTACAAGATGTTCACTAAGGTGGTGGCTTAAAGATTATGGAACATTCTCTCCTATATGGTAGATCATACTCAAAGCAGTTTCATTCCTGGGTGATCTACGATGGATAATATCCTAGTGCTTCAAGAATGTATCCACTCTATGAATAATATGAAAGGAAAATGGGTTATATGATAATAAAGCTTGATTTGGAGAAGGCCTACAATAGATTGGAGTGGAATTTTATCTCTGATACTCTACGAATATTATACACTTCTCCAACTCTAAATAACTTGATTGAACATTGTATCTCCTCTTCTTCCATGCACATAAATTGAAATGGGGGCCAAAACAAATTCTTTTGTATCGTTTTGAGGACTTAGACAAAGAGATCCAATTTCACCTTATCTTTTTGTGCTTGCCTTAGAAAGACTGGGACATATAATTTATGAATTTCGTAGCTTAAATGTTTGGAAACCTCTCAACGTTGGTCAGGGGAGTTCTCCAAAAATTTCCCATGTTTGTTTTGCAAATGATGTTGTCTTAATTCCTGAAGCCTTTATGGAGTAAACTCATCTTGTACGCGAGACCTTACTAATTTTTTGCATGAAGTTTGGCCAAAAAATAAACCTTAATAAATCCAAAGTATTCTTTTTTTAAGAATATTGGGATAAAAAGGCAATTGGGATCCATGCTGCTTTGGAGATCGAAGCTACAAATGATCTTGGCAATGACTTGGGGTCCCTTTTCTTCATAAGAGGATTTCAAAGAACAACTACTCCTTTATCCTAGAGCATATGAGAAAGAAACTTACTGGTTGAATGACTAATAAATTGTCTTTTGCAGGTAGGATTACTTTTGCACAATCTTCCCTTTCTTGCATCTCGAGATATACGATGCAAACCTCCTTGATTTTAGCTTCCATATGTGACCAAGTTGAGAAGATATGTCAAAATTTTATTTGGGGAAGCAGTTAGGAACATCACAAATGCCATATGATATCATGGGACAAGGTGTGCTCTCCAAAGAAGGAAGGCGGTCTTGGATTAAAAAATATGAGAGTCCTTAACAAAGCTTATATGTTGAAGTTAGCCTGACAACTTGTAGCGTGTCTAGATAAACGTTGGGTTAGAATGATGTGAGCCAAATATAAGTGTGGTGTTCAAGCTATGCCTAAGCTAATTTCTCACAGCAACACTTCTCACATTTGGCGAGCTATCTCTTAAGCCTGGCCAGATGTGGAATGCAACAAATCTTGGATGATGCGTAATGGTCAAGATACTAGGTTTTGGACGGACAAATGGATCGTTGGATTTGGCCCCATCCAAGATTGTAGCTACTCGACCCCCTATCAAGAATGATATTTGTTCCAAAATTGTAGCTACTCGACCCCCTATCAAGAATGCAAAAGCAGACTTCCCAAATTGGATTTCTGCTCTTGACAGTCGATTATCTCTTAATTCGGCATATGACATATTTGGGCTAACCAAGTGGAGCATAGGGAGAATGAACATGATTATATGTTCCTTAACGCTTGGGAGTGACTTGGTCCTAATAACATCAGGTCTTTCGAATAATATTTGTTCCAAAATTGTAGCTACTCGACCCCCTATCAAGAATGCAAAAGCAGACTTCCCAAATTGGATTTCTGCTCTTGACAGTCGATTCTCTCTTAATTCGGCATATGACATATTTGGGCTAACCAAGTGGAGCATAGGGAGAATGAACATGATTTTATGTTCCTTAACGCTTGGGAGTGACTTGGTCCTAATAACATCAGGTCTTTCATTTGAAAACTACCTCATGAAATAATCTTGACTAATATAGAGCGGAAGAGACGCAACATAATGTCAAATGATACATGTCCTCATTGCAATTCTAGTCCTGAATCTATAATGCATATACTCAATGATTGTAAGTCGGTGTCCGAATTTTTGAATATCATCATAAATCCGGCTCAGTGGAGTCGTTTCTTCGGCTTGGGTATGCATGCTTGGTTGAAGTGGAATTTCTCTACTGATAATATTTGTTGTGTTCCTTGGTCATTGCCTACTTGCTTTGGAGTCGTCGTTTGGAGGCTTAGGCAAAATAGAAATGAACTTATGGTTTCAAACTCCTCTGACTTGGACACATATTTTGTAAGACCCTTAAATGTAATATTAATTTTGGAATTAATATTAAGGGTATTTTGGGGATATTTGTAAAATATTTAATATATGTATGTTTTGAGTGAATATATATATAAATATTTATTTTGGAAGAAGAATTAAAATTATTGGATTAAGAATAAATTAATTTAATTACAAGTAATTAAATTAACGGACAGTTAATTAAGGGATTAGCGGCTAATTGCGACGAGACGGGTAAAGTGCTGAAAATCAGACAAGTGTCGGGTGAGGTGGCACCACAAAAGCCTATAAATAGGAGTGAGAAGGATGGTGAAATCAGAACACCATTCCTCCTCCCTCACTGCCCATACTGCATGTAACAGTACCCCATTTTTCCCTCCCATTCTGTTTTTTTTTTTGTTCCAGTTCACGATTTCAAAGAGGAAAAAGAGAGTTCCTCAAAAGTGCCATTACTTGGACATCCAAGCACCGAAACACCAAAACCCCAGTACAAAAGTTATTCCCCACACCATTACAGAGCTAAAGAACCCAGTTTCGTAGCAGCAAACGTAGGCTGCAGTTTCACTGGTTTTTGGCGCGAAAACGGGAACGACAGCAGAAACGAGAGAAGTAGCAGAACACGCAACAAGGGTAAGGGCACCTTCCACTTTCTAGTTGCATTAGGGCTGTAAATGCATACTGTCATGGTCTTAATAATGTTTCATCATTGTTGAAGAAAAAAACTGTTTTTACATGACATTTTGAAAGATGAAAGAAAATACATTCTGTTGAGGTTTTAAAAATCTGCAACATGCTGTTCTGGGTGGTTATTCTAGTGCTGTTTTGTTTATGTGGGAAGCTGAAAAATGTTTTGCATGTTATTTTAAAGATGATTAAAATACATGTTCATAAACTGTTTTGAAGGTTGTTATAAAATGTGAAAACACTTTCTGTTGGTGTTTGCTGCTATGTGATGATTCTGTTTGACTGAATGTATTAATGGCATTCTGTTTGTGTGAGAAAACTGAAATGCTTTGCATGTTGTTCTGATGTTTGAGAAAACTAAAATGCTTTGCATGTTGTTCTGATGTTTGAGAAAACTGAAATGCTTTGCATGTTGTTCTGATGTTTAAGAAAACTGAAATGCTTTGCATATTGTTCTGATGTGTGAGAAAGCTGACATGCTTTGCATATTGATTCTGTTTGTGTGAGAAAGCTGGAATATGCTTTGCATGTTGTGTTGGTTGTGTAAGCATACTGGAGAATACCATGCATGTTGTTTTGAGATGCATGTTCTGGTTCTGGATGATTCTGATGTTGATCATTCTGTTTCTACTTCTGATGATTCTAGTGTTGATCATTCTACTTCTATTTCTGTTTGAGTGAATCTGGTGTTGATCATTCTACTCCTGTTTCTGTTTGAGTGAATCTGGTGTTGATCATTCTACTTCTGTTTCTGTTGGAGTGAATCTGGTGTTGATGATTCTGCTTATGTTTCTGTTTGAGTGATTCTGGTGTTGTTGATGTTTTCAAAAAGAGAGGGGATTTTAAAATGATGAAAGTGTTTCTTCGAGAAAATCTGTATTGATGTAAAAGTCTGAGTTTTGTGGTTTAAAAGAGTGATAAAACTGTTTTGGGGTTGGGCTGACTTTTCAAAGGAAACAGTTTGAAATGTGTTGAAATCTCAAGAAAATTTCACTGATTTCGAAGGTGTATTCGAATACAACATGAGTGTATTCGAATACAACATGTCAAGCTTCTGTTTTACTTAAGTTTTCAAACTAGTATTCGAATACGAGCCCCTGTATTCGAATACAGAGGAAGGATTTTTGCTTTTGATGATTCTGGTGTGAATCATTCAGTTTTGCTTCTGATGATTCTGGTGTGAATCATTCTGTTTTGCTTCTGATGATTCTGGTGTGAATCATTCAGTTTTGCTTCTGATGATTCTGGTGTGAATCATTCTGTTTTGCTTCAGATGATTATGGAGTGAATTATTTTGTTTTGCTTCTGATGATTCTGGTGTGAATCATTCAATTTTGCTTCTGATGATTCTGGTGTGAATCATTCTGTTTTGTTTCTGATGATTCTGGTGTGAATCATTCTGTTTTGCTTCTGATGATTCTGGTGTGAGTTTTGCTTCTGATGATTCTGGTGTGAAT
The DNA here is from genome assembly GCA_037974295.1 of Cicer cuneatum. Taxonomy (NCBI): domain Eukaryota; kingdom Viridiplantae; phylum Streptophyta; class Magnoliopsida; order Fabales; family Fabaceae; genus Cicer; species Cicer cuneatum. Next base: position 31,766,135 of record JBBPBO010000001.1, read on the forward strand.
CATTCTGTTTTGCTTCTGATGATTCTGGTGTTAATCATTCTGATTCTGGTTCTGTTTTCTGATGTTCTGATGTTGATCATTCTGGTTCTGTTTCTGATGTTCTGATGTTGATCATTCTGGTTCTGTTTTTGGCTTCTGTATTCGACTACAGGCATGCTGTATTCGAATACAGAATGTTGAAATTACAGTTTCAGCTTCTGTATTCGAATACAAGGGATCTGTATTCGAATACAGATTCAGGTTTTCAGAAATTCCAAGTTTTTCAACATTGTTTTGTGAACCCTACGTGTTGGGGAGTATTGGGAAGGTTTATGACGAATTAAAATGGAATTTTTTTGGTGATAGTTTGAAGTGGGGGTGATGAAATTTTTGGGACTTTACTGATGTAGTGAAAAATGTTTATTTGTGCACTGAGACTGCCTCTGTATTCGAATACCAGAGGGCTGTATTCGAATATAGAGTGTAATTCTGCACTGTTTTTGGCTTCTATATTCGAATACAGAGAAGTTGTATTCGAATACAGATTTGTATTTTCCAGAAATATCAGTTTTAAACACTGTGTTATGAATTTTAAAAGGTTGGGAAAACATTGCAAAGTATTAATGATTACTTGACTGTTTAGTCATGATTGTGATGATGATAATATTGATTGTGCTGAGATGTTTTGAAAAATGATGGAAAGACATGAATTTTCTGATTTTGCATTCTGTTTCCAGTGAAGAGAAACACTGCATATTCATGCATTGCATAGTCAAGTGGTACCCGCGATGGGCCACAGAGTAATGCGCAACCACGTGATGATCTGTTGAGCGATTGCACGAGTGCTGGTCTGTGGAGCAACTACACTAGGTACTGATCTGTTGAGCGATTGTACCTTGGTATATAGGTGCTGGTCTGTTGAGCGACTGCACTGGTACTGGACTGTTGAGCGTCTGTACCCTGAGATGCGCAACCACGTGCTGGTCTGTTGAGTGACTGCACTAGGTACTGATCTGTTGAGCGATTGTACCTTGGTATATAGGTGTTGGTCTGTTGAGCGATTGCACTGGTACTGGACTGTTGAGCGTCTGTACCCTGAAATGCGCGACCACGTGCTGATCTGTTGAGTGATTGCACGAGTGCTGGTCTGTTGAGCGACTGCACTAGGTACTGATCTGTTGCGCGATTGTACCTTGGTATATAGGTGTTGGTCTGTTGAGCGACTGCACTGGTACTGGACTGTTGAGCGTCTGTACCCTGAAATGCGCAACCACGTACTGATCTGTTGAGCGATTGCACGAGTGCTGGTATGTTGAGCGACTGCACTAGGTACTGATCTGTTGAGCAATTGTACCTTGGTATATGTCAAACGTGCTGGTCTGTTGAGCGACTGCACTAGGCGTTGATCTGTTGAGCGATTGCACCTTGGTCTTGAGGGCCGTAAAAGTCAAACATATTGTGCTGGTCTGTTTGAGCGACTGCACCTTGGTGATTCGAAGAAATTGTATACATGAGCATATACATATTGCATCGAGGGATTGACCGGTGGGTCACGATTGGTTTATATGATGATGTTTGGAAATCGATGTGTGTGAGTACTTGATAGAATCTGAATTTCTGATTAATTATTGTGTTTATTGAAGTGTTGACTGTACTTACTACATATTTCCATATGAAACGGTTGTTGTTTGAAAAAGCTTATATGTCATGAAAATTCAAATGAGCATCCTTAATTTTCATCATTGTCATATATTATGCCATGAATATATTTGTTGTTGTGAGATATACGATATGTGATTATTTGTTAGTTTCGGTTGGTGACCCTTGCTATTATATTGTGGAAATTGGGCTTTGCCCTCAGATGTTACCCGAAACCGTCCTACCGACGGATACACTAACGACGGAAACGTCGTTAGTTTCCCCTGATCTTTACGTACGGAGCCTACGTGGACAACACAGAGGGACGGACAGCTGGCTGAAGACGAGACTTGTAGAGGATACGGTGGAGACCGTGCTACTGTAGCTTAGTGCATGATCAGACTAGACTTTTGTATAGGGTCTTGAGTTTTGGGAAATGTAACTTATCTTGGGAATTAATGTATGACTTCTCCGCTGTATTTTCCGCACTCTGATACTGTTTAGTGGCCACAGGGCGGGTGTTCTCTTTTGAAATGAATTGATGAAAATCTTATTTTAATTCCCTTGAATTAATTCTGAAAATTCTTTATTTATTTATTTTTAAAAAAAAATACACTCGCGCTGTGTTTTAAACTCGGAGTGTTACATATTTCTAGATTAAAACACAACATTATGTTCATTTGGTTGTTAAAGAGACTAGTAAGTCATCAGGTTTTGGGAACATAAGAACACTAGTATTGAGACTACTTGGAAAACACCCCATTTGAATATTATAAGGTTAATGTTGATGGTGTCATCCAACCTACTAATCCAAATTCCTCCTTTACAGGGTTCATTCGCAATGAGAATGATAACTATTGGTTTGATTACTATGGCAACCTAGGCGCATGAAATGTTCTTTTTGATGAAGTTTAGACTCTTTTTCATGGTGTTTGGAGGGCTCGAAATATGAGCTTAAAAAATGTCAAATTTAAAAGTGATTCTAAACCTTTTATCAATATGGTCAAGGTGTGTCAACTACCTCTTTGGATCTCTAACCTCTCTTAAAAGAGGTGCTTATCTATTAAATATAAATAGTTAATTCCGTTTTTTTCTTCTAGTTAATAAATTAGCTTTATTTCCATAAAAAAAACTATTTCCATATAAAAAAATACCAAAGAGAAATATATATTTCAGTCATCTTTATCCTCCTTTTGACTAAAAAAATCTTCTTCTTTTTTATTTTATTTTACATTTTCATGTGAATATTAATTTACTTTTTGACAAGAGTAAATATAACTTATTTCAAAACTATATATATATATATTCATTTTCTGTCGTTCGATCATGGTAGTTGGGCGTGTGACTTATAGTTGGGTCCATTGAAGAGTATATTGGTTATTGGTCACATCACCTGTGTCTCCAATTTTATTATTGTATCACCGTTTCAGATCTTCCTTTTCTTGATTCTACCTTCTTCTCTTCAAAACATTCAAAATCACTACTCCATAGTAAGATTTTTCGTCTTTAGTTATTCAATTTTATTTCTTTCAGCTCCTTCAATCTCTGCATGTTGTGTATATTATTAACTTCAACACTAGATTTTGGTTTTTGTTTTGACTTTCTCAATTTTATTGGAGACTTATTCAATCTTTGCTTGTTAAATTTGTTGGTGCAATGGCTGTAATTCAAATGGGTATGTTATTGTGAATGTTTAATGCCTTTTCTTTCATTTTGGTTTTTGGATATTTATATGCTACATTATTAATTACAATGTATGAAGGTGAATTTACCAAGACCTGCAATTGCTTAGTCTAATAGAGGCAAACCTTTTGTGGCCATTTTTTAATTAAAGTGACATTACTTGCGTCTCGGTTCGAACAAATTTTGGCCAGACTTTGCTTTCCTCCCTGTCAACTTTCGAAGTATTAGGTCCCATTCCCTTGGGAATTGGAGGGTTAAAAAATAAAAAAGAAATTGTCAATTTACAACTTGAGGGATTTTGAATTCCGTCTCTTGAGGTCAAACTCTTACCACTGAGCTAACACTTCATGGACTTTTCTAACCAATTAAGCACAAACAATTTGTTGTATTTTATTAAGCATGATTGATGTGATGAGAATAGAATTATGTTTGAATGGTTAATCTTGTTTAATTGGATTGGTATTGTGGTAAATTTAGGATGAGTTTGGGAATCCTATGAATCATTGGTACTTATGCTTGATATGACTTTTTGAGAAAAGGCTTATTCCTTTTTTTCAAAAGAGATGCAAAGATGGAGAAGAAACAAAAGATTGTGCAGTATAGGGAGAAGCTGGATAGGACCCTTGCCTCACCTGATCTTACAAATGTTGAGATACTCAAAAAGCTAGTCAAAAGTCAACTCCTACCTTCATCAGAACTAGAAGATGAAGGTGATAACATTCTTTAATTTTTTTCCGAGTAAATAGTTAATGGATTTAATTTATATGTACTGATGGTGTAAATATTTTTTACACGGTCAGAAAACCATAATCGTTCAATCTTTAAAATAGTATGACTTTTATTATATCTAACTTAAAAGTCATGCAAATGGTGGTTTGTGATTGGTTGAAATTGTAAAAAGTTTTACACGGTCAGTGCATTAAAATTATTCTCATAGTTAATTTGGTGTCTAAATGTGTGAGGTGTTGTCATTACAATATCTAAAAGTATCGAAATTGCAAAACGTTCTCGAGTTGTCTTCTGTTAGTAATTTATGGACTAATAGTTTATGGACCAAACTGGTTAATAGAAGACATAATCAATGACCGAACCAACTACGAAATACACGTTCTAAGCCCATATTGACCAACAATATACACATTTTGGGATGTCTTTTTAGTTTTGATACATTCATGGACTATAGTGATAACGTCTCACATGTTCACGGACCAAAATGATTATTTACTCTTTCTTTGGAAATCATTTAGGAAGAACCAGTATTAGCTCAGCGGAACAGTTATTTAAGTTGCTTAGCTTTGTCTTCTTTGTTTTTGTAATTGTATGTTTGGTTTTGTACAGGATATAAGGAGAAATTAGTGGAACATAAGACTGCAGAGATATCTAACTTTCTTGATATGTTGAGGAGTGCTTCAGATTATCATGGAAGGTCTAATGCATCACACATTGATTGGAAAGTATGATATCCACCCTCTGGAATCTGCAGTTTTACAATGTTTTGTTTTTTTGATAAACTGTTTTTTTCTTAAATATGCGATCTTCCATAGATCCCAAAACATTTTGTTTTGAATGTCTAATTGATAACTTTCTTTCATAGAAATCAAGAATTTGCAATTGATGTACCTCGTTGGCTCTTTGATTTATGTCGAACACAATGTTGTCAAATAGGTGCGATGGCATAGCAAAATTTGAACAAATCGTGATTGTTTCGCAATATGCTATTGAGTCCAAAATGTTGTCAAATAACTGCTTTTGAGGCACTATAACATTTTAACATAGCAGAATTGGAACAAACCACTATTTTCTATGATCTGCAATTGAGAACACTGGTCGAACACGCTCTATTGTTTAAATTTCAAACGGACTAAAGCAACTTCATGTGACATCTGTAACCTGGTTCTGTTAAGCTTTAGGATGAAGATACGTGATTTTTTGTGATGAAAGTATCGAGTCACAGTTGATAATTTTACTTCTTCCAAAATAGTTAAAACAGGATAACGAAGAATTCCGTGTTATGTATCGTGAAGGACCGGAGGGAACTCCCTTTCATACGCTGCTAGTGGAAGGCTTTGTAGATGGACCTGTTGATGTTTGTAAGTCACGCTGTGAAGCAATGAAAAGTTTTAGCATCAGCCTTTTTATTGACAAAGCTACAAACAACATATTATTGATGTCAACTTGCAAAGTTGAAATAGTTATTTTTATCATTACAGGTTTATGTATCTCATGGCAGACCTCCCTTTACAAAAAATGGTGAGAATTATTTTGTGTAACACGTGCCTTTAGTTTTCTGTATAAGGTTCAATGTTGTAACTTGTAACACTTGATGAAAAAGAAACATAACTGCTTTACTTTGGTGTCTTTTGGGGTGCTGAGAAAATAATAGTTGCCAGAAATGTTTTCTTATGCTACGTAGCATCTACCCTTCATATTGAAATGTGTCTGATATTCGACATGTATCGGTGTCTGACACGACACCAACAGATGTGATTACATATTCAATAAATTCATTTTTTCAAATTATTACCGTCGGAGTATTAGTGTCATATCTGGTGTTAGTGGCTGTGCTTCATACTTGTGCATACATTTGATTTGCAGTTTTTGTTATCTGGTGGTACTGAAAGTTATTTTATACCTTGGAAATGCCTTTGAGACGATGTAATTTTATCGCTATAAAAATGTAACTGATACTTCTAGCTAACCCCCTTTTAAAAATGTTCATGTAGGTGGCCTCAGTCTACTATTCCTACTTTCAAAATCTTGTCATCTGAATGTTTACAGAAGGTCCAGATTGGGGAACAAATATCACTAGTGAGGTTTGTGCCGCCTGCACTAACTAAAAATACCACTTTTCAAGGTTTTAATTTTTTAATTCTGACTTTGCTCTGAATTTTGGAAGAAAGGATGAAGGTTTCTTGGCCTTTATCTTTGAGGGAAGCTGTAGTGCACTACTATATGTTTGAATACTTTCAAGATGACTTAATTGTTGTTCTTACGAATTCGGTAATCATCTTTACCTTTCTTTGCTTTTTTAATTTAGAGAAAGTTGATTACAGACTAGAATGAAGTTTTCGAGAAATTTGTACTTAATTTTGCTCTAAGGTCCCTGAGTCGAAAAGTGTCATGGTGGGGACCCTTTCTGGTTTCAATAATGAGGCGATTCCGGAAGCAAAGGATGTCGTGAGAGTTGATTTAGTGGGAGGCTTTGCTTTGCAAAAGTTGACGCCTGAAAGAAGTTACTTTCGGTGAGTTTTAGCTTTTTAGGTGTACTCGAACATAACAATTATGTACCGGAAAAAGAAATCAAAGAATATAAAGAATTTACTTGAATGGAGTTATGGAATATACTTGACATAGATGTAGTGTAATGTCATAATGTGGACACATTTGTTAACAAACTAATCAACCTGCTGTGAAAAATGAAAAGGGTACCCACAAAGAAAATGGATTTTTTATATGCAATCCTACTTCAATAATTCATGTTTTGTAGGACAATAGCAAATATGGATGTGAAGCTGGATTTTGTTCCTCCGTCCATGATAAACTTTATTTCAAGGCAGCTCATCAGCAACGGTTTCAGACTTTATCAGAAGGTTGCAGATTCTTTTCATATATACTTCTTTGACATTCAACATTTTTTTTGTTAATATGTTATATTCTATAATTGATTCTTTAATTATTATCATTAGATTGCTATTACTTGTTTTTAGTAAAATAGTTTTTTTGTTAGATGAAAAGAAAGATTACAAAGAAAATAAGGTAAGGTATTTTTCTTAAACAAAGCATTTCTTGAGAGTCTCACATCATATGCGTTTGAAAATATGTTTATGTCGGAGGCATCCCTCACCTGACAAACCAAATATTAAGAGCATCAAAAGGAAAATTTTAGAACACATTAACAACATAAACAACCAAAACCTTTTGTTACTTCCCACTAGGTGAAGTTAGCTACATAGATTAAATGACACTAAAATGCCTTATCATAAATCATGTCTAATAACAAATCATTAGATTCCATATAATTGTTAATGGTTTAGCCTATAGTTTTCTTTTGGTTTCCCTATAGCTTTTTTCCAATGATTCTAAAGATTTTCTCTATACATCCCTAGACCATCTAAATCAAGATATTCCTTATTTTCTACGAAAGGTGTTAATCTCACTTTCATTTAATGTTTTCATTCCTAATCTTGTCTTGTGTGACCATTCTTCAGTTATGAAACGATCATCGTTACAATTTTGAACTTACTTTCTTGTTGGCTCTTTATCACCCAACATTTAGTCGTATATAACATTGTTGGTCTTATAACTTTGCGGTAAAATTTTCCTTTAAGATTGAGTTGAACATTTCGATCACAAGTTATTCCAAAAGCTTTCGTCCACCCCATTTGAATCTTGTGATTTATTTCTCCCTCTACCTCCTTGTTATTTTGTATGATGAACTCAAGATTCTTAAACCATAAGACTTTTCAGATAAGTTTTCCAATTTTCACTTAGAGTTTGTGCTCCTCATGCCAAAGTTGTATTTCATATACTTCATTTTAAGTTATTTAAATGAAAGTCATATACTTACGAGGTTTATCTTCATCATGCTAATTAACATGGATTTTTTTATTATTTCACCAACTTTCACTTTGGCTTTGTGAACTAAGAATATTTCAATTGCAAAGGTTAGTTTGAAAGCTGGATTCGACTGATTTACGATGTTCTTCTTGTTAAACTCAGAATTTTTTATTGGTAAAATGTGTCATTTCCATTGGAGAATTGTCCTTTAAATAATGTTGATACATAATGATATGTAGTGATAGAGTCACAAGAAATAAGAATCGATAAACAGTAAAATGATAGGTGAAATGAGAATTTATTGATTTATGAAAGAAGGGAAAATTATGATACAGCGTATAATCCAAAGCGTAGCTTCTCCAGAGAAAATAGTATTCTCCTAATACAACGATAACAATAATTATTCATACTAATGCTCCACTACCCTTCTCAATTTATTCCCCCATGTGTAATTGAAATCCTTAGAATTCAGAGAGTTTCTCTGCCCTGTTATTAATAGAATGAGTTTTCTCCTTTTTACCCTTGTGGACATACGTTCTCCACACAGCAGATTTGAGCCTTTCACTAGTCTTAGGCCCAATGATTCTATCATTACCGCCTTCAGAAAATGCAACCTTGTCCTCAAAGCTGAAGGATGGAAATTGACTTTTTAGTAATAACTCATCCTCCCAAGTTGTGTCTTCTACAACTCTTCCTTTCCAACGCACCAGCCATTGTCGCACCAGCTGTCCTTTTTTCATCACTGATCTTACAGCCAATAATTCTTTAGGTTCTTCCTCTTTTTCTGATTCCATTTCTAACTCGTCTGGTAGTTGAGGTTCAGTAGAATAGTCTCCAATAGCTTTCTTAAGTTGTGAGATGTGATACACTGCATGCACTCTACTTCCTTCAGGTAGCTTCAACTTATAGGATACTGCCCTTATTTTCTTTAGGATAGGAAATGGTCCAAAGTACTGTGGAGCCAATTTCTGATTAATCCTTCTAGTCACCGTCTGTTGTCTATGGGACTGAAGCTTCAAAAATACCCACTCACCCACTTCAAATGAATATGCTTTTCTTTTCTTATCTGCATATCTCTTCATCTTTTCTTGGGCTCTGTTCAAATGATACTTAAGTTGACGTAAGGCCTCATCACGATCAACCAATTCAGCTGCTACCGCTTCTACTTTCGTTTCTCCTTGTAAATATCTAACCACAATGGGTGGTTTTCTTCCATACACTGCCTCAAACGGTGTAGTTCCTGTAGACACATGGAATGTGTGTTATACCACAATTCAGCCCAATGAATCCATTGTTACCACTCTTTCGGTTGCTCCGATGCAAAACAACGAAGATATGCTTCTAAGCACCGATTTACCACCTCCGTTTGCCCATCCGTCTCCGGATGATATGACGAACTCATACTCAACAACGTTCCTTGTAAGCGACACAACTCTTTCCAAAATAGACTCAAACAATGGATCGTGGAACCCCATGAAGACGCACCACCTCTTTAATAAAAATTTCGGCCACATTTTTCGCAGTATATGGATGTTTTAAGGGAATGAAATGTCCATACTTGGATAATCTATCCACCACTACAAAAATAGCTTCAAATCCCTTTGACTTTGGGAGACCAGAGATAAAATCCATCGAAATATCATCCCAAATTTTCTCCGGAATTGAGAGGGGCTGTAACAAACCCATAGGAGATGACGCAACGTACTTTCGACGTTGACATACGTCGCAACTCTGCATAAATTCCAAAATGACTTTATCATTCCTACCCAATAAAGATTTCCTGCCATCCTTCGATACGTGCGCAAAAAACTTGAATGGCCACTGGTTGGAGTTGAGCGAAATTCCTTCAACAATAAAGGTATACAACCTGAATTTGAGGATAACACTAGTCTGCTGCGGTAGAAAAGTCTCCCTTTGATTAATTGGAAGTCTGGCTGGGATGCAGGGTTCTGTTGTAGCTCTGTTATCACCTTCTGCAATTGGGGATCATTCGTAACTTCCTTCTGAATTTGTTGCTCTTGCATACATATGGGAAAAGAAGTCATCCCTTTCAACTCCACTTTCTCATGCATTCTTGAAAGAGCGTCAGCAACTTTATTATCTGGACCTGGTTTGTACACCACTTCGAAGTGATAACCCAATAATTTTGCTATCCAATTCTGCTGATCAGCCTTAGTGATGCGTTGTTCGAGCAAGTGTCGTAAGCTCTTTTGGTCGGAGTACACCACAAATCTTCTTCCCAACAAATACGAACGCCAATGTTGAACGACCAACACCAATGCCATTAATTCTTTCTCATACGCAGACTTGCTTAAATTATTCTAGGATAAAGCTTTGCTGAAATAGGCTATAGGCTTCTTTTTCTGCATAAAACTGCACCTATTCCTCGTCCGGATGCATCACATTCAATCTCAAAAGGTTGTGAAAAATCTGGTAGTGTTAAAACTGGGGCTTGCACCATAACCCTTTTTAGATTCTCAAAAGCCTTCAACTGTTCTAATCCCCAATGAAATCCTTTCTTCTTTGTTAATTCTGTTAATGGCTTAGCTATTTTTCCATAGCCAACAATGAATTTCCGGTAATAACCGGTCAGCCCCAAAAATCCCCTCACTCCTTTGACATTATGAGGGATTGGCCACTCCAAAATGCTATTAATCTTAGCTGCATCCACAGCCACACCCTGTTTCAATATTACATGACCTAAATATTCCACTTTTCTACTAGCAAAATTGCATTTTTTTCTATTAACGACAAAACAGTGGTGCTGTAAAATCTCCATCACTTGATATAAATGTGCTAAGTGTTCTTTCCATCCCTTACTATATACTAGGATATCATCAAAAAATTACAAGACAAACTTACGGAGGTGTGGCTTGAAAATCTGGTTCATTATGGATTGGAAAGTGGTTGGTGCGTTCGTCAATCCAAACGGCATCACTAGAAACTCATAGTGTCCTTCATGAGTTCGAAATGCCGTCTTATGCACATCACCTTCTTTCACCCTTATTTGATGATAACCGGATTTCAAATCAAGTTTTGAGAAATACTTCGTTTCATGTAGTTTATCTAGTAATTCGTCAATTACAGGAATTGGATATTTATCCGGCATTGTAACCTTATTTAATTCTCTATAATCAACACACATCCTCCATGACCCATCTTTCTTTTTAACTAAAATGATTGAAAAAGGCGCTAGAACTATTTCGAATTATACCTTGGGTAAGCATGCTCTGAACTTGTTTTCTAATCTCTTCCTTATGGTGGTGAGGATAACGATATGGCCTAACACTCACAGGACCTGCATCATTCTTCAATTCAATTGCATGAGTTATATCTCGTTCCGAAGGCAGCCCTGTATTCTCTTAAAAAACTCCCTTAAAATTCTCCAACAAGTCTTGAAGCTCTTGTTGTTGGTCTTGAGTTAGCTCATGTAATTCTTCATTTGATGTTTGAACCAATTCTTCTTCCAATAAACTATGCAGTGTTTCAGTTTGTGTTTGAAGTGCTTTAAAATTGGCCGAATCTTTTGTGGTAAAGAACTGACCCTGTAGTTCCACAATTTTTCCTTCCCATTGAAAATTGATGGTCATTTTCTCCCAATCAAAAGTCACCTTCCCATATCTTTGCAACCAAGCCACCCCCAAAATCATATCTAAATCACCCAATTCCAAAACAAAGGCATCAACATTAGTGGTGAAATCATCTAATTGTACTTGCAATTTTCTACACTTCCCCCACACAGTGGCCGTCTCCCAACCTTACTCCCATCGATCTTCATTGTTCCATTGTTAACCCCAACGCAGTAGCAACACGAGGTGAAATGAAATTGTGACTGGCGCCGCTATTGATTAAAACCACGACGGAAACCCCTTTTAGACTTCTCTTTAGACGCAAAGTGGTTGGAGGAGTATTATCTTTTTTTTTTTTCTTCAATAATATCAAATAATCCCATGGAATTGCAATCAAGAACTTCATCGTCATCCTCCATGGCGTCTATGGCAATCACTTCACCTTCTTCGTTAACCGTCTCGTCGTCTCCCAAAATCACCAATCGGAGTTGCTTTTCAGCACTTTTGTGAAGAGGATGGTATTTTTCCCCACAACGAAAACACAACCCTCGCGTCCGCCGTTCTATCAGTTCCGAATACGGTAGATGCTTGAGGTCACGGTTGCGGTCGCCACTAACTCTTTTCCCTTCATCGTTTCCAGACCTCACTGTATTTTGAGAAGCGCTTGAGTTCACATTTGAGGTAGATCGAGTCGAACCGGTTTCGCTGTGCACTGACCCGGTTAAGTTATTATTAAACCCACTTCCAGGTCGGGTTGAACCCGGGTTATAATGAAATCCAGATCCTTTCTTCCAATTAGACCCTGATCCACTTGGTCCACTTCCCTTCCAATTGCGAAGCCCACCTACACTACCTCCTATTGAAATCAGAGACCCAAGTAATTCTGTTTCGACATCACGAGCAATCTTCATCGCTTGCATTCTGGTTTGTGGATTCAACGTACACACCTTCAGGCGAATGTCGTTCTTGAGTCCTCCCATAAAGTACTCAAGGTACTGCTCCTCCGGTAGCCTTGCTACTTGTGACGACACATATTCAAAGGTGGTAATGTATTCATCAACCGTTCCCGTTTGTTGCAAATCTTTCATCTCTTCAAAGCGGTTAGCATTTTGTCTTCCACCATACCTTTCAATTAAAGCTCGTTTCAACTTTAACCAATTCAAATCGTCCTCTGTCTCACGCAACAAATTAAACCAGTGAATTGTTGCTCCCTCCATGCTTAGCTTCGCCAATCTAACCTTCACCTCCTCCGACGTCCCTTGGACTTCAAAATATGTTTCAGCACAGGATCGTCACCATCAAATGATGGTAACTCAACTTTCTTAACTGCCATCTTATACTCTGCCCCTGAGTACTCAGGCTGCACATATTGTGCCACCGTGCCAATTGGTCGTTGCTGTAGCAACCTCGTGAACTCGCTCATCATATTTTCGTGAAATTCCCTCAACTCCTGGCGAACAGAGTCTTCCACTGTTGAGAGTCTTGCTTCAACTACTTCCATTCGATCTGACAACTTAGGTGGCATGTACAATGTACAAAATTATTGGTACTTCTCAAAGATCCGGCAGGTCTGACCAATGATAGAGTCGCAAGAAATAGGAATCGATAAACAGTAAAATGATAGGTGAAATGGGAATTTATTGATTTATGAAAGAAGGGAAAATTCTGTTACAGCGTATAACCCAGAGCGTAGCTCCTTCAGAGAAAATAGTATTCTCCTAATACAACGATAACAATAATTATTCATACTAATGCTCCACTACCCTTCTCAATTTATTCCCCCATGTGTAACTGAAATCCTTAGAATTCAGAGAGTTTCTTTGCCTTGTTATTAATAGAATGAGTTTTCTCCTTTTTACCCTTGTGAACATACATACGTTCTCCACACAGCAGGTTTGGGCCTTTCACTAGTCTTAGGCCCAATGATTCTATCATGTAGCCTTAAGTCTTACTGTAAAGACTAATCTATAGCTGGACTAATTAATTATGAGAATAATTCCATAATTAAAAATATCATCAAATCTGCACAATTAATGATTATTTAAACTGCCAATTCCATTTTTATATCCCCTTCAAATTGACGTTGGTGAGTTTATAAGCATCAATTTGCTGATTAGAAAATTATGGCGTTGACGTGTCAAGGATTTGGTGAGGGCATTAGCCAACTGAACCGATGTTGAGACATGAGGCAAAGTAATAACTTTGCGGTCATGGGCTTCCCTAATTGAATGGTTATTGAATTCTATGTGCTTCGTTCTTTCATGGTATACTGGATTTGCTGTAATTTGTACGACACTTATATTATAAGCATCCAATGGAGTTGGTTTTGTTTGTGAAAAACCAAGTTCCAAAAGAAGGCCGTGCAACCAAAGAATCTCTGAGCATGCTGTAGACACAGACCGGTAATCTACTTCAGTAGAAGATTTAGATACAAAATCTTGTTTCTTGAACTTCCAAGAGATAGGGGCATCACCTAAAAACATGCACCAGCCGATGGTAGATTTTCTTGTGTATGGGCAACCAGCATCATTGTATGCTTGAAGTTGTATTGTTGCACCATTAGGGATTAAGAGACCGCGACTAGGAGTACCCAATAGGTATTTGATGATTTGGTGTACAGCTGAAAGATGCAAATGTCTAGGATTTTTGCATGAATCTATTGACTGTGTGGACAACAAAAGATTGTAATGGTAAGATAGATAAGACTGCCAACCAACTTTCGATATAAAGTGGGATTTGAAGGGAGTTCACCTTCATCCCGTCTTAACTTGACATTAGATCTTGAATATAAGATCTTGAATATATTTATGTTGAGTAACAAAGATGCCTTTTGTTGGAAGTGTACTTCTAAGCCCAAGAAGTAAATGAGTTGTCCAAGATCTTTCATGTGGAAAGTGGAATGCAACAATTGTTGGATTGTATTGATTGCCTCTTGATCTGAACCGGTGATGACAATGTCATCCACATAAATAAGGAGTATCACAATTCCTTTTGATGTTCGTTGTATAAATAGAGATGGATCATAGTTGCTTTGGATGAAGGAAAAGCCAATAAGTGTTGTTCTAAACTTCTCAAACCATACTCTTGGTTCCAGTTTTAACCAATACAAAGAACGTTTAATTTGCAAACATTATTAGGTAAAGTGGAGGTCATACTTGTAGGAAGTTTGATGTAAAATTCCTTCTTGAGGTCACCATGAAGAAAGGCGTTCTCGACATCTAGCTGGTGTATTTGCCAAGATTTAGATGGAGCAATGGCTAGAATAGTGCGCATTGTAGTCATTTTGGCCCTAGGTGCAAATGTCTCATCATAATCGAGACAAAATTCTTGCTTATTTCCAAGAACCACTAACCGAGCCTTGTAGCGATCTATGGATCCATATTGAAGAAAGTAAAAGACAAAATACTTTCATATTTTATTACTACAGCCCTAAGCTGTTTATATAGAAAATAAAATTACAATAGTAATACTGAGTAATAATGGCATAATCATAAAATACAAATAAATAGAATAATATAAAATAAAATAAAATCAAATCTGATTTTCCTTAATTCTTCAACACCCCCTCTCAAGTTGGTGCGTAGATATCTGTCATGCCCAACTTGGCTATAAGTCGCTCAAAATTGGGTCTTGCCAAACCTTTTGTCAAGATATCAGCGGTTTGCTGGTTGGAAGTCACAAATGGCAGACATATAATTCCGGCATCAATTTTTTCTTTTATGAAATGGCGGTCAATCTCAATGTGTTTGGTTCTATCATGTTGTACGGGGTTGTGAGCTATACTTATTGCTGCTTTGCTATCACAGAACAATTTTAAGGGTGAGTCAACTTTCATTTTCAGTTCATCCAAGAGTTTACGAATCCACAAAAGTTCACAAATTCCTTGAGCCATTGCTCTAAATTCAGCTTTTGCACTGCTTCGAGCAACAACCCCTTGTTTCTTACTTCTCCAAGTGACTAAATTTCCCCAAACATAGGCACAATATCCAGTAGTGGATTTTCTATCAGTAACTGATCTTGCCCAATCAGCATCTGTAAATATAGAGACTTCTCTGTCATTAGTTTTCTTGAAGTACAAACCCTTTCCAGGATTGGATTTTAAGTACCTTAAGATTCGATAAATTGCCTCCAAGTGTTCTTCATAGGGAGAATGCATGAATTGGCTTACAACACTCACAGAGAAAGCGATGTCAGGTCTAGTGTGGGCTAGATAAATAAGTTTGCCAACCAACCTCTGGTATCTTCCAATCTCAACAGGAACACTGCCTTTCTCCCAAAGTTTAGTATTTAATTCCATAGGAGTATCTGCTGGTCTACACCCACTCATCCCAGTTTCTTCCAAGAGATCTATGATGTATTTCCTTTGAGAAACAACAATTCCCTTCTTTGAGCGAGCAACTTCCATACCAAGAAAATATTTGAGTGCGCCTAAATCTTTGATCTCAAATTCTTTTGTCAAGTTTTTCTTCAATCTTTCCATCTCAATAATGTCATCTCCTGTGAGAATAATATCATCTACATATACAATTAAAATTGCAATTTTACCAACATTAGAGAACTTCACGAACAACGTATGGTCTGATTGTCCCTGCATATATCCTTGCTTTTTGACAGACCGAGTGAATTTCTCAAACCAAGCCCTTGGAGATTGCTTGAGACCATAAAGGGATTTTTGTAGTTTGCATACATTTGAACCAAACTTATCTTCAAAGCCAGGTGGACTATCCATGTATACTTCCTCTTCCAAATCACCATTCAGGAAAGCATTTTTTACATCAAGTTGGTTAAGAGACCAATCTAAATTCACTGCCAAGGATAAGAGAACTCTAATAGTGTTTAACTTGGCAACAAGAACAAAAGTCTCTAAGTAATCAATGCCATATGTCTGAGTAAACCCTTTAGCAACCAAGCGTGCCTTGTATCTTTCAATTGTGTTATCAGAATTATATTTCACAGTAAATACCCATTTACAGCCAACGGTATTCGTTCCTGTAGGTAACGTCATGACTCTCCAAGTTTGATTCTTCTCAAGAGCTCTCATCTCCTCAAGAACAGCTTCCTTCCACTTTGGAATTTTTAGAGCCTCCTGTATATTTTTTGGAATTTTTACAGCAGACAACTTAGAGGTAAATGCAGCAAATGAAGAAGACAATTTTGAGTATGACACATAATTAGACAAAGGATATTTAGTGCATGATCTAACAGGTTTTCTAATTGCAATAGGAAGGTCTATATCAGGATACTCGACATGACTCTTAAGAACAGAAGAGGACTTACCTGTATCAAGATGATGTGTTGGATTATCTATTGGTTCGGAATCTTGGAAGGGTCGGAGAATGGGTCCTTCATTACTCTGTTTATGGTTTCTTCTTTCAAAGACATTTCCCTTCCAAGTAGGGTCAATGGTAGTAAACTTGCTTTGTGTCTCTTTATCTGAGTCATTATGTTGTGGCATTTCAGGTGGTCCTTCATTATTATTGAGATCAAGAATTTGATCAGTGTGATTTTGATTTAAAATTGTCGCCCCCGAATCTGTTGAAACCTCATTCATAAGTTGATTGAGTTCCAATATGGATTCTTGGGCATTTTCTTTTGGTGCATCAATATAAGTCTCAGAATTTTGCGACACTATATCACTTAAAGTAATGATGTTTTCATAAGTAAAAGATGAATCTTCCTTATAATTTCCCCCCTGAAGATGAATGTCAGTAAAAAATGGTTGATTTTCCACAAAAGTAACATCCATGGTTACAAAAATTCTTTTTAATTTTGGTTCAAAACACCGATACCCCTTATGAGTTGGAGAGTAACCGGTAAACACACATTTTATTGCTCTTGGCTCGAGTTTGTCAAGTTGTTTATGTTCATGAACAAAAGCAGTGCAACCAAAAACTTTTAGTGGCAAATCAGCAGATACACTAGTCAAAGGAAAATAATTTTGAAAAACATCAAGAGGGGTATGAAAATTTAAAACATTAGATGACATTCGATTAATTAAATATGATGCAGTTAAAACAGCTTCACCCCACAAATATTTTGGAACCTTATTTGCAAATAGTAAAGCTCTAGCAACCTCAAGAAGATGCCTATTCTTTCTCTCTGCAATTCTATTTTGTTGGGGTGTATTAACACAAGAACTTTGATGAACAACTCCATTGGCAAGAAAAAAATCAGACAAAAATATATTAAAATATTCTTTACCATTGTCACTTCTGAAGACTTGAATATTTGTTTGGTATTGAGTGTGCACCATTTTAAAGAAATTTTTGACAACTTGTCCAACTTCTGATTTTTCTTTCAATAGATAAACCCAACAAATTCTAGTATGATCATCAATAAAGGTTATAAACCATCTTTTATTAGAAAAAGTGTTTATTCTATTAGGACCCCAAACATCACTATGAATAACTGCAAACAGTTTTGATTTTTTATATGGTTGTGTAGAGAAAGAAGAACGGTGATGTTTAGCAAATTCACAAGTTTCACAATGAAATAAAGACAGATCCTTCTTAGAAAATAATTTAGGAAACAAATGTTTCAAATACGGAAAACTAGGATGTCCTAACCGTAAATGCCATAACATAATATCATCATTATTAGAAGAAACAAAAATAGATTCAAAGCAGGTACTTGTTTTTGGTTGGTCTTTGAAGTCGAGTCCATTGTTAAGATAATAGAGTCCTCCACTCTCCTTAACATTGCCAATCATCTTCCCCGTGCTCAAATCCTTAAAAGTGCAATGAGAATGAAAGAAGTTAGCTTGACAATTTATATCCTTTGTTAATTTAGTAATGGATAACAAATTACATGATAAATTGGAAACATGTAAGACATCTTTTAAGGTTAACACAGGTGACAGAATAACAGAACCTTTCCCTGCAATGGCTGAAAGAGAGCCATCTGCAATTTTAATTTTGTGGTTACCTGCACAAGGACTATAAGAAGAAAACAAACTCGACTCCCCAGTCATATGATCAGTAGCACTAGAATCGATAATCCAAGTGTGGCTGGGGGAGACACTAAGTAGAGCAGTATTTGGAAAATTACCTCTCTGAGCTATAGAGCAAGAAGGAGTTTGAGACTCAAGGAGTTTGTACAATTGATCTAATTGTTCCTTGCTGAAAGGAGATGGGCTTGAAGGAGACTGCTTCTCTTGATAAGAGGTACCAGCTTGGAGGGCATGACCTTCATTTCCTCCTTTTTTCTTCCAATTTAGAGGTTTTCCATGGAGCTTCCAACATGTATCACGTGTGTGCCATGAACGTTTGCAATGTTCACACCATGGTTTCTTGCCATCTCTCTTCCCGTCTTCATTCTTAGTGACTAGGGCAAAGCTTTCAACCTCAACAACAGAAGGTGACTTACTCATCATAACACCTTGTCTTGCCTCTTCTCTTCTAACTTCTGAGAACGCTTCCCGAAGTGATGGCAATGGAATCTTTCCCAATATTCTGCCTCGGACTTCATCAAGTCGCTTATTAAGCCCAACCAAAAACATGAATACTCGGTCGTTCTCCTGTCTCTTAAGAAACAAAACACTATCCTCACAACACTTCCAATGATCATCATAGCAGAGATCCAATTCTTGCTATAGTGTCATCAACTCATTATAATAGGTAGTGACATCTCTATCTCCTTGTTTGGCATGCCACAATCGTGATTTGAGATCGAAGATTTGAGAAGAATTCTGAATATCAGAATATGTTTCTTTGACAGCCTCCCAAACTTCCTTTGCAGTAGGCAAAAACATAAAAGGTTTTCTAATCGTTGATTCCATATTACTAAGCAGCCAAGCAATAATAACAGAGTTCTCAGATTTCCAAAACCTGTAATTAGGATCAGTTGTGGCAGGTATTTGCACCTCTCCTGTGAGGAAACCGTATTTTCCCTTACCATCTAGGATCAATCTTGCAGTTTGGGACCATTCGACATAATTTTTTCCATTAAGTTTTTGGATTTCAACTTTGAGGGCATTAGAAGTTCCCTCATGGCCAAAAAAATTGGAAAAACCGTTGTTAGATAAACCATTCCAACTACCACTGCCCCTTGGGCCGCCGCCAGTGCCTAAACCGGTGTTGTTGGCTACTTCTGATTTTTCACCCAAACCATAGTCGCCGCCGCCAGTGCCTAATCCAGTGTTGTCGCATGAGCCGCTGCCAGTGCCTAAACCGATGTTGTTGGCTACTTCTGATTTTTCACCCAAACCATAGTTGCCACTACCCGTAAGGGATGCCTTCCATGAGGTATTGTGTGCCATAATTCAGTTGTTGGTTAGAACGCAGCAAACCCTAGTGGGTTGTGAAAAGCTTTACAAAACCCTAACCAATAGCTCTTGATACCACGAAGAAAGTAAAAGACAAAATACTTTCATATTTTATTACTACAGCCCTAAGCTGTTTATATAGAAAATAAAATTACAATAGTAATACTGAGTAATAATGACATAATCATAAAATACAAATAAATAGAATAATATAAAATCAAATCAAATCAAATCTGATTTTCCTTAATTCTTCAACACATATGAGCGAAGCTTTATAGTGAATACAAATTTACTCCCAAGAGGTTTAACAAATGAGGGACAAGGAACAGCATCCTGTGGAGGTTTTGGACATCTTTGGTACACCAAAAGGGGCTTAGGTGCTGATTCTCCTGCAGAATTGTTAGAAAACAAAGGCAAAACAGATGTGGATGTAGGAGAATGAGTATCTTGGTTAGTGGAAAAAAAATATGCATCCTCTTGAAATATAACATTTCTAGAAACTTGAATCCTATTGAGATTAGGATCATAGCACATAAAACCTTTTTGGTTTCGAGTAACCAAGAAAAACACATTTAACAGATTGGGTTGTGAGCTTGGTGCATTTGTGGGGCTGAAGATGGACATAACAGACACAACCAAAGGTACGAAGATTGGTATAAAAGGGTTGTTGTCCATGTAGCCTTAAAAAATGGGGAATCATTGTTTAAGGCTTGAGAGGGTAGCTGATTAATAAGATGGACAGCGGTGGAGAGAGCTTCACACCAGAATCGATAGGGTACAAGGGAGTCCAACATGAGAGTACGAACAACGTCAAGGAGATGGCGGTTTTTTCTTTCTACTACGCTGTTTTGTTGGGGTGTAAAAGGGCACGACCTTTGCGATATAATACCATTTGTCTGCTAGAACTCCTGAAATAAAGATGTATATTCCCCCCGTTGTCATAACGCAAAATTTTAATTGTAGATGAAAATTGAGTCTGAGCATAGGCATGGAAAAATTTAAAAGTAGAAAATGTTTCAGCCTTAGAGCGCAAAAAATAAACCCATGTAAAACGACTATAGTCATCAATAAAAGTGATAAAGTACTTATAATGAGCATGAGATACAACAGGTGCTATTCCCCATAAATCACTATGGATCATGTCAAAAGGTTGATTCACATTTGCTTGATGAATTGGAAATGGTAGAATTTTACTTTTACCAAGTTTACAAGAAATGCAATCAAATTGAATAGCACTAGAAATGGGGAATTTTTATTGCCAAGATCTGCAAATTTCATCAAGTCATGAAGTACATTTGAGTTTGGGTGACCAAGACGCTTATGCAATGTTTGGAAATCAATAGTTGCAGAATTACAAGAAATAAATGGTATAAAAGTACATGGGGACAACAGTGAATAAAGAGGAAAAAGACGTTCAACTTTATGCCCCGTCGCGATCATCTTCCCTGATTGTTGATCCTGCAGAAGACAACCAGATTTTGAGAATTTAACTCTACAATCATTGTCAGTTAATTGACCAACTGAAATAAGATTACTAGTGAGACCAGGGGAAACATAAACATTGGTGAGAGATGAAGAAATATCACCAATTTCTGTAATAGGCAAATTGTTTCCATCAGCAGTTTGTATTTGGAGATTACCAAAGTAACTTGTAACATTGGTAAGGGCAGCAACATTGTTGGTTAGACGCCCCGGAGTTAAAGTACCAAGGAGAGTCTGGGGAAGAAACATTACTTGACAGACCCAAAGCAGAAAAAGCTGAAATAATCATTTGTTGAACCATTTCAATGGTTAAGGCTAGAACGGTGGAATGCGAATGCTGGTTCATAGGAATAAGAGCGTAGAATGACCAACAGAGGCAGTGAAGGCTGTTGTAGTTTTCTTCGGTGGTCTGGTTGGACATTCTTTAATGATATGACCATCCTTTTTGCAGTAATTGCAGAACTTTTTAGGACAGTTGGAAGCAAAATGTCCATGTTCATTGCAGCAGAAACATTGGACAGTACTCATGTCTCGCCCATGAGGTTGGCCTTGTACCACATATGCCACGGGGAGAGAAATGACCTTTTGTTGTTTCATGGTGCTGAGTAAGAAGATGTTGTTCCTCACGAAGCAGCTCATTGAGACGAGTATCCAAGGATGGGACAGTAGCTCGGTTCATGAGATTGGACTTTAGTCCCTCAAAATGATATCTCAATTTCATCAAAAATTGATCACGTTTGGTAGTCTTATGAACTTTTGCACCATAATTTGCCCTTCACTTGACAGATTTTTATAGACAATGTCAGTGTATTCAGTCCAAAGATTCATAAAATGAGAATAAAACTCAGAAATGGGAAGACTTTCCTGTTGAAAAATTTCGATTTCATGGTCAAGCTGGAACCATCGAGCAGCGTTGTCTTGGCTTTATATTTTCTTCAAGTAGTCCCACATCTATGCTGCCATAGAGAAAGGTATTAGGATCAACACAACCTATGATTCATGCCATGACTTGTGCATCTTTGACTTTCCAATTGGCATATGCATCCTTCTACGTCTTCTCAGGGTAGAATTAGTTCTATCGACATGACCCCAAAGCTTTTTTCCTTTGACAAAAATCTGGATCTGAAACGCCCATGTAGAGTAGTTCTTTCCATTAAGACGGACAAAAAGAATACCATGCTTGTCGGTGAACATGTTGTCGAGGGAAACAAATGCAGAGAACTTAGGAAACAACAACACAACACTAAAACAGGGAAAGCAGAAACAGCAACGAAACTATGATCGACGTCGGCGAGGAACTAAGATTTCAAGAAAAAACAGAGCAGAAACAACAAGGAAACTACGATCGATGTCGGCAAGGAACTATGATTTCAAGAAAAAAACAGAAGAACTCAAGATTTGATCGCAGAAAAATACAGGAATCTGATATGAATCGCAACCTAGTTTGATACCATGTTAAACTCATAATTTCTGATTGGTTAAATGTGTCATTTTCATTAGAGAATTCTCCTTTAAATAACGGTTAATCTACAGTTGGACTAATTAATTATGAGAATAATTACATAATTATAAATATCATAAAATCTGCACAACTAATGATTATGAAAACTGCCAATTTCATTAACACTTCTCATCATGCTCATATAAATGTGAAACATATTTGCATTGTCACATTACTATTTGGTACTGTTTTCTATCATCTTTTAACATTAACCAACCCATATAATATTATAGGTTGTGGCTTCTGTGATGAGCCGTGATAAAGAAGAATTCAGCAATGCCTTGGGGGATCCATTGTATGCTAGAATTCGCGAGGCTATATATAGTGGCACTACTACTAGTAAATCAAAGGCTGCGAATAGCGGAGAGCTTCAGCAAGTTGCAAGAATTCACCCTTCTGAAGATCTTTTTGAAACTAAGCAGGGTGGGGGAAAAGATGTATCTAAACAGGATAAAAGAAATCAACATTCAAATAATGTCATGTCATCAGCAATGAATGCGACAGTACTAGAAAATAGGAAAGCTTTCGGTGAGATTGTAGAATTAGGTAAGGAAGAGATTATGAAAAGTGTGGAGGATGATGAGAAAGTAGACGACATTCCGAATGACGAAGTTGGTGAAAATGTACAAAAAGGCAAGAGGAGTGTATTTATCCGCTCGGAGGTTGAACAGGCTCTAGAAACATTAGACAAGGCCATTTCAATGGTTAGGGAATACCGATTAAATTCTCGGATGGCCTCTTCTAGCTTTGCAAATGAAGAGTCACCTTGCATGAAAAGATATGGTAGAGTTGATTCATATTCCATAAAAAATGTTATACCTTGTCATAAAAATGAGGTTAGTCTTGAGGTATCAAATAAAGATATACTGAAGGGAACTTCACAAGAAGCACCTGAGACTAACTCTGGCATCCAAAACTTAAGGTGATTATGCTACTTATTCTACTATTGTCTAAAGGTTATATGTTTAGATTTTCACCCCTCTTCCATATAGTTTGTGGAAAAAAAATGGACAGCATGATCGAACTACAACTGAAACCATGAAATATTATATAATTTCTGTGTCTAATCAGAAGCAAATCATCAAATTAGTCTCTAAAACCATGAAATATTATATAATTTCTGTGTGTCTAATCAGAAGTAAATCATCAAATTAGTCTCTAAAATTGCAAGGCCAGTCATTTTAGTCTTGAAATTTACAAATTAGCAAAAACATCCTTGAATTTCTAAGACATTAATAAATTTAGTCTTTCTGTTAAATTCTTTTGTTATACTGTATGAGCTGGCATGTTAAGTGCCTATGTGGCACTCCACATATACAGCTACATCTGTGACATGTCATACGGACCAAATTGAAGGATTGAATTTTTGGGTCTTCGTCCTTCTCATCCAAAACCAATCTCTAATCTTCTTCCTCATCCCAACTAAATCCATAATCTTCTTTTTCATTCCAATTAAGTTTATAAGCTTCTACCTCATTCATACCAACCGAATGCCTTTTTAATCTCCAAAAGCAATATGCTTCTGTGAGTTCCCAAGCTTTAGAAAATGACATACTGGTTTTCCCTTTCAAATCATAGATTTTCTTGTCTGGTGCATTTTGGTACTTTGATTTTTCTTTTTATTGAGTTTACACTCACTCAAAAGAAAGAATTTCATGAGAAAATGATGGGAAGTAAATTTTGGATTAGTTTCTACCTCAAATTTGATGTGACAAAATGGTTGTAAAATAGGCAGGGGTTTAAGTTTCAACCCCTGATAACCGGAAGAAAATGTTCCTAAATCTAAATCTTTTTAGATTTATATTTGGTTACTTTGTTTTAAGTCTCAATGAGGTAGAAGATTAGAGATTTGGCTGGATTGAGAAATAAGATTAGAGATTTGGTTGGGATGAAGAAGATTAGGGTTTGCTTGGTTCAACGGAGAGAAGGAGAGGAATTTTAATGGTGGGGAGGGGGAGGGGAAGGAAGAAAGGAGAATAGAGATATGTTTGGTTCAAAAGAGGAGAGAGGAGGGGATGAGTTTTTAATGGTTTTGTACTTGGTTCAGGAGGAAGGGAGATATTTTATGTTATTTTAATTTCCTCCCCCTCCAAAATGGATGGAGAGAAAAATGAAGCATTAGGAGGGATTTTGGTTCCCTTCCCTCCATTTACCTTCATAATTCAATCCTTCAATTTCGTTCCAACTACGTTTAAGACGTGGCTGCATATTAGGAGTGCCATATAGGCACTTAACGTGCCAACTCGTACAGTGTAACCAAAGAATTTAACGGAATGACTAAATTGATTGGTGTCTTTCAAATTTAGGGATATTTTTGTCTATTTGTAAATTTTAGGAACTAAAATGACCAACTCTTGCAATTTCAGTTCAGAGACCAATTTAATGATTTACTTGTTTTATGAGACTACACAAGACTGTATTTATAATGTATTTACCTTAAGTACAAGTTAATGTGATTGCTAATTCCATTCTCATTAGCAACTAACTACACAAGAACATATTTTACAACTGTTTGTAAATATGAATAGTATTTCGTGTTGTTGATAATT
The DNA here is from genome assembly GCA_037974295.1 of Cicer cuneatum. Classification (NCBI taxonomy): domain Eukaryota; kingdom Viridiplantae; phylum Streptophyta; class Magnoliopsida; order Fabales; family Fabaceae; genus Cicer; species Cicer cuneatum. The sequence continues at coordinate 31,791,356 of JBBPBO010000001.1, forward strand.
GATATTATATATTTAATTAGTGTTTGATTTTATTTTATCATGCCTTCTTCAGATATACAGGAACAAATCCTAACTTAAAGGAAATAAATCCTAACAAAGTAATTCCAACTTTATCAAAGCAGCATCTTTCAAGACCTACCGAGGCAAGCCATGCAATAATGGATGGAGCAACACCTCGGAACAAGCAACTAAACATTGATTTGGTCCAAGACATGTCTTCAGATGACAAAGTTAAGTCAAGAAGGGAGAAAAAAATTAACACCAATGTGACACAAGGTATGTCATCAAATGTACCAAAGAAGTTGAGCAGGCAGAAAAAATGTAAGTGCTTTAGTTTTCCTGCATTAACCAAAAGGGGATTTTTTAATAGGAGAGGATAGAAGACATGGTATTTTGAGGCATATTGTCAACATGTAACCCCAAACCTAAATAGTTTAGTACACGTTTTGTAAACAGTAGGCAAAGTTGTGTATGAGTTTGATGTTAGAAAGAACCGTAGGCAAAGTTGTGTATGAGTTTGATGTTAGAAGGACGTTTATGCACAATCATATAGGAGCAATTCACGTTATTTCAAAAACATTTTTTTAAATTCAAGTGAGGGACATTTGGAACTTGGCTTGGAATTAGTATTGTGTGAATTGAAAAAATGAAAGAAGTCCCACCTAAGAGATATCACAATTTTGTATCTAAGGATGCCCAATTTTGTGAATAAAATATTCATTGTAACCCTCTTTTGTAGTTGTAAAGTATATTTTATGTGTTTCTTGTATGTCTCAAACAAGATTACACATCTTATATTTATAATGAGGTTATAATAATACATTCAAATATTAAGAACGTGTATTTGATTAGGAGTTCTACCAATGAACTTAAGTTGTACAATTAAGGAATAATAAATCATATTTTGAATTCTAACAGTAATAATTACTTTAAATGTGTGTATGATCCCTTTTCAAGAGATTATGAGTATAAAATTTGTGTAAAGTTTGGTACTCAGATAATAAAATCACGCGTATTGTTCAAAATCCATACATGTCACAAGAACAATAAATTTATTTTAAGAATTATTCCTAGAGTTTAATTACATTTGTTTTAAGAATTATTTCTAGAGTTTATTTAAATGCCCAATGGAAAAACTATACACAAATGTTAGAATCACATTTCTTTATTTATGTATGTTTAGAAACAATATAACTAGATATCTAAATGATAAGATTTTAAGAGCTCTGTCTTTTTTTTTTTTTTTTTTTTCATATTGTTTGTTAGATATAATTAGATGGAAGGTAGCTATACTGGTTATGTTAAGGGCGCTATATAAATGTGTATCTTACACTAATTGTATAATAATTATTCACACTATTATTTGAAGTTTAATATTTTATTTAATTATTTCTTCATTCTTAGGTTCAACTATGATTCTTAACATTGTATTAAAACAATAATTATTGTATAACTTTACTTCTCAAGATTTTCTTGAGCAATTTTGGTTGAAGTTTAATTGATTCACTCTTACTTTTCCATTTTCTATTGAATTTGGAGATTTTCGATCAAGATTCTAGTTGATTCTAGCTTAGTTTAATCACATTTTTGTTACGGAAAGCACTTGCAATTTTATTGGTTCGAGACAAAGATAACTTTTTATGTAGTTTTTGACTCTTTCTCTTTGATCCGCGGTGATTTCTACTTCATTTTTCTCTCCAAGATTTCAACCTTCTTTTTTGTTTTGCATCAAAGAAAGTGATGGCATTAAAGAAGTTTGAATTGTTGAAGGAGTGCACTGTCCATCGAAATGTTACTCTTCAAGATAAAGATGTGTTTGATGTTGATCTCAAGTTTTGAGTTGAAGATTGATTCTCACTATTCAACTGTGCAAGAATGTGTTTTTTAACCTCCTCTGGAATTCAAATCGTTGAGTACTTGGTTCTCTTTTCAGACTTTTCACATCAAAGAAACAACCCAACAATGTGAAGATCTACTTTGGAAGAAAGCCAACCATTATGTGCTCAAATGTTTAAAATGCTTTGATCTTTGCTTGGAAAGATTTTGTTTCCTCTTCTACATGGAAGGATGTGTGTGCTCGGCACTCCAATATTTTTTGTTGCTACTCTCATCTTCATTATTTCTTGTGCTACCGGGTAAATATCTATGGTCATATACCAAGATTTAGAAAGATTGTTGAGTTGTTGAAAAAAAAAAACTTTGTTTCTCATGATCTCCAATATTAGCTTTGTTGTATGTTTCTGCTGAGCTTCTTGCGGATATAAGATGGCCACACGGATACTCCAAAATTTCCAAGATTTTTAAAAAAATGCTACTATTTTAATTTGTTTTATAACAGACATTTAAATTATAATTTGATCAACAAAAATTGATCTATTTGATTCATAATGAATCAAATACATCAAATTTAATTGACTAAATTATAACCCATATGTTTGTTATAAAAAAAAAATCAGAGGGAATAATTTATAATTTTTTTTTAAAAACAACTACTATAATTATAAAATAAAACTAAATTTTCCAACCTATCTAGTGATATAAAAATTAAATGAAATAATTTAACCAAAACTAATTAAATTAATTTGATATTTTTTTATGAGTTTGAGTCCAAGTTGAACTAAACTAATAAATTATATCTTTATTGATTTGAGATATAGTTTCACGTAATTTTAAAATAGATCGCATAATATTCAAATCAAACAACTATCTTTTATCAGTAATATGTTAATATTGGTATCTTAAATAATGTGTTGTGTTTAAATGTATTTTAATAATTATATATATTATTTTTGTCCTTATAGTTAAGAAAGTTGTATTAATAGTGTAAAAATTTAGAATTAATTTGTATGCATCAACGAGGTAAAGATTTTTGACACTGTCAATTAATCATAATAGTCAAATTATTAAAACAATTTAAATTTTATCATAATTACTTTTAAAGTCACATTTAATAATGTTTGCGATGTGCTGACAATGAAATTTTTTCACCGACAAAACATAACAATTAAACTCTAAAAATTTTAGTATTTGAAAATAAATTAGATTTTTAAAAACTAATTTTTAATTATTAAAAATGTCAACCAAAATTTGATTTGCTACATCTCTCTAATAAGCGTTAAGAGTTTAATCGTCAATATATTTTTTTAAATTTACAACTTAAAATTCTTATATATAATACAATATTATACTTTTTATTTATTCATTGAAACTTTAAAAAATTGGTCACCCCAATGTTTCAGTCCAAGTTCCGTCAATGTTTATAGTAGTTAAACATTTTTAATTATTTTTGTGCTTCTACGTTGTGATAAAAAAGCAATTATCATTCTATTTGTTAATTGACCGTATGGTAATAGACATTTTTTCATTCTATCCGTGCTTCCATTCTATGATGATTAAGCTATGTGGACCAAATTTGTCATTTGAAGACCAAAGAATGAGATTCTTGATTCTATATTGGAGTAAATGATGTGGAGACATCGCAAGATTTTCAAATTTGCCCAAAATAGACAGAATATTTCGATGATAGTTATGCATCTCGGTCGCTACTACTTTCTACGTCAACTTTCTTGTTCAACCATGTAATTACGACTTGTTTTATTTTTCTTGTAATTTTCTTTCATTCGTTACATTGCATTTTTCTTCCCAAGTTAGAATTTAATCCACTTCCAACTTGCAGTTAAATATAATTAGATATGTGTTAGAATTATATTAAAGTAGTAAGAAATTAGTTATACTTAGATAAAAGGTAGTTAGTTGCCTTATGGGCACTGTATAATTGTGTATCATACACTATTGTGTACTAATTCTTCATACTATCATTTAAAAATTAAAATTTAATATTTCTCTTTAATTATTTCTCTCTTTTCTGTAGTCAACTGTGATTTTCATCAATATATATACAAATTGCTCTTGCTCCCAACTTATTATTTAAGTTTTGAAAATTTATTGTATCTAATAAGTGTTGTTAGGGTAGGGACAACAAGTGGTAGAGGTCAAAAATTGTCAATCAAAAGAGAAACGAAGTTTCTATATCTAGAACTGTCGCCGATCATATGAGTCATTGGTTTTTTCGGACGACGAATGATGGGTAAAACGAGCGATTTTTTACGGGTTTAAACACTTGAAGCAAAATATGAATTGCGTCATTTTTATTTAATTCTCTATTTATAGATATAAAAAATTAAAACTTGAAAAGATCTCACACATGACAGAGACGATGCTTTTACACACTTGACACTCCGACAAGGAGCATTGCACTCAAAAATATTGTGCATCAACAACAAAAAGGTAAACACTTGAAAACATCTCACCAAAAAGCTTCTTTGAACCCATTGCATGAGTCACTCTTAACGACAATGGGAGGTGCCACATTGCATGTTTACTCTTTCTCGCAACTCTTTTTTTTTAATCTCAACTTTTATGATGTGATACTTCTTCTCTTACTAGTATAAACGCCTAAACAGTAAAAAATCCTTTCTCGGTCAGGTTTAGTCACCGACATGAATCCTTTTGTAATTCAAACCCGTCTGACACTCCTCATATAGAACCATTGGAGGAAACCTATATTTTATTTTATCCAAAACGATCTATTCGAAATTGAATTTTTTTTGCCGGTTTAGTCAGTTTCGATTCAAATTACGGTTTTTTGTCCACCCCTAATTAGGATACTTGTTAGTATTTGTCTTTACAATTAAAAACAATCAAATGAGCTTCTCCAATTCGACATACAGAGAAGGAAAATAACAAAAGGTTGAAGAAAATGAACATGAATTCTTTTGAAACTTGATCTAACTCTATTTGTCTCCAGAATCACTAATCACGTGATTGTGTTTTCAATCAGATCTACTAATACTAATTGTAACTTCTTATAATTCTCAATGAAATTGGTGCGAGAAATACAATGTTCCAAATATGCATTATATAAACGAATCCATTTACGAAATGGGTTAAACTCGTCTAAAGGAGTGAAAAAATAAAGAAGTTTATAATTCTACTTGCACCCACAATATTTACACTAATATTTACTAATAAATTAACATTTACAATTAAAAAAATATACTATTTTATTTTAGAGAATAAAATAATTAAAATAAAATATTAATAATTATATCAATGATTGATATTACATGTAATTATAAATAATTTTAAGTGAATTAAAATTCCTAAAAAATAACCATGAGAGAGTAAATACAATCACTTTGGATAATTTTTTTTTAACTTTACATAACTTATTTTAAGATATTTTTTGATAGAAAATTATTTTAATTTTCTAATGTAACCAAATTTTAGAGATAAAATTTGATTTAATAATTAAAATATTTTAACTAAATTAAAGTATATTTATTAAAATCCACAGAACCTAAAAACGAAGATTGAAGCTCCACCACTCGTCGTCCCTACCACCACCACCGGCACTGCGTCACCACCATCAATGCCAGCACCGACCGACGAATTCTCCCATTTCACCCCAATTGTTCAGTCTTACGGACCCTATTCCTTTAAATTCATCGTGATCAACTACTCTTATTCATTGGAGAATTCTGAGAAATGGGCGCTTTGATTCAGTGCAGAGAGACCATAGTAAAATTAGGTAAGACCGCTTAATCTAACGGTCAATAACTACCCTCCACCATATACCACTTGAAAACCCGATCCACAGTAGAATAAGCCAAACCCTTCCAAAATTCAGGAATCGCTAGCTTCTGCAACTCTTCTTCTACACAATGTCAAAGAAGTTACTTTTCACACCCCTTTCAACATTTTTCAACCGCACTTTAACTTCAATACCGCAACGTTTTTCTCATCATCTTAAACTTTCTCTTCATTCATCATCTCCAATAATTCCATCACCACCCTTTACACCCTGTGATAGTCTCTGTTATTTTTCGCCTTTTGGGTTTCTTAGATTCTGCAGGAAAATTTCATGCTCAAAATCTGAAGAGAATTTCCAAACTACGTGCTGGAATTGTCATGCTGTTCCTCAATCCACACCTTTCCTCTTCTGCCAATCTTGTTGCTCCATTCAACCCGTTGATCATTCCATTGACTATTTCCAAATTTTTGGGTCGTAAGTTTTTTATTTTTGATTTGTTATGGGTGCTGAAATTGTTAACAAGTTTTTATCTTTATTATGGATTGTGTTGATTTGAGGCATATATATGTTTTATTAGGAAGCTGTTTGATTATTATTTTATTTTATATTCTAGAATTTGTTTAATTGTCAAGGTTGTAATGTATTATGTATGTTCTGTCATCAAGATCAAGAGGAAATTGTATTCTTTTAGGTGTCATAATTGTGTCTTTGTTAGGTTTCTGATTTGAGTTCTATATCTGGACTGTCAATATATGGTTATTTGTTTCTGTAATGGAGGAAAAGAAATCTATTGATGATGAGTAAATATCCATTTTGGTCCATGAATGTGCGGGGCGCTATCACTATAGTCTTTGAATGTACTGAAATTGTTAACACATCCCCAATATCGTTTCTATTAGTAATTTTAAGGACTAAATTGACCAAGAAAAAAGACATTTGACGATTAAAAATGACTAACTAAAGACAAATTTGAGGACCAAAACAACTAACAAACAACATATTTAGGTAGTTTTGGTAATTTTGATACATTTAAGGATTATTGTGACAACGCCATACACATTCAGAGACCAAAATGGCTGCTTATTCATTGATTTATTATTATTGTGTGAATATTATAATAAAGGTTTAAATATAATTTTCTTTCTTTATCTTTTACCAATTTTTCGTTTTGTTCCTTTATCTTTTTTTCTTCTTATAATTATTAGGTAAAAGATAAAGGACGAAAAGTATATTTAAGGCTATAATAAATAAGTTGAGAAACTCAAAAGCAATGTATTTTGTTTTTTATTTAATTGAAAACAGGGAGAGGAAGTATGACGTAGAGGGTATCGATTTGGAGGGGAAGTACAAAGAGTGGCAAAAGAAACTACATCCTGATTTGGTGCATTCAAAATCTCAGGTTTGTCTTAGGGGATATGTCCTTTCCTCTTCCTTTTTATTTCATACTTTCCCCCCATTTTTTACTATTTTTGTTTGGAATTGGAGATGACCAGTGAGCAATGGTAAGAGTTTTTTTGTTTCATAATTTTCATTCAGTCTTTAAGGGAGGGGAGGGGTTTGTGATTTGGATTTCTGAGAAAGACAAATTTGTTGCAGTTTGATGTTTGTGTTTTAAAGACTTGGATCTTTATTTGAAAGGTTGTATATATCTATATGATGTCTCTCGTTTATTTAGTTGATATATATGTCCCTTGTTTATCTATATGATATATGTATTTTGTCTATTTAGTTGTTACTTTTTTCCAACTTATTATTTACCTTACAATGTGAACACCTTTGTTCTCTGCATGTTAGAATCATAGTGGTTGCAGCATAGATGCAATTTTATGTTTGTTCTTAAACTGTGTTTATTTCTGCTGTTATATAGGTTGCAGTATTAGGCACCCACAAGTCAAATGAATATTAATAGTATTTGAAAGGTAGAAACATTTGTAGAAAATTGATATAGGATTTCATTCAAATGTTGTTGTTATTTGGACTTCAGTTGATTTTGGAATTTTCAAGTTGATTGCTCCAAAAGGTAGAGACTTAATATTTTAAAAAATCACAAATATTACTTCAATCTGACCAGTGAGCATCGGTAAGGTAGTGAAGTTGAATGTGTTTTTGGAGATACTAACAACTTTTTTTTTTATTTACTTCAATTTGTTAGAAAGAAAGAGAATTCGCTGCTGAACAATCTGCAAGAGTGATTGATGCTTACCGTACACTTAGCAAACCTTTGTCAAGAGCGATTTACATGGTAAGCTTATTTCCATGTCAAGAGTCAAATTGAAGATACATAATTGCAGTAGCGGAAATCTCTACGTAATTTGAACATCTTAAAAGTTCAATGGTGAAAATATATCTGTGATGTAGAAATTTATCATTTGATCATAGAAACAAATAAATTTAATATGTCATCAACAGGCTTTCCATCACTTTCTTTTGTTATATATTGTTTACTGTTTCTTCTTCTTGATACCAAGTAATGTTGCGCCGTATTTTTTTAGCTGAAGATCGATGGAGTGGAAATTGATGAGGAGCAGACAATTTCAGATCCAGAATTACTAGCAGAGGTAATTGAATAAATCCTGTGAAATTTATCTATAACCTGGTTTCTGTAGTAAACAAAATAACAGTGAAACAAGTTCCTCAAAAAATAAGTGGAGAGTTATTCTCTTGGAAGCTTAAATCACATCTCATTCTCAAGGTTTAATTGAATTTTAAAAGACATGTGCCTGTGTCTCTATCGTCCAGACAAAAATAAAGATATCTAGAAAATGAAATATATATATATATATAGGAAGCATATCAAATGAGATGAGTTTTACAATGAGAGAGTGAGAGGGTTAAATCTTGACCACACAACCATACATGGATGGTCAAGATTAGAAGAAAAAGTTATGTGACTTTTTTAAGTGTCATGTGCCACTTAAATAACTCTTAATCATAACCATCCATGTGTGATTGTATAGTCAAGATTTAACCCTCTCACCTTCTCATTATAAAACTCCTCTCACTTGATATGCTCCCTAAATATATATAATCTCTGTACAATTGTGGTGGCTAGTTACAACGGTTGATTATATTGAAACCGTGATGAATAAGTTTATTTATTTTAGCATTAATAATCCATTTCCAATTATAAATGTGCTTTCTCAACTGTTAGAAGGTTGACTTACCTTCTTTGAAAGTGAAAATAACATGTGTAGTTTCATTGTAGAAATTGCACTCCCATAATGTATATGTTCAATGGAAATGAAAGTGGCATTTTGTTATAGATAAACGTTTTTTTTTTTTTTTTTTCATTTTGGTTTGCTCGGCTTTTATTTATCTTTCTCTTAAATAAATTGGCTTCCTTTTTCTAGAACATAAAATTGAACCCTGGAATTTAAATTGGTAAAGTTAATTGTATAGTATCTATGAAGCATTGGCACAAAGACAAATACTGGACACGATTTTGACACTGGTAATAATTTGAGAAATGAATGAATTGAATGTAATCGCGTGTCTGTGTCAGACACCGGAGACACATTCGATCAGAAGTGTTGGTGCTACAAAGTATACTATGCATATTGTTTACTGTCTCTTATATCTCATCTTTCACTCTTCTACACAAGGAAAATCTAATCCCAATCTGTTGCTAAAATAATTTTCTCCAGATTATGGAAATCAGGGAAGAAGTTGAAGAAGCAACTAACTCTGAGGCTTTGAATGACATTCATTCTCAGGTATGCTCGGAAATTCAAATTTGCAAGGCAGAAGTGCTTTGCTACAAAAGAGACTGCATAATCAGTTAAAATACATATTTTGAATTATGATTATTTTGTTGTTCATATCATCCTTTGATTGTTCATCCAGATGCAGGAGAAACTTCAAAATTGGTCTAATTCCTTTGCTCATGCCTTTCAAAGACGGAATTTTGAAGAAGCGAAGAAAGCAATTAGGAGAATGACTTACTATTGTCGTGTAATTGAGGAAGTTGTAAAGAAGCTCTGATATAGGTAATATCATCATTTTCTTTTGCCCCGTTCCTTATACCACACTTGGTAGGGTTGCAAATAAGAATTTTGAAAACAAATGAAGCTTAAGGTGAAAAGCTCTATATGCAATATTTATTTGAAGATTTATTCATTACTAATCACTTCTGATATTACCGTTAATCATTTTCCAGGATATCATTACTGTTTTGCCTGTTCAGCCTTTTATGCATCAAGGCTTTCAAAGTTAAATAAATGTACATCTCTGTCAACAACTAAATTTTCTACTACCTTTTGAATTTTTTGAATAGTTTATCTTAATCTGCCCCTGCTTGTAACTTTTCCTCAAATTTCTTTATTTTCATATTATTGTTGATTATATGTTACTGTAGACTTCAAACAAGGAGCTAATGCTTTGGGGGCAAATGGTAGATCAGTTATCAATAGTATGAACTATGAAGAATTTGATTCACTGATCCAAATGAAGTGGCCTATCTATCAGCAATAAATGACCATTTGATTTCATCATATGTATCAATGAACCTTATTGCCGCTACTCTATACACGTGTAAGTTTACATGTCACACACCACGAAGCATGTCCCTAGCATAAACACTCATTCAGGTCCGCTGGATGCAACTAAGCAATATTTATGTCATCCTGAATACATATGTATATTATGTAGGTATTTTCCTCACCAAGGGAATTTTGCTACACTTGTATTTGATGCTATAAAGGTGTTTTGTGGCTTGGATAACAATGATGGAGTCTTTTCGAGTTTCAATGCATTTGCTTTTATTTGCGATGAAATACTTAGTATCTTTTGTTTTTATGGAATTCATAATGGATATAGCTACTTTCGTTGATTTTTGGAGGCTTTTTCTGATCACAATCTTGAGGACAAGGTTGTTGTGGATAAGTGGAGTAATGATACATAGCTGAGTTCGTAATTTCTGGAGCTTGGTCCTTGTGTGATAAATCATGGGCAATGCTTCCATTAGTTAGCTTTTCTACACTAGATTTCTCTACTCTTACCTCTTCAACTAGGGACCTGGCAGTAGTAGGATCACACAATCTGCTGCAATAGATGATATCAATTGTTGATTTGAAACTAGACGGTGCAAATTATGTATCAATAAAATTAAGTATAAATTATTTCAGCTGTCAATTTTAAATTAGATGGTCCCAATCTGTTATAACATCCTTCTGTAACAGCGGGGGAATCCAAATTCTTCAACTACTGCCAATACTACCACTTTTTCAGCTTTACAAAGAGCCCTCATAAAAAAAGAGTAGCTAAGTAGCCAAGTTTTTGAAGATAATCTATGCATTTCTTAGCCTCTAAGAGCCTATTCATTTCACATAAACAAAAACCAAGGTAGGTTTCAATCAATTCTTTGCCAGAGACATGTCCTTAACTAATCATTTCATGTTTTAAGAGCACCATCAACTTTATTTCCTTTCCTCCCACATAAGGCAATAATCAATCATGAATTCTTCTCCTACCCCTAATATTCTCAAAAGCTTTTAAGGTGTTCGGATTGGTTAATCCAGAAGTATAAAATACAAGTTTAGATTGTACAATTAAAACGTGTATTTAAAAGTTTTTGAGAACATTGAAAGTGAGAGAAGAAACCGTCATAATCAATTACTTGTATGTACTCCGACTTGGGTTATAATCATTAGCTTTGTGTTGGGTTTGAAACCTCATAAAATTTGAGGGTGTCTTTTAACCCCTTATATTTTTAAAAAATCATAGCTATATGATTCATTTTCACAAGTCATATTTTTATTTAGAAGTGCACTCTAAAAAGACGGCCAAAAAAAAAAATCATTTTTATTCAGAAGTGCACGTTAAAAAAAAACTATGTTTTTGCCATATTTGTATTTCTAAATTGTACGTGGGGATGGAAGAAGAATTATCTCGTAAAAATTATACATAGAATTTCCAAAAGTTAATCGATTGAATTTGAGAGCAAGCTCTTTTACGCTTAGACATTTTGTCAATGACACCGTTTAGCAATGTTTGTTTATCATGGTTATGTTTCTCAAGTTATTCCGTTAATCTCATGCATGTTATTTTCTTACAATAACTAGCCAGATATTATTATTATTATTATTATTATTATTATTATTATTATTATTATTATTATTATTATTATTATTATTATTATTATTATTATTATTATTATTATTATTATTTTAAAAACACTACTATTATTGTTAGTGTGTATTTTGTTGTGTTTTTGATGTATTTTAAGTATTAAATTATGTATTGTGATGAAATTTTATTATTTTTAAGATGTTCACGTATTGAAATTTAATTAAATTTTTTTAAGAGTAAAACAATGTTCTTTGTTTCTAACTTGCAAACACAACTCGTTTGTGACCAAGTTGTTTGGTTCAATATTGGTGTAAAAATTATGAATCGAACAATAAACTCAATCCAAATAAAATTAATTGATTTTAATATATTGTCAGGTTAAAACTGACTCAAATCGACTGTCTACATCCCTAAACCCTAATTTAGAAAATGCCATCATATTGAAAATTTTCATTTGATAAAATTATAATTTTATATTTAACTATCCTATATGATTCATTTTCACAAGTCTTGCAAATCAATAAAATTAAAATGTGTATATAAAAAGTGACGGTAATCAAGCAAAATCATATTTATTATTATCTTAGGTGTTTTTCAAAGCTAAAAATAGGTCAGATAAAAAAGAGAAAAACAAAAACCTCATGAGACATATTACTCACTTAAAAGATCGACTATAAATATAAAATTTTATTGAGTAAATTACAGATATATTAATAAAGTTAACAGTGATATTAATTTTTTTTTACTTAAAAACTATATTGATTCGTTCAAATTAATAATATTAAATTTGTTAACTATTTATTTTGTTTTTTCACATTCACCGGTATTTATTGTTTTTTTAAAAATATTTATTGGTTACAAAGTATATGTAAAGCATGTAATTAAGAGGATTTTTAAATAACTAATATAGTTAAAAATTTGAACCAAAGAAAATTTATCAATGATCCTATTTATAAGGATGGAGGTTATGGTTTTTATATATGCAAAATCTTATCTTATATATTTAGACGAAAAATGTGGCTACTATCTTAGAGCATTATTTGATATAGAGCATGCAAGTCTTTATAGTTCATGATATAGAGCATTATTTTGATTTAGTCCGGCAACAAATGCAAGCTACAAATTTTATTGGGCAGCACTAGTACATTGTGTTTTAGTAAGGTTCTAAAGTAATTGTATAATGGGTAGCATCAACGAGATTGCGTAAGATTTGAAACCTCAGAAAATGTATAGATACTTTCTTCCATTGCAAAAGGTTATTTGATATAGAAAATTAATCATATAAACCTCTGGTGATTCATAATAATACGGATCAATTTATGCATTTTTAATGGGATTTCATGTCTCTTTGCAATCTCAACGATGTTATCTATAAATTCTTGTTGAAGCGATCAATTTTCTATAAGGTAATTGAGATTTGAGAGCGAGCTTTTTTATTTTGTAAAGGTACAAATATTTTGTAAATTACACCATTTAGCAATGTTTGTTATTTTTTATCTTTTATTTACAATAATTTTTTGGGTACACTATTATAATTGTTAATCTCATGTTGTTAAATATTTTTTTAATAAAAATCATGTTATTATAATTAGAACATTAATTGCAACTTGAACATCTGTATACTAGTTTGTAAGTGATAAAAAATGGAGGATTACAATATTATATATATAATGTTGTAAAAAACTAAAGATCAATGAGTTTTAGAATAGAGATTGATTGAATTGAAAACGGATATTGATCAATTTGAAAACAGAGAACGTTAATTGTTCTTGGTTTTCTAGTTTTGTTTCTTTTAATCTAAAACATAATTAAATCTTGCTAAAATGAACACAAACAATTGTTAACCCAGTTCAGAGTTAAAACTCCTACGTCTGGGGGACCGGATTCGACTTCGAAATATCACTAATATGAGATGAAAATGATTACAATGTACAAAGTGCTCTGTTTTACCTTCAATTTTCTGTTTTTGCAAAACTGAAATTAACTCTCCTTTTCTAGTTGCTGCCCAGCTACTTATATACAAGTTTGTTACAAAAAGTAGTTACAACTTATTAACTGAAAACTAACAACCCAAGTTAGATTGACTTGTAAGTAACCATCCTAAGTCTTCTTAATTGAGTACCACTTTTAACAACTCTCCACCTTGGTACCAAATGAAAAGCTTCAGCTTGTGATTCTTCAAATCAGACCCTCTTAGTACTTGATCTCAGTTTCTGGACTTTATTTGCAACATATCCAAACAGTGTTTGAATTTGCTAAGTGTGATAGGTTTTGTAAACATGTCAGCAGGGTTGTCACTTGTGTGCACCTTTGCCATATTTATCTCACCCCTTTCAATGACATCCCTGATGAAATGTAGCCCTATATGCTTGGTTCTTTCGTGATACATTTGATTTTTACTCAATAGTGGCACTTTGGCTGTCACAATTTATGCAAACCGACTCTTGTTTGAACCAAGTTCAATGATCAATCCTCTCAGCCATATTCCTTCTTTCACAGCTTCAGCAAGAGCAACATATTCTGCTTCAATTGTTGATAAAACCACTATGTGTTGAAGATTAGTTTTCCAACTGACTGTGTTGTTGAACACTGTGAACACATAACCTATGAGAGATCTTCTTCTATCTAAATCTCCAGCAAAATCAAAGTCTACAAATTCTTTGACTGGTTTTGATGGTTCTGAAATTTTGTTGTATACCAAACACAAGCTTTGAGTTCCTTTTAAGTACATTAGAATTCATTTAACAGCTTGTCAATGGCTCATTTCTAGATTTCCCATAAACCTGCTTGTAACACTTACAATATGAGAAATGTATGGCCTTGAGCAGACCATTGCGTACATGATGCTGCCTATGGCACTAGCATATGGTATTGTCTTTATGTCTTCTGCTTCCAGATTTGTGTTTGGTGACATGGCTGAAGAAAGCTTGAAGTGAGCTGCTAGTGGAGAGTTGATTGGCTTTGACTCACTCATATTGAATCTATTTAGAACCTTCCCGATGTAGCTCTCTTGGGAAATTATCATTTTTCCTTGCTCTCTAATTCTAATGATTTCCATTCCTAGTATCCTCTTGGCTGGCTCCAAATCCTTCATCTCGAAATCTTTCTTCAGCTAGCTTTTTAATTTTCCTATTTCCTTCACACTTTTAGATGCTATTAGCATGTCATCCACATATAACATCAAGTAAATGTATATGTCTGTTGATACTTGTTTATAATACACACAACTATCAAAATTACTTCTAGCATAACTTTGACTAAGCATGAACGAATCAAACCTCAAATACCATTGTCTTGGTGATTGCTTTAGCCCATAGAGTGATCTCTTTAGCAAGTAGACACAATCCTCCTTTCCTTGAGTCCTAAAGCCATCTGGTTGTTGCATTAAGATTGTTTCATTCAAGTCACCATGGAGAAATGTTGTTTTGACATCCATTTGTTCTAACTCCATGTCAAAGTTTGCTACCATGGCTAGAATTATTCTTATAGATGCATGCTTGACTACAGGAGAAAAGATTTCATTGTAGTCTACATATTCCCTTTGAGTGAATCCATTTGCTACTAGCCTTGCTTTGAACTTGGGTGGTTCAACTCCTGGAATTCCCTCATTCCTCTTGAAAATCCACTTACTGCCTACAATCCTGGAGTTGGCAGGCTTAGGTATGAGTTCCCAAGTGTTGTTCTTCTCCAGTGATTTCAACCCATCAGTCATAGCTAAAATTCATTTGTCTTTGTCTTGAAACCTGACAGCTTCATTGTAGTTCCTTGGATATTCTTGGTTGATTTCTTCAGCAGCATGTAATGCATAGCTGATCATATTTGCATAACCATATCTTTGAGTGGGTTTTGATGCCCTTCTTTCTCTTTCCCTGATGAGGTTATAATCATCTAATTCCCGTTTTGGAAACATATCATGTTCAGCTGGGTTTGTATCATTCTTGTCTTGCTGAGCTTGTTGTTCTGAAATGGAGAATGTTCTTGGTTGCTGCTGTTCTGAAACGGATAACGTTCTTGGTTGCTGTTGTTCTAAAATGAAGAACGTTCTTGGTTTCTGCTGTTCTTTCTCCTTTTCTGTAAATTGCTCCACCTCAAGATCAAACCTCCCATCTCCAGTTTGATGTGTACTTTCATTTTCAGGTTTGGTTAAGGACTTATATAGGTCAACCTCATGAAATTTAACATATCTACTGATGATACATTTGAAGTAGCAAAATTGATTTACAAGGAATGAGGGTTTGAATTGTAAATCTTCCTTTTTAAAATTTGCTGAAAAAACTTAAGATTTTAACTCAATAATGATATTGGTTAAGAAAACAAAAAATGGAGAACATTCTTGGTTAGTTAAAAATCAGAACAACAGTTTGTATTTTTAACTTGAAAATCAATCAAACTTAATAAAGAGATAAAGGATAAGAGATACCACACAAGGATATATCCTGGTTCACCCAACTTGGGCTACGTCCATTCCTCACAATTGTGAGATTTCCCACTAAGTGTTTAAAACAAGAACCTTCTTAGTTTTACAACACCTAGCTTAGATCAACCTTGATCTTGTTACAAACTTTAATCAAATTCCACCCAGAAAGAGATTAATCAAGTCACCTATCAACCTTTATAGAATTTCTTACAATCTACCCAAACTATACTAAACTCTTATAGTTCGAGTTTTACAATAATGATGAGATTGTTTGTTTAGAATCTGTAATGTCTCAACTCGTGTTTGATATTAGATTCTTTACAAGATATTCTGAATAAGTATAACAACAGATTGAATTAAAACAGATTTTCCTTTCTTGAGAGTTTGGAGAATTTCAAGTATGTGAGTGAATGATTTGATCAATTGATTAGCACTTGAACTTCTGCGTTTTCCTTGAGCATTGGCCTTCATTTTATAGGCTTGAGAGCAGTTAATAGAGGTCAAGAGAGCCGTTGGAAGTGCTCTTGTCATGCTTGACTAGAGCCAATATTTCTAATTAAAAATATTCCAGCTTTTTGACTTCTTTTAAGTTCTGTTTTGAATGGGCTGAAATCTTTGTTCTTGATCAGATTCTTTTGAGCCTAATAATAATTTAATACTTCAGATATGTGATGATTCTTTTAACTTGAACTAGAATCTTGATCCTTGTTAAAACATTTTGAAAACAACATGAAGAGTTGTTGTAGAAAGCTGTACTGGAGATTGATGATCAATCTGGACATTTGAACTTTCGAGTTTCCTGAAGATTGATAATCAATCTGGACAATTTTCTGATCATACTGGAAACTGTCCTTATGCCTTGTACATTGTCAAGATCGTTTATCAGTCTTGACAGTCAAGTTGGAGACTGTTCAGTCTTGCTTGGACAACTTGATTCATAGATTTTTTTATTTTGTGATTTGAATGACTTATTTGATTGTAATTGATGCTATCTGTTCCTTGTCAAGTACTTATAATATTGATGTAAATTCCAGAGGCAATATCTTCATTCAATTAATGGAGATTGATTGATCTTGAAGTTGACTTGATCAAATTTGAACCTGAAGAACATTCTCCGTTTTCCAGATTTTGTCAAGAATGTTCTTTGTTCTTGTCTGTTCAGATTTTGGCTTTATTATGCTGATTTCTTGGCTTTGCTTGAATCCTATCTTTGAATTAATACACTCAAAAACACAAGTTAAATTAACATAACATTTTAGAATCATAATTAACGTTTTTAATTAACCGTTGTTTATTTTCATCAAAACTTTAAAATGAGAGTTTGTCTTAACAACATTTTCTACTTTCTAGACACCATATTCTATAACCTTTCACACCACTTGGATATCCAACAAAATACCTTTTCTTGGCTCTAGGGACTAACTTTCCTTCATTTACATGATAGTATGCAGCACACCCAAATACCTTTAGATGATTGTACTTTGCAACATGTCCAGTCCATATTTCTTGAGGAGTTTTTAGATCAATTGTAGTTGAAGGACCAAGATTGATAAAATAACAAGCTGTATGGACAGCTTCACTCCAAAATTGTGCAGGCATACCTGCATTGGACATAATGCATCTCATTCTTTCGAGCAAGGTTCTATTCATCCTTTCAGCTAGTCCATTTTGCTAAGGTGTGCCCCTTACAGTCTTATGTTTGTTCACACCATGAGATTTGCAAAATATAGTGAACCCCTTGTTGGAACCAAGTTGGATCTAAGTACTTAGGATTTTAATGTTTACAAAAACACTCCATGTAATCTTATTTTGTACTTAGAATTATTATATTAAATGCCACCAGAAGATGAAGTCACCAGAGGTAGAAGATGAGTTACCAGAAGATAAAATCAGACCAGAGGATACACCTCCATAAGATACCAAAGGATGCATACAAAAGGCACCAGAGGATACACCTCCAGAGGATATCAGAGGATGTCAAAACATCATCAGAGGATATCTTTTCTGGCCCAGATCAGAAAGAAGCAGAGTCCAGAAGGAGACCTGGACCATACTAGAAGGAAGCCTGCCAGAGGGAGACTTGGTCAAGACCAGAAGGAATCACAAGTTAGACTTGGTCCAGACTTTATTCTGACCAGAAGATAGCTTGACAGTGATTACAAAATTCAGTCCAGACCAGAAGAAATGAAAGTCCAAATTTAATTTCAGTTTGATCCAGACTTGATCCAGATCAGAGGATAAGTGTCTAGATCAAAAGGTAAAATCCATGTCCAGATTAAATGATAAATTTCAGAGGATAAATGTAAAATGGTCCAGACTTAAGTATCATGGCCCAGTGTTGGCCGAGATCAGAAGATCATAAAATAGATCAGATAAGATCATATGGTCCAGTGATTGGCCGAGATCAGAAGATCAGAAGATGTGGTCCAGTGTTGGCCGAGATCAGAGGATCACAGTAGATCAGATTGCATGGTCCAGATGTGGTTGAGATCAGAAGATCATACGTTCCAGATTTAATCATGATGATAATCAGTGGAGACTTGATTAAATTCTAATAAGACTTGATTAAATTTTAATAGAAATTTGATCAAAGTATTAAGAGGATTTGATACAAAAATAAATTGAAGTCTTGTGGGAATTCAGAAGCTATTGGCGGGAAGAAAGATTTGATCCAGAATTAATCAAGAACAGGATTGGCTCAAGTTATTTTCGAATGCATATCTGGAGGTAAAAAGATATGTTTTTTATTTAAGTGAAACCCGATTGGCCAAATTATTTTTGCAAGAGAATCTAGACAAGATACAACTCGAATTTAATCATGGAAGAGACCCTAATCTTCATCTATAAAAGGAGGCTCAAGGCAGAAGACTTTGCATTGAAAATACTTGAGAGTCATACACTTCCAAAAGCAAAATACTTGAGTTTTTAGTGAGGTCAATTGTGAGTATCCGCTTTCCATAAGCAAGTACTCTAAGTTTTTCTTTCCCGTTTGTTAGGTCTAAGTTGTTGAAGTAGAGTCTATAATCTGAGGGAGTCAGAAGGAGTAGCATATTACTTAGCAATTAGATTCAAGGTTCTTTTCCTCGAAAGTCTAGGATTGTTAGATTGTTTGAGAAGACTGACTTGGAGGGTCAGTGGTATTGTTGTAATTCAAGGTTTTTGAATTAGTGAAATCCTTCAAAGTGAAGGGACTGGACGTAGCCTAGTTAACGGTGAACCAGTATAAAATTCTGAGTTTTATATTTACTTTATATCCGCTGTTAACTCTGTTTTATTCATACATCAAGTTTTGTTATAAAACTGCAAAAACAGAAAAAGTAATCAAGTTAGTCAAACACAAGTCAACCCCCCGTTCTCGTGTTTGCACCTTCACCCCTCACTGCAGAATTCAAGACCATTGTCTATCCTTAATGTCTTAATCCTCCTATCAGTTTTGTTTTCAACCATAGATTTCCAATCTTTAAAGGTTTTGAATGCTTCATCCTTCCTTTTTAACAAATAAATACATACCTTCCTACTATAATCATAAAGAAATGTAATGAAGTATTTGTTATCTCCATGTGAAACAATCTTTGCAGGGCCACATAAATCACTGTGAACATATTCCAGAATTTCTTTTGAGCAATGTTTCCCTATAGAGAACTTGACCCTATGCATATTTCCATACACACAGTGCTCACAAAATTCAAGATCACCAATCTTGTCCCCACCTAGCATGCCTTGTCTGTCCAAAATTTGCATTCCTCTTAGACTTACATGTTCTAACCTTTGATGCCACAAGCTAGCTTTGCTCGATGCTTGGACTGCCACTGCTGCCATTCTTATCACTGCTTGACCATTGAGAAGATAGATACCATGATCCATTTTTCCCTTCATGATTACCAATGATCCTTTTATAACTTTTAGAGTACCTTTCTCTGCTTTGTATGAACAGCCAACTTCTTCCAACATTCTTAGAGAGATTAAGTTCCTTTTCAGCTCTGGAACATGTCTGACTTTTGATAAAATCTTCATAGTTCCATCTTCCAGCTTCAGCTTGATTGAGCCAATCCCAACTACCTTGCAGACTGATTTGTTACCCATGATAACCTTGCCCCCATCAGTTTCTTTGTAGTCGAGGAACCAATCTCTGTTTGAAGTCATGTGAAATGAACACCCTGAGTCAAGAACCCAATCATCCTCCATGATTTCAGTTGAATTTTCCATAAGAACTTTTGTGCTTTCATATCCTTCAGAGGCTACTGAAGCATTCCTATAATCATCATCACTATTTGATCATTTCTTTCCTTTCCAATTTGGGCATTCTTTCTTGAAATGCCCATCTTTCTTGCATATGTAACACCTCATTTTAGACTTGTCCTTTTCTCTATTCTTGGATTTATTCTTTTGATTCTTCTTCCCTGTTTTGGCCTTGACAAACAACCCTTCACCACTACCTTCTTCTTTCCCATCTGATTTCCTCTTTAATTCTTTTGATATTAGTGCAGCTTGTACTTCTTCTAATGACAAAGAATCTCTACCATAAAGGAGTGTATCACACAGATTTTCAAGAGAGCTTGGTAATGAATTTATCAACAACAGGGCCTGATCTTCATCATCCAATTTTACATCAATATTTTCAAGATCTAAAACAATCTTATTAAACTCATCCATATGATCTTTAATTGACCTCTCAGGTTGCATCTTGAAAGTATATAACCTTTGTTTTAATATAAATGATTCGCTAATAATTTTGTCATGTATAAAAATTCCAATTTAAGCCAAATACCTGCTGCAGAGGTTTCCTTTGACACTTCCCTTAGAACTTTGTCTCCAAGACTCAAGATTAGAGCACTATGCGCCTTGTTCATGATATCCTTCTATTCCTTATTTGAAAGTGTGGATGCCATATCTTTCTCTCTTCCCAGTGCTTCTGCCAAACCTTGATGAACCAGCAACGCTTTCATCTTGAGACGCCATAACCCAAAATCATTCTTCCCATCGAATTTTTCAAGTACGTACTTTGTTGATGTCATCTTTCCCTGAATTGAAACCTGGCTCTAATACCAGTTGTTGTAAAAAACCAAAGATCAATGAGTTTCAGAACGAAGATTGATTGAATTGAAAACGGAGATTGATCAATTTGAAAACAGAGAACGTTTATCGTTCTTGGTTTTCTAGTTTTGTTTCTTTTAATCTAAAAACATAATTAAATCTTGCTAAAATGAACACACACAATTGTTAACCCAGTTCAGAGTTAAAACTCCTACGTCTAGGGGACTGGATCCGACTTCGAAATATCACTAATATGAGATGAAAATATTACAATGTACAAAATGCTCTATTTTGCCTTCAGTTTTCTGTTTTTGCAAAACTGAAATTAACTCTCTTTTTCTAGTCGCTGCTCAACTACTTAGATACAAGTTTGTTACAAAAGGTAGTTACAACTTATTAACTGAAAACTAACAACTCAAGTTAGATTGGCTAACCATCCTAGATCTTCTTAATTGAGTACCGTATAATATTTTTATTATTATTTTTGCTTAAAACAAATGTTAAGATTTTAAGTTCGGGTTATATTGGTGGACACAACTTACTTTTATTGTTTAAAGTATTTGGTTTACTTTATTTTCAATGTTACGGGGTTTTGGTGTTGGCACGGTTTGGTTTATTTTTAAAAATGAAATAATTTTCTCTTTTTAGGTTTAAATATAACTTTAATTATTTATTTTTTATTTAATATTTATTTTGATCCTTATCTTTTTCTTAATTGATTTTGATTTTTTATTCAATAATCATTTTAGTATTTTATTTTTGACAAAATTGTACAAGTTTGTCATTTTATTAAAAATTAAAATAAATATTATATAAAAGATAAAGAATGAAAAAAAATAAAAAAAGATAAAAGATCAAAACGAATAAAAAAATAAATAACCAAAATAAATATTAAATAAATGATAAAGAATCAAAATTATATTTTAGTCATAAATTTAATATAAATATGATTTCAAGAAAAGAAAAAACTATTATATATTTATTAAGATTTTATATTTAACTAGTCTATGATATCGTGTTTTTACGTGTTATATATAATATGAAAAGTTAACATGTATTTTGTATTTGATATATAGCAATTTATAGCTAAAATCGTATTCTAGATATACTTGATCTTTTATTTTTTTCATTGGTGTTTATTAATCGCTTTAACTATTGCTTTCGTAGATAATGGGATCTTTATATTATATATCTTATATTACTTGACAATTGAAACTTGATTATTTTTCGTGTAAAACTGTGAATTCCAATTTTCATTTTATAGCCTAGGAGTTACACTAGATTGAATTTCAAACTATAAAGTTATTATAATGGGTAATATATATCAACGTGATTGTGTTTGGATGACAATACTTCTAGACTAAAATATTATTCTTAAATTTACAATAGAGTTTGAATTCACAATAGTATTATGTGTACTTTCTTTTCGAAGAGTGTGGAACATAATTTCCTATGTTATTTTAGTTATGGCATATTATATGTTTGATTAGATGTGGCAAAGTACATTTGGAGCATTTTCTTTAAATGTACTTTGTTATCCTTGAATCGGTTTGCTTTAAATGTACTTTGTTATCGAAACAAGGTTGTTGTTACTTTTTCATTCTCCATTTGTCGTTTGAAAAGTTTTATTTGCTAATTTATTCAATATTTTTTATATGATAAGACTCACGAGTTTTTCTTATGACATGTTGAATAGTATTTTGGTAAGTAACATTCAAAAGAATTATATTTTTGAGATATCAAATTACACTTAAAGAGTTATATTAAAAGTTGCATTTATTTAATAAAATTATGTCGGAAACATATTTTTTTAAATCATTAATTAATTTATAATTATTTATTATGTTATTAAGATGTGTCAAAATTAACATTATATATAATTACATTATTGACATTTAACTTGACGAATCTTAATGACATAAAAAATGATTATAAATTAATGTCAAAATTTATAGGTTTATATGATATTAACTTTTAATTCAATAATTGATTTTAAAAAATATTTATCAGATACGATATTATTAAATGAATGTAACTTTTGAAATAATTATTTTAATAAAATGTAATCTCTCGTCATTAAATTTTATATAAATCAATGTTTAAAAAAGTTATCTAAATATAAATCACTTGAAATAAATTCATTTTAACCAAACTTAGTTTGGGAAAATGAGATTTAACCAAACTTAATTCTACAAATTTTAATCTAAACACACCCTTAAAATTTGATGCATGTGTGAGAATGATTTACACCAAACTTTCAAGTGAATTTTGAATCTCCCTAGAAAAAAAAATGAATTTTAAATAACCAAAATGCATTTTAAAGTAGAAAAAAAAATTATGTTTGAATTTTTTTGAGCTTAAACATTTGGATAACAAACTAAATTCAACTGTTATATCTCAAGGATTTAATTAATTTATATACATTGTGGTTATAAAGATTTTTTACACTAATGTCAATTGATTATAACTACTTATTTTTTCTTTCTAATATAGATTTGTCATAAAAAATTTATACACAACTACGATACCTTAAGTCTGAATTCGAGAAAAAATAAATAAAATTCAATATTGACATTTTATTAATTGAATTATAATTTAATGATTTCTTTAATCATGGTGATTGCAATTTATTTAACAAATGTATTAAAGGGTGAGTTACATAAAAGACTAAGTTGATATGACTTTTTTTTTTTTAGTGAATCAATTTTTGAAAAAGTAATTACAAAAAATAGAGATTTTCTCCTTTTCCTCGTACTTCCTTTCCCAAACCTGGAATTAGGATTCATCTTCTCAAAACCAAATCTCACAATTTCTTCCCAAAATAACCCCATCAAAACCAAATCATGAACTTATCCAAACCCATGAAAATGTGAACCACAACTTTAGAAACAAATTTTTTGTAATTTTATTTCCTTTTCCTTTCTCTTCCCTCATCTTCTCTTTTCTCGGTCAATAATTTTTTAAATAACTAATATTAGTAATTAGGTTTAAATATGTCTTTAATTCTTACAATTATAATTTATTTATTTATTTTGGTCTTTGTAAGTTTTGTTTGGTTTACATCTCTGCAAATATAATTTCATTTTATAATAGTCATTCTATCAAAATTCCGTTACAAAAACTCCAATGTCGTTAAACCTAAATATAATTAAAAAATAATTTCTTTTAACCTAAACATAAACTCCCAATACAGTTAAATCATAACCATTTTAACATAAAATTAACCCCAAATGTTTCATTCTTTTTCTCTAAAAAAACCTAAAATTAACCCCAAATATTTCATTTTTCTTCCCTAAAAAACTACACTCCTACGTAAATTAAGGTTAGGGTTCCAAATACAATATTAGTACAAAATTGCAAATGTTTATTTCTTCTTTTGATTGATTCGCTTCAATTTTCTTTTGTGTGGATGAATGGAAAAAGTGAAATTAAAACTAGCGTTTGAGAATTGGTTCAAAATGATGACCCGATTGTTTGCGTTATCAACGAATTGAATTTGAAAAATATGGTCAACCAATAAATCCCAAAGCATGATTGACCATAAAACGATTATTATAGAAGACAAAAACTAAAAAAATATTGAACCAACAATTTTAAAAGAAATCCACTTATATTATCTTAACATCGTCACTATCTTTTGTAATATAATACAGATTGCTATCTTGCAATTAACCTGTTAATGTTCTAAATTTGAACCAACAATTTCAAAAGAAACTATTTGAAGTTATTAATTTTATGTTTTTTTAGGGAAGAAGAATGAAACATTTTAGGTTAATTTTTAGATTAAAAAAAGTTATAATTATATTATATTGAAGTTTATGTTTATGTTAAAAAAATTATGTTTTAATTATATTTAGGTTTAACGGTATTACAGTTTTTGTAATGGAAGTTGGATGGAAGAACTATTTTAAAATGAAATTATATTTGCAGGGATGTAAACCAAACAAAAAAATTTACGATGACCAAAATAAAATAAAGAATTATAATTACAAGGACCAAAGACATGTTTAAACCTAGTAATTATTTATTACTTTTATTAAAATAAAAATTACACCTATAATTTTCTCATCACTCTAACTCCCCTTAAACTACCAAACCACCTTAATCTTTATGATTCTCTCTCTCACCAACCATACAAAAGGGATCTACACAGATTGAGTTGGTTTTTGTTAAATCCGATATCCGAATTGATCAATTTTATTTGAATTGAGTTGGACTTTCAACTCATGATTTTTGCATCAAATCCGACCTAAACCAACCCGATTATAAACGAGTTAGGTTCATGGGTAATAAAAAATATATAAATAAATTTAAATACTTGAACATCTAAAAAATAATAAAACTATATCACAACATATCATTTAATACTTAAAATACATCCACAAACACAACAAAACACTTAAATTAATTAAATTAGCAACAAATTCTCAAACATAGTCCAACAACTAAATTTTAACTACACATCAATAATAAAAATATAAATAAAATATATATGTCACGTCAATGGGTTTGGTTCAGGTTCATAAGTTCAAAAAGTTAAATCTGCTAACATAATTGAGTTTTAATGAATTGGTTCGGGTTAGACCCGAAATTGAATAAGTTAAATCAAAATGCAGATTTAATTAAATTAGGTGACCGAATTCACATGTTTATCCGTACCTATGAACACCCCTAGATACAACCCACCATTGTTTTCATCCAAACCAAAAAATATCTTTCCTCCTTCTAGAATCAAACTGAAAAGCATACTTAAACAAAACCCATCGCTAAAATAAATCCCCTGAATAATAATTTTTTATAGCTTTATCTGGACTTATTAATCGTTATATTTATTATTTTTTCTCTCTAGATTTGGATGCTAATACAGTGGAGAATGAGGAGAATTTTATGGGTTTGTTATTTATGTTGTTGGTTTCCTGGATATAGAACAAGAGGAGAATCCCTAATTTCTAGGTTTGCAAAGGGAAAAATATGAAGAAAAGGGTTTTTGTTTTAAAAGTTGACTCACAATATAAAAAATATCATATCATCACATAAAAATTATCACGTCATTATTATCTAGGAACTAAAAGTTGAAAAATTCAAAATGATAAAGATAAAATAAAAATTTACAAAGACTAAAATCATATGAGTATTATATTATAGAGACCAAAAATACCTTTAGAAAAAAAATAGGTACAACCCAATAGTCTTCTTAGTACTAGAGCGAAGCAAAACACTGTTTATTTTGTATTGTTTTAGCATTGAAGTTATAAATGAGGTTTTTTGAGAGTTTTTGTACAGTATTTATTATTTGTTGATTATTTCACATAAATAAATTCTATCTCATATTATTTAAAAAAATATCATATCAACATTTTTAACACACATTTGAAGAAGAACCAATAATGAGTGATTTTAAGATAATGAGACCAAAATTGTGCTAAAAGCAACAATTTTTTCTACCCATGCTAAAAGCAATATATATATATATATATATATATATATTTATATATATAATTGCGGCATCTTTGTGTACTTGGATAAATGAACTAAACATATCAATTGTTTATTTTAGAATGGTTTTCTCTCAAAAAATAAAATAATTACATAATAGAAATATTTACAAAGTTTTTAATTGAAGAAAGAAAAAATTACAAGTTTAGAAAACTCGGAGATAGAACTTCAAGGTTTCTAAGGAGACTAAAAGCAACATAAACATTTATTTTCTAAACACATCAATCCTTTGTGTTCTGCGAGATGCAAGGTTCTTGAACTTCCAAGATTCAATCATAAGTTCAATTGAATCTAGTCTATGTCAATGACCAATCTACTTTGAATGTTACCCAGATTTTGCATTATCTTTAAAAGATCCAAATATCATGAAATATCTGGTATTACAAATTAAAACTCATAACTACAAAATGCTAAGTGGATCTATTCCAGTAGCAATCATTTACATAATTCATTACAAAGCTATGTTTTCAGCCTTCACGGCAACAAAAATATTGAAAACAAAAAAGGCGAAACCCTGTTTTTACAAACAGATCTGTCAAAATCAAATACAGTAATTCCAAAAACCATCATTTGGAAAGACATAGATCTTCCTGAAGAATGGATCCTTGAAGTAGCAGCTAGACCAAAGTCTCCTGAACAATCAAAACCAAACACTAAACTAAAAGAAGCTATCCAATATATTGATGGAAAGGTAAAACTAAGTTTTACAAGAACTTCCAGTGCTAGATATTATGATGCTGGATTTTCCACCAATACAATGGATCTGACTTCAAAACTCAACAAAATAGAAAATTTTTCAAAACCCAGATTCTCTTGTTCAAGCATTCCAGATGTTTCTTTCCAAAATGTTGACTATTCAACAAACATCCCTCATCAAATTTATACAACATCTCAAATCATTGACGAGGAACAACAAAATGTTTTACCAAACATTTCTCCACCAACTTCACCGTCTTTTTCTGCAATAACTGAAAATGTTATTAACGAATTAAACGTCATAGAAATAGATTTTGAAGTTGATAAAAAAATTACTTCATGATGAATTTTATAATTCCAAAAATACAGAGAAAAGAACATGGTTCTTCAAAAACTTCATGGAACAAAAAAAAGAAATTCAAAATAAATTCTATGAATTTATTCTGGAAAACAAAACCCATATTTCATTCTTTGAATGGTTTGAAATATATGCATCAAAAAATCAAATTTCATATCCATTTCTTTACACAACACAAAAACACTTAGAAATCCTTAGAAACCTTGAAGTTCTATCTCCGAGTTTTCTAAACTTGTAATTTTTTCTTTCTTCAATCAAAAACTTTGTAAGTATTTCTATTATGTAATTATTTCTATTATGTAATTATTTTATTTTTGCATATTTATAGTTTTACATTATAAGTATGCTCTGCACATGCGGCTTAGGCTGATCTTGTGCATCAGAAACTTTGTTCATCATTCATCCATGCATACATGAACTTTGAAAATCCTCGATCTTTGGTTCTATCGTTCTAGATCTGTACCCTTGGATCTTGCGGCGTCTTTGGTATCAGACTTGAGAGGGTATAAGTATTATAAGATCTGTTTAACATACTTAAAATTGGAAGTTTAATTTGAAAAAGGTTAGTTTCTGGGTCGTAAGTCCCTTTTTTAGCCGACGGACAGACGTTTAGGGCACTGAATCCTTTGAAAGGTTTTCAAATTAAAAACAAAATTTTAATTATGGAAAACATATTTTGTAGAACTTCATCTTTTTCAAATCCTACTACTCAAAGCACCTCAAATCAAAGGGAACCTATCAATAGCGAAGAAATCACTATTGAAGATTTTCAAAAATCAATTAACAACTGGAAAATCCCAAAAATCAAAAAAGATCAAGTATATGAATTTGGACTATTCAAAAATCTTCTAAAAACGAATTACATAATCAAAACAGAAGAAAAAGATGTTCCATTATCAAAACCCTTTAAAACTATACAACTTCTTTCCCAAAGAACAATACAAAAACATAGTGAAAGAAAGTATAACTTCAGGTCTCATCCAAGTAGGCATCAAACCATTAACAAGGGAAGGTTTAAACACATCAATCCTTTGTGTTTTGTGAGATGCAAGGTTCTTGAACTTCCAAGATTCAATCATAAGTTCAATTGAATCTAGTCTATGTCAAGGACCAATCTACTTTGAATGTTACCCAAATTTTTCATTATCTTTAAAAGATCCAAATATCCTGAAATCTCTGGTATTACAAATTAAAACTCATAACTACAAAATGCTAAGTGGATCTATTCCCGTAGCAATCATTTACATAATTCATTACAAAGCTATGTTTTCAGCCTTCACGGCAACAAAAAATATTGAAAACAAAAAAGGCGAAACCTTGTTTTTACAAACAGATCTGTCAAAATCAAATACAGTAATTTCAAAAGAAATTCAAAATAAATTCTATGAATTTATTCTGGAAAACAAAACCCATATTTCATTCTTTGAATGGTTTGAAATATATGCATCAAAAAATCAAATTTCATATCCATTCAAACAAAACCAAAAATCTTTAAATCCTGTAACAACTATAAGCAAAGTTGTAGAATGGGAAATGTCAAATGGTAAGAAAATCCAATTCGAACATCCGCCATTAAGGCAAATCAAAATACAAATACCACACATAGAACAAACAATAGAGGTTGCACCTTACAAAATCCCTAATGATAGCCGAGACAAAGATATTAAGAATATCTTACAACAAAACAATTTTACAAATGCTCATCTTAGCACAATTGCAAAAAAATTAACTAAGATAGAGGAACATCAAAATACAAACAATGTTTCAACTTCTGAAACAACGGAATTAAAACTTAAGAACCCAGTCCTTAAGCCATTCCAAATCTCCAAAACAAGCCAAAAATTGTTTAGAGAAAGCAAAACGGAATTTACTCAAGCCTTACGAGACCAACTCAGTAGGATAGAACATTCTTCTACCTCGTCACCATTGGTAGCTAAGGATACCCTAGAAAAATCAATTACTACTCTTCACCAAGTTTCTGAGAGTGAAAAAGAACAAAATCAACATTTGTGCGGACTCCAGAGGCAACAAGGTCAACCCTTAGCCATGGTTACGACACCAGACT
Source organism: Cicer cuneatum (assembly GCA_037974295.1). Taxonomy (NCBI): domain Eukaryota; kingdom Viridiplantae; phylum Streptophyta; class Magnoliopsida; order Fabales; family Fabaceae; genus Cicer; species Cicer cuneatum. The sequence goes on from JBBPBO010000001.1 coordinate 31,821,081, forward strand.
TAGGCATAGAGAATAGACCTAACGTTCTTTCTCAGTCAAAATTCAATGCCAGTATTGTCTATGAATGGAACATAGATGGGATGTCTGAATACAATATCCATAGTCTTCTTCAACAGATGACTATGGCATCAAATGCTTATAAAACCCAGACAAACACCCCTGATAAGGCCATAGTTGAACTCCTAATTGCAGGATTTTCAGGCCAACTCAAGGGATGGTGGGATTACCATCTTACACCAAACCAACACTTAGAAATTTTAAGTGCAATCCAAACCACAGAGGAAGGAATTTCCATCCTCGACGAAATTGGAAACCCAATCCCTGATGCAGTTGCAACACTAATTCATACGATTAGTTTGCACTTCATAGGTGACCCATCGCACTTAAAAGACAAAAATGTCGAACTCCTTTCAAACCTTAGGTGCAAAAAGCTATCTGAGTTCCAAAACTACAAAAATACTTTTCTAACTAGAGTTATGCTTAGGGAAGATTCAAACCAATCTTTTTGGAAAGAAAAATTCCTTGCTGGACTCCCTACTCTTTTAGGAGAAAAGGTTAAAAACAAAATTAAAGAAATCTTTGGAACAAACCAAATTCCATATAATCAATTAACTTATGGAGAATTGGTTAGTTTCACACAAAAAGAAGGTTTAAAAATCTGCCAAGATTTAAAACTGCAAAAACACATAAAATGGGAGATGAAACAAACTAGGCTAGAACTAGGATCGTTTTGCAAACAATTTGAACTACCCACAAACAAATGTTTCAAAAGACTGTGGAGGATCTTGTTCAAGAACATACAAAAAACCTCACAGAAAGTTTTTCTCAAAACCAAACAACCAAGAATTTTATAGACCTCAAAAATCTTACAATCAAAGAAAACCTTTTGAAGGAGCATTCCAACCCAAAAATACAAATAAAGTAACCTATTATAGATATGGCCAACAAGGACACATTTCAAAAAATTGAAGAAAAAACAGAAAAATTCACGATTACAAATTAGTGAAGAAATAATACAAAAAATTGAGGCAATACTTCTAGAAACCTCAGACAATGAAACAGATTCTGAATTAGGTTCATCAGAAAATAACAACGCTTTAAAAATTGATGAATCAGAATTTAGTTCAAAAACTCTTAATGTTTTAACAAAAGATCAAGAATTGATTCTTGATATCATAAACAAAGTTGAAGACGCCAAACTTCAAAAAGAAATAATTGAAAAATTACTAAATACCTCCGAATCAAAACAAAATCAACCTTCCACATCTTCATCAAAACTACTTTCCAAATCTACCTATGATTTGACAAATATCTTACGAACAAAAACAAAATCACAAGCTCATGCCACAAACCAATATCTTCAAGAAGAAATTAAAATTGTGAAAAATGAATTAAAAACTCTAACACAAAAACAAGAAATTGATCCAAATATTCTTCAAAACCTTATTTCCAAATTACAGGAACAAAATTCTTCTGAATCAGAACACGAAGAAGAAGAAAATGAAGAAAACAAAATTGAAAATTTAGAAAAAATTCCACAAGATTTCTTGTTCGTCCTAAAGGCCGTAACAACAAGAAAATATCTGATTAAAACAACTTTAATTTTTTCTGATGATTTCAAAATTGATGCAATCACACTTTTTGATACAAGAGCAGACCTTACCTGATTAAAAAGCTGCATTGTACCAAGCAAAATTTCTTCAAAAAACTAATGAAAAACTTGTTGCAGCTAATAACTCCAACATGATTATAAAAAACAAGACTGAAGCCTCCGTTACAAATGGATGTGTTTCAATCAAAACTCCTTTTGTATTATTAGAAAATATGACTCATAATATCATTTTAAGGACACCGTTTATCAATATGATAACCCCCTATTCTGTTAATTATGATGATATTTCTTTTAAAACAAAAGAACATACAATCATTTTTCCTTTCATTGAAAAACCTAGAACAAAGAATTTAAATCTTTTAAAGGCTTGTTCGGTCTACAAAAATGAATTAAATTGTTTAATTCAAGGAAAAGAAAAACATTTATGTTTTCCAAAACAAAATGTTTCTTTTCCCAAAATAGAACAACAATTACAAACAATTTCCATAAAACATTTCATGTCATATGCATTACATGAAATTCTTTCCATTGTCATATGCATTACAAAATCTATTTTACAAAAAGATGTTCAAAACATTGCATCAAATAAAAATTTTGCCACATGTCAATCTATCCTCAGTATTTTCGATTTTGATATTGAATTTATAAAAGGAGATCAAAACTCAATCCTGGATATTCTAACCAGAAAATTCCTTCAAAATAGGATGCCCAGAAAACCTAAAGATAATGCGGTCCAAAAGGACCAAACACAAAAAACCCCAAAACGTATTTCATCGGCAAAGCCAATCAGATCTTGGGCTGAAGCCGTAGAAGAAGATGATATCAAAACCAATACACAAAACCAAGTTCAAAAATGGCTCAACAGCCAACAAATCTCACAGCCTCAAAAATACCTTGATGATCTTGAAGCTTCAATCCTCAAAGAAAAGCTTCAATTACAAAAGTTTACAGAACTCCATGAGCTCCAAGAGAAAATCAAAAGTCTCTCTAAGGGACTTACTATTTTTCAAAACCCAGAGAAGGGAGAATGTTCTTCTTCAAAAACCCCTTCTCAAAATATTCTTTCAAAACCCCTACAGGAGGGATCATCCTGCAAAATCATTTTAAAACCCCACAAAAAGAATTTTCAAAAATGGTTTTAAAACAAGATGAATCTCAGATTGTTTTCAAACAAAAATCTGAGTATTTTGTCAAAAATGATTTGCAAAACATTTTAACCATAGAGGATGATTTTTATAATAAAAACCCTCTATTAGTCATTTCAAAACTCTTCCCAGAAGGCTGGTTTTTCAAACCATGGGATTTATCAAAACCCCAAAATTATTACAGGTCTATTCTTGAAATTACTGGTTCGGTAACATTCAAGATAACCCAAAAGAAGGCCCAATAGCCTACTCAACAGCAAAAATCCACAAAATTATCCCACCGTCAGAATGGGGAACAAAACTTCATACACCAAAAGTTTTCCCTCTTGATTTCAAAACCACAATAAACCATTCTAGAACCTTTACTTACTGGGACTACCAACAAGTCTGGTATAATGGTTTTCTCATTCAAAACCAGAAATTTAGCAATACTTGGTTATTTTTCTTCAACCTTACCATGGATCCCGCCAAAATCCTGGTTTGCCCATTAGTGCAAACTTTACGGGTCCATTCCGGAAATCCTAAAACCAGAAGTACAAGATAGTTTCCATCTCTTCAAAACCAATTACAAACGCACTGACAGAGAACACACATTTCACCCGCTTCTACATTTCTCTACCAAATTCTTTTTACCCTGGGTTATAGCATGGTATTTTGAATTTGATCAAAAAGAAGCCCAAACCATTCTAGTCAGAAAATTCAAAGTTAGATGGTGGACAAAATTCTCTATTCCTCAAAGCATAAAAATTCAAGCTGTGTCAACATGGCTCCAAAAACAGGGATTCAAGAAGCCTTAGAAATTAAAAAGCCTTATTTATTTTGTAATGGGCGTAACCCAAATTAAAAAAAAAAACTTTATTGGATTTTTTTTGTTGGATTCCTTTGAGGCACTATTCTAGGATGTTTTTTCCTTGGATTCCTTTTCTCTCAAAGAAGGCAATTTCCCTATAAATAGGGACCTCCCCTCACTTCAAGAATCATCCATTTCTTTACACAACACAAAAACACTTAGAAATCCTTAGAAACCTTGAAGTTCTATCTCCGAGTTTTCTAAACTTGTAATTTTTTCTTTCTTCAATCAAAAACTTTGTAAGTATTTCTATTATGTAATTATTTTATTTTTGCATATTTATAGTTTTACATTATAAGTATGCTCTGCACATGCGGCTTAGGCTGATCTTGTGCATCTGAAACTTTGTTCATCATGCATCCATGCATACATGAACTTTGAAAATCTTCAATCTTTGGTTCTATCATTCTAGATCTGTACCCTTAGATCCTGCGGCGTCTTTGGTATCAAAGCCAAACAATTGATATAATATATAACTGCAATTAAAAAAAGTTTGATGGAGATGCAGACTTGGTATAAAATAATTGTAGGCTAACATTTAATAAAAACTTAATACATTAATTTGTGTAAAAAATATTCAAAACTAAATAAAATAGGATTAAATAAGTTTTTAAAAAATATAAAATCTTAAAATTTTCTCTGTAGCCCGTACAAAAATAAAACACATTTTCAATCTATGTTGGAATATTATCTTAAATTTTGAACGGTTTGTTGCAAAAAAAAATTAAATATAAAAACTTCATCCACAAAATTTATTTATTTTTTAACTTGGTATGAATGAAACATGTATATATTTTTTGGTATGAATGAAATATGTATATATAACTTGAATTTTTAATGATTCAATTACTAAAATGACTCATAGTATACTTTTAGAGACTTAGAGCATATTCGGTAATGGAAAAATGAGTGGACATTATGTTTGAGTTCTTTTAAAAATTAATTTTATAAACTTAATTTTGCTCCATGTTTGAGTTCTTTTAAAAATTAATTCTATAAACTTAATTTTGCTCTAAATTTATGTTAACTAAAAGTAACATAATAAATATTTTTAAATTGTTCATTTCACGTTTAAAAATATAAAAAAAACTTTCTACTTATTTACCACTAACCGCAAAATATACTAATTGTAACATTTATATTATATTATAATAAAATATATATTTTTGTAATAAATACACATTTAAAAGTATATTTAATTATATAATTCAAATAAATTTTATTTTATAAAATGACTTTTATAGAAAAAAATATCCTAACTAAAATAACATTTGCAAAACGAAATTTACTCAAAAACATTAATCCTACCAAAAAAAAAAATATATATATTGACAAAAAGAAAAGGGATTTATGTTAAAAAAAATAGCTTTTTAAAATTTGAAACATAGAATACATATCCCAAAAATTGATTTCCTTAAAAAGAGGGATGATGCAAGCGCAATCCTCTTTATGGTCGTGTAGATTTGCGTGTGTAGGCTTAAACAACAACAAGAAGAACGGAAGCAAAAAGGTTTTGAAGGGCGTTAGAGTTAGAGTGAGAGCTATGCGAGCTGTGGTACAGCGTGTCTCCTCTGCATCCGTCGAAGTGGAAGGCCGCATCGTTTCGGAGATTGGCCCTGGCCTTCTCGTTCTCGTTGGAATTCACGATTCCGATTCCGACTCCGACGCCGATTACATGTATTTCTCTTTTTTCGTATTTCAACTCAATTAATTAATTAATTAATTAATGCGTTTATTTACTACTTTTTATACAGATGTCGAAAGGTGTTGAACATGCGGCTGTTCCCAAATGAAAATACTGGTAAAGCATGGGACCACAGTGTCATGCTAAAGAATTATCAAGTTTTACTTGGTAACTATAACTATCACACGGAATATGCATTTTTTGTGTTTAGTAATTCCTTCTAGTAATTGTTTGATTATTGTTTTGTAACAGTGAGTCAATTTACGTTGTATGGATTCTTGAAAGGTAACAAGCCAGATTTCCATGTGGCAATGGCTCCTCAGAATGCCAAACACTTCTATGCTTCTTTAGTAGATAGGTTTAGGAACGCCTATTATTCTGATGCAATAAAGGGTATATGTTTATCTACATTACTTGTTTTGTAAATCTTGTTCATACAGATTATCTAAGCAGTCTCAGCTGTAATTTGTGTTATTTTGTTTTAAAATTCGGTTATGCAGATGGTGTATTTGGTGCCAAGATGAAGGTATAAGTTTATTGATGAGATATTTAACAATTCCTATGTTGAGCTCACACATTCACACTTGTGCTTGTGACCATGAGCAGGTAAATTTGGTTAATGATGGACCGGTTACCATGCAACTTGACTCAGAGTCACTCAAGTGAGTTGAATAAATTCTTTTTGAAATAAAATGTGTCTTCTCTGTTATCAGAATATCATTGACAATTCAAATCATTCAGAAATACAGTTGATGCAAAAGAATCTTGATCGGAGCTTCATCTTACTTGATCAGTATGGATTTGAATTCTGACCCTTTTGTCACCAAGATCAAATGTAAGACATTATTTTTGTTGTATTCTATTCAGTGTAGTCAAATAGCCGCTATAGCGCTATAGCATAGTGGTGTTTGAACATACCGCTATTGTTCCGCTTTGCGATACGCTATTTGGAAAAAAGTGTTGTCAAATAACCACTATTGCAGCGCTATAGCACTATAGCATAGCAAAATTTGAACAAAATGTTATTTTTTGCAATCCACAGTTGCCAACACTGATTCTATTTGAAGTTCTTTCTTTTTGATGTAGTAACTTTATCATTTCATAACACTATTTAGTTCAAAATGTGATTGTTTGTCGTTGTCCATTTTGCTTGCAAGCTGGGAATAGAGTTTGGATTTTTTTGGAACAAACTAATATGGGATGACTGCTACTCTAGATAACTGTCTGTTACCCTGTCTGAAGGTCTATTGATCTTTTGTTGTGTTATATTGGTAAACTAAACCTGTTAACTTTTTAAAATATTTAATGTACACACAAATTTGGTATAAGTTTTGGAGGTTCCTACTCTGATACCCTCCATTGACGGTTTTATTGTATTTGTTTTATTTGAATGCTTGTTTATAGTTCCAAATAATGATAACCAATAGTACCAGTGTAATCTGTATTATATAGGTTCCTTTTTCTTCCATTTCCTTTCAATCTCTTGTTGGTTGTTAGGATAATATTAGTTTTTGCGGACAGTGTATACCGATTAAACTCTTAATTATATATTATTGATTGAAAAAAATTAATTTTATGAAATATAAATTTTGAGGAGAAAACAAATCCAAAAAATTTATCCTAAATTTGAACTTGAAAATAATTAAAAACAGAATAGCTGGATAAAGTTTGTTTAATTTTTTTTTTTTCATGAAAGGATAAAGATTTTTTCAAAATCAATAGTTTAAAGAAGAGTAAATAAAGGAATTTGTTTCAAAAAAACCAATAAAAAAAAAAGGAATTTGTTTCAAAATATAGTTGAATGTGGATAGACTTTTAAAATTTTAAAATTAAGTAGTATTTTTAACTATATATTTGGAATTTGTTAAGATTTTTATAGACCAAGATACTCTACATTAAAATTATCTCAATCTATCACCATATCACACTCTTAATTCTTCTTTTTATCATCATCAATTGATCTCTCTCTTTCTTTATCCTTCCATCTCTTCTCACCCTGTATTTTTTATATTGAGTGTTGCATGGTTGAAAGGATACAAACATGATTTCTCTGAGGTTATTGTAATGGGTGACATCAACGTGATTGCATTGGATTTGAAACCTCAAAAATTTACACACTTTCTTTAATAACACTTGGTTATTTGATTAAAAAATCTAATAATTTTGACCTCCAAAGTAAAAGATGATTCAAGATAAAAGGATCTTTAAATTATTTTCGGGTTTCAAGTCTCATTGCAATCACAATGATATCATTGTTATGTGTATTTTCAATTGAGAAGAATAAAAGTGTACAATACATCAAAGTTCTTTCTCCATATCCTGAAGATAAATATATAGTTAAAAAGTAAGCTTTTTTATGTTTGTATAGAGAAATATTTTTTATCAACTACGTACTTACTTTACTTCTTAAGATATTTCAATAGTCTCATGAATGATAGAATAATAGATAGTCGTGCTCAGTTTTAAATTTTTTAGATTTTTAACATTTACTATGTATGAGTAAAAGTTTTAAAGTCGATAGAATAAAGTCTCGATAGATGAAAATCAAATTATCACCTGAATTGTTGAAGTGCTATGCAATACTAGTTGTATATGAAAAAACATGATAATGCAATAAGAAATAATTGTTTATTTTAAATGATTTTCTCACTGTTTCATAAATGTAAATTTCTTGAAAAAAAATAATTAAGAACTATTACAAAGAGTTGCAAGATGAAAAGCATGAGTTCTAGGCTGTGTACAATTTGATGTATATAAGCTGCTATATGTATTAATTAAAGGTTAGTTATATGTAGATAGACTTTTTAAAAATTTTAATTAAATAATGTATTTCAAATTTGATTTTTTTTTCTAAATTATATTTTTTTCTTCAAAAATAAAATTCAAAAATATTTTTAAATTAAAAAATAGGCTAAATAGCACCCGCGGTCCCTTAACTTAATTTCCGTTAACGTTTTAGTCTTTTATCTTCTTTTTTTCCCGATTTGGTCCTTTATTTTAATTTTAAGTGACAATTTGATTTTTTATGTTTTTAAATGTCAACAATATTATCCTTTTTTTTTTACAATAAATTAAAAAATTCATCAAAATTTTCAACCAAAACCCATAAAATTAATTATATTCTTTAATATAATACAAATTTTATCAAATTCGTAACTCAAATCTTCAATAAACTCATATTTTCATTTTTTATTTCATGTTGTTAGAGATGAAATTTAAAAAAATCAAATAAAGAATAAAAATATGAGTTTATTTGAATATTTGAGTTACGAATTTGATGAAATTTGTATTATATTAAAGAATATAATTAATTTTATGGGTTTTGGTTGAAAATTTTGATGAATTTTTGTAAAAAAAAAAAGGATAATATTGTTAACATTTTAAAATATAAAAGTCACTTAAAATTAAAATAAAAGACCAAATCGAAAAAAAAAGATAAAAGACTAAAACGTTAACTGAAATTAAGTTAAGGAACCACAAGTATTATTTAGTCTAAAAAATAATTACTTTAATTATAGAGAAAAGAGACCGTGCACTACACGTATAAACTCATTTTACTCTAAATTCCAACAAAAGGTAGTGGTATAATTAATGACTCTTGTTGGTTGTCAGTATAAAATTAGACCAACAATGCATACTCATTAAACTCTTAATTATATTTATTTTTTTAAAATGTTAATTATATACTTTTGATTGAAAAAAAATTAATTTTATGAAATATATTTTTTTAGGAGAAAATAATTACAAATTAAATAGTTGGATAAAGTTTTTTTTTTGTTATTTTTCGTGAATGGATATAGTTTGTTTTTTTCTTTTCAAAATCAATAGTTTAAAGAAGGGTAAATAAAGGAATTTGTTTCAAAACATAGTTGATCGAGTATAGAGAGACATTAAGAACTTAAAAATGAATATGGTTTAATTTTTTTTTTAATATTTTTCAAATTCTAAAAATATAATTAAAAATAATTACTTTAATTATATACTATTGATTGAAAATTTAATTTTATGACATATAATTTTTTAGAAGAAAAAAAAATCCAAAAAATTATCTTAAATTTAAATTTGAAAACAATAAAAAACTTAATAGTTGGATAAAGTTTGCTTATTTTTTTCATGAAACGATAAGGTTTGTTATAAAATCAATAGTTTAAAGGACAGTAAATAAAATCCAGCAAAAAAAAAGTATAGTAAATAAAGGAATTTGCTTATTTTTTAATTCGATATAGAATAAAGTTTGTTATAAAATCAACAGTTTAAAGGACAGTAAATAAAATTCAGCAAGAAAAAGAAGGATAGTAAATAAAGGAATTTTTTTCCAAATATAGTTTAAAGCAGATAGAATTTCAAAATTAAATAAATGTTTTTAATTCGAAAAAAAAATTAATGTACGGATAAAAGATTTAAAGTCTTGATAAATAAAAGTTAAATTATTTCCTGAGTTGTTGAAGTGATATGTAAGAGTTGTATATGTATATGAAAAACGTTATAATACAATAAGAAATAATTGTTTTTTAAAATGATTTTTTTACTTTTTCAAAAATGTAGATTTTTTGAAAAAAATTAAGAACATGATAGAAACCACGAGTATCAATATAATATATTAAAATAAACTTCTAAATTATTATGTTGATACATAACATTTTGATATGTCATGTAACACTAATTTTATCACATCATTCAATAGTATGATGTGTCATATCTAAAATATATTCATTTTTTATTCCTCATTCTACTAATTATTTGTCTATACCTCAATAATTAAAAAATCAACAATAAAAAATATAACTTCATTACAAATGTGATTTAATTGTCATTTACTTTTTTAATTCATTGCATATAAATACATCACAATATTTTAATTACATTTTAATAATTAAAATGTAGCAACAATAAATTACCACAAAATATATAAAAATATAATAATCACATATTAAAAATCAATAATCAAACTTATGCACAAACAAACCAACGAAGTTTAAATTAAAATATAAATAAAATTGAAACACAATCATTTAAATTAGCAAACCTCTAAAAAAAAATACCACACGATATTTTTATTAAAAATAAAAATATTAAATTATACATTAAATATTTTCAAAGTAACATACAATTTGTGTTCATTTTTCTCTTATTAGTGTTCGGGTACATATTATATTTCTTTAATGCAAAAGAAAAGTATTTGCATATATAAATTGTTCATGAAAACAAAACCATCCATTTCAAAATATTAAACTTATAGATTTGGTGAAGGATAAATCAGAGCATCGTTTCAATTAACGACAAAAATAATCAAAATCAAATAGTGACTTCTAATCATTCCCAACATTATTTCGCGTTTTTGTCATAAAAATAGTACTTTGAATTTGTTTCTTATAGACACTCTCTAAACAAAATAATTAAATCAAAATATCTTTGAAAGAAACACTTGATATAACACCTCTAATTAAAAATTAGTTACCGAAAATTTAGGTGGAAATAAGATATGAAACATAAAATATAAGAAATAATAGTTCATTCAAATAGTCAAAAAAGAATAAAATATAATAGTACTTAAGATGAAAAGTAAATCAAAAATAAAAATAATATCATATAAAAATCAATGTTTACAAATATATCTCAAATCAAATGCAAACTATATATTCTATTTTTTATAGGAATAAAGTATTCTATTATGATTGAGTGTTTAAAACAAAATAAAATATATACAAACAATTACTCAGATTTTTTTAATCATATTTTTAGAGTGAAAATCACTCATATTTTATTTTAATCTTTTTAATTGTGTATACAAACAATCATTCATTTTTTTTTATTCATACTTTTTAGAGGAAAAATCACTCACTTTATTACAAATCTTTTAATTGTTTCAATTCCATTTATTCATATGTTATACAACTCAACTATTCTTATAAACTAATAAACTTACAAATATTAAAAAAAAAAATTCGATCAGGTTAATTTATTTATAATAAATATCACCTTTGAATTTTTAAAAATTTTACATTGAAAGAAAATTTTACAAATTACCCTGCGCGAGTTATATTCTAGTTAGTTGTGAATTGAGTCACCTTATTTTTTTTTATTTCTTGTTGATGACAATGGAAGAACAATATACATATATGTAAGACATGATTCTACAATTATGATAGTAATAAGTACTGTATATTAATTTTAGTAATGACACATAAAACTCATAATAATAATAATAGGTAAATGCTAATAATGATATGTAAATATCATTTATATGTCTTTAACTTCCCCTCTCAAACTGGTGGTGAGTGAACCACACCAAGTTTGTCTCTAAGTTGACTGAAGCGTGTGTGGCTTAATGGCTTGGTGAGACAATCTGCAATTTGATCTGTTGTAGAAACATAAGCCAAAACAACCTCATTTTGTAGTACTTGGTCTTAGAACGAGCATGCAGTACTAGATTATAGGCTAGTGCCTTGGCACTCAAGTTATCACACCATAGTATGGGTTTCCTTGGCAATGGGAGTTTAAGTTCAGTAACTAGCGAACGAATCCATACTATCTCAGTAGCTAGGCCAGCTAGAGCTGTGTACTCTGACTCTGTACTTGACCTTGATACTGAAGGTGCAAACACGAGAAGGGGGGGTTGAATTGTGTTTGACTAACTTGAATACTTTTTCTGTTTTTGCAGTTTTAAAACAAAACTTGATGTATGAATAAAACAGAGTTAGCAGCGGATATAAAGTAAAAATAAAAACACATAATTTTATACTGGTTCACCGTTAACGAGGCTACGTCCAGTCCCTTCACCTTGAAGGATTTCACTAATTCAAAACCTTGAATTACAACAGTTCCACTGACCCTCCAAGTCAGTCTTATCAAACAGTCTAACAATCCTAGACTCTTGAGGAATACATCACCTTGACTTCTTAAGTCACGTCTTCTCCTACCAATCTGACAACCCCAAATTGTAGAAGGAATTACGACGCCTTGAATCTAATTGCCAAGTAATCTGCTACCCCTTCTGACTCCCTCAGATTGTAGACTCTACTTCAACAACTTAGATCTAACACAAGGGAAAGAAAATAACACAAGTGCTTGCTTCTGGAAAGCTGGAACTCACAATTTACCTCACTGAAAACTCGAGTGTTTGCTTTTGGAAGTGTATGACTCTTTTGTGATTTTCGATGCTGAGTATTCTACCTTGAGCCTCCTTTTATAGATGTGAATTAGGGTATCTTCCAAGCTGAATTTCGAGCTGTATCTTGCTGGATTCTCTTGCAAAAATACTCTGACCAATCGGGTTTCATATAAATAAAAAACATATCTTTTTATCTCCAGATTTGTTTTCATAAATAACTTGGGCCAATCCTGTCTTTAATTAATTGTAGAACAAATCTTTCTTCCCGCCAATAGCTTATGAACTCCCATACGACTTCACTTTATCTTTGTAACAAATCCTTTTAATACTTTGATCAAATTTAATTAAATCTCCACCGTTAATCCTCATGATTAAATATGGACCGTTTGATCTTCTGCGCTAGTCTACATCTGGACCATACTAAGTGATCTACTGTGATCCTCTGATTTCGGCCAACCCTGGACCATACTTTCTGATCTTCTAATCTCGACCAACCTGGACTTGCAAATTGATCTGCTGTGATCGTTTGATCTCGGCCAATACTGGACCACACGTTCTAACCTTCTGATTTCGGCCAACACTGGGCCATGGTCTGATCTTCTGATCTCAGCCAACACTGGGCCATATACTTAAATATTGACCATTGATCTGAACCTTTTCCCTCTTATCTGGACCAATTCTAAACTGGAACTGAATTAAACTGAAATTAAATCTGGACAAATAATATTTTAGTCTGGACATTTTACCTTCTGATTTGGATCAGGTCTGGATCATATCTGGACATCATTTTGTTCTGGTCTGGACTTAGTTTCATACCCTGAACCATGCTATCTTCTGGTCTGAGTCAAATCTGGATTGAATCTCTTGTTCTGGACCAATTAATTTATCATCTGATTAAGTCTGGATCAAGTCTGGGCTGTTTATCATTTCACTATCAGGCCATCTTCTAGTCAGAATAACTTCTGGACTAAGTCTGACTTATGCTTCCTTCTGGTTTGGATCAAATCTCCCTCTGGCAGGCTTCTTTCTGGTCTGGTCCTGGTCTCCTTCTGACTTTGCTTCCTTCTGATCTGGGCCAGCAAAGATATCCTCTGGTAATTTCAGGATGCATCCTCTGGTACCTTCTAGATGCATTATCCGGTGTCTTCATCTTCTGCCTCTGGAAACATCATCTTTTGGTGGCATTTAATGTAATAATTCAAGGTACAAAATAAGATTACATGGAGTGCTTTTGTAAACATCAAAATCCTAAGTACTTAGAACCAACTTGGTTCCAACAGATACCACTTTTTGCTTTCTTGAGGACCAAGAAATGAGTGTTTCACTAAGGAACACGCATTGGCCAGCCATGGATTTCCTGTCATCAACACTAGTGGCCCAATCAGCATTGGAAAACCATGTTATATTCAAGCCAGTGGATGGTTTGATGTGCAAGCAATGATTGATGATGCCTTGGAGATACCTCAAGATTCTTTTTATGCTTTTCCAGTGGTCATTGGTGGGTGAACTCATGTATTGACTGAGTTTATTTACAGAAAAGGCTATGTCAGGTATTGTTTGAGTTAAATATTGTAGCCCTCCTATGGCTTGTCTGAACATAGTTGGATCTTTCAATTTCTCCCCCTCAACTGTGAATTGCCTACCTGTTATCATCGGTGTTGGACATGGTGAGGCATTGTCCATCTTGAATTTCTTCAGCAAGTCACCAATGTATTTGGATTGTTTGAGGTACATTCCACTAGCTGAAGGTGCAAACACGAGAAGGGGGTTGAATTGTGTTTGTCACACTTGAATCTTTTTGCTGTTTGTTGAGTGTTGATGCGAATTATTTGATGAACAATTGATTAGAGTTAGCAGCGGATAATAACAACTTAAGAACACATCAATTTATCCTAGTTCACCATTAACTTGGCTACATCCAGTCCCATCATCCTGAAGGCTTTAATCCACTAATTCAAAACACTTTAAATTACAGCACCTGACCCTCCAAGCCAGTCTTCTCAAACAGCCTGACAACCCCAGACTTTTGAGGAACAAAAACAACACATTGACTCTACAAGCCAAGTCTTCTCTTACCAATCTGACAACCCCATATTGAAGAAGGAACGTGCTATCGGGTTAGATTACAAGGTTTGGAACTCTGCAAATTTGCTTATGGAAAGTTGATTATTGCAATGACTTTCACACTCTTTAGTTGCTTCTGGAAAGCTGATTATAACGATACTTCTCTTGAGTAGTTGCTTCTGGAAAGATGATTATAACATTGACCTTACTCTCTGAAAACACTTAGAGCATATTTATTTTTCGCACAAGTATTTCTCTCTTTTGAACTCTCGGATAACTTTGAATTGTAAGCTTGAGTTCTTGTGTTTTTCGATGCTTGATGCTGCTGCCTGAAGCCTCCTTATATAGCTGCAAATTGGGCTTTGTCCAAGCTTAAATTCAAAATAGATCTTGCTCAGATTTCCTTTGAAAATACTGTTAGCCAATCCTGTTTCACTTAAACAAAAATCGTATCTTTTTAACTTCAGATTGCATTTGAAAATTCTGTTGACCAATCTTGTTTCTTTTGATTTCAAACCATATCTTTTTAAGCTTCAGATTGCATTCGAATTTCTTCAAGTCTTCAATAATTTTTGAATCAAATCCCCTTAATGCTTTGATCAAATATTTAATCAAGTCTTCTTCGAATTTTAATCAAGTCTTCACTTATTTGCATCATGATTTAAATTCTGGACCGTATGATCTTCTAATCTCAACCAACTCTGGACTATGTAATCTGATCTGCGCCAATTCTGTGATCCTCTGATCTCGGCCAACACTAGATCATATGATCTGATATGTACTATTTTATGATCTTCTGATCTCGGCCAACACTGGACCATGATACTTAAATCTGGACCATTGATCTGAACATTTCTCCTCTGATATGGACCAAGTCTGGATTGAATCTGGACTTATGGTATTTTAATATGGACCATTTATCTTTTAATCTGGACATTTATCTTCTGATCTGGATCAAGTCTGGACTGAGTCTGGATTGAATCTGAATTAAATCTGGACTTATGATATTTTAATCTGGACCATTAATCTGGACATTTATCCTCTGATCTGGATCAAGTATGGACAATCATTTCTTCTGATCTGGACTGAGTTTTATGTTCTGGACCATGCTATCTTCTGGTCTGGACCAAGTCTGGACCAAATCATTTGTTCTGGACCAGTTATCTTCTGCTCTGGACCAAGTCTGGATTAAGTCTGGACTGATTCTTATATTCACGACCAAGCTATCTTCTGGTCAGGATTAAGTCTGGACCAAGTCTGACTTATGATTCCTTCTGATCGGGACCAAGTCTCCTTCTGAACTCTGCTTCCTTTTGATCTGGGCCAAGAAAGATATCATCTGATGATGTTATTTGACCTTTGATGTTTTGCCTTTGATGACATTCTCTGATATCCTCTGGAGGTGCATCCTTTGGTGCCTTTAGGATGCATCTCTGAATGTTTCCTCTGGCCGAACCTTCTGGTGACATTTCTATCCTCTGGTTGCTTCCTCTGGATGTATCCTCTAATGGTGTCATCCTCTGATTTTGCATAGCTTCTGATTTGTTCTTCTAAGTCAAAATACTATTTACATACAATACTTTTGTTAACATCAAAACTTTGATTGATCGAACCAACTTGGTTCCAAAACTAGCATCTCTTTGTACTTCTATGCCCAAAAAGTAGTGTAAAAGACCCAAATCTTTGAGAGAGAAGACATTGTTAAATTGTTTGATGAAAGCTTGAAGAAACTTGTTGTTGCTACCTGTGACTATTATGTCATCTACATATATAAGAAGGAATGTGATATGATCTTTACCTTTTAGAAGGAAAAGAGATGAGTCACTCTTTGTGTTTTCGAAACCCTAGTTCAACAATGCAGTTTTGAGACTATCAAACCAAGCTCTTGGTGCCTGCTTCAGTCCATAAATTGCTTTAGATAGTTTGCATATGTGATTAGGCTTGGTAGGATCGACAAATCCTTCTGGTTGATGCATGAATACTGTTTCTCTGATATATCCATTTAGGAATGCGATGTTGATGTCGAGCTGCCTGACTTCCCAATTGAGGTGCACTGCAATAGAAAGAATTATCCTGCTTGTGCTCGTTTTGACTACAGGGCTAAATGTTTCTTCATAGTCGATCCCAGCTGTTTGTTGAAACCCCTTTGCAACTAGTCTAACTTTCCTCCTCTCAATGGAACCATCTGACTTGTATTTTGTCTTGAAAACCCATTTTGAATCAACTATGTTTTCTTGATCTTGGTGGGGCACTAGTATCCATGTTTTTTTGGACATGAGGGCTTGAAACTCATGTTGCATTGCTTCTTTCCATAAAGGTCTTGTGAGAGCTTCCTTGGCATTTGCATGTTCCATTGTGTCTTTGTAGGTCTCAGTTAGTCCAATGTAAGGTAGCTTTGGTTTATAAATGTCTGACTTGCTCCTTGTGTGTATTGTATTGCCTGTATTTGTGTTCAGACTTGATTCACCCACACTTTGTTGTTGAACTATATCTGGTGTCTCTTCATGAGTGGTGTCATCTTCTAACGAACGATTGTCATTTTGTTCTATGACATTGTTAACATCTTGAGGGTCTTCTGCATTTATCTCCGCTGCTTCTTCAGTGATTACATCATTAGTGGAGTTACATGCCCTGTTCAAAGGAAAAGAAGTAGATGTATTGTTAAATGTTGTTTTTAGATGACTTCTTGTATTGAGAAATCCATCATGGAATGGAAAATGGTCTTCATTGAAGATGACATGTCTTGATATGAAAATCCTTCCATGAGAGTTGAGATATTTGTACCCTTTGTGGGAGTTGCTATATCCCAAGAGAACACATCTGGTTGTGTGAAATTGTAGCTTGTGTTGGTTGTAAGGTTTGAGACAAGGGTAACACGCACAACCAAATGGTTTTAGAAGCTTATAGTCAAGTTCATTATGAAGCATGAGTGAACAGGGACTCTTATTTTGAGTAACTTGAGACAACAATCTATTTATGAGATATACTGCAGTAGAGAAGACTTCTCACCAATAATGTAAAGGCATTTGAGCTTGTGCAAGTAAGGTTAAGCCAAACTCAGCTATGTGCTTGTGTTTCCTCTCAGGTCTTCCATTTTGTTGAGAAGTATATGGACATGCATTCTAAATTGTATGCCAGCTTCTATTGCAAGTGTTTGCACAGGTTTATATTCACCACCACCATCACACTGAATTACTTTGATTCATTTGTTGAATTGATTTTCGATTAGGTTTTTGAATTGAGTAAAGGCTTGCACAGTCTCAGACTTTTGTTTCAAGGGATAAATCCAAGTGAACCTACTAAAATCATCAACAAAGTGCACATAATATTTAAAACCAGAGGATGACATTATTGGTGTCGGGCCCCATTCATCTGTGTGGATCAATTCAAGTGGTTCCTTAGCATGAGAAGAGGAAAACTTAAAGGGTAAAAGATGCATTTTGCCATATTGGCATGCCTCACAAAAACTAAAATTATCACTAGGTGGTACTTTAACATTACAACATTTCAAGACTTTGTCTAGGACTTTATTATTAGGGTGACCAAGCCTCATATGCCAGCTCTCCTTGACAGATACATAAGCATTAGGGTTTCTTTCAGTTCCTGAGAGCTGGTACAATCCATCTTTAAGTAGCCCTTTTAGTATTACCTTCCCTGTCAGCTTGTCCTTCACAAAACAACAATTTTCGTCAAACTCAACAAGTATGTTATTGTCAGCAGCCAGTTTAGAAACACTTAATATTTGTGATGTTAGGTACATATAGGACATCATGTAAATTGAGTGACTTAAGTTTTGAAGAATGTGTGGCCACAATTTCCAATTTCTCACCATTACCAACAACTAGTGAATTCTTACCATGGTGCTCAGTCAAGTCTTGAATTTTGCCAGTTTGATGTGTCACATGATTGCTTGCACCACTATCAAAATACCAATCATAGTCTTGGATTGAGTTATGAGAGGCTAGGAAGGCATTGTGAGATCCCTGCTTGTCATTTTCTGCTGAATGATTGGATCTTGAGTAAGTTTTGTCGAACCTGTGAAAACAGTCTATTGCAGTGTGATTACTCTTGCCACAGACATGGCATGGTGTCTTGTATAACCTACCTCTTCCTCTGCCTCCTCTCCAACCTATGAAGGTGGAACCTCTCCAATTATTGTTTGAATTGAACCTGTTGCCTCAGTGGTCAGACTTGTTTACAACATTTGTTGTTGCATTGAGAGTCAGGTTGGTGAGGTTAATCAGTTGCTTAATTCTACTTTCATCAAAGGTTAGCAATTGAGATTGTAAATCCACCCAGATGAATGTAGTTTGATCATATAGTTTTACAACTATGAGATTATATTCCGAATCCAAACCATTTAAGGTTTGAATGATTAGATCAGAAGTTGAAATTGGACTGCCTGCAAGTATGAGTTTGTCAGCAAGGTTCTTCACTTTGATTATATAGTCTTCCATTTTCATTTCTTCTTTTCTGATGCTGTGAAATTCAGACTTGAGATAGATGATTTGAGACCTTGAGTGTGCTCCAGCCAAACTTTGAGCCTCATCCCAAAGTTGTTTGGAGGTCTCACAACGCAACAGTTGTGTTGCAGTTTCAATAGCCATCGAGTTGAGCATCCACCCAAGGAGGCGCTGATCATTGGTTTGCCATTCCTCAAAAGCAGAGTTGTTGTTCTTGTTTGAGTCTGAAGATGTAATAAACTATTCATGACACACTTTTGTTCCCAACAAATATCCATCGAGTTTGCAGCCTCTGACTATAGGTAGAATTAGAGATTTCCATAGGGGATAATTATTTATGTCCAGCTTGACAGATGGAGATGATGGTAGGTCATTCCTGTTGTTTGAGTTGGCAACGGATGCCATGTTTTTAGGTATTGGATCGAGAGCTTTTCAGCTTAAAAGCTCTGATACCAAGACAAAAAGAATAATAATAATAATAATAATAGGTAAATGCTAATAATGATATATAAATATCATTTATATATAAACTAAGAAACTTACAAATATTAAAAAAAAATTCGATCAAGTTAATTTATTTATAATAAATATCACCTTTAAATTTTTAAAAATTTTACATTGAAAGAAAATTTTACAAATTACGCCAGTTATATTCTAGTTAGTTGTGAATTGAGTCACCTTAACTAGACTATGTGCAATTTGATGTTTTTTTGGGTCATTTATTAGCTGCTATACAATATTAATGCTCTTATAGTCGATATTGTTGATGTTGACAATGAAAGAGTAATCTAGTTGTAAGGGTTGGGATGTGGAAAAAGTATTATGAAAGAGCTTCGTGTTTTGATTTTTTACTGTAACAATTTCCTTCTCTCACTAACTATTTACTAATCACTAATATTTACTATAAAAAATATCGATCTTTACATGAATTTGTATCTTTGATAAATTAAGAAATTGATCTCCTTAATTATAATAATTTTTTTACAAAATAATTAAGAATCATTCATAATTAAGATCATTTAAAAGAATAATATTTTAAAGAAATCAACAGGCAATTTAATATATTTTGCGACATAGTAGATTACAAATTTTCAAACAAATTTTTAATAAATATAAATTTAAAATACTTATTTAACCAGTTGCACTTGTAATCATCATAGTAAGTATTGTTCTATAAATTGTACATGCATTTGAAATTTGAAAAGCAATTTAAATTGTTCAAATAACTCACAATTATAGAGTTTGATTTTGATCCAATAGTTAAAACCTCACTATATAGTTTTTACGAATTATTGAAGAAATGATCGTTTCATTTCTTGAATCAGAATGGTTACTATTCTAGTTTAAATACAACATGCATTAGTCTAAGAAATAAATCAGAATTAAATAGGAGAGGTTTATTGTACAAGGTCCTTTGATATTCACTACAGCTATCCTATATAATATAATAAATTAATTACAGAATAACCAGTCAATAAATGACTTATTCTCAGCTACAATTTGGAATCCAACACTTCCCCTCAAGCTGGGCAGTAGATGTCAATAATGCCTAGCTTGGACCTTAAGTTCTCAAAATTAGATTTGCGAAGGGCCTTGGTAAGTACGTCTGTAGTTTGGTTCTTGGAAGGGATGTATTACAACTTGATAATTCCACCATATATCTTTTCTTTTATGAAATGTCTATCTATCTCCACATGTTTCGTTCTATCATGGTGGATTGGATTTTTTCCAATATTGATGGTTGCCTTGTTGTCGCACCAGAGGCTCATGGTGCAATTTGTTGGTATTCCTAATTCCTTAAGCATTTTCTACAACCAAATTCCCTCACAAATGCCATGAGCCATTGCTCTGAAATCAACCTTTAACTACTTCTTGCCACCACCAACTGTTTTTTACTTCTCCAAGTAGTCAAGTTTCCCCACACATATGTGCAATAAAAATATCTTGTCTTGTGTGAGTTAGGTAAATTAGCTTTCCTACCTATCTTTGGTGTCTCTCTTTATTAACTTGGGGACTGCCTTCCTGTTCTACCAATTTAAGGTTAGGTTCCATCGGTGTATCTGCTGGCCTGCACCCTAACATTCATGTTTCTTTCAACAGGTCTAGCATATATTTTCTTTGGGATACGTAGATTCCATGTTTGGAACGAGCAATCTCCATCCCAAGAAAATATTTTAGGTGTCCAGGTCTTTGACCTCAAATGCTTTAGCTAGAAATTTCTTGAGTTCTTCTATCTCTTTGTCATCATTGCATGAGATTATGATGTCATCCACATAAACAATAAATATTGCCACCTTTCCTTCACTATTATGCTTGACAAACATTGTATGGTCGGTTTGGCATTGAGTAAAGTCGCGACCCTTAACAACTCGGGTTAGTCTTTCAAACCATGCCTGTGGGGATTGCTTAATACTGTAAAGTGATTTATGAAGCTTGCATACCTTGCCAATTGTTTGGGGAGTTTCTAGGCCAGGTGGTATTTTCATGTATACCTCTTCTTCGAGTTCACCATTTAGAAAAGAATTCTTGATGTCTAGTTGGTGTAAGGGTCAATCTAGATTTACAACTCAGGAGATAATGACACGAAGGTAACTTAGTTTTGCCATTAGAGCAAATTTTTCTTCATAGTCCACCCCATATGATTGGGTGAACCCCTTTGCCACCAAGCAAGCTTTGTACCTATTGACACTCCCATTAACATTGTGCTTTAGGGAGAAGATCCATTTACACCCAACTGATTTTTTTCCTTCTAAAAGCTCCACAAATTTCCATGTTCCATTTTTGTCCAGTACCTTAATTTCATCTTCCACTATAGCCTTCCATTCAACATGTTGGACAACTTCTTGAACATTTTTTTGGAAGTTTTATGTTATCCAATGAGGTGATTAAGGCCCTGTATTTTTGTGACAGATTTCTATGAGATACATAATTGCCAATTGGATGGTGAGTGCATGATTTCACTGCTTTCCTCACAACAATTGGTAAGTTAAGATCATTCTCATTTAGACCACAATTATCATTAGGCTCAAAAATAATATTACCTGGTAGACCTTTTAAATCTGAATTAAGTTCAGAATTTTGGATTGGCCATGGAGATGCCAACTTTGGTGTAGTAAGGTTGATTTTCAAATAAGGTTACATCCATGGAATGATAGAATTTTTTTGTTTATGGGGCAGTAGCACCTGTATCTCTTCTTATTTGGCGGGTATCCTAAGAATATGCATTTTAGGTGTAAGACCCTTAAAATTAAGAATTAATTCATGGAATTAATGTCAAGGGTATTTTGGGAATTTTTGTAAAATATTTAATATATGTATGTTTTGAGTAAATATATATATATATATAAATATTTATTTTGGAAGATGAATTAAAATTATTGGATGAAGATTAAATTAATTTAATTTCGAGTAATTAAATTAATCGGACCATTAATTAAGGATTAGTGGCTAATTGCAAAAGGATTAAGTGCTGAAAGAATCCAGCATTATTTTATTATTATTTTTGAGGTGGTAGCACTTGAGTACATTCTATAAGTACATGTGATGAGGCAGGGCAGAAATCAGAACTTCACATCTCCCCATTTTGCATGTAACAGTGTTGCATGTAACAGTAACCTCTTTTCCCATTTCTGCCTCCTGTTTTCTTGAAACACGGTTTCACGATTTCGAAATACCAAAGAGAGAGTTCTCAAAAGTACCATTAACTAGAAATACAAACACCAAACCAGAAAACCCCCAGTATTAAAGTTGTTCCTCACGTCATTACGGAACTAGAGAACCCAATTTTGTAGCAGCAAACTCAGGCAGCAGTTTCGCCGTTTTTTTGACGCATACACTTGAGCAGAAGCAGAGCACGCTACAAGGGTAAGGGCACCTTCCAACTTTCTGGTTGCATTAGGGCTGTAAATGCTTGTTGTTTCATTCTGTTTTTGAAGAAAAAACTATTTTGCAATCACATGTTTGAAAAATGAAGATAATGCATTTTTGTGATGTGTAAGGAATCTGTGATGTTGTTGTGTTACTGCAAAGCTGTTTTATTTGTGTGGAAAAGCTGAAAAACGTTTTGGCATGTTATTTTAAATATGATTAAAATGCATGTCATAAAACTGTTTTGGAAAAATGGTTTTAAAATGCAAAAATGCATTCTGGTTTGCTGCTCTGTGATGCTGCATGTTATTCTGAGGTGTGTGGAAGCTGAAATGCTTGTATGTTATTCTGATGTGTTGTGAAAGCTGAAATGCTTGCATATTATTCTGATATTGAGAAAACTGAGATGCTGTGTGTTGTTCTGATGGTTTGAAAGTCTGGATGATTCTGATGATTGATCATTCTGTTTCTGTTTCTGGATGATTTGGTGTTAATGATTTTGATTCTGTTTCTGTTGTAAATGATTCTGGTGATGTTGATGTTTTAAAAAGAAAAGGGATTTTTAATGAGGAAAGTATTGTCTGGAAAAAGTGTTAAATCTGTTTTGATGTTGGTTGTTTGTTTTTAAAAGAAAACAGTTTGAAAAGGGTTGAAATCTCAGGAAAATTTCACTGGTTTTCAAAGGTGTATTCGACTACAATAGGTGTGTATTCGAATACAACCTGTCAAGTTTCTGTTTTTCTCAAGTTTTCAAACTTGTATTCGACTATAGGGGTTTTTGCTTCTGACTTATCATCTGTATTCGACTACGACCCTGTCGTATTCGAATACAGAAGTGAAATTTTAACCCTGTATTCGCATCTGTATTCGACTACAGGCATGCTGTATTCGAATACAGAATGTTGTTTTTCACTAGTTTCAGCTTATGTATTCGAATACAAGTAACCTGTATTCGAATACAGATTCGTGTTTTTTCAGAAGCACTATTTTTAGCTTCTGTATTCGAATACAAGGAAACTGTATTCGAATACAGATTCGTGTTTTCCAGAAAATCAAGTTTTAAACTCTACCTTGTGAATTTTAAAGTGTTGGGAACTTTGAGAAGAATTAAAGTGATTTTAAATGGAGTTCTTGAAATATCTTTGAAGAGGAGAGGATGAAGTATTGAAAACCTTTAAGGATCTGGAAGAAAAGATTGAATTTTTCAAGGTTTTGTCTTCTGTATTCGACTACAGGCATGCTGTATTGGAATACAGAATGTTAAAATTTCAGTTTTTGGCTTCTGTATTTGAATACAAGGGGTCTGTATTCGAATACAGATTCGAATTTTCAGAAATTCCAAGTTTTTAAGAGCATTTTGTAAACCTTGAGTGTTTGGGGGATATTGGGATTGTTGTGATGAATTAAAATGGAACTTTTGGTGATATTTTGAAGTTGTGGTGATGAAGTTTTCCAGACTTTACTGATGTAATGAAAGATGTTGTTTTGTGCACTGAGACTGCCTCTGTATTTGAATACCAGAGGGCTGTATTCGAATACAGAGTGTAATTCTACACTATTTTTGGCCTCTGTATTCGAATACAGAGAAGCTGTATTCGAATACAGATTCGTAAAATTCCAGAAATCCCAGTTTTAAACACTTCAAAGTATTAATGATTAATTGACTGTTTAATCATGATTGAATTTTAAGAGTTTGGGAAAACATTTCAAAGTATTAATGATTAATTGACTGTTTAATCATGATTGTGATGATGTTAATTTTGACTGTGCTGAGATATTTTAAACACGACGAAAAGCATGAATTTTCTGATTTTGCATTCTGTTTCTGGAGAAGTGAAACACTGCATAATCATGCATTGCATAGTCAAGTGGTACCCGCGATGAGCCATAGAGTAATGCGCAACCACGTGCTGATCTGTTGAGCGATTGCACGAGTGCTGGACTGTTGGCGTCTGTACCCTGAAATGCGCAGCCACGTGCTGATCTGTTGAGCGATTGCACGAGTGATGGTCTGTTGAGCGACTGCACTGGTACTGGACTGTTGAGCGGCTGTACCCTGGAATGCACAACCACGTGCTGATTTGTTGAGCGATTGCACGAGTGCTGGACTGTTGAGCGTCTACACTAAGTACTGATCTGTTGAGCGATTGTACTTTGGTATATAGGTGCCGGTCTGTTGAGCGACTGCACTGGTACTGGACTGTTGAGCATCTGTACCCTGAAATGCGCAGCCACGTGCTGATCTATTGAGCGATTGCACGAGTGCTAGTCTGTTGAGCGACCGCACTAGGTACTGATCTGTTGAGCGATTGTACCTTGTTATATGTTAAACATGCTGGACTGTTGAGCGTCTGCACTGGTGCTGATCTGTTGAGCGATTGCACCAGGGTCTTGAGGGTCGTTAATGTCAAACATAATGTACTGGTCTGTTGAGCGACTGCACCTTGGTGATTCCAAGAAAATTGTATACATGAGCATATACATATTGCATTGAGGGATTGACCAGTGGGTCACGTTTGATTATATGATGAATGAGTGGAAATTAAATGTGTGTGAGTACTGTTCCAGAATCTGAATTTCTGAATTAATGATTGTGATTCGCTGAGGTGTTGTTTGTACTTACCACATATTGCATAATAATTGGTTGCTGTTTTTGAAAAGGCATATATGTCATTAAAATTCAAATGAGCATGATTATTTTCCTCATCATCATATGTTATACCATGGTTATAATTGTTGATGTGCAATATATGCTATGTGATTATCTGTTAATTTCGGTCGGTGACCCTTGCTATTATATTGTGGACTTTGGGCTTTGCCCTCAGATGTTACCCAAACCCATGCCACCCGTGGGTACCCGAACGACGGAAACGTCGTTGAACTTCCTTGATCACTATTCCCGTACTGCTTGGGTATTTGACCCCATCTCAAGCAGGGCGACTTACACGGGGTGGTTGGAGAGGACGAGTAGGACTGACGGCGTAGAGGATTTTGTGGAGCGCACTCATGCGAGTATAGATTTTCCCGTGCCTTCCCGTCTGGTATTGGAGGTGCACGAAATTTTCGACGATGCTGAGGAGTCCGTTGGAAGGGTTGAGACGGAGGCCACCGTAGGAGTGGTGACTCCCAACCCGGTGACTGGAGGAGTTGTACATGAGTCCGAGGCAGAAGGGAAGACTGATGAGCCGAAGCTAGTAGCAGCTGAGATTTCGGGTCCGTCTAGGATCTTCAACGATTGTTATGAGATTCCGGCTCCGCCGAAGCGGCCGAGACTATGTATTGATCTGACTTATGAGGAGACCGACCCCTTGCTGTATGATGAGGAGGAGGAGGTCACGTCGAGGCGAGCGGTAGATTCGGAGAGGACTTGCTTGGGATGCGGGGGAAACCCGTGCTACTGTAGCTTTAGCGCATTATCAGTTAGACTTGATGTATTAAGATTTGAGCTGGAAAATGTATTTTGTTTTTATTTTGAAAAAACAATTGTTGTACTATTTATTCCTCACTCTGATATTGACTTTTGGGAATGTTATGACATTATTATCTTCCAAAAATGTTTTATTATTTATCATTAAATTTCCAGAATTAAGTAATTATTTTAATTCCTTTCGAATTAATTTTGGAAAATTCATTTTAAATATTTATTTGAAAAAAAAGAAGAAAAAAAAATGCACCCGCGCTATGTTTTAAACTCGGGGTGTTACATTAGGGATTTGGGCTCCAATTTTCCTTTGTTAGGATGGTTGTCATGCACAAATGCAGTGCAACCAAAGACTTTGGGAGGAATGGATGAAAGGATTTTAGAGTGTGGGTAAATGGATAGAAGGGTTTGGCAAGGGGTTTTGAACTTGAGGGCTTTAAAAGGTATTCTGTTTATTAAATATGATGCTGAAAGGATGGCTTCACCCCAAAATAATTTGGTACATTAGTTGATAACATAAGGACCTAGTAACCTCCATTAGGTGCCTATTTTTCCTCTCGGCAATACCATTTTGTTGTGGTGTGTTCACACAGGCGGTTTGGTGAATTATTCCATGCTTGAGAATGTGAGATTTGAGGGAATGGTGATAGTATTCACGACCATTGTCAGTTTGTAGGACTTGGATTTTGGTTTGGATCATATTGTTGAAGTTCTCAAAGATTTCTCCTACTTTATATTTTTCTTTCATAAGGAACCCGCAAGTAACTCGTATATGATCATTTATAAAGGTCACAAACCATTTTGAACCTGTTATGTTCTTAACACGAGAAGGTCCCCAAACATCACTATGGATTAATGAGAAAGGTTGAGATTGTTTATAAGATTGAAGAGGACAATGGTTGTGTGAGTGTTTGGATAATTGTAGATTTCACATTGAAACAAATTTGAATTTTTATTGAATAGTGAAGGAAACATTTTTTCAAGGTACATAAAGTTTGGATGTCCTAAATGATAGTGCCATAGCATGACAACTTTCTCTAGGTTTTCACCACTTGATGCAACAACATAGACTGAATTATTTCTTCTCTTCTTGAATTCACTAGCTTGAAAGAAGTAGAGGCCTGCACATTCCTCAGCATTGCCAATCTTCCTTCCTCAATCTAGATCCTGAAATTCATAGGTGAGGCAAGAATTTAGTGAAACAATTTAGATCTTGAATCAATTTACTTATGGAAAAAAGGTTGCAATTCAACTTTGGAACATAAAGAACTGTGTTAAAAGTAATGTCCTTGGAGATGATTACTGAGCCTTTACCAATCACTTTTGTTTTTGTGTCATATGCTATTCGCACCATCGAATTGTCATTACATGGGGAATATTCATCAAATATAGTGATATCCCTAGTCATATGGTCCGAGGCTCTAGAGTCGACAATCCATGAGTTAGATATTCCCTTGTCAACAAAATAAACACATGAGGAATTACCTTTTTAGGCCAAGGCAACAATTAAGTACGTGCTAGTGTTTTGAAGGGATTGTTGTAGCAATTTTTGCAACATCTCCATTTGTTCCTTGCTGAATGGACTTGGTTCAGGTGTTGGGGCTGCCAACACTTTGCCTTCTTCTGATGTGGTAGCATGGGTGCAAATGTCCCTGTTCCTAGATGGTTTCCAGTCTGCTGGTTTTCCATGAATGACCCAACATGTTTCTTTGGTGTGGCCTGATTTTTTGCAGTGATCACACCATCCTTTAGATTTTTTGTAGTCTCCTTTCACAACAAAGGTTGAATCTTCATTAATGGAGCTTTGATCCATGAATTTCCTTTGGCTCTCTTCTCTACTCACTTATGAAAATACTTCTATGATTTTGGGCAGAGGTTTGGTTCCAAGGACTCTTCCTCTTATATCACCTAGATTCTTGTTCAGGCCAAGGAGGAACTAGTATATTCGGTCTTTCTCCACCAGTTTTTTGTACTGTTTGCTGTTTTCAGGGCATTTCTATACCATATCCTCATAGATATCCAACTGTTGCCAGAAACGGGCGAGGGTATGGTAGTAACCAGTGACTATTGTGTCTCCTTGTGGCAGGTCATGTAGGAGACTTTTGATCTCAAATATGGCAGAAGTGTTATCATTATATGAGTATGTCTCCTTGGCAGCGCTCCAGATCTTAGATGCAGTGCTATAATACATGAAGTTTTCTCCTGGTTCAGTGGTCATTGAGTTCAATGTCATGACTAAGTTGTTCTCTAGCTTCCACTTTGGGTAATCGGGGTCCTTTTTCTCTGGATCTTTAGCATCATCAGAGATGTAATCTTCCTTCCCTTTTCCTTGAAGGAAGATTTGGACAGTTCTTGCCCATTGGGTGTAGTTTTGACCATTTAAATTGTAGTCAGTGATGGATATAATGGTGTTTTCGGTCAGACTGATAATTGTGGAAGTTCCAGCTGCCATTTTAGTTTTTGGGTCTGTGACTGAACTACTTTCTTCAGCCATGGAATAATGGTGTTTTTCACTTGGACCATGTTTGCTCTTATACCATGTGAACTATTGAGGAAATGATTGTTTCAGTTCTTGATTCAGAATTGTTACAATTCTAGATTAAATACAACATGCCCTAGTCTAAGAAATAAATCATAATTAAATAGGAGACATTTATCGTACAAGGTCCTTTGATGTTCACTACAACTGTCCTATATAGTATAATAAATTAATTACAGAATAACCAATTAATAAATGACTTATTCTAAGCCACAATTTAGAATCCAACACTTTTAATCGTTCAAACGAAAATTTTATCATCGAAATTATTAGTTATGATATTTTAGATGAATTTCAAAATATTTGCAACACAATTTTAAGTTCTTATTATAAAATGTTTGTCTTTCATGTCTAAACTAATATAATATTTTATCATTTGCTCCATAGTGCTCAAATCTTTACTGAACTAATTGATTGATCTATAATTATATAAACAATAATGAATCATAAAAGATTCTGTAGGAGACTCAAAGGTTTGCCATGTAGATTATAAGATATTTCAACCATGGTATTTTTTGCATCAACTATTAAGACATCTTCCAGATTCTTCAACAAGATAGATCTTCCAAGTTCATCCTGTATTTAAACTTTGACATGCTCCACTTAAAAAAAAAAAACTCCAAGTAATATTAGATGTGAAGTTTCCAATGATCCAATTACTTTCCTTTTTGTTCTTTTAATTTTTTTGCTTTTCAAACTAGCTATTCCTTTTTCTTTCATTGAAGATGCAGTACATTTTCTCTTCAACAAATTTAACTTTAATATGATATATTACAAAGTAAAAAAACAAACTGTCAGCCCTCCAAAATTAGGACGCTTGGCGATCACCCATCCCAACCATGCTTAGGAAAAGAAATCAAGATATAAGCTTGCGCTTTCTAATTAGTTCTGATTTTTGTTGCAGCACGACGCGAGCTAAACCTTGTTTCCCTTCTCTATTCAGCCCATAAAAAACTGTTCTAAAGTTAATAGTACTTGGAACAATCCCACTCTCCAACATTTCAGAAATAAGTCTCATTGCTTCTTCAGATCTTCCATCTTTACACAAACAAGAAAGGAACATTGAATATGTTTTAAAATCAGGAAATGGTCCTTTAAATTTCATACGGTAGAACACATTCCATGCATCATTAGGCCTCCCCATGTTCATGTATCCACGTATAAGCGTCGAATATGTAACAACATTTGGTTCATAACCTGATTTTTGCATTTCATCATAAGTCTCAATAGCTTTTTCTATCCTTTTCTCTTTAAAGAAATGAACTATTAAAGATGTGTAAACATGAATGGTAGGTGTTATTCCCTCTTGTTTCATGCCATGCACTTTGGCTAGTGCTTCTTCTAATTTACCCTTGTGTAATAAACCATGAACAATGCTTCCATATGTTAACTTTTCTACAATCGATTTCTCTGCTCCAACCTCGTCAATTAATGCTAATGCGTCTTCAACTTTTCCAGCTCTACAAAGAGCCCTGATAAACAAGGAGTAGCTAAGAGGAACTGTGTAGCCAAATCTTTGAAGTGAATCTATGCATTTTCTAGCCTCTAAGATTCTTCCAACTTCACATAAACAACCAAGGTAAGTTTCAATCAATTCTTTGTCAGGGACATGTCCTGAACTAATCATCTCACTGTATGTTTTGAGAGCATCATCAACTTTCCTTCCTTTCCTACCACATAAGGCGATGATCAGATACTTGTATGTACTCCTACTCGGGCTATTACCGTCGGCTTTCATTTCATTGAAACAATTCATGGCTATCTCTGTTAGACCTGTTCGGCCGTAAAGCATTATCATGATTGTCCATGTTTCTGATGTTATTGGATAACCATTTCTTCTCATTTCATAGAACAGGCTGCGCATGTGCTTGAAATCTTTTCCTTGGCCTGCAATTTTGATTGCAATGTTGTATGATTCTGCAGTGTGTCTGTAGCCGGGTTGCTTTCCTACCCATGAAAAAAAATTTAGCACGGTGTTGCCATGCATACAGCAGATTTGCAATATCTCCATAACAAATTCTGGTGTGAACTGAATGCTGCTTTTTTCCAGTTTTTCTTGGATTGAAGACCAATCTAGAGAAGATGAAAGAATCTTACAGATATCGCCAACATATTGGTCACTGTAAGTCTTAAGAATTGGATGTAGTAACGAGCAATCTACCTTCTCTGACTTTGATTGGCCGACTCCTGTATCTTCTTCCACCTTATTTCTCAATGACAATTGTTTTTCCAACTTGTTGAAATTTTCAGGATCGAGTTTCGATGCTGTATGCATCTGCTGAACTTTCTCTTTTAAAGCAAGCTCTCCCTTGTTTTCCATGTAAGTTATAACCCAATCGAATACTTCATCTTTGATTACAATCTTAGAACCCTGCATTTCATACAACACTTTGACAATGTCATCAGTCCTTGGAGCCTTGCAAAGCTCCTTAATAAATACCGAATAGGATTTCCATGTAGGCTTGATGCCTTGGGATTCCATACTCTTGAAAACTTTCCATGCTTCGGATATACGATTGTGCGAAACATGACCTGCAACCATGGCTGTTATAGCCACAATATCAGGTTTAATTCCTTTTCCTAGCATCTCATCATACAGCATGCAAGCTTCTTCATACCTACTCAACCTAAAAAGATGCTGAATCAGTTCTGTATATGTGGAAATCATAGGCACATAACTGGATTCTTTCATGCTTTGAAACAAATCAAGTGCCGTGAGAACATCATTTCTCCTCAAATACCCGCTTATGATAATCCCATGAATATTCCCATCAACAATATCCCTTCTCTTCATAATTTCAACGATCTCTAAAGCATCTGAAATCCTGCCAGCCTTACACAGCCCTCTCACCAAGGTCTCAAAATATTCAGGTTCAAGAACTACATCTTTATATTTAAGGTTGCGAATCAATTCCAAAGCCTCTTTAATCCTCCCAGAAATACAAAAGCTCTTCAGCATACATCCAAGAATACTGTTTTCCGGCATCAGACACAACCGTGTCATGTCATTTCCGAGCAAACTAACAGCTTCAACATCTCCTGATTTTGCCAAACAGTTCATAAGCATCTTATACAACCTCACATCATCAAGTGCAATGTCTTTCCGGACCATATCTTTATAGAACTCCATAGCAATATCACCCTTACCTGAAATGCAAAGCAAACGAATCACCGTTCTAAACGAAACTGCATCAGGTTCACAGCCACACTTTTGCATATTTTCAAAAGCCAACAAAGCTTCACTGATTTTCTTAACCTTCCCATAGTGAGATACGAGAATGGTCCACGTATTAACATCCTTTTGAACTCCACACTCATCCATTTCCTCCACCAACTTCTTCACCAACCCAAACTCCTTAGCTTCTCCAGCAATGCACAGCATGGTATTATAAGTCTGTGTCGTGTGACTGAAACCATCCTTAATCTTCAACCAATTGAAAACCCTCAAAGCCAAACACGGCATTTTGAAGCACCTTTTCAAAACTCTGTCAAAAACCTCAACATTCAACTCATCATAACCCATTTTCTCTAACTGCTCTTCGACAGAAATAGAACCATTTTCAGCTCGAATTATTTCGGTAATCTCACCCACCAT
Organism: Cicer cuneatum; assembly: GCA_037974295.1. Classification (NCBI taxonomy): domain Eukaryota; kingdom Viridiplantae; phylum Streptophyta; class Magnoliopsida; order Fabales; family Fabaceae; genus Cicer; species Cicer cuneatum. The sequence goes on from JBBPBO010000001.1 coordinate 31,853,432, forward strand.
TCGGCGCATATCTTCTTCTCCCATTTGAACCAATTGGGTATCTTCCAAAACGGGAAAGTTTTCGTCTTTATCAAGTACAACACTCTCTGCGGCATTTTCACAAACAAATTTGGTGCAATCATGTTGATCCTTAAAACCAACCTTGGTGTTGCGAATTTCGAGGGGAAACAAAAACCCAGATGGGGAATGATCATGGATTACGTTATCAGCACCTAAAATCTCAGTGATCTCGTTGAAAAGTGCACGAGATGGTTCAGTGTCTGAGTTGGAAAGTTGTTGTATTGCTTTGTAAGGGTGTGAAAGTTTTGATGAATTGGAGGAAGTAGAAAGATGAAAAATATGATGAGATTGTGAAGGGAAATAGGAATCAAAGGATCGGAGTTTGTTTAATGCTCTCATGGTGCCTTCTGCAAATTTGAACATTCACAAAAGCTAAGGACGAAACGAACAGGATGACAGGTAATTGACAAATATTTCAAATGGAAATACATAAATAAATATAGTTTAATATTACAAACCATGTAGCATCAGTAGCGCCCGTGGCCTAATGGATAAGGCGTTTGACTTCTAATCAAGCGATTGTGGGTTCGAGTCCCATCGGGCGTGTCCTTTTGAACCTTAACTTTTGTTCTGACTCTGATGGCTCCAAAATTCCTATATCCCAATAACAAAATGAACCAGTTGAAATTATTAGCTTCAATAGTTAATTGGTGAATTCGTATGTTTTATTATTATTTCAAATTTGTAAAACACATTTTTTATTTTTAAAAATATATTTCTATTTTATTACATCATTTAATTATAAAAAACATAAAAAAAAAATTTTCATCTCATCTTGTTCTTCTTCTCTTCATGATTAATCTACAAACTATACATGGACCAAAATGAATGGCGAAGAGGAAATTTGACTTATCAAGAGTTTATGTTTCTAAACTCATGTTCTTGAGTTCTCATTGGATTAGGGATTAAAATAACAATGTGTATTTTTTTTATGTTGTTTATAATTAAATGATGTGATAAAATACGAAATATGTTTTACAAATTTGGAATAATAATAATATAATGTAATTAATCCATATTAAATCTTCCACGTCATCTATTTTTTTGACATATCTTTAAAAAATCACACTTCTTCAAATTTTAGACTAAAATTCTGTTTGAGAGACCAAAACTAGAGACAAATAAAATGAAGGATTATTTTTATGATTCAATCAAAATAAGAGGACAAAAACTACAATTAAACATATAATATATAATACAATGTACTTGAAATCTTGTATATGATGTCAACTTTTGTATAAAAAAAACATTTTTTTAATCAAATCCTAAACTTTTTTAATGAAAGAATCAAATCATAAACATATACACTAAATATTCATATAGAATATAAATACGTGAACAAAAGAATAAAATATCACCGGCTACAGCCGGCACGGTTTAGCATGTCGTTGGAATAATTATAGGGATTGCACGTAGCAACAAACAACTGCATCACAAATGAAATCAAATCTAAACCGTCCACTACACTTGTCCCGTCATCATATCCGTCCGATTTTCCAAATGTAATATAACGCGTTTTCACCAAATTTTGTTACATTCTTTCTAACAGAAAAAACGGTATAACCCCCTGTCTTTTTTCTTTTCCCTCATTCTCTTCCTTTTTCTACCTTAACAATCACTTTTGATTCTATCACATTAAGGTTTATTTCCCTTTTCCCATTTTCAATTCCCTCGAAAGTTTCCACCTTTGTTTCCATCTTCATAATTAATCACGTTTTTCTCTCCTTAATTTGGGTTCCTTGAAGTTGGTTCAATAATTGGTTCTTCCCATTAATTCCAAATATAATTTCAACATTTCCGCAAATTTACATAAATCTTTGATACCCCTTTTCACCACACTTGCATGTTCGTGATTTATTACCGCCTTTTGTGCAATGATCAATTGCATTGCACCATCAAGCTCATAAGGTAATCACACATTTGCTTCCAATTTTTTTTTTTTTTTTTACTTTTTTAGGTTTTTCCATTTGAAGAGAAAAACAAAATTGGGTTTTTGTCATTTTGGGTTTGTAGGGTTTTATGTTTTCTAGGGTTGTCAAATAGCGACTATAGCATTGTTATAGCGGAACGGAGTTAAAACAATCTGTTATTGGTCCACGATACGCAATTTAGCTTAAAGTGTTGTCAAATAGCCGGTCATATATAATAGTGCTATCTAAGAAGCTTTGACATAGATACTAGGCATATCATTAACGCCGACATGCAGACACCAATAATAATTTTATAAAATGAAGTAATTGAATGCAACTAACTCTACATATGTCCGTTTAGTGTTGGTGTCAAGTGTCATACATTACACATGCCTTACATATGAAGTGTTGGTGTCAAGTGTCATACATTACACATGCCTTACATATGAAGTGTTGGCGCTACATAAGGCGCTATAGCTCTACAACATAGTGAAATTTGTGCAAACTGCTATTTTCCATGCTATTGTCCATGATCCGCAATTGACAACATTATTGTTTACATGTTTCTTGTTTGCTATATTATAATAGATGCTTGGGATAGGGAGAAAATAGTGTTAGATGGGAAACAACTGTGTTGGATCGAGAACTTCTTCAAAAGATGGATCATCTCCCTCTACACATCCAAGTCCGTTGTGTTGGCTACGTGGATCAAAGAAAGATACTTCTCATGCACACAAAACCAATCCAAAAGAAACTGTTCAAAACAAGCCACCACATGTAGTGAAAATTGAAATGGAAGATGCAAAATCACCTCAACAAAAACCAAAAGTGAATGAAGTTGTTGTAGCTGCTAGTGCTACACCTGCAAAACCAAAGAGACCACACAATGTGAAGAGACTAGCAAGTGCAGGACTCAAAACAGATTCAGTTTTGCAGCGAAAAACGATTAGTCTTAAGGAGTTTTATACTTTGGGAGCAAAACTTGGACAAGGACAATTTGGAACTACGTTTCTTTGTGTTGAGAAGGCTACTGGGAAAGAGTATGCATGCAAGTCAATCATGAAGAGGAAATTGTTGACGGACGAGGATGTCGAAGATGTTAGGAGGGAGATTCAGATTATGCATCACTTAGCCGGGAGTTCGAATGTGATTTCAATTAAGGAAGCTTCTGAGGACGCTGTTGCGGTTCATGTTATTATGGAGTTGTGTTCTGGGGGTGAACTTTTCGATAGGATTGTGGAAAGAGGACATTATACAGAAAGAAAAGCAGCTAAACTTGCAAGGACTATAGTTGGTGTTATTCAGTCATGTCACTCTCTTGGAGTAATGCATCGCGATCTTAAGCCGGAGAATTTTCTTTTTGTTAATCAGCAGGAAGATTCTCCTCTTAAGGCAATTGATTTTGGACTATCTGCGTTTTTTAAACCAGGTTTGTCCAAATGTTAATTCCTTTTTATCTTCAATTGTTTGTTTTGCAAATCATATAAAAAAAAAATTTGCCTTCTATCTTCAATTGTGAACAAGAAAGCTACTTTTGGGTTAAACAAAAGTCACTTTTTTGATGAAAAAAATACTTGTCATTGTATTTCTTAAGAGGCTTGATTTATTGTCCAATGTCACCCATGTTGTATTGATGCAAGCTTCCCTGATTATAATTCATTTGACCTATGAAGCACCAGAAACAGATACTATATACAACATTGACATTGCTAATAATTTAAAAAAATGAATTAATTGATTGTAATCCAATGTGTCAGTGTCATGTCAGACACCAAACACGCCTTTGATCATAATGTCGGTGCTATACAGAGCATTTGACATTACATGAAGGTAATATCTGCAAAGGTAATTGTCATGACATTTGTTTCTAACATTCTAACTCATTATTTTACAGGTGACATTTTCAATGATGTAGTAGGAAGTCCTTATTACGTTGCTCCCGAAGTTCTACGCAAGCGATATGGCCCAGAAGCAGACGTGTGGAGTGCCGGTGTCATCTTGTACATTCTCTTATGTGGGGTACCTCCATTTTGGGGAGGTAAGAGTTCTTAACAGATCAATCCAGTTATATTCGAATGTAGCTATTTGCTTAATTTATATTTCCTTCACTTAGTCTAAAAATTTAACGTTTATCTCGATCCTTTGGTAATAGAATCGGAGCAACAGATATTTGAGGCCATTTTGCATAGTGATCTTGATTTCTTATCAGATCCATGGCCTAGTATCTCTGAAAGTGCAAAAGATCTGGTGAAGAAGATGCTCATCAGAGATCCTAGTAAACGGTTATCAGCTTTTGACGTTCTTCGTAAGTTTATCCAAAATTATCCCATTGGGATCAATGGTAGTGAAACAAAAGTTATTAGGCACCATAGACTTAATTTCGTACCACATTTGGGATGCATGTGATTTAATTACTATCATATATTTCCATAGCATAGTCTTATTTCTTTGTCAAGTTTCAGTATTTTCCATCAATACACCTTAACACATACAATGAAATTCTTTTACTAAAGTTACTCATTCAACGAAATTTTCATCAATCACTCAAATTTGTACGGCTAAACATTATATCATTGTTGATGATGATGATTTGATTCGTTGCAGGTCACCCTTGGATCCAGGTTGACGGAGCAGCTCCAGACAAGCCTCTCGATTCTGCAGTTTTGAGTCGCATGAAGCAGTTTACTGCAATGAACAAGCTCAAGAAAATGGCTCTTAGAGTAAGTTATTTTCCGTCACACTAAAGTATTTATTTTGTCTCTCTTTGATGATTGATAACGAATATTTAGTGTAATTTTGATGTTGTGTGCAGGTTATTGCAGAGAATCTCTCTGAAGATGAAATTGCTGGATTGAAAGAAATGTTTAAGATGATTGACACAGACAATAGTGGTCACATTACTTTTGAAGAACTCAAGATTGGACTCAAAAAATTTGGTGCCAATCTCAATGAGTCTGAAATTTACGATCTAATGCAGGCCGTAAGTATTAGTTCAAAATCATCTTTATTTCATTAACTTTATAAAACCTTCATTAATTATAGTTGTTAACTTCTGTGATATGTTCTTATTTATATACCGGTTCATGTTCTTATAATTTCATTAGAAACACTTGGTTATGATACCAATTATATAGAATTCGATTGCATATAGGAAAGGTAACATTGTTGATTTTGGTGCTACATTAATTTGATGGATGAATTCCAATTTTTGTTTCGGATTTCAGGCAGATGTTGATAATAGTGGCACAATTGACTATGGAGAATTCATAGCTGCAACATTGCATTTAAACAAAGTTGATAGGGAAGATCATTTACTTGCAGCTTTCTCATATTTTGATAAAGATGGAAGTGGTTATATCACTCAAGATGAGCTTCAAAAAGCTTGTGAAGAATTTGGCCTAGGTGATGTTCCGCTGGAAGAAATGATTCGAGATGCCGATCAAGATAATGTGAGTATATACTTTACAATACAGTCATATATATATATAGTTAACATCTGTTAGACACCAGACATTAAGCTTAAGATATCATGTCATTTAATAGTACACATTTACTTTATTTTAAATATCATATTGTAATTAAATCAAGGTAATCCGATAAAATATCAAATAATTTTAGAATTTTATATATTTAAAAAGAACTTTTAATTCAACAGTTAGTTTTAAAATTCTAATTCTACATAGAGTTATTGTGGGTGTAATTATGCTATGTTTGACACCTGATGTCAAACAGTTCCTAATTCATATAGTACATACTTTAACCTTGAGATTGATGATAAAATAAATTTTTAGATTGATAAGTTTGTTAAGTTGTATGTGTTTGTTGTTTCAGGATGGAAGAATAGACTACAATGAATTTGTAGCTATGATGCAAAGAGGGAATGCAGAAATGGGTAAAAGGGGTCGAAAGGGTAGCACTAGTTTTAGTATTGGTTTTAGGGAGGCACTACCTGTGTGTTAATGTAAAGAAAAAATATATATTATATACAGTGGATGAGTTTCTCTTAATTTTTGTACTATAGCATTTTCTCTAAACTGTATTGAAACTATGTCTCTTATTTCATGTTGTTGATAGGTATATTTAATCGGTGCATTTTGCTATCTTATCCTAAATTTTAATAACATTCAGCCAGACCAACATTTACTACAGAAAACTAATTGTATTTTCCTATAGTATTGTAATAAAAGAATTCAATTAAAGTTTAACATGAAGTAGTGACTAGACTATATAGTTGATAATGATGGATATTTATCATTTCAAAGTAGTCTATGTGTTCATGAAGGTCTCCAGTTTGGTCATAGGACTTGAGTAGATGTACTTGTTTCAAGGCATTTGAGATACCATTATCTTGTCGCGGAATGGTACGAAGATCAATGTTGTGAGACGTGTTATCCGAAGAAAATAATATTTATGTTAAAAAATTGAAAAAAAAAATAATTATTAATTGTAACAATGTTAATCAATTGCGATGAATTGTAGTTTGTGTGGCTTGGTATATGTTAATCAATTGTGATGAATTTTGACTAAATCTAAGATAACATATATTAATATATATGTTAATTAATATAAATATTGTGTTGTATGTTGTTGTAATTATAAGTTTTATAATCGGTATATTTTATGAGTTGAATTGTAGTTGTTAGGTTATTGTTGTTGAATATGTTTGAGTCTAAAATGTGAAGGTGATATGTTAGATGTGCATCTTTTCTTGTTACATTAATTAAATTAACCAAATAACATGCATCATATAGATTGATGTGCGTAGATGAACTAAAATTTATTTTACCAATTTTTTTAATTATTAAAATTGTATTTTTTTTTATTAAGATTAATTTTTAATATTAGAACACGACCTCCAAAATCTTAAGACGACCCTAAACCAAATACATCAATCTTTCTAGATCAAATTATAATTTAGATAAATAATTTATAAAAAGTTTACAAAAACAACTACTATAATTATAAAATAAAATAAATTTTCTAACTAATTTTTAATTATTAAAAATGTCAACCAAAATTTGATCTACTATCTTCCTCCAATATATCTTTTGTAAATTTACAACTTAAAATTTTTAAACACAATACAATATTTTTTTTTTATTTATCAATTAAAATTTTAAAAATTTAACTACAATGTTTCAGTTTAAGATCCGCCCGTAGCATGGTATAACAAACCTCCAACAAGTATAGATAAAATATAAAATTATAATATAGAAATTAGCAAGAAATTTTGAATGAATACACACATAATGAAACAATAGCATGTGATTGTTGAATTTAAATCATCAATTTAAATTTTTCTTAATCAAATAAATGAAATATTACTTACTACTAAACAAAAATTACAATTTTAGTACCCCTTAAAAGTAGGTCCCCATACGGTCTTTCATTTTTCGCTCATGCTCAATACCACCCTTGAGTTGATGGTTCTTTTTGTTCATGCATCGGTATGCCTCTTAAACAATTTTTCTTTGCCAAAAAAAAGTTAAATAAAATAAAGATTTTTCATGAGAATTTTATTTGTTGTGCTTTGAAGTTGTTCTTCCTTTTTTCTGAGACCACGCTTAGTGTTTACACGAAAGTGGAGGTATGAATGTATGGTCATATCTTTGGTGGTTGGGTTGAGCCTGTTGGTCAATTATAGGAGGGTCATGAGTTATGGCAAACTAATTAGTGTTATTTGGTTGGCCAATTAATCAACACTAATTATTTAATTAAGTGGGGTATTTGATTAACCGATTAGGAGTAATATATATCTTGTTGATTACTCAATTTTGACTTGAAATATGTGATTGTTTTGGTCAATCCGTTCAAACTTCGTAATGAAATACACCTTTTTTTTTCTCCCTATATTATTAATATTTGAAATTGGAGAGAATACTACTTAATTTTAAAATATAAGTAAAAATAAATCAACAAAAGTCAATGTATTTTTTTACTTAAAAATGTCGATGTATTTAATTCAAATTTTAAATAAACACATTAATTTTTTATCAATTTGTTTTTATATTTTAGGCGGAGAGAGTAACAATTCCTTTGAATGTTATGAATCACACAATAATATAGATTAAGATCAATCTCATGAAAAGAAAAGAAAAAACGCGTAAGCTTGATAGAGGATGAAATTCATAAGGTTTCATATTGAATAAAAGATAAACAAAATGGATATAATGATGAAGTACTCGTATTGAGTACTTATTTGATACCAGTATGTGTACTGTATTTATGGGTACTCTGTTTTTCTTTATTACTTTATTGTGAGTAAAATTATCGATTTTCTTATATATTTATATAATATTATTTATGTATGTGAGTTTATTTGTTGGTGTAATCGACACACTTTATAATTTTTAAACTTTTAATGTAATTTTGTATTGTAAATTGAACAATTTAACTCTCTCAATTAAATTATATTAAGAAATCATGTTTTTATTGACGTACTCGTACCTTCTATTTTTTTTTTTAAAATACTTTGTCGCATATCCATATAAATACTCGGTATGATACCCGTACTTGTACCTATACATTGTAGGTTTTATACATATAAAAAAACTAACTACTGTGGAGAAACTAACTATTAAACTAAAATATAACTAACTCTAATAAACTAATTGAAACTTTAACTAACATAAATTTCTAACATATGTTAGGAACTTATTTACCAATTAGTCCTACAAGTCATGTTTAATGTTTTTATCATAAATTATATTGCAAAAGCTAAATAGTCAAACAAACATGTTATTAACATAAAAAACAAATGCAAAATCTTGAAAAATTTATGATTTAGGTCATGTTGATTTACCAAGATATTATGAATACCTAAATTGATGAGTTGATAATTTTTCGACGGCAATCATAAAACACATAGAAAGAGAGACATGCAACGAGCACCCATTGGCTTCTGATTCTTCTTCAAAGCACTTTTCAGATGGGGAGAAGAGACAATATCCAATATGTCTGATATATTGAGGATCATGGCATATGTATAGAGTATGGCCAATTAGGATTCTCATTATTCTAAAATGGGTCATCTGTGACATTCACTCATATTTGAGCCCACAATGACACCACAGTAAGACTCTCCGATGAGACTGTCTCTCTAATCCTTGAATCCAATATTGCAAACAATGATGGTTTCATGGTTTCTTGTGTGCAAAGAACTCAGTAGCAAGAAAAAGTTTGGCATTTGTTCCTCCCTCTAGAATAAAATTAGGCAATGGCGGAGACATGATCGAAGATGTTATCTTTGATGATGAGGGAAACATAAAACCAACGAAAAGTCGAGGACCAAGGAACCATGGTGTTGATTTTGATGTTGGTGGTGTCAATTTCAAGAGTCTTGTTGTTTCTTGATATTTGACCTAATCAACAATGCTGAAAATGATTGTGCATTCATTGTTCCCCATGAGTGCAAAATTATTAGTTGAACCATTAAGAGCGGTTTCTTATTGTGATTGAAAATTCTTGCAACATTGTTCGTTGTAGTGCTTGTTGTAAATGTTTCTTGCAACGAAGGAAAAGTATGAATCGGTGAAAATAAGTTTGGAGGTATTGTTCTCGTTGATTGCACATTCAAAAACATAAATTTCATCTTCATGATATAAATCATAGTCACATTGATCTTCATCCATGTCGTTTGTGTAAGTATGTCATAAATTTGAAATTATACAATTTGAGACTTGTTATATCATATTAGAAATCATATGATTAAAAGGATTTAGATTAATCTTATAAGAAAAATAAACATGAAAGTTAGCTTGATGAAGGATAAAATGAAGGTGCATAAATATGAGAAGGTGGATTAAATTTTATTTTTCATTATTAAAAACTTCGTTTCCAAAATTTAGTTCGGGATACTAGAACAGATATAACAAAACAGAGACAACAATAAAACAAACTATTCGGGCAGAGGAAAAAAAACCAGTATTTATATTGGTTCACTACCAATGTGGCAACTACGTCTACTCCCCTCACACAGAACGATTTATCCACTAATTCAGAACATGAATTACCAAATCTGACCCTACAAGTCAGTCTTCTCAACTTCTAACTTGAAACCTATTGACCATTGAGGCACTACAACACCTTGACCCTACAAGTCAAGCCTTCTCAACTTCCAACTTGAAAAACCTACAAGTTGTTGAGGCAAAATAGCCATTACCGGGCTGAGTTACAAAAAGGTGAAACTTGGTTCTATGTTGCTTCTTTTAAGCAGAATGATTACAATGAATCACACACTTAAAATAGAGCACCAAACAATAAGTAATATAAATTGAATGAGTGTCTTTGCTTCGAAATTGAAACCTTGAAACTGAATGCTTAGAGGATTTTTTGCGTTCTAAGGTTTTTTGAGTTGTTGTCTTGTGTATTCTTCTTCAAAATTGATCCCTTTATATAGCATGAATTAGATTTCAATATTGTCCTAAACAAATTATGAGTATAACCTCCTTGCACAAGGTCAACAAAGATCTTTATAAAAAATAAACATTGATAGATACGGTTTGAGAATATGACCGTTGAAGCTTGATTAATTCCAAAACGAATCTTTAACTAAATCTTCTAGAATGATTATGTGTGAGAATGTCTAGATAGCGCTTGAAAATAATTCTCCTTGAATCTTCTGAGTTTATCTTCCTTGCACGAGATCAACAGAGATTTTTGCAAAAAATATATTTTAATAGATACAGTTTGAGAATATGATTGTTGTAGCTTGATTAATTCCAAAATGAATCCTCAACCAAATCTTTTGGAATAATTATGTGCGAAAATTTTCAAATAGTGCTTGAAAATAATTCTCCTTGAATCTTCGGAGCGTATCTTCCTTGTTCGAGGTCAACAAAGATCTTCATAAAAAATAAATCTTGATAGATACAGTTTTAGAATATGACTGTTGAAGCTTGATTAACTCCAAAAAAAAATCTTCAACCAAATCTTCTAGAATGATTATGTGCGACAATGTCCAGATAACGCTTGAAAATAATTCTCCATGAATCTTCTTTCACACGTTTGTTTAAGAGTAGTGGGAACATATCACAATTTGTTCTTGGACCTTCAAATCATGAAAGAGCTCAGTCGCCATCAAAATGTTGACTTTCCATCTAAGTCATTGACTTTCTTCATCAGAATATAACTAGATCATCGGAGTCAGATGTTGTATTGCTTGGTTTAGGTAGTTAGAGGCAGAGGCATAACTGCATGACTTAGAATTAGTGGCATGGGCAATGTCACCTTGTTATATCTTTAGAGAATGTTGCGTATCAAATGAACATCTTGGAACAAGTTGTAGTCTTCAGAGCGAACAAACATGAGTTTCAGAGGCAACTAAATGTAGTAGGCGCTTCAGAGACATGCTTCAAACTTTGGAGGCATGCTTCAATCTTCAGAGGCAGACGCGCAGAAGCTTCAGAGGCGCACTGGGCAAACACTTTAGAGGCAGATGCGCGCACACAACAGTGTGTGTAATAACCAGAGTCTGAACGTTGTGTTGACTTCACTTGATTTTGATGTCTTTGTTTCCTCTGACATCTTCACTTCCTCTAATATCTTCCTCTGATATCATTTCCTCCGTTTCTTGGTTCAATTTACTACACACTTAATAAAATCATTAATGCAATAAGTTATTTTTACAAAGTACCTTTATTATCATCAAAACATAATGAGAGAATTGTTCCTAGAACCAACTTATTTCCAATATAAAACTCATAAAATTTTATATCGTATAAAAGATTAAGAACCTATATCAAACACTAAAAAAATAAGTTAAGTTTATATTGGATTTTGCCTATGTCTTGGCAACAAAAGAGAATTAAAATTCTTAAATTATTGCTAGCACAGAACACACCCAATATAAACCTTATTTCTCCTTTTTGTTAATTAGTTGATGTGGGTCCACTTAAGAGGGAACCACCAAAGAGGATAATCTACATTTTTTTTCTCTAATTTCTTGTAAATTGGAGAAATTTTGTTTCTACGGCCTAAAGCATTGTTATTGTGTTTAGGTTATTTATTCCCAAGAAAGGATTTCCAATTTTTTTTATGGGTGTCATATTGGTAAGATGTAGTTCAATTCATAAATGTTGATATTATTAAATTGAAATTTGAATATCATGTTTCGGGTTCAAACTTGAGACCTCACAATTGCATATGTGCGAGTTTAATTGCAGTTTTGGTTCTTCTATTTTCACTAAATTTGTGAAATTGGTCCACCTATTTTAAAATCAAACAGTTTTTGTTCATCTCTTTGATTTTATAATTAAAAAATTATGATATGACATTTTTAAACAATGTGACATATGATACAATGATATTGAATAATTAATACATATAGAATTGCAATAAAAACCTCTAAAATTGTCGGTTTCAATTTTTAAAATTATTTATTTTTGTAATTTAATTAATAATATATAAACAATTCATGCATCTAGATTGTTCTAGGCCACAAAATTATATATCATGTCATTTAAAATATGTTTAATTACTATTCTTTTAGTTAAAAAATCTAAATAAATAACCAAAACTGTTTGAATTTTAAAATAAAGAGATCTATTTAATAAATTTGTAAAAATAAGAGATCAAACACTACAACTAAGCATATTATATCATTCTAACCATGAAATGTGTCTTATAAATTGTATGACATTCCCTTGTCTAGGTTTCAAGGTCAAGCAAGGAGCATAAATTATTTGTCTATGTGCATGTATGTGTGCTCTATAGAGCAAAGGACTCGAGATAAATGATGTGGTCCACCTGTACTTGTTTAGACATGCAAACCATGTTTGGGTGTGGGACCTTGCGCTCTGCAATCAAATTGGAAAATAAAATAAATGGTCAAATAAATTTTTTTTTATAAATATATTATATCTCATTTTAAGTCTGTTAAAATTTTTCTTCAAATAATAATTTATCAAATATCTTTTATCAATAATTTTGATGTTCACTTTTAAATTAATTAATGTGTATTTCTGAATTTTTAAATAATTTATTTCATACATGTTTAGAACATTGTAAGAATTTCTCTTGAAAAAAAATATAATTCTATTTATAAGGGATTAATTAAGTATAATTTTTTTAAGCTTTTAGTGCTTGAAAATTTATATTTAATTAATCTTTTATTAAAAAAAATTTAAATTTTTGTATGGAAATTTTTTTATAATATTTTAAACATATTTTTAAAAATTATTTAAAAATTCAAATAATACACATGAATTAATTTAAAATATAGACAAAAATTATAAATAAAAAATATTTGACAACTCATTATTTAAAAAATTAAAAATAAAATATGAAATAAAGGACTAAAACTTTATTTAACCCAATAATAAAATAGGACACTCATACACATCGTAGGTACACATACATATATATATATATATATGCAGCAAACTTTATTTTTTGGATGCATCGTTCCATCCACAAAATTCAAAAATAAAATAGTAATTATATAAGTATATTTTTAATTTTTCTATACTCATTTAATATTTAATTTAATCTTTATATCTCTTCTTATCACATAACCAATATATCACATTATTTATAGGTAAAAAATAAATTTGTTAATTCCTTTTAGTGAAAAATTCATGTGAATGGACACAATTGAACGTTGAGCTACTAAACAATCTTGTAAGATTCATTATTTTTTATATATTGTAGATCAAACAATTGACTCACTTAATAGAATATTTGAGTAATATAGAACGTGTGAGGAGATTTTTGAATTTTTGTTTGTGTTGAAATACTTAGGTCATTTTTTATGAAAACTTGAAATTATGTTGCAAAAATCTTGAAACTTGGTGGCTCTTATGATCTTGATAGTAAAATTCTATTTTAACAATTGAATCAAAATCAAATTTTTTATGATAATGAGTTATCTTAAAATATTTCATTGTTTTTCTAATGCTTATGTATTATTTAGTTTTTATGATATGAATTTTTTCAATGCTTATGTAATATGTAATTTTTATGTTGAAAACCATCTACATTTGATAATATGTATATTATATATATTTGTGTGTGTAACTTTAAAAAATAGGATATCAAATTCATCACTCGCATAAGATACCTAAAATCTCATGAACGACCCTCTCTGCCTATAAAATTTGGGGGACTGTGACACCTGTTAGTCCCCTTCCCTTTGCCCCTGACTTCATAGATCAATAGTGATTACCATTCAGGTACACGTGCACTTCAAATCCAAGAAAAATTTCTCGATTTTTAATCTGTAAAACTTAACTCAACTAATAAATGTTGATATTGTTAAATTGGATACTAAAATTTGGATTTAAACTTGAGACCTCGCAGGTGCTTGAAATTATTTTTACCACTTCCTCTATAGAACAAAAAAAATTATCTACCGATAGACTTTCCAAAATTTGGTAAACATAGATTATTTAAAACTTTAATTTGTGACTTTTTAGATGTTGTTCAATATATCCCCTCATTGAAAGACATATAGATTAATCTTTCGAGATAAATATATCAATTTAAAAAATTGACATTTTTAATGGGCGATCTTGTTTATATACATGTTGGTGGTGATCAAACTCGTTACCATGTTACTTAAGAACATGGTTATTGTCAATTGTGTCGCTTTATGTTATTAAAAAAAATTAGTGATTTTAGTGTATTAAGAGAAATAATAATTAAAATGTGATAATTATTTAATTGAAAGAAAATTATAAATTTTGTTGAGACATAGAAAAAGCCATGGATTAATATTGGCTACACTCAACAAAGATTGCTACAGTGAAGTCAAACATATTTGAGTCGTCCAATCAAAATCAAACGTTTTAGATTTTAAGTTTAATTTTTTTAAAAAATAATTAAAATTAAACTTTAAAATATAAATTGTTCCATTAAAATTAAATAATCCAAATATATTAAGTGCACCACAATCAACTACCATAAATCCGAAATCTTATATAATCCATCTCAAATCCCAAATATTAAAAAAAGAAAAACTCTACCTCAAATTTTACCAATAAAGGACAATATTATTCCGAGTGCCCCATATATGTAATAAAATGAAAAACGCATTGCTTATTATTTAGGCTTAATAGCACTTGTGGTCCCTTAACTTAATTTCAATTAACGTTTTAGTTCTTTATCTTTTTTTTTTCCCAATTTGGTCTTTTATTTTAATTTTAAGTGAAATAAAGAATGAAAATATGAGTTTATTTGAAATTTGAGTTACGAATCTGATGAAATTTGTATTATATGAAAGAATATGATTAATTTTATGGATTTTGGTTGAAAATTTTGATGAATTTTTGTAAAAAAAAGGATAATATTGTTGACATTTTAAAACATAAAAGATCAAATTGTCACTTAAAATTAAAATAAATGACCAAACCGGGAAAAAAAAGATAAATGACTAAAACGTTAATTGAAATTAAGTTAAGGGACCACGAGTTCTATTTAGCCTATTATTTATTATCTTTCCACTCACGTTGGTTGGGGCCATGAACATTTAAATTTAACGCTAATTTTTTTCTTTCAATAATATGAAATATACTATCGAATAAAGGTGTATATGGATAAAGGTAAATTTGCAAATTCGGTTATCCAATTCAATCTAACCCGTATTTTGATACAATCCGTATTTTGATCCAACCCATTCAAGTTCAGATTTAATCCGAACTAACAAATTGAAACATAATTATGTTCAATTTGGATAATTGATTTAACTTTTTGAACTCATGAACCCGCGAACCAAACTCATTAATGTGACATATATATTTTTATTTATTTTTTACGTATAGTTAAAATTTAGTTGTTGGACTATGATTGAAAATTTGTTGCTAATTTAATTAATTTAAGTGTTTTGTTGTGTTTGTGAATGTATTGTAAGTATTAAATGATATGTTGTGATATAATTTTATTATTTTTTAGATGTTCAAGTATTTAAATTTAATTACATTTTTTTAAAATAAAAAAATATTTATTTTATTATTTGTGAACCTAACTCAATTCAAATAAAATTAATCGGTTTAAGTATCAGATTTGATAAAAAAAACGATCTGATCCAACCCAACCCATATACACCCCTATCAAACCTTCGAGTAAAATTGAGGGTGGACAATCATTTTTCAATTTTAATTCTAAAGAAAATTTCATGGGCCCACCTAAACGTGAAGAATGATTTGTATTTTGGATTTATATTGACGGCCATGATTTTCACTTCAGATCAACCAACCATTTCGATCATCCACTTAATGACAGCTCACGCGTGGTTGGCGCCGGTTGCATAGGCACATGTCAAGCTTGGCTTAGCATGCGACCAATCACGTTTCATGGTCGAGCCACATCACTTCACCGTAAAAATAAAATAAAATTTTATAATAATTTAGGTAACGCGATTTTATGCGACAATATTTTTTTCATTATTAATTATTAATGCAAATCTTATATGATATCTTATATGATAGGACTTCATGAACTTATTATGTACAATATTTTTAGATTAAATTCACATGTCACAATAGGTAAAACATTTTATATTATTATCAAGTCATAATTATTTATATTTATGATTCTTTCTATAAACAAATATTAATAATTAGTTTGGGGAGGGGGATTTTTACTATCTATGACAAAAATATTTTTAATGATCTGGCTATTTTGATTGAATACCAGTAAAATTAGGTATATCCATTAAATTTAAATTGCGAGAGTTTTATTTTGATGAATCATTTCGGTTATACTAAGTCTCAACCAATTATAAATAATTTTATGTGTGATTTTTAAAATAACTATGATTAAAGTTTAGAATTTAAAGTTTATACATTGTCAATCAACCATTAAAGTCAAATATTTTTTATGATTTAATAAATTAAATTTAGATCTCGCAACGAAAATTCGAACTCAAATTCTTCATATTGTAGAAGTCTAATTCATTCTATTAGACACAACTCCAATTGATGAGGAGCTTATTTTATTTCAGTTGATTTAACTCTCTAATAAAATTCAAAAAATTTATAAATCAACTATTATAATTAATTGAAAGTATCTTGTGCATACCAATTAAATTTATAAGAATTTCATTTTTAACTTGTAAAAAAATTTACAATATACCAAATATAAATACTCTCTTTGATAAAAGATTTTGAATATAAAAAAATTAAATAAAAAAATATCGATATATTTAGTCTAAAATTTAAACTGAATATATTAATTTTTTTGATCTATTTTATTTTAATTTTTTATAATTAAGAACCAACGGAGTACTTTTTTAACTTATGAGTAAAAATAGTTAGCTTATGTGGAGACATACCTCTTTCTATGTCTAATGGCTTGTGTTAGTTTTGAGTTAGGATACACCCAGCCCCCACGCTTGGCCCTAGCATTCTCATGTTCTCATATAATGACTTATGTTAAGTTGTCCCTAGCATTCTCATGTTCTCATATAATGACTTATGTTAAGTTGTGTTCACTTCTTTCACTCTTTCATCCTTTTACTCTCTTGCCCTTCTCATATATGTAAAAGATGCTTGAGAATTTAAGTGTATTTAACAAATTGAATTGTAACTTTTGTTTTTTTTTCTCAAAAGGCAACTTTTTCTACACGCATAAAAATTAGTTTAATTTCATAACTAATTTTTTTATAGATAGATATTAATAATTATTTTGTTACAGAGTTTATTTCACAATAAAAAAGACTTGTTACGGAAAGAAAAAAAACAGTTATTAATAGAGATTGAACTCTAAATCTTCTTAATATTTCTTTGGTGCGAAATCTCAAACTATTGAGCTAATTCTTATAATTTTACTTGAATATGATTTATAGGTTTTACTCTCTAGCAATTTTTTTTGTTAAATAAGATTTTATTTTGTACGAAACCACTTTAATTATTTAAGACCATTGACATATAGTCAATCAACAATAAAACTAATTTCCACTCAAATATTTAGGTTGCAACTTAAACCACAATCATTTCAAAGTCCTGCAACTTAATTTGAGTCACACTTATTAGATTTCTCAAATAAAAACTATGGGTATTGTAAGGACGTTTTGGAATCTAAAAATCGGACTCATAAAATTACAAAATTCTAACTTTAAAATACAAAAATTTAGTAGTGAGTGGTAGTGTCTGTTAGGCTGCAGTCGCCGTGACATACTCACAGTGGTGAGAAACTATATATATATTCTATGTATAATTGCGCAAATATAAAGTTTGAGTGTTCAATGTACAAAATTAAGTTATCAATGAATTTTTCAAATGTAATGCTATACTGTAAAAAATATTTGAGACCCTCCTTAATTGGAAGTCATGTACCAATGTTCTAGTTGCAGAGATTGATAGTCGACCATGAGTAATATAATATTTAATCAAATAAACCAATTTTAAAATGTGAGAGTGTTGAAAGTTGTACTCAATTAAGAAGACTTAGGATTGTTACTTACAAGCCAATCTAACTTGGGGCGGTTAGTTTTCAGTTAATAAGTTCTAATTACTTTTTGCAACAAACTTGTATTTAAGTAGTTGGGCAGCAACTAGAAAAGTGAGTGAATTTTCATTTTTGCACAAACACAGAAAGCTGAAAGAAAACAGAGCATTTTGTACATTGTAATCATTTAATCTCATATAGTGATAATTCGAAGTCGGATCCAGTTGCCCAGATGTAGGAGTTTTATCTCTGAATTGGGTTAACAATTGTGTGTGTTCATTTTAACAAGATTCAATTATTTTTAGATTAAAAGAAACAAAACCAGAAAACAAAGAACCATAAACAATCTCCGTTTTTAAAACTAATCAATCTCCATTTTTAATTCAATCAATCTCCACTGCGAAACTCATTGATCTTTGGTTTTTTACAACAACTGGTATCAGAGCTCGGTTTTGATTCAGGAAGATGGCATCAACAAAGTATGTACTTGAGAAATTCGATGGAAAGAATGATTTTGGGTTATGGCGTCTCAAGATGAAAGCATTTTTGGTTCGTCAAGGTTTGGCAGAAGCACTGGGAGGAGAGAAAGACATGTCATCCACGTTTTCAGACAAGGAAAAGAAGAATATCATGAACAAGGCTCATAGTGCTTTAATCTTGAGTCTTTGAAGAATTCATGTAGTGAAGAATTCAATAGTTTTTGAAAAGTTCATGGTGTGAACAGACATAGGACTGTGAGGCACACACCTTAGCAAAATGGGCTAGCTGAAAGGATGAATAGAACCTTGCTCAAGAGAATGAGATACACTCTGTCCAATGCAGAAATGCCTGCACAGTTTTGGGGTGAAGCTGTCCATACAGCTTGTTATTTGATAAATCTGAGTCCTTCAACTGCAATTGAACTAAAAATCCCTCAAGAAATGTGAACTGGACATGCATCAAAGTACAATCATCTAAAGGTATTTGGATGTGCTGCATATTACCATGTAAATGAAGGGAAGTTAGTTCCTAGAGCAAAGAAAGAGTATTTTGTAGGATATCCAAGTGGTGTGAAAGGTTATAGAATATGGTGTCCTGAAAATATGAAATGTATCATCAGTAGAGATGTTAAATTTCATGAAGCTGATCTATATAAGTCCTTAATCAAGGCTGGAAATGAAAGTACACATCAAACTGGAGATGGGGGGAGGTTTGATCTTGAGGTGGAGCAATTTACAGAAACGGAGAAAGATCGGCAGAAACCCAGAACGTTCTCCGTTTCAGAACAACAAAAACTCAGAACGTTCTCCGTTTCAGAACAGCAAGACAAGACTGATACAAACCCAGCAGAACATGATATGTTTCTAGAATATGAATTAGATGATTATAACCTCATCAGGGACATAGAAAGAAGGACATTAAAACCCACTCAAAGATACAATTATGCAGATATGATCAGCTATGCATTACATGCTGCTGAAGAAATCAACCAAGAATATCCAAGGAACTACAATGAAGCTGTCAGGTTTCAAGACAAAGACAAATGAATTTTAGCTATGACTGATGAGTTGAAATCACTGGAGAAGAACAACACTTGGGAACTCATACCTAAGCCTGCCAACTCCAGGATTGTAGGCAGTAAGTGGATTTTCAAGAGGAATGAGGGAATTCCAGGAGTTGAACCACCCAAGTTCAAAGCAAGGCTAGTAGCAAATGGATTCACTCAAAGGGAATATGTAGACTACAATGAAATCTTTTCTCCTGTAGTCAAGCATGCATCTATAAGAATAATTCTAGCCATGATAGCACACTTTGATATGGAGTTAGAGCAAATGGATGTCAAAACAACATTTCTCCATGGTGATCTGAATGAAATAATTTTAATGCAACAACCAGATGGTTTTAGGACTCAAGGGAAGGAAGACTGGGTCTTCCTACTAAAGAGGTCACTCTATGGGCTAAAGCAATCACCAAGACAATGGTATTTTAGGTTTGATTCATTCATGCTTAGTCAAAGTTATGCTAGAAGTAATTTTGATAGTTGTGCGTATTATAAACAAATATCAAAAGACATATACATTTACTTGCTGTTATATGTGGATGACATGCTAAAAACATCTAAAAGTATGAAAGAAATAGGAAAGTTGAAAGGGCAGCTGAAGAAAGAATTCGAGATGAAGGATTTGGGGCTAGCCAAGAGGATAATAGGAATGGAAATCATCAGAAGTAGAGAACAAGGAAAACTGATAATTTCCCAAAATAGCTGCATTGGGAAGGTTCTAAATAGATTCAATATAAGTGAATCAAAGGCAGTTAGCTCTCCACTAGCAGCTCACTTCAAGCTTTCTTCAGCCATGTCACCAAACACAAATATGGAAGCAGAAGATATGAAGACTATTCCTTACGCAAGTGCTATAGGAAGCATCATGTATGCTATGGTCTGCTCAAGACCAAACATTTATCATGTTGTAAGTATCACCAGCAGGTTTATGGGAAATCCAAGAATGAATCATTGGCAAGCTGTTAAATGGATTCTAAGGTACTTAAAAGGAACTCAAAGCTTGTGTTTGGAATACAGCAAAAGTTCAGAACCATCAAAACCAGTCCAAGGATTTGTAGACTCTGATTTTGCTAGAGATTTAGATAGAAGAAGATCTCTCACAGGGTATGTGTTCACAGTGTTCAACAACACAGTCAGTTGGAAAACTAATCTTCAACACACAGTGGCATTATCAACAACAGAAGCAGAATATGTTGCTCTTGTTGAAGCTGTGAAAGAAGGAATTTGGCTGAGATGATTGATCACTGAACTTGGTGTCAAACAAAAGTCGGTTTGCATAAATTGTGACAACCAAAGTGTCATTCATTTGAGTAAAAATCAAATGTATCATGAAAGAACCATGCATATAGATATCAGACTGCATTTCATAAGGGATGTCATTGAAAGGGGTGAGATAAATGTGGCAAAGGTGCACACAAGTGACAATCCAGCTGACATGTTCACAAAATCTGTCACACTTAGCAAATTCAAACACTGTTTGGATATGTTGCAGATCAAGTCTAGAAACTGAGATCAAGGACTAAGAGGATTTGATTTGAAGAATCACAGGTTGAAGCTTCTCATTTGGTACCAAGGTGGAGAATTGTTGAAATTGATACTCAATTAAGAAGACTTAGGATGGTTACTTATAAGTCACTCTAACTTGGGGCTGTTAGTTTTCAGTTAATAAGTTGTAACTACTTTTTGTAACAAACTTGTATTTAAGTAGTTAGGCAGTAACTAGAAAAGTGAGTGAATTTTCAGTTTTGCACAAACACCGAAAATAGAGCATTTTGTACATTGTAATCATTTCGTCTTATATAGTGATAATTCGAAGTCGGATCCAGTCCCCCAGACGTAGGAGTTTTATCTCTGAACTGGGTTAACAATTGTGTGTGTTCATTTTAGCAAGATTCAATCCTGTTTAGATTAAAAGAAACAAAACCAGAAAACGGAAAACGATAAATAATCTCCGTTTTCAAAACTGATCAATCTCCGTTTTTAATTCAATTAATCTCCACTGCGAAACTAATTGATCTTTAGTTTTTTACAACAGAGAGGTTTATTGCTCATTAAATTTTAATTTACATAGGAACAATATTTAGTTTAAAATTAAATTTAATTAACAAGTCATTGTTTACTAGATCATGAACATATGATTCCATCGACTAAAAGAGAAAAACATCATGAATATATGCTATTTACGTTCACCCAAAAATAATCCATAGTATATGGACAAATATCTCTCCACCACTCTTTAAGAAAACGAGAATCATCCAAATCAATTCTTAATTTATTTAGTCAATCATCTCTGTCTTTGGCCAAAATCTCCAAAATATTATATTTTAACAAACAAATGAACTATTCCTTTCTGTTTTTGGTTGTTTCTGTTTATGTAAAGAAACACCTTACCAACCTCTTTTTCTTTTTTATAAATAAATTTGCTGGCAGTGGCACCCTCTGAATTTCAAGTTTTAGTTTCAAAAGCTGATTAGATACAAAATATTTTTCTATATTTAGGGTGGTCATATCATATAATTGCAATTATTGAATAATTTAACTCTTAATGTGAATAGTTGACTTATTAAATAAACACTAAAAAAAACTAAACACATCAATTGTATATTTCTACAAACATGCATATAAACATGGAGTTCAAAAGTTATGATACATTTTTTACAAATTCATCCAATCAAATTTCACCAAGACAATCACTTTATAATTCTACATTTTTTAAATATCTTAACAAAAATCTATGTGGTGAAATGTTGTAACCTCTTACCTTTGTTTTTTAATTTATTTGTTTCTCATGTAAAAATGAGTGCAAATTTATGCACAAAATTTAGTTAAGTCGCGTTAATTTTTTCCTAATTTGATGTGGGCCGAAGAACTCTCTACTTCAACTAATTAGATACAATGTATATTTATATGAATTTTTACATTTTATCAATGTATAGTCTAAAATTTCATAAATATATTGTTGGAGAGTTTGATGGCATGTAAGCAACAACAGATCAAATATTTTCATTTAAAATCTTAAAACATTAGATATATAAATCATTATTCTTATATATCTAATATTTAACTCATTCTTAATCAATATGAAACTTAACAATTCAAACTTAAACCAAACACATATATTAACGAAAAATAACAAATGTTGCAAAAAAAATTGTTAGTCCTAGATATATCCATTATATTTAATATGTCACAAGTAGAATTTATCGATGTTATCATATTTAGTATGTGACAATTCCTAATACAAATGGACTAAAAAACTATATAAATATATTTTTTTTAGGTGAATACTCGAGTTCTCAAGAGTTTTATCGGATATTATATCATCTTTCAATTATTTAATATCATGTCATTTTTTAATATTTAATTTTGAATTAATTTTGCTTATAAGTAATAAAAAAACTCAGGCATATCTAAGAATTTACCTTGTTATTGTATAACCTTTGATTCCAAAAAGATAGTTTCACCTCAATGTACATAACCAATAAAAAAAAATAAAAAAATAATTGCATTGATAGTTACATGTTTGAGGCAGTGGTAGAAGAGTCATTGTGTCAGTTCCTATTAATCTATCTATCTATTCCAGTTCATTGAAAGCTAGTTAGCTTGTTCCACTTGAGCTTTCTTTCCACAAACAAAAACTTAGTATCACCAAACTCAAGCTTTCATAATTCAACTTCAACAATCACACTTCACTTCACATACACCACCACCACAAAACACTTAAGAAAAATTCCAATTCTTCAATCTTTATCATAATTCACTCTCTCAAACTCCAAGTTTAAGAGGTACATACACTTTGTGTGTATTTTAAGTATCATTTATGGTATATCTAGAATTTGTATGTGTTTTTTTTTTTCTAGATACAATTTTTTTCTCTTCTTTTGATTGAATTGTGTGCATTTTTCTAATGTCATTATTTTTTGTGTTAACAAGTTTTTTTTTTTTTGGAGAATTAGTTTGCAGGGGATGAAGATCTAATTTCTAATGTCATTTTTTTTTAAGTTTTTAATTTTGTTGAGAAAATGTAGCATAAGAATCTGAGAATTTGAATTCATGAAGATGAGAATAATAATGGAATGTTTGCTGGGTAGATTCATTTTCTTTCAATTTATTCTTTCTTTTTTCAGAAAATAATTAATTTAGAGAGCTAAAGGGTTGGTCAGTGGTGATAAATGTGAATCTAGATTTGTGTCAAATAATGCAAATAATTCAAGTTCTAATGAATTATATTATTTGATAATTGAAGGGGCTAGAAATGGTAAAAAAAATATATGTTTTTTTGCAGAGAATACACATTGAGATGGATAAGAGGACACTCTTTGCTCTTGATCTTTTAATAATTATCCTTTAGAAGATCTTCTAATTAACATTAACATGTTATTCAAAATTTTATTTACATCCTGCATGCAACTGTGAAAACTAATTTTACAAGATAACTGAGATCCATTTAAATGACTACATTAACAAATGATTTTGCTCTTGAACTAAGTTTATATGTCTAAACTAACCTCTATTTTTCTGTGACTATTTATAGCATAATGGATTCTGAAAATGAAGTTGTTATGGAAGATGAGAAACATGTTATTGGAGAAACATCTAAGGAGAACATACACAAAGAAATTGAAGAAAATTTTAATGAAGAAATTCAGACTAAGAATGAAGTATCTCAATCCATAGTAGAAAGTGAAGGCAACAATTCTAAAGTTATTAAAAACTCTAAACGCATCAAGGTACCATACACAATGTATTATAATCATTGAATGACTCTACATTAGATCGTAGAGGATTCAAAGACGTGTTAAAATTGTTTGTCTTTTAATAAGCTCTTAATGATTGTTGACTTTTAAAAAAAGTAAAAATAGACTAATGATCTTTAATATTAAGAGTCTAATTAGATTGACTAAGCACTTTGGAAGAGCTTTTGAAAACA
Organism: Cicer cuneatum; assembly: GCA_037974295.1. Classification (NCBI taxonomy): domain Eukaryota; kingdom Viridiplantae; phylum Streptophyta; class Magnoliopsida; order Fabales; family Fabaceae; genus Cicer; species Cicer cuneatum. The sequence continues at coordinate 31,878,255 of JBBPBO010000001.1, forward strand.
GCTTATAAGTTAAGACGTGTGAATAAGCGGTTTTCAGCTTATTTTTATAAGCTCTATGTGATAGCTTAAAAAAAGGCTTATAACTTATATGAAAAAAACTTGACATTATTTTATTTTATTTTTTATACATAAACCCTTGTATGATAAGTACTTATGCTATAAGTGCTTAATTATGCCTATCTTCTTAATTCAATGCAAGGAACCTGGTGTCAAAATTAATGTTGCTACAAAGAACACTAAAACTTCCACCAAAGATAAACAAAATTTGAAGGCCACAACATTATCATCTCAAACAAAGAGGCAAAACCTTTCCAAGAGCCTTACTTTCCCATCCAAATCAGCTCTTGTTGAAGCTATGAAGAAAAGCACTGATGGGAATATTCTTCTAAAGACTTTAAATAAGCATGTTAAAGCTGAGGCTTCAACTCTTCATTCAAAAAAGTTGACAAACTCAAAAGTGAACTCAAAGGATGCAAAAACAAACCATGGAAGTTCTAAACAAAGGACTTCTTTGACATCCATCAATAGCTTTAAACCCTCTGAGGTAAGAAGAATTTTTGTTTCCAAGTGCCTTTTTTTGGTATCTTGGTAGTTTCTTTTAATTTCATTGGTTTCCATGTTCGTAACTTCTATATTATCAACTAGTTTGGAAGGTCTCCACCAATGAATGCACTTACCAAGAGCCATACATCTGAGGCATCCTTGTAAGTCCTAAACTCAACTTTATGGTTTTAAATTTTAGTCTGCAACTGCAAATGTGTATGCAACGTAAAAGATTTTAACCCCTTAGAGCTGCAATTGTGGCCGCATTAGTCACATATGTTTGTATTTTCCTGCAATATCAATGATTGAGGCGTAGCTGTAACTGCAACTGCAATTTTTAAATCCTTTTTTACAGTTTGTATCGGTCATAATATTATTCAGCGATATATTTTGGTTTAAGTTAGACTCAACTATAATCAAGAATTCATATATCTTTAGGAGAATGCTTCACATTTTTCTAATGAATGAATTATGAACCTTATGGTTTTTTACATGATTGCAGACCTGTTGATCAGAATTCAAACCCTGCAAAAACTGAAAACCTGAATAAAGATGACGATATTCATTCCACAACTTCGTAAATTTATACACTCTAAGTCTTGTACAATTATGTTTCATTAGGATATGATGAATTTGTGGCATTGACATCTCTTGATGAATGAATCACCATTCTTTTCTTTAGCTATAGTATTCATGAAATTTTGTTTGCATGCTATCAGAAGTCTTACTCCTCGTAGGAAGAGCAACGGTTTTGGATTTTCATTCAGATTGGAAGAACGAGCTGAAAAAAGAAGAGAGGTTGTTGTTGAAACCTTTAAATCTATTGATATTGCATATACAGCCAGATATTAGTCCTAATTTATCTATCTTTTTTCATTCAGTTCTTCTCAAAGTTAGAAGAGAAAATTCAGGAAAAGGAAGCAGAGAAGAGTGATATGCAAGAGAAATCAAAGGTATCAATGCGAACAACCGATCCATATTCTGCTCATCTTCTTCTGTTATCTTATTCTCTATATTTTTTTCCTTCTGATTTCTATCAGGAAAACCAAGAGGCAGAGATCAAGAAATTAAGAAAAAGGATGACATTCAAAGCAACTCCAATACCGAGTTTCTACAAGGAACCTCCTCCAAAAGTTGAATTGAAGAAGGTAACTCTTCTCGCAATATCTAGTCCTGTTTACTTTGAGAAAATGTTTCTTTTATCATTTCTTATTTTTATATTCGTTCTATTTAATATACTCTATTTACCAATTAGATACCTACAACACGCCCGAAATCACCAAAGCTTGGAAGAAACAAAGGTTCTGTTGTGAACAACAATTCAGAGGATAAGTCTAGTTCTAGTCCACATGAAAAGCAACAGCAAAATGATTCAATCAAGACAAAGGTAAAGGGTAATAAAGATATAATAACTTCAAAGAAACCAATCAAAAAAACTCAAACCAAATTGAAGTCTCAGGAAATTGAAGTCACAAAAACAGAAATAGATTGTATTAGGTCTACCACAAATGAGGTCTCTGTAATCAACCAAGATGCAAAAGCAGTTATAGAAAGCAATGAAGAATGTAAAGATACATCTGTTAATATTTCTGAATACCAAAATGGGATGGAGCTAGAATCCCAAAATGATCTTTCTCAGAACAGTGCTTTGGTCCTAAATGCATCCACACCTGAAATTGTATCCTATGAGGTTACTGTTGGAGTGTAGACTGCAAAGTATATTTATGTAAACTTAAGATTCCTTATTACCTGTTATTTCATTACTATTGTGTATATAGAGGTTGCTTCATGTTTCTTCATAAACATGTATTGCAATTAAGGTAGTTGGTTCTTTTATTAAAACTGTTATCGTTTGTAATGAATGTAAGAAAGCCTTGTTAATTTGTTATTATTAAGCAAGTTGTTGATGTGTTTTTCCCTCTGATTGAAGAAACATTGTTACCATTGCCCCTTGTAGCTTCTCATTAGGAAATATACGGAATATGGCACTATTCCAAGTTATTCAAGGCAAACATTCTCTCACTTCAATTGGCTGAAGTTTCAATCCATTAAAAATCAAAAGATGGGTCATTGACCATTGTCATCAGGGACTAGCCATTTTTTCCCTAAGCATAATGCTGAAAACTTTAAAGAACGTGAACCTAACAAACAGACATTGCTTCAATATTTAGTTTTATTTTTGCAGAAGTCTTTACATATAATTGTGGAGAAGATATTTGTACTTCATTCCACAAAATAGACCGTTCCACTCTGTTATGTAGCATACCAATTGCCATGCAAAAGATGCCTTCAGAACACTATAGAAACTGCAAACCATAGAATAATACAAAATGACATTTCATTAGAAGACAATAATTCAGAATATTGCCTATTTGAATATCAGTTTTTCATTTTTCATTTAGCATTAAAGTAGCATAAACAAATTTTGTTCCACTGTTACTAGGGGCCATGGTGTAGTTGTCATTGGATGTTTGATGTCTGTGAACATATTTACCCAACACTCCAATGCTTGGAAGGTAATTACCGAAAAAGAAGATAACATTGTATTCATGATTAAAAGTCCTATATGTGTTCAATTAAGTTCTAGCTTTTGGCCGATTAAGATGGAAGTTCTATGCTGTCAAGCTCCACTTTGAGAAGAGAAATGAGGTGCACGCCCAAGTGGTACAATGAGATCCTTCAAAACATTATACTCTTCCATACCTATTTGCGAACCACTCAGAACCTGCTTCACCAAACCGACAACAGAACAATGGTTAACAAATTAAATGTTGAAGACATGACATAACTCATAAAGATAAACTTAAAACTAATAAGATATGGTTAACCTCCATATTCCATATTTGTCATAAAGGAAATTTTGCAAGCCATGAAATAGCTCAATTTATATGCTGAACATCATTTCCCACAAAAAAACGATTGTGTACACATTCCCAATAAATTCAGAGATGGGGAAGGTGGGTTTTTATAAAAAATAAGATAAAATTCACATTGATTTGCAATAAATTTTTGCATATGGCGATTTGAGTGTGCATCTTGTGGTCAACCTCACTTCAACTAGAAATCTCCATAGCGCTACAAGTTGGACTGCTAATGTAAGGAAAAATTCTGAAAAGATTTTCAAAGTCTACAGTCATGGGAGGAGAACCACGTCAGATAATCCAAATTGTAGGGTCAAAAAAATATCTAAGCACAGGGCAACTAAGTAATGTGGGTTTATTTTGTGAAGTTCACATTTAGAATCAATTAACGGAAGTGAAAGAAACACAGATAAAAGGTAACATAATAGCAAATGAAATTGTGGACATATTAAACACTTGCTGACCTAAGATGATAGAGACCCAAGTGAGGGTTGATAAAGAAAAGGGGATATAATGTAATATAAAATGTGGTAAGGATATATGGTAAATAAAGAGTGGGGTAGGCTGCTTAGTTGGCAGGTTTGTTATGCCTTAGTAGTATAAATGGTGAGGTGAGTGTATTGTGATGGGTATTCAAAAATATTAGAGGGAACCTTTATGGTTAGGCAGAGAGAGAGTTTTCTCCTTCTCCGAGGAACAACTTGGCTCTGGGGTAGATTGGGATTCTTCCTTTTTACTACATAAGATCATTATACCCTTTTTCCTTATCAACCCTCACTTGGATCTCTATCATAAGATCATTGTCATAATAAGGACTAAGTGGTTTTGTCAGGCATGCAACCTGATATCATTATAAAATGGTAATGTGCATAAAATAATACATCAATGCAATATATACAAACAGTCTCACCTTGTGAAACAAGTCTCTCCTATCTGTCATGTATGAGATAAGAGCAGGTATTCTACAAACGGACAATGCATCAACAAACAAGAGAACAACCACTTGCCATTGTTTGAATCTGAATCCTGGTAGTGGGTCCACAAATGACATTGTATCCAGCAAGCATACCTAAGCGAAAGTTGTGCACATAATTCATCAACATATAATAAACAAGTCATGGATATATTTAAAAACTTTACCGATATGAGAATATATCTTAAACCTATTACAGCCTTAAACCCATGAACTTTCACAAACGACTAAATTTTGAAAACGAATGCAGCCTGGTCCTAGAAAGCTCCTACTGTCCACGAGTATAAGGAACTAAGGAATTGTTGATCCTGTGGCTTGGGTCTGTAGTAGCAAGTGTCTTGCCTTTGCAAGAGCCAAACGCCACAACTCACTAACACTGTTCCATGACTACTCTTCATTCACAAATTTCTAATGTGATTTTAAAAATTAAATTTCGCTTTTTCAAATAATAATGCATTATTTTAAAACCAAAGAATTATTCAAACTGCCAATCTATAAATCAGTTCCTATTCTCATTCACATGTGCTAAATTGATGAAACGGGGAGAAATCATTTTAGTATTTGCTTCCAGCAAATAGTCCTTGCTATATGGTGCTAAGACAATTCCAACTTGGTGGTATCTAGCAATTATTGCAGGTATCCTAAATTGAACTGCATAAGGAATGTAGTAAGATCTATGCATATAAAATTAACATGTGTGATTCAATGAAGTGATTTTTCCTTATCCACAGTTGAGATTTCTCGTTAACTTTTTGTTGATTTCTTTATTTTGTGTGTATAAAGTGGCTCTGCATTTTATTTTTATTGGAAGGGGGTCACAAACATAACAGAGATGTCATAATCAATACAATGTAATATGCAATAGGCCTTGCATATCAGAGTGTAATAAATATTTACTTACTTAATCTAAAAAAACTATATTACAACATAACTATAATAAACAGATAACTTAAAAAGCTTACCATCCCTTGCTCTAATGTAGATACTGGTATTGGCAGCTTGAGCTCAGCAACAACAGCAGGTAAAGCTCGAGCAAGACAACTGGCTAATGTTTGTTTTATTTCAGATGATCGACCATCTGTCAAGACAACTTTGCAAGGATATTCTCTCCCATGAACTGATAGAAATTCTTCATAAAAACTTACATCCCTCCCATATATATATGCCAAAGAAGATGATGTTATCCACGAAAAGAAGGCATTCCACATAGTAGCAAAAGGTGACAGCTAAAAGAATGTTTGAAAAAAAAAGAGAGGTGTGTAGTTGAGTATACCATGAAAACTTGTACAACTTTGAATACTCTTAAAAAAATTAGTAGACTTACAGTCAAACTAAAACCTTCTGGTGGAGCATCAAACCAAGAGTCATCAGAGTCAAACAAATCAAAATCAGAAATTCCAGGCTTCCTTGGCCATTTCAGAGTAACTGAATCTGTTTCTAGAATATCAACATCGTCCACAGTACTTTCCTCAACAGCATTTTGAGGACGTGGCAATATAATGATTCCAGCTTCAGAAACTGCACAAGATGCATTAATAGAAAAAAAAATCGAAATAATTTAATAATCAAATAGAAAATCCTCTAAAGAAAGATCAATTACCAGCATCAATGGCATCTGAGTCTCCAGATGCAACTGCTTCGGATGCTTGGCTCAATGCAATTGCACAGGCTTCTGCAGATGCAGAACGTAATATATCTTCATCATCAACGACGTCTACATTATCTGCCACATTAGATTCCTTTTTAATGTTTCCAAATTCTTTAAATGCACAAAGATCTGTACTCCCACAACCGTCGATTTTCTTATCAGCCCAAGTAACAGAGCGACCAAGTTTCTTTTTACCATTAGATTTAAGAGAAGATTTGGGTTTAGTATGGTATGATCCAATTTCTTTTTCAATTTGGATTTTGTCTTCAACATCGGAAGGATCAAAATTGGAAGTGGAAGCATCATCATTAGCGGCGACTCTACTTGTTTTCCCTAGAACATTTTTACATGATTTGGCTATTTCCTTGACTTTTTTCGAGGCACTTAAATTTAGACTACTCTTAAAAGATGAAGACAGATCTTGTATATCATCATCTTTCCTGACCAATTCATGATCAACCCTTTTTGGCTGCTCCAATATGGCTGTTGGCTTAATTTGATGATCAACAGTTGCGTCTGTTTGCCCTGATGATACCTTCGAAACACTATACTCATCTTGCATAATTATAGTACTCATGAAGTCAAACTCACTGTTAATTAAATTTTTGTCACCATTTGACTTCTCATGACTAGATTTGGACCCTGCAATGCACAATCAGCAGTTGGAAAGTGGAAAAGGATAACTAGTAACTACACTATTCCGTTTCTCAGAATTTAGGTCCTCAACTTCACAGATATATCATAATCACCCACAAGCAAACAAATGAATACAATACAATAAATAGACACTCTTAAGCAAGAAATGGCATAAACTTACATAGAATGCCATAAAACTCTCACCTTTTTTAGTATTTTTCTGAGAACCCTTGGAACCATTGTCTCTTTTTTTGGGTACATAACCCTCAATTGCATTTGATGGTCCAACCCACTGCTCCAAAGACACTTCAGTGACGTTTTCTGTTTTATCCTGTATTCTCAAGCTAGACAAACCTAACTCTCCATCCTTTCCCGAATTTGCCTCTGGTTCCAGATTAGAATTCCCAAACAACCTAAGAATATTGTTCAGTTTCTGCGGGTCTAAAGCTAAGCACCTCTTATCTTTCAAGCTTCCAGCAAATGCTTTGCTGTTAACCACACAACTAGAAGAACAAAACATGTATGTTTCGTGCAGGTCATACACTTTGTGCTCCTTCAATGAAATTCGATATCTACCCTTCCGAGGGCGTTCAGATGGCAAAGCATTGCAGCACAATGGATAACCGCACACTTCTGTAATGGACCTTTCGGTTACAACATCTTCATAATCACTCCTTGATATCAAAGATCCAGCTGCAAACAGCTGGTCTTCACTTTGGATGCCTTCAAGGAGGGCCAGTTGCAATTTAAAAACAGCATCTTTGACAGAAACCGGCTGGTCCTTTTCCATCAGAAGCAAGCAAATATCTAGAAATTGTATCAGGTACAAAGAACACCAAAATAAGTTGCTAGTTTCAAACAAAATTTAGAACTCATATCACAAGATATGATCAAGGTAAGTAATTTTGTTAAAACACTCATCCAATTGTAAAAAACATAAAAGGGAAGAACGAATAAATTATTATATCGATGTCGATTATTGAAAATAGGGGAGGCAAAATGGAATGATTTGGATTCTAATAGATTGACCAAAGCAATCCATTAAAAGTTCTTAAAAATCCAATCCAATCATAAAATTATTTTAAATATTAAAATTCTGACTCATTAAATATTAATAATAGGTGGCCCCCGAGTTAATCCGCCCCCGCATGACTCCGCCATGCACAACCCTCTTGACCTCGGTCCATCCTTTGCTCCCCCCACTTTACTTGAAAACAAATAACAATGTAACCCCAACTTGTGTTGTGGAATATCCTTATCAGATAATACTACTACTAATAATAATAAATTAACTTTTCATAATGATGTCGAGCTATTCAAGTATTTAATCATAACTCATAAGTAATCATATTCTGATTATACACGCAATGATTTAGCCAAGAACTTCATGATGTCACGTGAAAACTAATACTTTGGTCTCACTGCTATATCATTATCTTCATTTCATTAAGGCAGCTTGAGTTTTCTTCTAAGTCTAGATAAAGGCACAGTGGCACGCATGAGAAATATAGATAGATACACATAGAGAATGTACTATGCAGGAAACTACACAAATAAGAGATAAAAAAAGCAGGGAAACAAAGAACATGACAACATGAGATTAAACACAAGCTCTTCATATATAGTTCTGTCAAACCAAATGGTTCTGTCAAAGTAACAACTCTTAGAGGGTACTTCCTTTAATAACTCTTTCCCATCGAAAATCTTACCCAAAAAGTACCAATCACTACAATTGATTCCACAATCTCTTTCCTTTAATCACTGCCAAATACTATCTTCTATCTCTATGCTAAAACACATTAATAACTAATATTCAAACCAACTAATAGAATTACAGTGGCAATTTCCAAGAATGAACAACTTAAGAACAAAATGACAATTATCAACCACATTAAGGAGGTAAAATCGCAAACAAAATCAACTTCATTCAGCAAGCAAGATTACCAAATTAAGAACATCATGAACTGAATCACGACTTTGAAATAGCAAATGAATCACAGGAAAGAATGAAAGAAGATTGTTACAAGGTGTATTCGAAATTAGGTTGAGAGTGATTTGTTGAAGAAATTAGGTTTTTGAAAACAACTCTATGCAAATTGTTTTTTCTATTAATAATTAGGATTTCCAACAGTGAGAGTTGCTTTGATATTTGAGTTGATAAGAGTAATTGTTATAGCTGATAAACACTACAACATACATAAGTTCCAAACACATTCCATTGAAAATCACTTTCATCTATTAATTTCTTTTTGGCAACAGCGTGCCAGGAAGACCACAATAGTTCATCTTCCCCAACAAAAATTCAAAAGCATAAAAAATATCTGTTATTGATATTACATGAGTAACATCCAAAGTGTGAAAACAAAACACATCCTCACGGAGACTACATTACAGAACATCAGAAAACGACTTCAGTGAACACAACATCATAATTTTCTGGTTCAATTACTTTGAAAACAGGAATTAGGGCAAAAAGAAGAGAGGGAAAAACAGAAATGAATACTTGATGTTGCAGATGAAGCAAAGGAGAGGGAGACGTTGGCGGTGCAGAGATGAGTCGAGAAACGTCGACGGCGGTGAGAGAGAGGGGAGCAAAGATTAACGTCGATGGAAGGGAGAGGGAGAGCGGGGCGTCGCCGGTGTAAGGGAGAGGGAAACGTGTCTGTGTGGATTGAAGGTCGTAATAAGGGCAACAATTGGAATTTGTTTTCTAGTTAGAAACCGTGCAGGAAGTGTTCATTGACTGATTACAAATGGAGATATTTAATTGAGTATTTCAATTAAATGAAAGTAAAATATCATTTATATTAAAATTTAAATGACTAGGATCTCATATGTTAGTTAATTATAATAAAGTTTAGATATATTTGTTTGTCTCTTAACTTAATTTTAGGTAACACTTTAATTTTTATTTTTTTTATTTGACTTTTTATTTAATTTTAAATAACAATTTAATTTTTTATATTTTAAAATATCAACAATGTTGTTCTTTTTTTACAAAAAATTCATCAAAAATTTCAAATAAAACTCATAAAATTAATTATCAACTTTGATATAATGCAAATTTTATCAAATTAATAACTCAAATTTTTAAATAAACTCATATTTTCATTCTTTATTTGATAAATTTGATATTGTTGAAGATGAAAATATGAATTTATTTTAATATCTGAGTTATACATTTGATGAATATATGAATTTTCATGAAATTGATATTGAATTTTATGGGTTTTGTTTAAAATTTTTGATGAATTTTCTAAGTTTTTGTAAAGAAAAGATAACATTATTGACATTTTAATATATAGATGATCAAATTGTTACTTAAAATTAAATAAAAGACTAAATCGAGAAAAATAAATAAAAGAATGAAGTGTTACTTGAAATTAAGTTAAAAGACTATATCAGCAATTATTCCGAAAATTTATATAAAAAAACAAAATTTAATTCAGTCATTTAACCGTATATCTATTATAAAATTAATTTTTTATTTTTTATCACACATTTAAATAAATGTTAGAATAATTTGTGCCATTGGTATAAAAAATTTAATAACTAAATATATTTTACTTTTTATAAAATTATTGAAATGACTTATAAAAATTAAAGGTCATGTAATTGATGGCATGATAACATAGAAAATTATTGAGAGTTACTTCTGTATTACTTATTAGATAAGCCATTTATGATACTAATAATTGGGCATAATTTTCTAATTCAATAGTAAAAAAAAAAACTAATTCAATATATTGTAATACAAAAATTGAATTACAAAATAAAATTGTAAAGAAAAAATTTAAAAAATGATAAAAAAAAAAACTCATTAAAAAAAGAGAAGTACAGACAAGTCCAAATTATGAATGTCGAAAATTTTTATAATTTTCAAAGAGTTACTTTTTAATTTTTTATACTAAATCTAGTTTTCTAAAATAGTATATTAATTGGTAAAATAACTAGTAAATTGTATAAAGTAAAAAGATAGAATATTTAGATTATATTGTTTACAAAATCAATCAAACCTTATTATATTTTGAAGCTAATCTATAAAAAAAATAGTATTTATTTATTAATTTGATCTAATATTTAGCTATATATATTAATAGATCTAAATCAATCAAAAACTTCTTACTTATTATATATTTACGTGTTTCAATTTTGTCATACGTGTTACATCTATTATTTCTTTGCGTAGACTTAGTATCCACCATACTTTGTGAGCGAGCTGACGAATTATTCATGTATTCTTTTTTAAAAATAATAATAATGGTCAATAGTAATTCAAAATAATAGAGAAAAAAAATTATAAACAATCATGTCATATATTGATAAAAATTATAAATAATCAAAGTAAATATTATTGATAATGAGAAATTTATTAAGATAAACTGTCATACCGTTTTATTTCTTAAGAGTCTTATGTTTAAATATTCTCCCATATCTATTCTTGATGATCACCATGAGTGACATACTCATCGTTCATTATAATTTCTTCCATGAAAGTAAGTATACGTTGTGAGAATGAAGGGATCTCATAAATACGTTGAATCTAGACTTTCATTTGACTCATACAAGCTTTTACTTTGGAGAACCATTGACCACTTTTTGTTAGAATGATCACTAACATAAAACACTTGTTTTTCTTGGGATGCCATAATGAAAGATTCATCCTTATACACTACGTTTTCAAAGTCCACCAATGTAAAATCAAACTCATCAATTTTAACACCATTATTGATGTCAATCCATTTACATTTAAAATCAAACACTTTAAATTTAATGAAGACATCCCAAATCTCTTCAATGGTCCCAAAGTAAAGGTATGGATATCGTAACAGGGTTTTTATCTTTTGAACTAGAGAAACGCATGGACTCAACTACAACTATAACCCCATTATTTTGCATGGTACTACTGTCATCCTGACTCTTTGTGTAGAATGTGAAATTATTGATATCGTAGCCAGTCCAAGTTATGACATCAAAGTGAGGACCATTTGCTAGCCATTTTAATTGTTTCTTTAAACCACTTTAACAAAGTCTTGTTATACTCATTCAACAACCATTTTTCATTCATTCTAGGACATTTTTCCTTCACAATGCTTTTATGAGTAAAAAGGTAAGGTTGAACTTCATCATTGTTATTCAATATATACAAATGTGCTTGAAGTACTTCCTCCCATCCCATGCTCTCAAGTTTTAAGCCCCGTATACCATTACCCATACATGTTCCCTCATGACAAGACCTAGGAATTCCTATAGCTTCTTCTTTCGACATATAGTCAGAACAAAACTCAATAGCTTCTTCTACTATGTAACTTTCAACAATAGATACTTCAGGACGATGTGGATTCTTCACATATCCTTTTAAAATATCATGTATCGTTTGATTGGATGCAACCACCTCAAATAAACAGGACCACATAATTTAATCTCCCTAACTAAATGAACCATTAAATGAGTCATCATGTCAAAAAAATGAAGAAAATACATCTCTAGTTGGCATAAGATAATAGCAGTTTAATTTTCCAACTCATTTAATTTTTTAGGATCAACGACTTTACTACAAATAGTGTTGAAGAATAACACAATCTAGTTAAGACATCTTACTTTTTTAGAAAATATGCCACATAAACCCATTGTTAGTAGTTGTTGCATCAATACGTGACAATTGTAAAACTTTAAGCCAACTAATTTCCAATCTTTCATTGAGACAAGACTTTTGACATTTGTGGAGTAGCCATGTGACACTTTTATTCCCCGTAAACACTCACAAAAGCCTTTCTTCTCCTTTTTTCACAATGTATGACAAGCATGAGACAAATATGTTCGTTTACCTGTTGATTGTGGAGTTAACTATTGTCATATACTATAGACGAGAATTTAAGCTATCCTTTGTTTTTCCCTGAATGTTGATAAGTGTTCCAATTACCCTATCACACACATTTTTCTCTACATGCATCACATCAAGACAATGTCTTACATATAGACTAGACCAGTAAGGAAGATCAAAAAACACATACTTCTTCTTTGGTATATTTTTCTCATATGTCTGTTTTTTGTTTTTTCCAAAGATAACGTTGATATCTTTAACTCGTTGATAAACTTGCTCTCTAGTTAAGGCTTTAGGGGTAATTTCATGCTCTTGATGTCCATTAAACAATTTTCTCAACTTACGATATGGATTATTAGACAAGAAATTTCCGATGCCCAACGTAAACTATTTTTCTTCCATGTTTCAATTGCTGGTAACATTGCCTTTTTCACATATCGAACATGCTTTATGTCCCTTAACACAATAGCCACATATGTTTCCATATGCAGGAAAGTCATTGATGGTTCAAAATAGCATTGCACACATCTTAAAATATTTACGGGAATACCCATCAAACACATCAATACATTCTCAAAGCATTCTCAAACCATCAATCAATTGACTTAGATAAACATCTATGTCATTTTCAGGTTGCCTTGGACCTAAAATCATCAAAGATAACATAATGTATTTACGCTTCATGCAAACCCAATGAGGTAGGTTGTGGATAACTAGTAGAGTGGGCCATGAACTATGGTTACTACTCTAGTTTCCATATGGATTCATTCCATTTGTAGAAAATCCAAGCCTAAAGTTCCTTGGCTTATTTATGAACTCTGGGTTTAAATCATCAATGTTCTTCTATTGCGAGGAATCAATTGGATGACAGAGTTGTCCATTACGTATCCTCTCACCAGCATGTTAGCTAACCTTCTTTGCATCATTTATATTATTAAACAATCGTTTGAACATTAGAACTATTGGAAGATACCATAACATCTTCGCAGAAGGCATCTTTGTTCTTTCGTCACAAATGGAATCACCATCCTTCATTTTGTAGCGTGATAGTCCACACTTAAGACACTTATTCAACTCTACAAACTCATTTCTATATAGTATACAATCATTAGGGCATGCATGTATTTTCCTATACTCCATGCCCATTAGACACAATATCTTATTTGCCTCATAGTTATGATTCGGCAATGTGTTATCTTCTTGGAGCATTTATTTCAACAATTCGAGTAATTTGGTGAAGCTTTTATTTGTCCAGCCATTTCCCGCCTTCAAGTCGAACAGTCTCAACACTGTAGAAAACCATGTGAAGTGAGTGCATCCCTGATACAATTTCTCTTTTCTGACACTACACAAACTATCATATACATGTGTACGATTAAAGGACTCTTGTCCAATATAACGTATCATGTCCTCTAGTTGATCGTTCATATTTATAATAACTTCCTCTCTTTCTAACGCATTTGACATGTTTAACGAATCACCATGCCATATCCATTTGGTATAATTCAGGTCAATCCTGGAACAAATAAGATGATTTTGTATTTCCTCAAAAGTGTAATGTATTTTCATTCAAACAAATAACACAAAGACAATAAAATATTCCTTTACTTTTGGGAATTTTTTTATAGCAAATTGTAAAAACTGCTCAACTCTCTTTTTCATACTCTTCACTCAAACGATTAGCATTTATCCAACTGCAATCCATAACTATTTCTGAAAACATATACAATGGTTAAATGATCTTAATCACATTTTAAGAATCATATTTGTGCATAAAAAGTTAATTTGACAATGCTTTGAAACATCTATGTCAAAAGAATTTGACATAGATGTCTATTCGCATATATAATTTATCAACATAAATAATTATCTGCAATGTATAATATATCCTTGCTAAGTTGACACAACAAAATAGTTGGACAATAGCTTGATTGGATAGTATAGGGTGAAAAACGTTGAGAAATCAAGAACCATGACAACCAAACTGGTGAAAATTTAGAACAAAAGAGTTTTAAAGATAAAACAATAATCACTACATTGCATCAAAAATCACCAAACAAGAAAACCAGTTCAAAAGTATCTTTATACAATAATGAACATTTAAAAGGTTACATGTGGACCATGTATGAGCTAGAGAATTGGAAAAATTACAAGTACTCTTAATCCTTACATAATACATTCAAGGCCACCTAGTAGTACATTTAACAATCAATACCCTAAAGTTTCCAAAAGATTACACCACTTGATTAAATCAATAAGAAGCCCAACATTCAATTGTCATATAATTCTTCCATAACTAACCATGTATATCACCATTTGAGGCTAAGTATTTTGATACTCCTTTGAACACCCAGGTTGACCAAATCAAAGCATAAAGACCAAACATAGAGCGGCTATAAGGTCCTCTTAGTTTCAAATATACCCAGGAATGTAGCCAATACTGAACTCATTGTAAATAAATTGCTAAAACAGTACCAGACAATCAAATAGACAAATTAAGAATTGTCAAGCTCAAGCATCATTAGATACCATTCCCCTATCTTCTATGAAGGGTTGAATAGAGATCTCAAACATGTGCTATTGTTAGATACTACAAGAATTTGACGAAAAGACAAGATATACAAAAAAGAAATTTAACACTCAAGATGACAACATAAAACAGATCCCAAAAAAGAAAAGGAGAAAAACAAAAACTAGAAGGCAAGAAATGGCTGCATATCAGAAAGCATAATGTCAAAGCAATATCCCACTCCATAGAAAAATCAAAGATAAAAAAAAATGTAAGTACAGAGGCGCACCTAAGAGGAAGGGGGTAAATTAGGTGTTTAAAAACTTTTCTGGTTTTGTTAGAGTTTTTTTGAATTATTTTTCTAAATGTAATTGAGTATGAAAACTTGTAAGTGATAGAAAGTAAAGCACGCAGAAATTTATCCTGGTTCCCTTTATAACCAAGGGTACATCCAGTCCTCTTGTACACCACAAATGATTTTTCCCCTATTTTGTTAGAATCAGTACAAGTCTAACACTAAGACTTCTATTACAAATTCCTAACACTTTACCTAAGATAGCACACCACTATCTTAGTTTACAACACTTGAAGAAACTACACTACTATCTTCAAATAATACAATAAGTTTAGATGATTTTTGTAACAATGTTCTTAACTAAGAACAAGAGTATAACAATGTGTATAAGATAACAATCCAACACACTTTCAAGTACAATTGATAACTTTTCTTAATGATATGAAAATGAAAAACATGTACTTAAAAATATGAAAATGAAGCTTTGAAAGTTTAAGATATTTCAGAAAGTTGTGCTAAGTTTGGGAGTAGGATTGATTAGTTAGAACTGAAGCTATGAGGTAATTATACTCCATAGACAACACTTTAGATCAGTGACAATTGTTCCCATAAGTTTTGAAGAACTTATGCAATGATCCAGATGAGATCTGAACTGAAAAATTGCATTGATTCATAGTTGTATTCGATAATAGCCTCAATGTATTCGAATACACTTTTGTAATGTTCAGTTTTTATTCAAGATTTTAACTTCGTATTCGAATATGATACCTCGTAGTCGAATACAAGTGTGTGAATTTTGCCACTGACTTGAGTTTTATTCGAATACAAGATGATGTAGTCAAATACAAAATTCTAGTTTTAGCTACTGACTTGTATCTGTATTCGACTACGACATTTCGTATTCGAATACAGAACTTCAGTTTTAGCTACTAACTTGCTATCTGTATTCGGCTATGACATGTCGTATTTGAATACATAACTGAAGATTTTGCTACTGACTTAGTGTTTGTATTCGGCTACGAGATGCTGTAGTCGAATACAACATTGGCTTTTGTCAAAAACTTAATTTTTAAATATTTGGTTATGTATTTTGACACAATTTTTTTTTATGCATATGCTAAAATAAGAAGTTTCTCATAATATTGTATTTGAAATGTAATTGAATTTTATCAAGTACCTTAAATTATGAGTTTCCTAATATTTGACTTGATTGTTGATTTCACTTTGAGCTTGCAACTTGATCTTTATTCATAGTCTTTTGTCTTCCACAAAAACATAGATCTTATACATTTTCATTCTCCCCCTTTTTGATGATGACAAAACCTTGTTGAAATTTCAAAGATTTTGATTTCTCCCCCTTTGAATTTGAATTTATGTGTTGGAAAATTTGGAGACCTATAAAAATTTTAACACCAACAACATACCACTTTTCTCCCCCTTTTGACATGATCAAAACGGAAGAAGAAACAACAAAAAAAATCTAAGCATTCACAATATATATAGGGAATAAACGCAATCATCACATAATATAAGGAAGATTTCAACAAAAAAGTAGTTTCAAAGTAATAAACATGTCTAATTAATACATTTAGCAAATGCAATAAGAAATGAAAAGAAATGTCTTAAAAAAGTTTAAAAAAATAACAGAATTTTCTTGAAACGTGTATTCGAATACAAACAGATAATGTGCATTCGGATACGACAACAAAAATTTTGTTTTTAAATGAATTTTCAACTGAAAAATATTTTAAAGCTTGATATTAAAAAAGCGCATATACATCAAAGAATCATATTTTAACAATTTAGCAAGTGAAGATGCAAAATTTTGAGATTTATAAGTGACATGACTTACAAAGCATAAATCCCTTTAGAGGTCACTTTCATTTAAGATACCCAGTTCTCCTTGGATCTTGTAAAATGAATCTTTATGCAAGGGCTTTGTAAAAATATCCGCTAGTTGATTATGAGTATTGACAAAAGTAACTTCAACGTTGCCTTTGAGCACACGATCTCTCCAAAAATGATGACAGATGTCGATATGTTTAGTCTGAGAAAGCATGACTTGATTCTTAGTGATATTGATAGCACTAGTATTGTCACATTTCAGAGAGATGCACCCGAGATCAAGTCCATAATCACATAGTTGTTGTTTGAACCATAGGATCTGAGCACAACAACTACATGCTGCTATGTATTCTGCTTCAGTAGTACTTAGAGCCACACATGCTTGCTTCTTACAGGACCATGATACTAAAGCATTTCCTAAGATATGACAAGTGTCGCTTGTGCTTTTTCGATATGTTTTACATCCTGCATTGTCAAAGTTAGAATAACCAATAAGATTGCATATGCTACCTTTTGGATACCATAGGCCAACATTGGTTGTTCCCTTTAGATATTTCATTATTCTCCTCACTGCTACAAGATGTGATTCCTTAGGATCTACTAGAAACCTTGCACATAAGTAGACATTAAACATAATATCTAGCCGACTGACCGTTAGATATAAAAGAGACCCAATCATACCTCGATACTTTGATATATCCATTGATTTACGAGACTCATCTTTATCAACATACGTCCCGGATCCCATAGGAGTATCACTTTCTTTGCTGCTGTCCATCTCAAATCTTTTCAACAATTCTTTATAATACTTAGCTTGATGAATGAAAATACCATTCTTGAGTTGCTTGATTTGAACTCCTAGGAAATAATTTAATTTTCGCATCATGGACATTTCAAGTTCTCCTTGCATCATTAAAGAGAATTCTTCACATATTTCACTTTTGGTTGATCCAAATATGATATCGTCCACGTAGACTTGAACAAGTAAAGTATGATCATTAGTCCTTTTAATGAATAATGTCTTATCAACTTTACCTTTTTCAAATCCACGTTCACATAAAAATTTACTCAACCTATCATACCAAGCTCTTGGAGCTTGTTTCAAACCATAAAAAGCTTTCTTTAATTTGAAGACATGCGAAGGATTTTTGACGTCTTCAAAACCGAGTAGCTGTTTGACATAGACTTTCTCATTAATGTAGCCATTTAGGAAAACACTTTTGACATCCATCTGAAACAATTCAAAGTCCATAAAACAAGCATAAGCAAGTAATAATCGGATTACTTCTAACCTTGCTACTGGAGCAAATGTTTCATCAAAGTCGATCCCTTCTTCTTGGTTGTATCCTTAAGCGACCTGTTGGAACCAAGTTGGTTCTAAGTACTTAGGATTTTGATGTTTACAAAAGCACTCCATGTAATCTTATTTTGTACTTTGAATTATTATAGTAAATGCCACCAGAAGATGAAGTTACCAGAGGCAGAAGATGAAGTCACCAGAGGCAGAAGATGAATTACTAGAGGATAAAATCAGACCAGAGGATACACCTCCAGAAGACACCAGATAATGCATCTAGAAGGTACTAGAGGATGCATCCTGAAGGCACCAAAGGATACACCAGGATGTCAAAACACCATCAAAGGATATCTTTCCTGGCCCAGATCAGAAGGAAGCCTGCCAGAGGGAGACTTGTTCCAGACCAGAAGGTATCATAAGTCAGACTTGGTCAAGAATTAATTCTGACCAGAAGATAGCCGGGTCGTGAAATAAGAATAAGTCCATACATGATCCATACTTAATCAGAGCATAAAAGAATTGGTCCAGAACAAGAGATTTAATCCAGATTTGGCCCAGACCAAATAATAGCATGATCTAGAGTATAAAACTAAGTCCAGAGCAGAACAAATGATTGTCCAGAATTAATCCAGACTTGATCCAAATCAAAAGGTAATTGTCCAGATTATAATATCCTATGTCCAGATTTAATTTCAGTTCAATCTAGACCCAATCCATAATTGGTCCAGATCAAAGGGAAAATGTTCAGATCAATGGTCCAGATTTAAGCATCATGGCCCAATGTTGGCCGAGATCAGAAGATCAGACCATATGGCCCAATGTTGGCCGAGATCATAAGATCAGATCATATGGTCTAATGATTTACAAAGATCAAAAGATCAGAACGTGTGGTCCAGTGTAGGCCGAGATCAGAGGATCACATCAGACCAGTTTCCATGGTCCAGATGTGGACGAGAGTAGAAGATCAAACGGTCCATATTTAATCATGATGATAATCAGTGGAGATTGATTAAATTTGATCAAAGTATTAAAAGGATTTGATACAAAAATAAATTGAAGTCTTGTGGGAATTTAGAATCCATTGGCGGGAAGAAAGATTTGGTCTAGAATTAACGAATAATAGGATTGGCCAAAGTTATTTTTGAAATCAAATGTGGAGCTAAAAAGATATGTTTTTTATTTAAGTGAAACCCGATTGACCAAGGTATTTTTGCAAGAGTATCTGGCAAGATACAGCTCGAACTTAAGCATGGAAGAAACCCTAATTATTCATCTATAAAAGGAGGCTCAAGGCAGAAGACTTTGCTCGAAAATACTTGAGAGTCATACACTTCCAAAAGCAAAATACTTGAGTTTTCAGTGAGGTTAATTGTGAGTATCCGCTTTCCAGAAGCAAGTACTCTAAGTTTTTCTTTCCTTTGTGTTAGGTCTAAGTTGTTGAAGTAGAGTCTACAATCTGAGGGAGTCTGAAGGAGTAGCAGATTACTTAGCATTTAGATTCAAGGTTCTTTTCCTCAATAGTCTAGGATTGTTAGACTTTTTGAGAAGACTGACTTGGAGGGTCAGTGGTACTTTGTAATTCAAGGTTTTTGAATTTGTGAAATCCTTCAAAGTGAAGGGACTGGACGTAGCCTAGTTAACGGTGAACCAGTATAAAATTCTGTTTTTTTATTTACTTTATATCCGCTGCTAACTCTGTTTTAACAGGTTTTGTTATAAAACTGTAAAAACAGAAAAAATATTCAAGTTAGTCAAACACAATTCAACCCCCCTTCTCGTGTTTGCACCTTCAATTGGCATCAGAGCTCGGTCTCAAGGCTGAGCACTTAACTAGTGTTTGAGGAAAGGTCCAAGGGGTCAACAATATGGCAGAATCCAAAGATGATTTTGGAGGCAACATCAACAGACCACCATTGTTTGATGGAGACAGGTTTTAGTATTGGGAGCACAGAACGAGAAGTTTCTTTATATCTAGAGATCCTGAATTATGGAAGCTGGTAGTCAAAGGATACACTACACCTACTGTTCCAGGAGATCCAACTCAAGATTTGGACATGGCTGATATGAAACCAGACCAGAGCAAATTATACAAACTGCATCACAAGTCCAGAACCATCATGATCAATGCCATCACATTCAAGGAATTTGAGAGATGCACAAATAAAGTAACAGCAAAGAGCATATTTGACAGTCTGGTTTTGACCTATGAAGGAAGCCAACAGGTTCAAGAAGCAAGGGCTAACATACTGGTCAAACAATATGAGATGTTCAAGATGGAAGACGATGAAGACATTGATGGAATGTTCTGTATATTCCAGACTCTGATATATGGACTGAAGGTCTTGAAGAAAAGCTACACAACAACAGATCATGTCAAGAAGATTCTAGGAAGCTTAGCAACCAAATGGAGACCAATGGTTACTGCAGTTCAGCAAGCCAGAGATCTGAATAACTTAAGACTTAAATATCTGATCAGCTCACTCAAGTCTCATGAAATAGAACTGGAAGCAGATGAACCAAAGAAGAAGAAGAATTTGGCCCGGAAGTCAAAACAAAAGAAAGCTGCAAAAGCAGCACCAGAATTAGAGGATAGCGACAGTGACTGTGATGATATGGCTTACTTAACCAAACAGATGGTTAAGATGTGGGAAAACATGAAGAGGAGATGCTCCAAGAGGAAACATAACAGCAAAGGAAAGGAAGAATCTGAAAAGAAGAGCATCATCTGTTATGAATGCAATGAACCTAGACATATCAAATCTGAATGTCCAAAACTGGAAAAAGGCAAGCAACACAAGGAGAGTTCCAGATTCAAAAAGAAGGGTTTGATGGTAGCCTGGGATGTATCAGAATCAGAAGAAGAATCTTCTGATGAAGAAGAGGCAGAAACAACAATGATGGCACACATCAGGTCTGCCTCTGGACTTCATAAAGACATGATTTCAGGAAGGAAAGCAGGCAGAAGAAAGAATGATCAAAGCAGTCATTCAGGCAAGTCTGGAAGCACATTAGAGGAAGCAATTCTGGCTCTGATTGCTCACACCAACTCAAGTTCTGGATACAACTCAGGCTCTGGAACAAATTCAGAAGATGAAGACATTGAGGTATTTTCTGATCTCACTAAATGTGAATTAATTGATGCTGTAAAAGATTTTTTATATGCAAACAATAAGATGTCTTTAAAACTGAAAACTCTTAGGGAAGATAAGAAAAATCTGACCAAAGAAGTCCAAGTTTTAAAGAATCAAAATTTTGAGTATGCAACTGAAAACAAGGATTTTAAAACTGAAGTTGCAAGACTCAAATCTGAAAACCAAACTCTCAAAAGTAATATTTGTTCCACTTCCAAAACTGTTTGTGAATCTGATATGCATGAGCAATTTTTTCAAAACTTTATTTCTAATGGAATGGAAAGAAGTAAATATGCATCTATGATTTATGGAAACAGTAACATTGGAAAGAGAGGTCTTGGTTTTACAGAAACTATTGTTGAAACTAAATTGTTCATTATGAAGTTTTATGCATTGTTTGTGCTAAGAAAGGTCACTTTGAATTATCTTGTCCAATGGTAAAATCTGAACAAGATCAGAGAGCTGTTAAAACTAACAAAGCTGGACCCAATCAGTTCTGGGTACCAAAAGATCAAATTGTCTATGTTGCAGATATTATGAGCAACCAAAAGAAGACACCAACAATGGTGCCTGGACAATGGATGTTGGCAATGCACAAGCAGAAGAAGGTTGATGTTCCTGCTACAACCAGATAAAGGCAATATGAGTCTGATGGAAGAAGGTCTGGTCAACTCAACTAGAACCAGAATCAGAACTGGAACCAGAATCAAAATTGGAACCAAAATCAGAACAGGAACTGGAACCAGAACCAGAACTTGAACCAGTATCAGAAGCACATGAACTAGAACCAGAACCAACACTGGAACCAGAATCAGAATCAGTAATAGAACTAGAACCAACAGTGGAACCAGAACCAGAACAGGAATTACCAGAATCATCAGAATCACCAAATTCATCAGAACCACCAAAATCACCAGAATCATCAAGGTTATCAGAATCACCAGATTCACCAAAGATACCAGAACCAGAACATGTTCTAGAATCATCAGAGGAACATGGTTTATCGACCAAAGCAGAATCAAGGAAACTGCTCAAATAGTGATGGCTCGAACATAAGCTGAGTCTGTGTCTGACTCTGACTCTGATTCTGATTATGAAGCGAGGTCTGATCAGCAACATAAAGCTTGGTATCTTGACAGTGGATGCTCCAAACACATGAAAGGAGACAAATCTAGTTTTCTGGATCTGACCAAGAAAAATGGAGTCAAAGTTTCCTTTGGAGGAAACCAGAAAGGTCAGATTATTGGTACAGGAACAGTTGGTGACAAATCTTCTTCCCTTTCTATTAAAAATGTTCTGTTAGTAAAAGGTCTGAAGTAAAATCTTTTGAGCATAAGTCAACTAAGTGATTGCAAATATGATGTCATCTTTAACTTGAAAACATGCAAAGTTGTTAGTCAACTTGATAAATCTGTTCTATTTACTGGCATTAGGAAAGATAATGTTTATAAGATTGATTTGTTTAGTCTTGCTAAGTTTAATGATAAACAGCTTGACAATGAAAAGTCAAAGCAAGATGTGGAAATTGCAGGTGAACCAGAGGCACAGGAACCAGAAGCTGGACCAGCAGCAGATCCTGAGAAAGATAAACATGAAAGCAAGGAAGAAGAACATGCTGATTCTAAAGATAATCAGAGGGAAATAATGGATGGAAGTACAAGTCTTCACATCCAGAAACTCTCATTATTGGCAGTGCAACAGAACCATTGAAGACCAGATCATAAAGTAGAGAAACTAGTCTGTTTGGTTTACTCTTAACAATTGAACCAACCAATGTTGATGAAGCTTTGGCAGAGGAAGGTTGGATACTTGAAATGCAAGAAGAGCTGAATGAATTTCAAAGGAATGATGTTTGGGATCTGGTATCCAGACCAAACAAAAACATTATTGGAACCAAGTAGGTGTTCAGGAATAAGGTAGACCAGAAACCAGCCACAAGGTAGACCAGAAAACATACAAAGGTATGATTGGATCCCTTCTTTATCTAACTGCTTCTAGACCTAACATTTTGTTTAGTGTTTGTGTCTGTGCCCGTTTTCAAGCTGACCCTAGGGAATCCCATTTAACTTATGTCAAAAGAATCTTGAGATACCTTAAAGGAACCACCAACCTTACCTTGTTATACAAGAAAACCCCCACCTACAAACCAAGTGGTTTTTGTGATTCTGACTATGCTAGAGACAAGTTGAAAAGGAAAAGTACAAGTGGCAACTGCACATTCTTAGGTGATAATTTGATCTCTTGGTCAAGCAAAAGACAAAGCACCATTGCCATGT
Source organism: Cicer cuneatum (assembly GCA_037974295.1). Classification (NCBI taxonomy): domain Eukaryota; kingdom Viridiplantae; phylum Streptophyta; class Magnoliopsida; order Fabales; family Fabaceae; genus Cicer; species Cicer cuneatum. Next base: position 31,902,093 of record JBBPBO010000001.1, read on the forward strand.
CAACAATTGAAGTTGAGTATATATCAGCAGCAGGATGCAGCTCACATTTAACCTGGATGAAACATCAACTTGAAGATTACAACATCTTTGAAACCAATATCCCTTTGTTCTGTGATAACACTTTAGCCATAAACCTAACCAAGAAACCCTATCTTAGACTCTAGAGCCAAACACATTGAAATAAAACACCATTTCATTAGGGACCATGTTCAAAAAGGGACTGTAAGCATCCAGTTTGTGGACACTGATCATCAATGGGTTGATATCTTCACCAAAGCATTACCTGAAGATAGGTTCGAGTTCATCAAGAAGTATCTCAACATTATCTCCATTCTGACTAGCTCAAGTAGTCATCTTAGGAGTTTTTAATTTTCTTGTAATTTTACTTTATGTTTTTTATTTTTCTGTTTTTACTTTCTGTAATTTGTAAAGAGAAAAACAAAAATACAAAAATAGTAGGACCTCCTTTTCGCTGATGACAAAAAGGGGGAGAGAGAGAAAAAGGAGAAATAAGTAGAAAAGGAGAGATAAAAAGAAAGGAGGAGCGAAGAAGAAATAGATAAAAAGAGAAGGAGTTGAAAAGGAGAAGAAACAGGGAGAGAGAAAAATAAAGAGGGAAAATGGAAAGAGTGAAAAGAGAAGGATTTGAAAAGGAGAAGAAAGAGGGAGAGAGAAAAATAAAGAGAACAGAAAGAGATGAAAAGAGAAGGAGTTGAAAAGAAGAGGAGAAGAAAACAAAAGAAAGAGTGATTTAAGAAGGAGTTGAAAAGGAGAAGAAAAAGTCATTATTAGACTTAGAAGGAGAGATTCGTCTGAGGGGGAGTATTTCAAGTACTTCGAGTTATAAGCTAGCAAAATAAGTTTGTTGGAACCAAGTTGGTTCTAAGACTTAGGATTTTGATGTTTACAAAAGCACTCCATGTAAACATATTTTATACCTTGAATTATTAAATTAAATGTCATCAGAAACTGAAGAAATCAGAAGCAGAAGATCAAAGGAAAATGAATTCTGGAAATTCCAGAAGATGTTTCAGGATGACAAAACTGAACCAGAAGATAACTTTGCAGGCCTATATCAGAAGGAATAAGATTCAGAATGAAACATGGATCATATAATTGGAAAGCCTGCCAGAAGGAGCGTTGATCAAGACAAACAGGAATCAAATATCAATTTTATTCCAGAAGTTATTATGACCAGAAGATGGCCTGGCAGTAAAAATTACACAGCCCAGACTTGTTCCAGACTTGACCAGAAGGTATGTTTATGAGTCCAGAACATGAAGATCAATCCAGATTTGGCCCAGACCATAAGATAGCATGATTTAGGGCATGGAACTAAGTCCAGAACAACAGAAATGAGTTCCATAATCAACCCAGACCTGGTCCAAAATTAAAGGTAAAATGTCCAGACTGAAATATTTTTTGATCAAGTTTATTTTAGTTTGTTCCAGACCAAATTCCAGAATCTGTCCAGATCAGAGTAAAAATATCCAGATCAATGGTTCAGAAATAATTTTTTGAGTCCAGTGATGGTAAAGATCAGAAAATCAGACCATGGCCCAGCAATGGCCGAAATCAGAGGGACAGGATGTGCAGTCCAGCAAAGGCCGAATTTAGAGGATTTTAGCATATGAAGTGCGTGTCCAGGGAAGGCCGAAATCAGAAGATCAGAGGGTTAGGAAGTATGGTCCAGGAATGGCCGAATTCAGAGGACAATAGCATAGCAATCAAGTTGGTCCAGCTGTGGACTATCGCATGAAGATCCAATGGTGCAAATTTGATCATGGGAATTAATGGTGAAGATCTCATGATTTTTTTATCAAAATATTATAAAAGATTTGTTATAAATTAAATTGGAGTAGCATGGAAGTCAGGAGCTGTGGCGGGAAGCAATGCACAGATTTGATTGGCCAGTTAAGATATAAAACAAATCTAAGGCTTAAAAAGATATGATTTTTATTTAAATAAAGCCCAATTGGTCAAGATATTTTTGCCAGAGAATCCAACAATTTTTAGCTCGAATTTAAGGATTGGAAGAGGCCCAAATCAGCATATATAAAAGGAGGCACAAGGCAGATTACTTAGCATCGAAAATCACATAAGGGTCATACACTTCAAAAGCAAACACTCTCAAATTTTCATATAAGTCAATTGTTGAGTCTTAGTTTTTAAAGCAAGTACTCTTGTTGTTTTCGTTCCACTTTGTTAAATCTAAGTTGTTGAAGTAGAGTCTACAAGCTGTGGGAGTCAGTAGAGGTAGCAGGTTACTTGGCAATTAGATTTGTAGTGTTGAGAATTCTTCTACAATCTGGGGTGTCAGATTGGCTGAAGAACAGGAGCTGTTTTTCCTCAAGAAGTCTAGGATTGTTAGACTATTGAGAAGACTGACTTGGAGGGTCAGTAGCAAGGTTGTAATTCAAGATTGAATTAGTGAAATCCTTCAAGGTGAAGGGACTGGATGTAGCCTCGTTAACGGTGAACCAGTATAAAAATCTGTGAGTTTTTATTTTAATTTTATCCGCTGCTAACTCTGTTTTAATTATACATCAAGTTTTGTTTTGAAAGTATTAAAACAGGAAAAGTTTCAAGTTAAGTCAAACACAATTCAACCCCCCTTCTCGTGTTTGCACCTTCAATTGGTATCAGAGCTCGGTCTCAAGGCTGAGCACTTAACCGTGTTTGAGGAAAGGTCCAAGGGGTTCAATATGGCAGAAGAATTGGGAAGTAACATCAATAGACCACCACTGTTTGATGGAGAAAGGTTTGAGTATTGGAAGGACAGAATGAGAAGCTTTGTCATATCTCAAGATCCTGAACTATGGAAGATGATAGTCAGAGGATATACTGCTCCTACTGATCCAGAAGATCCAACTAAGAAACTGGACATGTTTGATATGAAACCAGATTAAGTCAGATTACATAGACTTCATCAGAAGTCCAGAACCATGGTGGTCAGTGCACTCACATTCAAGGAATTTGATAAAAGCACAAATAAAGAAACAGCAAAGAGTATATTTGATAGTCTGGTTCTGACCTATGAAGGAACCAAGCAGGTTCAACAAACAAAGGCTAACATATTGGTCAGAAAGTATGAACTATTCAAGATGGAAGAGGATGAAGACATTGACACAATGTTCTGCAGATTCCAGACTTTGGTATCAGGACTGAAAGTATTAAACAAAAGCTATACCACTGAAGATCATGTCATGAAAATTCTGAGAAGCCGACCAAAAAGGTGGAGACCAAAGGTTACTGCAATTCAGGAAGCTAAGGATCTCAGTACATTGAGGCTGGAAGGTCTAATCAGCACACTTAGGTCTCATGAAATAGAACTTGAAGAAGATGAACATAAGAAGAAGAAAAATCTGGCTCTGAAATCGAAACAGAAGAAAGCTGCTAAGGCAGAATCAGAATCAGAGGATAGTGATAGTGATGATATGGCATACTGAACCAAAAAGATGGTTAAGATCTAGGAAAACAGGAAGAAAAGAAACTTCAGAAAGAAACATAACAGCAAGGATAAGGAAGATTCTGACAAGAAAAATATTGTTTGTTATGGATGCAATGAACCTGGACATATCAAGTCAGAATGTCCAAATCTGGAAAAAGGCAAACCGGACAAGAAGAATTCCAGATACAGAAAGAAGGGTCTGATGGCTGCCTGGGATGTTTCAGAATCAGAGGAAGAATCGTCTGATGAAGAAGAGGCAGAAACAGCAAAGATGGCTCACATCAAGTCTGCTTCTGGACCTCATAAAGGAACGAATTCCAGAAGGAAAGCATGCAGAAGGAAGAATGATCGAAGCAGTCATTCAAGCAAGTTTGGAAGCACATCAGAGGAAACAATTCTGTCTCTGATGCCTCATACCAACTCAAGTTCTGAATATAGCTCAGGCTCTGCAATAGAATCAGAAGATGAAGACAATGAGGTATTTTCTGATCTATCTAAATCTGAATTAATTGAGACTTTAAAAGACTTGTTAAATGCAAACAATAAAAGGTCTTTAAAACTGAAAACTCTTAGGGAAGATAAGGAAAATCTAACCAAAGAAGTCCAAGTTTTAAAGAATCGAAATTCTGAGTATGCAACTGAAAACAAAAATTTTAAAACTGATGTTGCAAGACTCAAATCTGAAAACCAAACTCTGAAAAGCAATAACTGTTTGTAAATCTGATATGCATGAGCAAGTTTTTCAAAACATTATTTCCAATGGAATGGAAAGAAGTAACAATGCATCTATGATTTATGGAAACAGTAACTCTGGAAAAAGAGGTCTTGGTTTTACAGAAACAAGTACTGAAAATAAAGCTGTTTATTCTGATGTTTTATGTATTGTCTGTGCTAAGAAAGGTCACTCTGAATTATCTTGTCCAATGGTAAAATCTGAACAAGATCAGAGAGCTGTTAAGACTAACAAACCTGGACCTAATCAGTTTTGGGTACCAAAAGATCAAATTGTCTATGTTGCAGATGTTATGAGTAACCAGAAGGAGACACCAACAATGGTGCCTGGACAATGGATGTTGGTAACGCACAAGCAGAAGATGGTTTATGTTCCAATATCTACCAAACCGAAGCCAAGTGACTCTGGTAGAAGAAGAACTGGTCAACACAATACCTATCAGAACCAGAACCAGAATTATAGGAGGAACAGGAAATATCATAGATATCACACGAATCAAAACAGGAATTGGAACTAGTACCAGAAGCACAAAAACTAGAACCAGAACCAGAACTGGAACCAGTATCAGAGGTACAGGAACTGGAACCAGAACCAACACTGGAACCAGAACCAGAACTGGAGGCACAGAAACTGGAACCAGAATCAACACTGGAACCAGAATCAGAATCAGTACCAGAACCAGAATCAGAATAGGTATCAAATGTTTAGGTATGATCATCAGAATTACTCTAATTATCAGAATCAGTATAACTACAGGAATTATCAGAATCACCAGAACCATCAAGGTTATCAGAATCATCGGATTCACCAAAATTACCAGAACCAAAACATGTTCCAGAATCACCAGAGGAACATGGTGTATCAGCCAAAGCATAAAGAGAGGAATCAGAATCAGGAGAGTCCTTCAAACACTCCAGTGAGATTCATCAAGACTACAAACAGGGAAGGGAATTCAAACCCCTTAATCCAAACCATGTAATCACAGAACATACAGATTCAAAATCTGAAAATCAGAAGCAGGAGGATTTTCAGAGTAAAAACTGAAACTACTGATATAGAGGTTACATCTTACTGTAAATACTATTATTATTTTATATTTATAACAAGAAGCTTGATCTTAACCAATCAAAGCTAGATAAGCATTCTGCAGGTTTTCAAACTGTCAGTGGAACCAGGTGATTCACACAAGTTGAACACTCAGAAGAAACAACATTCCAGTGGTTTCAAAAACAAACAGAAACCACCAGAAGCAGAATTAATGGTTTGGCTGAACTAAGTTCATTTTTAAATTAATTGATTTATATTATGGTATATGACAAACTGCTTGACAAAACAAAACGAGATAAAGATAGTACAGGTTCATCAGAACCAAAGGGAGCAGAAGCAGAAGCAGAACGAATGGTTTGGCTGTATTGAGTTAAATTCTACCTTATTTGATTTGCATTATGTAATATGACAAACTGCTTGATCTTGACAATTCAAAGCAAGATAAAAACAGTGCAGGGAACAGAAGCACAAGAAACAAAAGTACTTGGAAAGAACCAGAAGCTGATTTATCAGAATCAGAAGCTGTTACAGAACCAGAAGCTGATGCGAACCAAGCAATGTTGATGAAGGTTTGGCAGAGGAAGGTTGGATATTTGCTATGCAAGAAGAGCTAAATGAATTCCAAAGGAATGATGTTTGGGATCTGGTATCCAGACCAAACAAAAACATTATTGGAACCAAGTAGGTGTTCAGAGACAAATTCAATGAAAAGGGTGAAGGTGTAGCTCAAGGATACAGTCAACAGAAAGGTATAGATTACACTGAGACTTTTGTTCCAGTGGCCAGGTTAGAAGCATTTAGAATTTTCTTATCATTTGCTGCTAATCATGATATAATGCTGTATCAAATGGATGTTAAATGTGCATTCTTAAATGGCTACACAAGTGAGGAAGTCTATGTCAAACAGCCCCCTTGTTTTGAAAATTCTGATTTTCCAGACCATGTTTTTAAACTTAAAAAAAAAATCTTTATATGGTTTAAAACAAGACCAAGGGCATGGTATGACAGACTTAGTAACTTTCTGCTTAAGAATGAATTTAATAGAGGCCAGATTGATAATACACTATTTAGGAAATCCATTAAACATGATATTCTGATTATTCAAGTCTATGTTGATGATATCATATTTGGATCCACTAATGGCACTTTGTGCAAAGAGTTTTCTGACCTAATGCAGAAGGAGTTTCAAATGAGCATGATGGGAGAACTTAAGTTCTTCCTGGGAATTCAGATTCACCAAGGCAAATTAGGTACACTCATTCACCAATCTAAATACACCAAAGAACTTCTTAAAAAGTTCAAAATGAGTGAATGTAAACCAATGGCCACCCCCATGCACCCAACCTGATCACTTGAGAAAGATGAAACCAGCCAAAAGGCAAACCAGAAAACATACAGAGGTATGATTGGATCTCTTCTCTATTTAACTGCTTCTAGACCTGACATTATGTTTAGTGTTTGTGTCTATGCCCGCTTTCAAGCTGACCCTAGGGAATCCAATTTAACTGCTGACAAAAGAATTCTAAGATACCTTAAAGGAACCACCAACCTTACCTTGTTATACAAGAAAACCCCCACCTACAAATTAAAAGGTTTCTGTGATTCCGACTATGCTGGAGACAAGCTGGAAAGGAAAAGTATAAGTGGCAACTGCATCTTGTTCTGTGATAACACCTCAGCCATAAACATAACCAAGAACCCTATCTTACATAAAACACCATTTCATTAGGGACCATGTTCAAAAAGGAACTTTAAAGCATCCAGTTTGTGGACACTAATCATCAATGGGCTGATATCTTCACCAAGGCATTACCAGAAGATAGGTTCGAGTTCATTAAGAAGCATCTCAGCATGACCTCCATATCTGACTAGCTCAAGTAGTCATCTTAGGAGTTTTTATATTTCTTGCAATTTTAATTTCTGTCTTTTATTTTATGTTTTTTACCTTCTGAAATTTGTACAGAGAAAAACAAAAAATACAAAAACAGCAGGACCACTTTTTGGCTGATGACAAAAAGGGGGAGAAAAAGAGAGAGAGAAAAAGAAGAAATAAGTAGAAAAGGAGAGATAAAAAGAAAGAGAGAGAGAAAAAGAAATAGTGAAATCAGAAGGAGTTCAAAAGGAGAGGAATCAGGGAGAGAGAAAAAGAAAGAGTGAAATAAGAAGGAGTTGAAAAGGAGAGGAAATGTGAAGAAAAAGAAAGAGAGCAAAAAGAAGGAGTTGAAAAGGAGAGGAGAAGAAATCAGAAACTTAAGAAATTAAATGTAAACTTATTTTATACCTTGAATTATTAAATTAAATGTCATCAGAAACTGAAGAAATCAGAAGTAGAAGATCAAAGGAAAATGAATTCTTGAAATTCCAGAAGATGTTTCAGGATGACAAAACTGAACTAGAAGATAACTTTGCAGGCCTATATCAGAAGGAATAAGATTCAGAATGAAACATGGATCATATCATTGGAAAGCCTGCCAGAAGGAGCATTGATCAAGACAAACAGGAATCAAATATCAATTTTATTCCAGAAGTTATTATGATCAGAAGATGGCCTGGCAGTAAAAATTACACAGCCCAGACTTGTTCCAGACTTGACCAGAAGGTATGTTTATGAGTCCAGAACATGAAGATCAATCTAGATTTGGCCCAGACCATAAGATAGCATGATTTAGGGCATGGAACTAACTCCAGAACAAAAGAAATGAGTTCCATAATCAGCCCAGACCTGGTCCAAAATTAAAGGTAAAATGTCCAGACTGAAATATTATTTGATCAAGTTTATTTCAGTTTGTTCTAGACCAAATTCCAGAATCTGTCCAGATCAGAGTAAAAATATCCAGATCAATGGTTCAGAAATAATTTTTTGAGTCCAGTGATGGTAAAGATTAGAAAATCAGACCATGGCCCAGCAATGGCCGAAATCAGAGGGACAGGATGTGCAGTCCAGCAAAGGCCGAATTCAGAAGATTTTAGCATATCAAGTGCGTGTCCAGGGAAGGCCGAAATCAGAAGATCAGAGGGTTAGGAAGTATGGTCCTGGAATGGCTGAATTCAGAGGACAATAGCATAGCAATCAAGCTGGTCCAGCTGTGGACTATCGCATGAAGATCCAATGGTGCAGATTTGATCATGGGAATTAATGGTGAAGATCTCATGATTTTTTTTATCAAAATATTATAAAAGATTTGTTATAAATTAAATTGCAGTAGCATGGAAGTCAGGAGCTGTGGCGGGAAGCAATGCACAGATTTGATTGGCCACTTAAGATATGAAACAAATCTAAGGCTTAAAAAGATATGATTTTTATTTAAATAAAGCCCAATTGGTCAAGATATTTTTGCCAGAGAATCCAGCAATATTTAGCTCGAATTTAAGGATTGGAAGAGGCCCAAATCAGCATCTATAAAAGGAGGCACAAGGCAGATTACTTAGCATCGAAAATCACAAAAGGGTCATACACTTCAAAAGCAAACACTCTAAAATTTTCATATAAGTCAATTGTTAAGTCTTAGTTTTTAAAGCAAGTACTCTTGTTGTTTTCGTTCCACTTTGTCAAATCTAAGTTGTTGAAGTAGAGTCTACAAGCTGTGGGAGTCAGTAGAGGTAGCAGGTTACTTGGCAATTAGATTTGTAGTGTTGAGAATTCTTCTACAATCTGGGGTGTCAGATTGGCTGAAGAACAGGAGCTGTTTTTCCTCAAGAAGTCTAGGATTGTTAGACTATTGAGAAGACTGACTTGGAGGGTCAGTAGCAAGGTTGTAATTCAAGATTGAATTAGTGAAATCCTTCAAGGCGATGGGACTGGACGTAGCCTCGTTAACGGTGAACCAGTATAAAAATATGTGAGTTTTTATTTTAATTTTATCCGCTGCTAACTCTGTTTTAATTATACATCAAGTTTTGTTTTGAAAGTATTAAAACAGGAAAAGTTTCAAGTTAAGTCAAACACAATTCAACCCCCCTTCTCGTGTTTGCACCTTCAATATGCAAAAGAATTCGTCCATCTCAAGTGCTGATTGTAACATGTTCTTGGCCTTCTTGTCAAACATCATTTTTCTCTTTCCATCATCTGTCCATGAGGTTTTTATTTTTATTTCCTCTTTATTGTTGATGACCTTCATTTGAATATAGAGACCATTTTCTCAGCCTCTCATATATCATCTCTTTGTGCCTTAAGATATGCCTACATGCGTATTTTCTAGAAATCATAATGTTCTAGTTTTTTATGCCTATATGCCTTAAGATAATGTTCTTTGTGCCTTAAGATATGCCTATATGCCTACATGCGTATTTTCTAGTTTGTTGCTGCTACCACCATCTCTAAAAACAGGTGGTGCGGAAGCCATGAATCGAGGAGCAAATTTCCAGAACCTACTCTGATACCAATTGTAAGTATAGAGACGCACCTAAGAGGAGGGGGTGAATTATTTTTTAAATTTTTTTTCTGGTTTTTTAGAGTTTTTGTGAATTATTTTTCTGAATGTGATTGAGTATGAAAACTTGTAAGTGACAAAAAGTAAATCATGTAGAAATTTATCTTGGTTCCCCTTATAACCAATGGTACATCCAGTCCTCTTGTATACCACAAGAGATTTTTCCACTGTTTTGTTAGAATCAGTACAAGTCTAACACTAAGACTTCTATTTCAAATTCCTGTCACCTTACCTAAGATAGCACACCACTATCTTAGTTTATAACACTTGAAGAAACTACACTACTTTCTTCAAATAATACCATAAGTTTAGATGATTTTTGTAACAATGTTCTTAACTAAGAACAAGAGTATAACAATGTGTATAAGATAACAATTTAGCACACTTTCAAGTACAACTGATAACCTTTCTCAATGATATGAAAATGAAAAGCATGTATTTAAAAATATGAAAATGAAGCTTTGAAAGTTTAAGATATTTCATAAAGTTGTTCTAAGTTTGTTAGTAGGATTGATTAGTTAGAAATGAAACAATGAGGTAATTATACTCCATAGACAAAACTTCACATCAGAGGCAATTGTTCCCAGAAGTTTTGATGAACTTATGCAATGATCCAGATGAGATCTGAACTGAAAAATTGCATTGATTCACAGTTGTATTCGAATACAGCCTCAGCGTATTCGAATACTCTTTTGTAAAGTTCAGTTTTTATTCAAAATTTTAACTTCGTATTCAAATACGATACCTTGTAGTCGAATACAAGTGTGTGAATTTTTCCACTGACTTGAGTTGTATTCGAATACGAGGTGATGTAGTCGAATACAAAATTACAGTTTTAGCTACTGATTTGTTATCTGTATTTGACTACTGTAACATCCTCTAAATTTATTATTTAAAATAATTATGACTTATAAATATATATATTTCATTATTAATTTAGGTGTGATAATTATTTGTCTTGTTCGACTTATTGTAGTTGATAAAATTATTAGTAAGAATTATTTAATCAATGGAGAAGTTTTATATAATTATATATATATATATATATATATATATATGTTTTTTAGTACAAGAAGAATTTGAGCTAAGGGTTTGTGGCTAGGTGTGACCCAACCCGTAATAGAAATTTGGGCTTGGAGTGGGTGGCTTAGTTTTTGTATGATCAAGGTTAAGAAAAAAAGAATAATAAGTAAATAAAATAATATTTTCTCCCTTCTATTCTTTATTTGGGCCCAACACTATCTACCCAATAATCTCCACTTTAAATTTTCCCTAAAAACCACAATATTTCGATACTAAGTAATAGTAAGCATAAAAAAATACCGAAACCCTAGCCGTCATCTCCTTCACACCTCATCTCCTTCGTGCGGCAAACTCTTCGTGTGAACAACTTCGTGGGAGCTTAGAGTTTCGTACTAGGAAGAAAAGCGGCCAAGGTAAGGGCTTTTCCCCACACAAATTTGAGTTAGACCGTTAGTTGGATGACATAGAACTAATAATTGTAATTGCTTGCTTTTGAAAGAAACAAATGTAGACTAATAAAATAAAATAATGGAATATGAAATCCTTTACGTTGAGTTCGATATGTAATGTATGTCTTTTTAAGAAGTAAAATATGAATTTTTATATTATACATGATAGAGTTTTAATTTTTATGATGGATATGAAGCAAAATATGATTTTTCTTATGTTATATATATGATAAAGTTTTGATTTTGATGATATATTATGAGTTGCAGTTTGAAGTTTCTTGTTATATATAAAGTTTTAATCTTTATGGTGTAAATGAAGTCAAGTTTCGATTTTTATGCGTACGTGGTGAAAATTATTATTGAATGATTATTTGTCTATGAATATATGATTCTCATGATAAGGATGTGTGATATGTGATCTTTGTGATGTGAATAAGATGATGGTTTTAAAAAGGGTGATTTTTTGAATGTATATGACATGATTCTTAGTGGGCTGTGTGCGAGTATAATTGTGATAATATATGGTCATGTCATGGCATATGCATCTTCGTGGGAGTTGCCTTAGTGGCAGGTTTATATCCGGATCATATAGTTTTTGGAGCATGCATTATGCATATTTTTTACATACGATTTACTGTTTGCGCATTTTTTTCTTTTAAGTTACAAGTTTTTACCTTTATATGTTTTGTGTTATTCTTCTATATGTTTAGCTTTGGTTTGATGTGGATGATGGAAAAAATTGACCCTTACAACAACATTTTAGGTACCAATGAGTTCGAGGAGATTCAAGAGTAATTGATGAGTATTAACGTGCGGCGAACGTGGGGTAAAAATGGGGTTTTCAAGACAATTTTGTAATAATAAGTATTACCGCAAAATTTCTGTTTATTTATTTTTTTAATTTTTGTCACTAAACTTTTAAATGCATTCGAATTCTATAAATACGGAAGTGGATTTTTGCTTCCGTTTAGGAATAATTGATTTTTCCTTTATTTTAGTTTGAATAAACTTTTTTTTATAATATTAAACAAATGTGATTGTTACTAATTATTTAAAAGCATAAATGTGATTGTTACTAATTATTTAAAAGTATAAATGTAGATATTCTTACAAAAAAAATATTATCGTAAATTTTTCTAAAAGTATTTTTTTTAGTAACGCTTTGGATCCTGTAGTCGAATACAACATTGATTTTTGTCAAAAATTTAATTTTTAAATATTTGTTTATGTATTTTGACACTTAGAAAATATTTTTGATGCATATGCTAAAATAAGAAGGTTCTCATAATATTGTATTTGAAATGTAATTGGATTTTATCAAGTACCTTAAATTCTAAGTTTCCTAATAGTTGACTTGATTGTTGATTTCACTTTGAGCTTGCAATTTGATGTTTATTGATAGTCTTTTGTCTTCATCAAAAACAAATATCTTATATATTTTCAAAAAATGTAATCACTAGATACCTCTCTCCCCAAATCATTCCCCTCCAAACTCCCAAATAGAACCTAAGTAAACAACAACTTGTTGGGAGTATTAGAAACGAACTTAAACAAATCTCAAAACCATTGGACCAACTCTTTTAAAACCCAATACTCATACAAGTAGAGACTAAAGGTGCAAACACGAGAAGGGGGGGTTGAATTGTGTTTGTCAAACTTGATTTCTTTTGCTGTTTTGTTGAATGTTAATATGAATTATTCGATATATAACTAATCAGATTCAGCAGCGGATAATAATAACATAACAACACAACAATTTATACTGGTTCACCGTTAACTAGGCTACGTCCAGTCCCTTCCTCCAGAAGGCCTTTTCACTAATTCAAACTCCTTTGAATTACAACACCACTGACCCTACAAGCCAGTCTTCCCAAACAGCCTGACAACCCCCGACTTTTGAGGAACAACAACACCTTGACTATACCAGCCAAGTCTTCTCAAATAGCCTGACAACCCCAGACTTTTGAGGAACAACAACACCTTAACTAAACCAGCTAAGTCTTCTCAAACAGTCTGACAACCCCAGACTTTTGAGGAACGATAACAACACCTTGACTCTACAAGTCAAGTCTTCTCCTACCAATCTACTTTACTTCTGGAGTGTATTTCAATTAATCTGTTTTAAGCATTTTGCTCTACTTCTGTTTTGAGCATGCTTTTAGCTAGATTTTTTTTCACGAGTCTTTTGCTCCAATTATGTTTTGAGCATTTTTCTCAGATTCTGTTTTGAGCATATTTTTAGCTAGATTCTGTTTCTCGAATCTTTTGCTCCAATTCTATTTTGAGCATTTTTCTCTAACATATTCTTCTTACAGATTCCACTGATGATATCCTCTGGTGACGTCATCCTCTGATTTCTGCTTCTGGTGACGTCATCTTCTGATGACATCCTCTGGTGACATCATCCTCTGATTTCTACTTCTGGTGACGTCATCTTCTAATTTCTGCTTCTGGTAACGTCATCCTCTGATCTATTCTTCTTCTAAGTGAAATATGTTATTTTCATAAAATACATTTGTTAACATCAAAACTTTAATTGTAAGAACCAACTTGGTTCCAACAATCTCCCCCTTTTTGATGATGACAAACAATGTATTTTTTATAATACTTTTTCTTTCTTTTGACTTTGACTCCCCCTAAGACTAAGCTTCATTTTATATTTTCTCCCCCTAAGTCTAATGCCCAGATATCAAATACATCATACATCATCTTCTCCTCCTTTCAAATACATCATCTTCTCCCTCGGATATTTTATCAAATATTACATATTCTCCCCCTTTGTCATCAGACAAAAAGGATTGAATGAAGAAAAGAGATCCTCTGTTTTTTTTTTTGTTTTTTTAATTATAAAAGTACACAAAAAATAAAATAACAAAAAAAATTAAACTAAGCTATTAGGTTAGAGATGAAGATAAGATTAAGGTTTTTCTTGATGAATTCAAACCTATCTTCAGGTAGTGGTTTAGTGAATATGTCAGCCCATTGATGATCAGTGTCTACAAATTGAATGTTAAGTACCCCTTTTTGAACATAATCTCTGATGAAGTGGTGTTTGATCTCTATGTGTTTGGCTCTAGAATGTAGGATAGGGTTTTTGGTTAGGCAAATTGCAGAGGTGTTATCACAATAGATGGGTATGTTGGATTCTAATATTTTGTAGTCTTCAAGTTGATGCTTCATCCAGAGTAGTTGAGAGTTGCAACCAGCTGCTGAAATGTATTCAGCTTCTGCTGTTGACATAGCAATGGTGCTTTGTCTCTTGCTTGTCTAGGATATTAAATTTTCTCCTAAGAATGTGCAGTTTTCACTTGTACTATTTCTTTTGAGTTTATCTCCAATATAATCAGAGTCACAGTATCCTCTCAGTTTGTATGTAGGAGTTTTCTTGTAGAACAAGATGAGGTTGGTAGTGCCTTTTAGGTATCTAAGGATTCTCTTAACGGCAGTTAAATGGGATTTCCTAGGGTCAGACTGAAATCTAACACATACACTAAATATGATATCAGGTCTCGAAGTAGTGATATAGAGTAGAGATTCTATCATTCCTCTGTAGGATTTTTTATCAACTTTTTGTGCTGAGTCATCCTTTTCAAGTGAGCAGGTAGGGTGCATTGAAGTAGCCATAGATTTGCATTCAATCTTCTTAAACTTCTTGAGAAGCTTTTTTGTATATTTTGATTGATGAATGTATATACCTTTTTGACTTTGCTGAATTTGTATTCCTAAGAAGAACTTAAGTTCCCCCATCATACTCATTTGAAATTCATGCTGGCCACTAGAGCAAATGTCTCAGTGTAATCAATATCTCCTTGCTGACTGTAACCTTGTGCCACAAGTCTTGCCTTGTTTCTGACAACTTCACCTTTTTCATTTAGCTTATTCCTAAAGACCCACTTGGTTCCAACAATCTTCTTTTCTGGTCTTGGAACTAGATCCCACACATCATTCCTCTTAAATTCATTTAACTCTTCCTGCATTGCAATAATCCATCCATCATCTTCTAATGCTTCACTAATAGATGTAGGCTCAATCAATGAGATTAAACCAAACAGACTTATATCTTTTAATGATGATCTGGTTCTTAAAAAATCACTTCCACTTCCAATGATCAGATTTTTAGGATGAGATGACTGATATTTCCATCCAGATTTCTCTTCTGACTTCTCATAACTAATTCTGATTTGATCGGATTCGTCCTTTGAAGATGTGTCACATGCTTCTGATTTGCTTGTATCCTTCACTTCTTCAAAGTCTGCTGGTTTATCTGCTTCTGCTGGTTTGTCTGTTTCTGCTTCCTCTGATTTTGTTAAATCTTTCCATAATTCATATGGTGTTTTAAACAACATAGACCTAATAAAAACTCTATTCTGAATGTAACATGCAGTGTTGATTGCTTCAGCCCAAAAATGTTTTGCAACATTTAAATCATTTAACATAGTTCTGGCCATGTCTTGAAGTGATATATTCTTTCTTCTAACTTATCTTCAGATTTATACTCTGAAGACTTGTCGTATGCTTGCTGGTATCTTCTACTTTTTCAAGTTCTTTTCCTGCATCAGCTTCTGGTTCTAGTAAATCAGCTTCTGGTAGATCTGTATCAGCTTCTAGTTCTAGTAAACCTGCATCAGTTTCCTCTGGTTCTGGTGAACCAGCTTCGGTTTCCTCTGGTTCTGGTTAACCTGCATCAGCTTCATCTTGCTTTGACTTTTCAGGTCAAGCTGTTTGTCATATAACATAATACAAATCAATTAATTTAAATATAAACTCAATACAGCCAAACCATTAATTCTACTTCCGGTGGTTTTTGCTTGTTTTTGAAACCACTGAAATACTGTTTCTGTTGAAGTGTTCACATCACGTGAATCACTTGGTTCCTCTGACAGTTTGAAAACCTGCAAAATACTTATCTAGCTTTGATTTTTAAGATCAAGCTTCTTGTTATCACAGTAAACATAAATATCAAACAATAATAGTATTTACAGCAAGATGTAACCTCTATGTCAACAGTTTCAATTTTACTCTGAAAATCCTCTTGTTTCTGATTTTCAGATTTTGAATCTGTATGTTCTGTGATTAGATGGTTTGAATGAAGGAATTTGAATTCCCTTCCTGGTTTGTAGTCTTGATGAATTTTACTGGAGTGTTTGAAAAACTCTCTAGATACTGACACTTCTCTTTCTGCTGATATATCATGTTCCTCTAATAGTTCTGGAACTGATGATAATTCTGATTCCTCTGGTAGTTCCAATTTTGTTGATATGTGTGATTTCTCTGTCTGTTTTGGTATTTCCTGTTCCTCCTATGGTTTTGGTTCTGATAGGCATTGTATTTACCAGTTCTTCTTCCACCAGAGTTATTTTGCTTCTGCTTGGTAGATGTTGGAACATAAACCTTTTTCCCTTCATATATTGCAAGCATCCATTGACCAGGCACCATGACTAGTGTTTCACTTTGGTTGCTCAGAACATCTGCAATATAAACAATTTTATCTTTTGGTACCCAAATCTGGTTGGGTCCGGGTTTGTTAGTCTTGAAAAGTTTCTTGTTTTCCCTTGTATTTAGCATAGGACAAGACACTTTGGAATGACCTTTATTGTAACAAACAACACACACAATATCAGAGGGAACATGTTTAAGCACAGGTTTAGGTTCAATTATAGTTTCTTCAAATCCTATACCTCTATTTCCATTCCTACTGACTCCATAAATCATAGAAGCATATTTGCTTCTTTCCATACCACTATCAAGAAATTCTTGAAGAACTTGTTCATGCATATCAGAATTACTTGTGGTATTTTCAATTGCTGTTGAATTATGATTATTTTTCAGATTTAAACTTTCATCTTTAAGTTCAGCAAAACTATTTTTCAAACATACATTTTCTGTTTTCAATTATGCAATATCAGTTTCAGGAATGACACTTTCTGTTTTAAATTCTGCAATCTGATTCTTTAAAACATTAACTTCTTCTGTTAGATTTGTATTTTCTTTCTTAAGAGTTTTCAGTTTTAAAGATAATTTGTAATTACTGTTTAAAAAATCATTCAGAGCAGTAATCAAATCAGATCGAGTGAATTCAGAATATACCTCAGTTTCATCATCTTCTGATTCTCTTCCAGAATCAGATTCTGTGTTGGATCCAGAGTTGGTGTGAGCCATCATAGCCAAATCTGCTTGTTCATCTTCAGAAGATTCATCATAATCATCCCATGTAGCCATCATGCTTTTCTTCTTAGTTCTGAAATCCTTCCTCTGGTACTTCACTTTCTCCATATTTGGACATTCTGACTTGATATGTCCAGATTCATTGCATTCGTAGCAGATGATACCTTTCTTGTCATGTGGATCATCACTTCCTTTGTTGGACTGATTGGAATATCTCTGGGGAAATTTATTCGTTCTGTTATGCCACGTCTTTCTGAACTTCCTAGATAAGAAAGGAATAGCTTCTTCCTCTGAGTTCAGACTTTGATCGTCTAAATCACTATCTTCTGATGTTGCTTTCAGAGCCTTCTTCTACTTGGATTTCAATGCTAGAGTTTTGTTCTTCTTCTTGGGTTCATCTTTGAAGGTGCAAACACGAGAAGGGGGTTGAATTGTGTTTGTCAAACTTAATTACTTTTGCTGTTTTGTTAAATGTTGATTTGAATTATTCGATAAATAACTAATCAGATTCAGCAGCGGATAATAATAACATAATAACACATCAATTTATACTGGTTCACCGTTAACTAAGCTACGTCCAGTCCCTTCCTCCAGAAGGCCTTTTCACTAATTCAAACTCCTTTGAATTACAACACCACTGACCCTTCATGTCAGTCTTCCCAAACAGCCTGACAACCCCAAACTTTTGAGGAACAACAACTCCTTAACTAAACCAGCTAAGTCTTCTCAAATAGCCTGACAACCCCAGACTTTTGAGGAACAACAACACCTTAACTAAACCAGCTAAGTCTTCTCCTACCAATCTGACAACTCCAGATTGAAGAAGGAATCTACACCACTATAATAAAGGTTTAGAACTTTGCAACGTTGCTTCTGGAAAGCTGTTTGCTACACTTATTCTTGCACTCTTGTATTGCTTCTGGAAAGCTGATTGTGGCACTGTATTTTTCTCTCGAAAACACTTAGAAAATATTGCTCTTGTTCATTTGTGTTTCTCTCTTTTGAACTCTCAGATAACTTTGAATTGAAGCTTGAGTTCTTGTGTTTTTCGATGCTTTATTCTTCAGCATTAAGCCTCTATTTATAGTTGAACTTTATGGCTTCACTGATGCTTTACTTCAGGAGTGTATTTCGATTAATCTGTTTTGAGAATATTCTGTAGTAGTTTGCTCATATTCTGTTTTGAGTCTTTTGCTCACTGATGCTTTACTTCTGGAGTGTATTTCAATTAATCTGTTTTGAGCATTTTGCTCCACTTCTGTTTTGAGCATGCTTTTAGCTAGATTCTGTTTCACGAGTCTTTTGCTCCAATTCTGTTTTGAGCATATTTTTAGCTAGATTCTGTTTCTCGAGTCTTTTGCTCCAATTCTGTTTTGAGCATTTTTCTCTAACATATTCTTCTGACAGATTCCACTTATGATATCCTATGGTGACGTCATCCTCTGATTTCTGCTTTTGGTGATGTCATCTTCTGATGACATCGTCTGGTGACATCATCCCCTGATTTCTACTTCTGGTGACGTCATCTTTTGGTGACATCCTCTGGTGACGTCATCTTCTGATTTCTGCTTCTGGTAACGTCATCCTCTGATCTGTTCTTCTGGTGACATTTTTCATTCTTCTTCTAAGTCAAATATGTTATTTTCATAAAATACATTTGTTAACATCAAAACTTTAATTGCAAGAACCAACTTGGTTCCAACAGAGACAACTAGTTCCTAGTGAAACTTAGTGGTAGACTAAACTTGGTGAATGTAATGAAAACAAAAGCTTCATGAATCTTCAAAATAATTAATCACGAGGGAGGGGGAAAACAAGAAGCTCATAACGATATATTCATGATTAATGGGTGTTTTTATTAAACACGTTTCATCATAACAATATGAACAAATATATGCAACCTTTGACAAAAAGCACTAGGCAACTTTAATGACAAAAAGCAGTAAACAATTAGAGTAGCCTTTTGCTCATTGGATCAAGCTTGTTTACAAAATTACAAGTAGACTATAAAGAATGGCTTACCTTTTCTTGATAAAGATGAGACAAAAGCAATGACATATGAAGCTTCAATAACACAAGAAAGAATGGGGTTTGAATTGTGTTATGGTTTGTTAAAACTGTTTTTGAAATTTAATAGTTACTTGGTGATCAAAGCAATTCAGAAAATAAAAGTAGAGGGGAGTAGAAGAGCACACAAGGATTTTTATACTGGTTCACCACCAACTTGGTTGGCTACTCTTAACCTCACATAGTTAAGTCTACTTAACCTTCTGGTTGTACCTGCAACACGCTGAGGCAAAAACAACAACCCCTAACGGGCCAATTTACAAAAGTTTATATGGTTTGTGTTTAACTCTCAATGATAGGGTGTGTATGTGTCTAACACTCTGGCACTTAAGATGAATTTGTATTTGTACAAGTGCTAAGTATTCAAAATAAATATGTTTGAATTTTGTGTCGAGACCTAATTTTGTCCATTTTTTTTATTCACCAAAAAATAACAAAAAGGGTGTTTTGGACTTTTTATCCTAACTTTCTATTTTTATTTATTTCAATATATAATTTTCATTTAATTTTTCGTATGATATTTACTTGTTAATAAAAAGAGATATATGTTAGCCTTTTATGTATTTACTTGTTAATAAAAAGAGATAACATGGTATTAAAAAATAATTCAAAACTTTTTTTTTAATTTTTATTTAATAGAAATAAAACAAAATTAAATATAAAATTAATAAATATGAGATTTTTTGAGTAAATTAAATATGAATGTTTTTTATTTGATTATTTAAGATTGATTTATATTTAATGTTGACAAATTTGATTTTTGCCATTTGAGGAAAGTTTTTTAAAAGAAAAATAAAACTTGAGGATTGAACTTAATTAGTCATAATGGTAGACATTTATTTTTATAAATTATTTAATCTGATTTGTTAATATAAATAAGAGTGTTATTAGCTTAAAAAAAATAGAAAATATCAACCGGTTTTAGGTGCTTGAATGCATTCACTATAGATTCTCTATTACACAATTCTTACACAACTTTCTCTATAATCACTCATTTCAAAAATAAATAAAATCGGAGACAAAGATAAAAAAAGAGACAAAACAATCTTACAAAAATCGGTATAATAGTTTTGTTACTCTAAAAAAACCAAGTATAATAGTTTTTTTTTGTTTATTATCTTTGTTGTTTTTCATGTATCTTTTTTATGAACCGATGTCTTAACTTTTATTTATTCTTTTCATGTTAACTTTATTCATATAGCAAGACTATTTACAATGTTTTTTTATAATAATATTATGATGTTTGTTGTTTTGTATATATATTATGTTATAATTTAAACAAAATTCATTTTCATATTCTATAAATAAAATAAAATATTGAATTGAGAAAACATGATCTTCAACAATTAGCATTATGTGGAAAATCATAGAAAAGGATAAAAATGAAAACAATGTATTGGTATCTCTTTTGCCCATCGAACTTGTTCATTGTTGGACCACCTAGTTGTTTTTCAATGTGTCATTTGATATTAGTCTCCCATGATTGTCACACAAATAAAACATAAATTTAAATTAATAAAAATTAAAATTGACTAACACACAAATATTTTATACCAAGAACTATGTGTGCTTTGATTTCTCTATTACATCTTGGGATATGTAGCAGCAAAGTCTTCATTTTGTCAAACCAAATTGATAAAAAAAAAATTTCCTTCGTTTATTAATATAAATAATTTATTTTCTTTTATATTATTCCAAAAATTTTGGAGTAAAATATGAAATTTAAAGATCTACATTTTTGATAAAGACAAAAAGTTCATTGATCAAAAAGCAAAAGGATATTAAGCAACTCATCTTTCAAATTTATATTTAGGTAAAGTATTTAATATTAAATCAAAATACATTTCAAGTATAATATTATGAGAACCTTCTTGATAGCATATGCATTAAAATATTTTATAAAAATATTTAATAACATAAACACATGTTTGAAAATAAAGTTTTTACAAAAAATGAAAATTTGTATTCGAATACGAAGTGTCGTAGCCGAATACAGATTACAAATCAGAAGCTAAAACTAAAGATCTGTATTCCAATACGAAGTGTCGTAGCCGAATACAAATTGCAAGTCAGTAGCTAAATTTAAACTATTGTATTCGACTACAGCTTTGTGTATTCGAATACAACTCAAGTCAGTGGCAAAAATATCATACTTGTATTCGACTACGAGGTATTGTATTCGAATACGAAGTTCAAATTTTAAATAAAAACTGAACGTTATATAAGTGTATTCGAATACACTAAGGCTGTATTCGAATACAACTTCGAAACAATGCAATTGTTCAGTTTTGAAACATTGCATGAGTTCATCAAAACTCTTGGGAACAATTACCATTGATATGAAGTGTTAAGTATAAATACCTCATAACTTCAGTTCAAAACTAATCAATCCTACCACGAACTTTGAACAACTTTCTGAAATATTTTGTGAACTTTTCAAAGTTATATTTTCATACTTCAAGTACATGCTCTACATTTTCATATCATTGAGAAAGGTTCTCTATTGTACTTGAAATTATATTGGATTGTTATCCTTGTACAAACTGTTATATCCTGTTGTTCTTAATTAAGAACATTGTTAAAAAATCATTAAAGTTATTGTTTGAAGAAAGTGGTGTATTATCTTCAAGTGTTGTAAACTAAGATAGGGGTGTACTATCTTAGGAAGAGTGTTAGGAATTTGTAATTGAAGTCTTAGAGTTAGACTTGTACTTATTCTAACAGATAGTGGAAAACCTCTTGTGGGGTGCAAGAGGGCTGGATGTACCCTTGGTTATTGTTGGAACCAAGTTGGTTCTAAGTACTTAGGATTTTGATGCTTACAAATGTACTCAACGTAAACTTATTTTGTACTTTGAATTATTAAGTTAAATGCCCCAGAAACTGAAGGAAACTGAAGTAGAGATCAAAGGATTCCAGAAAAATGAATTCTGGATTGACCAGAAGATATCCAGGAATGTCAAAAACATGACGAGAAGATATATTTGATTGCCCAGATCAGAAGGAATAAATTTCAGAATGAAACATGGATCATATCATTGGAAAGCATGCCAGAAGGAGAGTTAATCAAGACAAACAGGAATCAAATATCAATTTTATTCCAGAAGTTATTCTGACCAGAAGATGGCCTGACAGTGAAAAAATTACATAGCCCAGACTTGTTCCAGACTTCACCAGAAGGTATGTTTATGAGTCCAGAACAAGAGGATCAATCCAGATTTGGCCCAGACCATAAGATTGCATGATTCAGAGCATGGAACTAAGTCCAGAACAAAAGAAATGAGTTCCAGAATCAACCCAGACCTGGTCCAAAATCAAAAGTAAAATGTCCAAACTGAAATATTTTTTGATCAAGTTTATTTCAGTTTGTTTCAGACCAAATTCCAGAATCTGTCCAGATCAGAGTAAAAATATCCAGATCAATGGTTCAGAAATAATTTTTTGAGTCCAGTGATGGTCCAGATCAGAAAATCAGACCATGGCCCAGTGTTGGCCGAAATCAGAGGGACAGAATGTGCAAGTCCAGAAATGGCCGAGTCCAGATGAATTCAGCATATCAGGCGCGCATCCAGGTTGGCCGAAATCAGAAGATCAGATGGTCAGGAAGTGTGGTCCAGGGATGGCCGAATTCAGAGGATCACAACATATCATTTAGCTTGGACCAAATGTGGACTAGCGCTCAAAATTCTGATGGTCCAGAATTGATCAACGATGGAGATTGCAAGTTATTTTAATTAAAGTGTTAAAAAGATTGGTTATAAAATAAAGTGGAGTAGCATGGAATTCAGGAGCATTGGCGGGAACAACCAACATATTTGATTGGCAAGTTATTTTGAAAGAAAATCTGAAGATATGTTTTTTATTTAAATAAAGCCCAATTGGTCAAGTTATGTTTGGAAGAGAATCCAGCAAGATTTAGCTCGAATTTGATCATGGAAGAAACCCTAATTTTCATCTATAAAAGGAGGCTCAAGGCAGAAGACTAAGAATCGAAAATCACAAAAGAGTCATACACTTCCAAAGCAATCGCTCCCAAATTTTCATATAAGTCAATTATGAGTTTCAGCTTTCAAGAAGCAAGTACTCGGTTATTTTCTTTCCACTGTGGCAAATCTAAGTTGTTGAAGTAGAGTCTACAATATGAGGGAGTCAATAGAGGTAGCAGGTCACTTGGCAATTAGATAGGGTTGTATCTAAGTTGTTGAAGTAGAGTCTACAAACTGAGGGATTCAGAAAGGGTAGCAAGGTACTTAGCAATTAGATTCATAGTGTTGTGAAGTCTTCTACAATCTGGGGTGTCAGATTGGCTGAAGAACAGGAGTTGTTTTTCCTTAAAGAAGTCTAGGATTGTTAGACTATTTGAGAAGACTGACTTGGAGGGTCAGTAGCAAGGTTGTAATTCAAGGTTGAATTAGTGAAATCCTTCAAGGCGAAGGGACTGGACGTAGCCTCGTTAACGGTGAACCAGTATAAAATTTGTGAGTTTTTATTTTTATTTTTATCCGCTGCTAATTCTGTTTTAATTATACATCAAGTTTTGTTTTGAAAGTATTAAAACAGGAAAAGTATTCAAGTTAAGTCAAACACAATTCAACCCACCCTTCTCGTGTTTGCACCTTCAATTGGCATCAGAACTCGGTCTCAAGGCTGAGCACTTAACAGTGTTTGAGGAAAGGTCCAAGGGGTTCAATATGTCAGAAGAATTGGGAGGCAACATCAAGAGACCACCAATATTTGATGGAGAAAGGTTTGAGTATTGGAAGGACAGACTGAGAAGTTTTGTCATATCTCAAGATCCTGAATTATGGAAGATGATAAGTAGAGGATACACTGCACCTACTGATCCAGAAGATCCAACTAAGAAACTAGACTTGGATGATATGAAACCAGATCAGATCAGACTACACAGACTTCATCACAAGTCCAGAACCATCATGGTCAGTGCAATCACATTCAAGGAATTTGATAGATGCACAAATAAAGAAACAACAAAGAGTATATTCGATAATCTGGTTCTGACCTATGAAGGAACCAAGCAGGTTCAACAAACAAAGGCTAACATATTGGTCAGAAAGTATGAGCTGTTCAAGATGGAAGAGGATGAAGACATTGACACAATGTTCTGCAGATTCCAGACTTTGGTATCAGGACTGAAAGTATTAAACAAAAGCTATACCACTGAAGATCATGTCTGGAAAATTCTGAGAAGTCTACCAAAAAGGTGGAGACCAAAGGTTACTGCAATTCAGGAAGCTAAGGATCTGAGTACCTTGAGGCTGGAAGATCTAATCAGCTCACTCAGGTCTCATGAAATAGAACTGGAAGAAGATGAACCTAAGAAGAAGAAGAATCTGGCTCTGAAATCGAAACACAAGAAAGCTGCAAAGGCAGTATCATAATCAGAGGATAGTGACAGTGATTGTGATGATATGGCTTACTTAACCAAAAAGATGGCTAAGATCTGGGAAAACAGAAAGAGGAGAGGTTCGCAGAAGAAACATAACAGCAAGGAAGAATCTAACAAGAAGAACATCATCTGTTATGGATGCAATGAACTTGGACATATCAAGTCCGAATGTCCAAATCTGGAAAAAGGAAAACAGCACAAGAAGAGTTCCAGATACAGAAAGAAAGATCTGATGGCTACCTGGAATGTATCAGAATCAGAGGAAGAATTGTCTGATGAAGAAGAGGCAGAAACAGCAAAGATGGCACACATCAGGTATGCTTCTGGTCCTCATAAAGGCATGATTTCAGGAAGGAAAGCAGGCAGAAGGAAGAATGAACGAAGCAGTCATTCAAGCAAGCCTGGAAGCACATCAGAGGAAGCAATTCTGTCTCTGATGGCTCATACCTACTCAAGTTCTGAATACGGCTCAGACTCTGGAACAGAATCAGAAGATGAAGACGATGCAGTATTTTCTGATCTCTCTAAATCTGAATTGATTGAGACTTTAAAAGACTTATTAAATGCAAACAATAAAAGGTCTTTAAAACTGAAAAATCTTAGGGAAGATAAGAAAAATCTAACTAAAGAAGTCCAAGTTTTAAAGAATCGAAATTCTAAGTATGCAACTGAAAACAAAGATTTTAAAACTGATGTTGCAAGACTCAAATCTGAAAACCAAACTCTCAGAAGTAATACTTGTTCCACTTCTGAAACTGTTTGTGAATCTGATATGCATGAGCAAGCTTTTCAAAACTTTATTTCCAATGGAATGGAAAGAAGTAAACATGCATCTATGATTTATGGAAACAACAACTCTGGAAAGAGAGGTCTTGGTTTTATATTAACAAGTACTAAAAATAAAACTGTTTATTATGATGTTTTATGTATTGTCTGTGCTAAGAAAGGTCACTCTGAATTATCTTGTCCAATGGTAAAATCTGAACAAGATCAGAGAGCTGTTACAACTAACAAACCTGGACCCAATCAGTTCTGGGTACCAAAAGATCAAATTGTCTATGTTGTAGATGTTCTGAGCAACCAGAAGGAGACACCAACAATGGTTCCTGGACAATGGATGTTGGCAATGCACAAGCAGAAGAAGGTTTATGTTCCTGCTACAACAAGACAAAAGCAATATGAGTCTAATGGAAGAAGGTCTGGTCAACACAATCAGAACCAGAACCAGAATCATAGGAAGAACAGGAAATATCAAAGATATCACTCGAATCAGAACAAGAATTGGAACCAGAATCAGAACTGGAACCAGTATAAGAGGAACAGGAACTGGAACTAGAACCAGAACTGGAACCAGTACCAGAAGCACAGAAAATGGAACCAGAACCAGAACTGGAACCAGTATCAAAGGTACAGGAACTAGAACCAAAACTGGAACCAGAATCATAACTAGAGGCACAGAAACTTGAACCAGAATCAACACTGGAACCAGAATCAGTACCAGAACCAGAACCTGAACAGGTATCAGTATCAAAGGTTGAGGTATGATCATCAGAACTACTATAATTATCAAAATCAGTTTGATTATCAGAATCACCGTCAGTTCCAGAATAACTAGAGGAACATGGTGTATGAGCCAAAACAGAAATTAAAGAATCAGAATCAAGAGAGTTCTTCAAACTCTCCAGTGAGATTCATCAAGACTACAAACCTGGAAGGGAATTCAAATTCCCTCATCCAAACCATGTAATCTTAGAACATATAGATTAGTAATCTGAAAATCAGAAGCAAGAGGATTTTCAGAGTAAACCTGAGGCTACATCTTGCTGTAAATACTATTATTATTTAATATTTACTATGATAACAAGAAGCTTGATCTTAAAAAATCAAAGCTAGATAAGTATTCTGTAGGTTTTCAAAACATCAGAGGAACCAGGTGATTCACACGAATTGAACACTCAGAAGAAACAACATTCCAGTGGTTTCAAAAACAAACAGAAACCACCAGAAGCAGAACGAATGGTTTGGCTGTATTGAGTTAAATTTTAACTTATTTGATTTGCATTATGTAAAATGACAAACTGCTTGATCTTAACAAATCAAAGCAAGATAAAAATAGTGCAGGGAGCAGAAGCACAAGAAACAAAAGTACTTGGAAAGGTAAAGGATAAAAGCAAGTCAGCAACACATGACAAATCTTCAAAAGATAAATCTGATTAAGTCAGAAACAGCCAAGATAAGTCAGAAGAGAAATCTGGATATTTACCAGAATCTGAAGCTGTTACAGATTCACCAGAACCAGAAGCTGATCTATCAGGATCAGAAGCTGTTACAGATCTTCCAAAACCAGAAGCTGATGTTGATGAAGCTTTGGCAGAGGAAGGGTGGATACTTGCAATCCAAGAAGAGATGAACGAATTCCAAAGGAATGATGTTTGGGATCTGGCATCTAGACCAAACAAAAACATTATTGGAACCAAGTAGGTGTTCAGAAACCAATTCAATGAAAAGGGTGAAGTTGTAGCTCAGGGATACAGTCAACAGAAAGGTATAGATTACACTGAGACTTGTGTTCCAGTGGCCAGGTTAGAAGCAATTAGAATTCTCTTATCATTTGCTGCTAATCATGATATAATGCTGTATCAAATGGATGTTAAAAGTGCATTCTTAAATGGCTACATAAGTGAGGAAGTCTATGTCAAACAGCCCCCTGGATTTGAAAACTCTGATTTTCCAGACCATGTTTTTAAACTCAAAAAATCTTTATATGGTTTAAAACAAGCACCAAGGGCATGGTATGACAGACTTAGTAACTTTCTGCTTAAGAATGATTTTAATAGAGGCCAGATTGATAATAAACTATTTAGGAAATCTATTAAACATGATATTCTGATTATTCAAGTCTATGTTAATAATATCATATTTGGATCCACTAATGGCACTTTGTGCAAAGAGTTTTCTGACCTAATGCAGAAGGAGTTTCAAATGAGCATGATGGGAGAACTTAAGTTCTTCCTGGGAATTCAGATTCACCAAGGTAAATCAGGTATACTCATTCACCAATCAAAATATACTAAAGAACTTCTCAAAAAGTTCAAGATGAGTGACTGTAAGCCTATGGCCACCCCCATGCACCCAACTTGCTCACATGAGAAAGATGAAACCAGCCAAAAGGTATACCAGAAAACATACAGAGGTATGATTGGATCCCTTCTCTATTTAACTGCTTCTAGACCTGACATTATGTTTAGTGTTTGTGATTGTGCCCGATTTCAAGCTGACCCTAGGGAATCCCATTTAACTGCTGTCAAACGAATTCTAAGATACCTCAAAGGAACCACAAACCTTACCTTGTTATACAAGAAAACCCCCACCTACAAACTCAAAGGTTTTTGTGATTCTGATTATGCTGGAGACAAGCTGGAAAGGAAAAGTACAAGTGGCAACTGCACTTTCTTAGGTGATAATCTGATCTCTTGGTCAAGCAAAAGACAAAGCACCATTGCCATGTCAACAGCAGAAGCTAAATATATATCAGCAGCAGGATGCAGTTCACAGTTACTCTGGATGAAACACCAACTTGAAGATTACAACATCTTTAAAAACAATATCCCTTTGTTCTGTGATAACACTTCAGCCATAAACCTAACCAAGAACCCTATCTTACACTCTAGAGCCAAACACATTTTCATTAGGGACCATGTTCAGAAAGGAACTTTAAGCATCCAGTTTGTGGACACTGATCATCAATGGGCTGACATCTTCACCAAGGCTTTACCAGAAGATAGGTTCGAGTTCATTAAAAAGCATCTCAGCATGACCTCCATATCTGACTAACTCAAGTATTCATCTTAGGAGTTTTTAAATTTATGCAATTTTATTTTATGTCTTTTATTTTCAGCTTTTACTTTCTGTAATTTGTAAAGAAAAAATAAAAAAAAATACAAAAATAGCAGGACCACTTTTTGGCTGATGACAAAAAGGGGGAGAAAGAGAGAGAGAAAAAGAAGAAATAAGTAGAAAAGGAGAGTTAAAAAGAAAGAGTGAAAAAGAGAAGGAGTTGAAAAAGAAAGGAAGCGTGAAGAGAGAAAAAGAAAGAGAGAATAAAGAAGGAGTTGAAAAAGAGAGGACAAGAGAAGAAAAGAAAGAGTGAAAAAGAAGGAGTTGAAAAGGAGAGGAAGCGTGAAGAGAGAAAAAGAAGGAGTTGAAAAGGAGAGGAGAAGAGAAGAAAAGAAAGAGTGAAAAAGAAGGAGTTGAAAAGGAGAGTATCAGACTTAGGGGGAGAGATTGGTCTGAGGGGGAGTAATTCAAGTTTTCGAATTATAAGTTAGCAAAATAAGTTAAGGTTTTGTCATCAGAAAAAAGGGGGAGATTGTTGGAACCAAGTTGGTTATAAGTACTTAGGATTTTGATGCTTACAAATGTACTCAATGTAAACTTATTTTGTACTTTGAATTATTAAGTTAAATGCCCCAGAAACTGAAGGAAACAGAAGCAGAGATCAAAGGATTCCAGAAAAATGAATTCTGGATTGACCAGAAGATATCCAAGAATGTCAAAAACATGACCAGAATATATATTTGATTGCCCAGATCAGAAGGAATAAATTTCAGAATGAAACATGGATCATATCATTGGAAAGCATGCCAGAAGGAGAGTTGATCAAGACAAACAGGAATCAAATATCAATTTTATTCCAGAAGTTATTCTGACCAGAAGATGGCCTGGCAGTGAAAAAATTACACAGCCCAGACTTGTTCCAGACTTGACCAGAAGGTATGTTTATGAGTCCAGAACAAGAGGATCAATCCAGATTTGGCCCAGACCATAAGATTGCATGATTCAGAGCATGGAACTAAGTCCAGAACAAAAGAAATGAGTTCCAGAATCAACCCAGACCTGGTCCAAAATCAAAAGTAAAATGTCCAAACTGAAATATTTTTTGATCAAGTTTATTTCAGACCAAATTCCAGAATCTGTCCAGATCAGAGTAAAAATATCCAGATCAATGGTTCAGAAATAATTTTTTGAGTCCAGTGATGGTCCAAATCAGAAAATCAGACCGTGGCCCAGTGTTGGCCGAAATCAGAGGGACAAAATGTGCAAGTCCAGAAATGGTCGAGTCCAGAAGAATTCAGCATATCAGGCGCGCATCCAGGTTGGCCGAAATCAGAAGATCAGAGGGTCAGGAAGTGTGGTCCAGGGATGGCCGAATTCAGAGGATCACAGCATATCATTTAGCTTGGAGCAAATGTGGACTAGCGCTCAAAATTCTGATGGTCCAGAATTGATCAACGATGGAGATTGCAAGTTATTTTAATTAAAGTGTTAAAAAGATTGGTTATAAAAATAAAGTGGAGTAGCATGGAATTCAGGAGCATTGGCGGGAACAACCAACATATTTGATTGGCCAGTTATTTTGAAAGAAAATATGAAGATATGTTTTTTATTTAAATAAAGCCCAATTGGTCAAGTTATGTTTGGAAGAGAATCCAACAAGATTTAGCTTGAATTTGATCATGGAAGAAACCCTAATTTTCATCTATAAAAGGAGGCTCAAGGCAGAAGACTTAGAATCAAAAATCACAAAAGAGTCATACACTTCCAAAGCAATCGCTCCCAAATTTTCATATAAGTCAATTGTGAGTTTCAGCTTTCAAGAAGCAAGTACTCGGTTATTTTCTTTCCACTGTGGCAAATCTAAGTTGTTGAAGTAGAGTCTACAATCTGAGGGAGTCAATAGAGGTAGCAGGTCACTTGGCAATTAGATAGGGTTGTATCTAAGTTGTTGAAGTAGAGTCTACAAACTGAGGGATTCAGAAAGGGTAGCAAGGTACTTAGCAATTAGATTCATAGTGTTGTGAAGTCTTCTACAATCTGGGGTGCCAGATTGGCTGAAGAACAGGAGTTGTTTTTCCTCAAAGAAGTCTAGGATTGTTAGACTATTTGAGAAGACTGACTTGGAGGGTCAGTAGCAAGGTTGTAATTCAAGGTTGAATTAGTGAAATCCTTCAAGGCGAAGGGACTGGACGTAGCCTCGTTAACGGTGAACCAGTATAAAATCTGAGTTTTTATTTTTATTTTTATCCGCTACTAACTCTGTTTTAATTATACATCAAGTTTTGTTTTGAAAGTATTAAAATAGGAAAAGTATTCAAGTTAAGTCAAACACAATTCAACCCCCCCTTCTTGTGTTTGCACCTTCAGTTATAAGGGGAACCAGGATAAATTTCTGTGTGATTTACTTTCTGCCATTTACAAGTTTTCATTCACTAACACAACAAAATTAAACAAATTCAAAACAGTCACTTAAACAATCTCACAAAATTCTAAAAACAGAAAAATTGTCTAACACCTAATTCACCCCCTCTTAGGTGCAACTCTATTCTTACAAAATAAACAATTAATTATAGGATAACCGTTTTAATGAACGATGTAGGGTGGTAGTACTTTCCCTACTTGTAATCGACTCCCGAATTCGAATTTTTGGATCAAAATCATCGTTTTAGGTTTTATCCAATTTTTTATTTAATAAAATAAAATTGGCATCGACTTGTTTTTTGCGAACAAACAATTTTGTTTCAAATTTGTTCAATTCTGAATCGATGCCTTGTTTCAATTTTGTTTCAATTTTCAATAAAATTGACACGACTCCTTGTTTCAATTTTGTTCATATCTGGGTCGATGCCTTGAACCATTGCGATGAAGTGGTGTTTCAATTTTGATTGTTTCAAATATTTCGATTCGGTGCAATCAGTTGGTAACCGACTGGGAATTTGTTAGATTCTTCAAATATCAGGAACAGAGACAACATATGGCTATATCAGAGTCTGATATTGAATCCTCCAGATTTTTTCAGAGTAACAACTTCACAACATAGACAACTTCCGAAATCATTAACTTTTATATGATGTATTCACTTTTTTAGAGTTAGACATATGATACTCAGAGTAGATGATAATGTTTGAATATCATAGGGAAAGTCAATAATTTGCTAGTGTTGAATTACTTTTAGAGACAGAGACAACTTATCATAACATGTTGTATATAAGAGTCATAGTGAGTGTATCAAACTGAACGGTTTAGAGTTAACATTAGAGTGAGCACATCAGAGGTAGCGAAGCGCGCGCACAGCTGGGCGCATTTCCTGTTACCGTGTTGCTTCATATGATCATTGGACATGGCGCGTTTCCTCTGATCGTGTTGCTTCCTTTGATCACTGCACAGGTCGTGTCTCCTCTGATTGTGTTATTTTCTCTAATCAAATTATGGGTCTAGAATGTATCTGTTTGTTCTATTTTTCTGGACAATTAGTTAGAACATTAGTACATTAAATTGTTCCACAAAATATCTTTTGTTATCAACAAAACAAGTGAGAAATTGTTCTTCAAAAACCATCATTGTTCCAACAACATATGCAAATAAGAGAAGAAGACATCATCATAAAAGTAGAAAAACACAAAAGAAACCCAAACTACACACAATTTCTAGTTAGGAAGGATTTTATCTTTCTTCCACTGCATTCTTAAAAAATCAAGTTGTTGATTTATTCTTACGGCATCATCAATTTGAAAAAAATATTATAATAGAGTGCAGTTGGACTCAAATCTTCATTTTATAAAATATATATCAAACTGAGAGAGAACAAACTGGAAAATTTGATGTGAAAACATTTGATTACATGCTAAGGTATGACAATAGTAGCATACAGGGAAGGAACATTATACTATTTTGATTTGGTCGATGCTTAAAAGTTATACCAATTTAGGCATCTGGTTTCTACATATTTTAATTAGGCATGTCAAATTTTTGCAACCATCGCATCATTATATCAATCTTTATTGATTGTTAAATTATATTATCTGCAAGATACTTGTATCCCTATTTTTACATTATAGAACCTGAGCGTCATTCCTTTTAGTCAATTTGGCTTCATACTTAGGCACTATATTTTGAAGACAATTTAAGAAACTATTTTTTTTGATAAAGAAAACTACAATTAAGTTTCAACTCTTAAATGATAAATTTCAAAAACTACGACATAAATCATTCAATTAAATTTCAAAAACTACAACAATGCTCTCCTAATTGCAAACTGAAATTTTAATATTTAGGACACCCACCACAAAGGCAACATTTGCAAACTTATAATCAATCATCTAAATTGAAACTGACATCAAACTTTATACACATGATGCAAATATTATATGAAAAAGAATAAGATCAATATTTTTTATGAAGACAAAGGACTATGTGTAATGATCAAAATGTAAACTCAAAGGGAAATCATCTTTCAAGTCATATTAGGTAACTTAAGCTTTAAGGTACTTGATAATAATTCAAATTACATTTCAAATACAATATTATGAGAACCTTCTATATTTAGCATATGCATCAAAAATATTTTCTAAGTCTTTAAATGCATAAACAAATATTTAAAAATAAAGATTTTTGACAAAAATCAATGTTGTATTATACTACAGCTTCTCGTAGCTGAATACAAATGCTAAGTCAGTAGTAAAAACTGACGATCTGTATTCAAATACGAAGTGTCGTAGCCGAATAGAGATAGCAAGTCAGTAGCTAAAACTAAAGATCTGTATTTGAATACGGAGTGTCGTTGCCGAATACAAATAGCAAATCAGTAGCTAAAATTGAAGATCTGTATTCGAATACGGAGTGTCGTAGCCGAATACAGATATCAAGTAAGTAGCTAAAACTGAACTTTTGTATTCGACTACAGCTTCGCGTATTCGAATACAACTCAAGTCAGTGGCAAAATTCACTGTCTCGTATTCAAATACGAGGCTGAAATTTTGAATAAAAATTGAACGTTACATAAGTGTATTCGAATACGCATAAGCTGTATTCGAATACAAGTGCAAATCAATGCAATTTTTTAGTTCATATCTCATCTAGATCATTGCATAAGTTCATCAAAACTTATGGAAACAATTGCCACTGGTCTGAAGTGTTGTCTATGGAGTATAAATATCTCATAGCTTCAATTCTAAACTAATCAATCCTACTACCAACTTTGAACAACTTGCTGAAATATTTTGTGAACTTTTGAAAGTTATATTTTCATACTTCAAGTACATGCTCTACATTTTCATATCATCGAGAAAGGTTCTCTATTGTACTTGAAAGTATATTGGATTGTTATCATTGTACAAATTGTTATATCCTCTTGTTCTTAATTAAAAACATGTTGTAAAAAATCATTGAAGTTATTGCTTGAAGAAAGTGGTGTATTTTCTTCAAGTGTTATAAACTAAGATAGTGGTGTGCTATCTTAGGCAGAGTGTTAAGAATTTGTAACTGAAGTCTTAGTGTTAGACTTGTACTTATTCTAACAAATAGTGGAAAATCTCTTGTGGTGTGCAAGAGAACTGGCTGTACCTTTGGTTGTAAGGGGAACTAGGATACATTTCTATGTGCTTTACTTTCTGTCATTTACAAGCTTTCATACACTAACACAAGTAGAAAAATAATTCACAAAACTCTAAAAACTAGAAAAGTTTATTAAACACCTAATTCACCCTTCTCTTAGGTGTGCCTCTGTACTTACATTATATACATAATTCAAACAATAATGAATAATTTAACATGGTCAAGGTAAGAGATGTTTCAAAGAAAAACCAGGATATCCATTAACAATAAGATTAAGGGAATATCCATAAACATTTAAATGTATGTATTTTGGTTTCCAAGTGCCTTAAGGACACTTGTTAACATGACCTTGAGACTAATATACATTATACAATCAACATAAATCTAACCAAGCTTGCTTATACATGTCACTTTCTCATTAACCTTTTTCCATTTCCATTTTTTTACTGCTATTTTTAGTGTTTTTTCCCGCACCTCAATTTTGAATTTTGTATTATCCTTCCAAATCAACGTAATCAAGTACTATTTTATATGTCTTCCAATAATCCTATGAGAATATTTTTCAGGAAATGAATTACGTTTCAAGGGAATCAAGTTTTAGCTAGTTACATTGAAAATTCATCTTCTAGCTTATAATAATAAATATAAAATCTTATAATAATAAATATAAAATCAAAACAAATTCACTCCATCTAATACCTTGTCAAATCACTGTCACTTGCCAATACATAATCAATCAACTAACAATGCAATACATGACCATGTTCAACTATTTTGTAAAACACTTTCTTTGTGAAAAAACATTGTCATGTGCTTCAAGTTCTCTTTCATGCATTATATGGCTTTTAGTTTTGCTATCGTATAGCTTAACGTAGGGATGTCAATAAACTGAAATATTGCTTACATGTTTTTAGCAAAATAAGCAAAATCAATCTTAATTACAAAATTGTAATCTCATGTCTAACACATTCTCAATAAATAATAAAAAATTGAAAGAGAACAAAAACTTAACAAAAATCTAAAATCCAAAAATTAGAGTTGTTTTTTCAACTAAAAATTATTTGAATGTATAACTGCAGATTGAAATAATTGAAAGAAGTAAGGATATGACTCCAATTTTCACAGACTTGGGAGGGAAACATTTATATGGTAAAATGATACAACAAAATCAATAGCAAAATTAAACTATTAGAATCAAACTTGTTTTGTAAATGACCTAGAATCAAAATTGCTAAGTAAAAAACAAGAATTATTAGAAAATTATCAGATAAAGGAACAAACTTGTTTGGGAGAAACAAGAAATTGGTACTTCTTGACGACAATGCTTCTCGACATATGGAATGGGAAGACAAAGAAACTTGTTGCCGAAATGGAAGCAGAAAAACGTAGACTCGTCGCCGGCTTGGAAGTAGTAAAACGTAGACTCGTCGCCGACACTAAAGAGTTCACGCGTGACAGAAGAAATGAAAACAGAATATAGGGAAGTTCGCGAAAGCTGAAGTCTAAAGACTTAAGAGTTCGCACATGTTTTTCTAATTTTGTGGTTGAATTAGGAAAAATTGTTTTTGTAAAATGTTTGTTAGAACAACCTAATATAACATATCTAACAAAATTTGCAATAATAACAAATTTGTTACCGTCCTTTCTATTACATTGAGTGTATATAAATCGATCTAAAATGGCCAATGTAATAAAGATAAATTTTGAAAAACTATTAAATCTGAATATAATCTCATAATCAATCGGTATCAAAACAAAGAAGATGAAATCAAGATACAATGCAACCTACCAAGACATTTTTAACTATCACACTTCGAACTTATCCTCAGTAAGTACATACATACTATACATAAAACTTTTTTTTTTTTTTTACATGTATAGCTTACAACAGATGTTATAATTAAAATTATGTAACCGTCATCCGTCTTTGTAATATTTTTTTTTCGTGTTGGAATCCTTCTGTAAGATAGAAATGCAAACATAAATCATAAAGTTGGTGATGAATGGAAAGAAAAAATAGAAAGAAGAGAATGTAAAGAAAAATTGCTTAAAGGAAAACTATTAAAACAAATAGTATAGTTTATCCTTATAGAATGCAATAGTAACGAAAATGCTAAAAACCTATCCACCAACTTTCAATCCAAACCTGATGAAGTAGAAGATTTTGCACTGAAATATGTGATTGTGCTCTACCTAAATAGATTGGGTTTCTGGAAAACGGTAATTTGTTTTGGCAAATTAGAATATTATGGCATGAGACAAGTTGTTGTTATGCAGCTGACCTAAAAAACTTATTTAGGAATTAATATTTCGTTTTGATGTTTTAATATTTGCATTGTGTTAGTGCATCGGGTCACATATATGAACAGAGGTTCATTTGAATGTTTGAAAAATCATTCATTTCCTCGATAGTCAAACGTATGTTATTAGAAAAAAATTTAAAAATTGTTTAAAAAGAGAAGTTTTTTTATTAGTCTGTCATATATGTGTTTTTTTTAAGTGAACAAACATGAAACTGTTTTTTTTTTCTTAAAAATCTCTAAAAATTAATATTTAAATTTTTTTAAAGTCAAAATCAGTTATCACATATTTTATAATAAATGAATTCTTTTATAAAAATTACTAATTTTAAAAGAAAAAAAAATGAGAATATGAAAACAAATTAATATAGAAAATTGTTTAAAATAATAAGTGTTGGAACCAAGTTGGTTCTAAGTACTTAGAATTTTAATATTTACAAAAGCACTCCATGTAATCTTATTTTGTACCTTGAATTATTACATTAAATGCCACCAGAAGACGAAGTTTCCAGAGGCAGAAGATGAAGACATCAGCTAATACATCCATAAGGTACCAGAGGATGCATCCTGAAATTACAGAGGATATCTTTGCTGGCCCAGATCAGAAGGAAGCAAAGTCAGAAGGAGACCTGGACCAGACCAGAAGGAAGCCTACCAGAGGGAGACTCGATCCAGACCAAAAGGAATCATTAGTCAGACTTAGTCCAGAAGTTATTCTGAACAGAAGATGGCCTGGCAGTGAAATGATAAACAGCCCAGACTTGATCCAGACTTAATCAGAGGATAAATTAATGGGTCCAGAACAAGAGATTCAATCCAGATTTGACACAGACCAGAAGATAGCATGGTTCAAGGTATGAAACTAAGTCCAGACCAGAAGAAATGATGTCCAGATTTGATCCAGACCTGATAAAAAACAGAAGGTAAAATGTCCATACTGAAATATTATTTTTCCAGATTTAATTTCAGTTCAATCCAGACCCAGTTCAGAATTGGTCCAGATCAGAGGGAAAAGGTTCAGATCAATGGTCAAGATTTAAGTATATGGCCCAGTGTTGGCCGAGATCAGAAGATCAGACCATGGCCCAATGTTGGCCGAAATCAGAAGGTCAGAATGTGTGGTCCAACATTGGCCGAGATCAGAGGATCACAGCAGATCAGTTTGCTAGACCAGGTTGGCCGAGATCAGAAGATCAGAAAGTGTGGTCCAGGGTTGGCCGAAATAAGAAGATCACAGCAGATCACTTATTATGGTCCTGATATGGATAAGCGCAGAAGATCAAACGGTCCAGATTTAATCATGAGGATTAACGATGGAGATTTAATTAAATTTGATCAAAGTATTAAAAGGATTTGTTACAAAAATAAAGTGAAGTCTTGTGGAATTCAGAAGCTGTTGGCGGGAAGAAACTAATGACATGATAGGCTAGTTATTTTTTAAAGCAAATCTGAAGCTTAAAAAGATATGTTTTTTATTTAAGTGAAGCCTGATTGGTCAAGATATTTTTGCAAGAGAATCCAGCAAGATACAGCTCGAAATTTAGATTGGAAGAGACCTTAATTCACATATATAAAAGAAGGCTTAAGGCAGAATACTTTGCATCGAAAATCACAAAAGAGTCATACACTTCCAAAAGCAAACACTCATGTTTTCAGTGAGGTTAATTGTGAGTTCCAGCTTTCCATAAGCAAGAACTCGTGTTATTTTCTTTCCCTTGTGTTAGATCTAAGTTGTTGAAGTAGAGTCTACAATCTGAGGGAGTCACAAGGGGTAGCAGATTACTTGGCAATTAGATTCAAGGCGTTGTAATTCCTTCTACAATCTGGGGTTGTCTGATTGGTAGAAGAAGACTTGACTTAGGAAGTCAAGGTGTTGTATTCCTCAAGAGTCTAGGATTGTTAGACTGTTTGAGAAAATTTTGTGTTTTTATTTTTACTTTATATCCGCTGCTTACTTTGTTTTATTCATACATCAAGTTTTTTTTTAAAACTGCAAAAACAGAAAAAGTAATCAAGTTAGTCAAACACAATTCAACCCCCCTTCTCGTGTTTGCACCTTCAATTGGCATCAGAGCTCAGTCTCAAGGCCGAGCACTTAACAGTGTCTGAGGAAAGGTCCAAGGGGTTCAACATGCAGAATCCAGAGATGATTTGGGAGGCAACATCAACAGACCACCACTATTTGATGGAGAAAGGTTTGAGTATTGGAAGGACAGAATGAGAAGTTTCTTAATATCTCAAGATCCCGAGTTATGGAATATGGTAGTCAAAGTATACACTGCACCTACTGTTCTAGGAGATCCAACTAAAGAACTGGACATGGATGATATGAAACCAGACCATAGCAAATAATACAAACTTCAACACAAGTCTAGTAACATCATGATCAGTGCCATCACATTCAAGGAATTTGACAGATGCACAGATAAAGAAACAGCAAAGAGCATATTCGACAGTCTGGTTCTGACCTATGAAGGAAGCCAACAGGTTCAAGAAGCAAGGGCTAACATACTGGTCAAACAGTATGAGATGTTCAAGATGGAAGATGATGAAAACATTGATGGAATGTTCTGCAGATTCCAGACTCTGATATCTGGACTGAAGGTCTTGAAGAAAAGCAACACAATAGCAGATCATGTCAAGAAGATTCTAAGAAGCTTACCAACCAAGTGGAGACCAATGGTTACTACAGTTCAGCAAGCCAAAGATCTGAACAACTTAAAACATGAAGATGTGATCAACTCACTCAGGTATCATGAAATAGAACTAGAAGCAGATTAACCAAAGAAGAAGAAGAATCTGGCCCTGAAGTTGAAACAGAAGAACGCTGCAAGGGCAGCATCAGAATCAGAGGATAACGACAGTGACTGTGATGATATGGCTTACTTAACCAAACAGATGGTTAAGATCTGGGAAAACAGGAAGAGGAGAAACTTCAAGAAGAAACATAACAACAAAGGAAAGGAAGAATATGAAAAGAAGAGTATCGTTTTCTATGGATACAATGAACCTGGACATATCAAGTCAGAATGTCCAAATCTGGAGAAAGGCAAACAGCACAAGAAGATTTCCAGATTCAGAAAGAAGGGTCTGATGGCAGTCTGGGATGCATCAGAATCAGAGGAAGAATCGTCTGATGAAGAAGAGGCAGAAAAGAAAAGATGGCACACATCAGGTATGCCTCTGGACTTCATAAAGGAAAGAATTCAGGAAGGAAAGCAGGCAGAAGGAAGAATGATCGAAGCAGTCATTCAAGCAAGTCTGGAAACACATCAGAGGGAGCAATTCTGGCTCTAATGGCTCATACAAACTCAAGTTCTGAATACAGCTCAGGCTCTGGAACAAATTCAGAGGATGAAGACGATGAGGTATTTTTTGATCTCTCTAAATCCGAGTTAATCGATGCTTTAAAAGATTTTTTAAATGCAAACAATAAGATGGCTTTAAAACTGAAAACTCTTAGGGAAGATAAGAAAAATCTTACCAAAGAAGTCCAAGTTTTAAAGAATCGAAATTCTGAGTATGCAACTGAAAACAAGGATTTTAAAACTGAAGTTGCAAGACTCAAATTTGAAAACCAAACTCTCAAAAGTGTTATTTGTTCCATTTCCAAAACTATTTGTGAATTTGATATGCATGAGCAATTTTTTCAAAACTTTATTTCTAATGGAATGGAAAGAAGTAAATATGCATCTATGATTTATGGAAACAGTAACATTGGAAAGAGAGATCTTGGTTCTACAGAAACTATTGCTAAAACTAAAATTGTTCATTATGATGTTTTATGTATTGTTTGTGTTAAGAAAGGTCACTCTGAATTATCTTGTCCAATGGTAAAATCTGAACAAGATCAGAGAGTTGTTAAAACTAACAAACCTGGACCCAATAAGTTATGGGTACCAAAAGATCAAATTGTCTATGTTGCAGATATTCTGAGCAACCAGAAGGAGACACCAACAATGGTACCTGGAAAATGGATGTTGGCAATGCACAAGCAGAAGAAAGTTTATGTTCCTGCTACAACAAGACAAAGGCAATCTGGGTCTAATGGAAAAAGGTCTGGTCAACTTAACCAGAACCGAAATCAGAACCAGAACTGGAACCAGAATCAAAATTGGAACCAGAACAGGAACTGGAACCAGTGTCAGAAGCACAGAAACTGGAACCAGAACCAACACTGGACCAGAACCAATACTGGAACCAGAATCAGAATCAGTACTTGAACCAGAACCAGAACGAGAATTACCAGAATCACCAGATTCATCAGAACCACCAGATTCACCTAAATCACCAGATTCATCAAGCTTACCAGAATCACAGGATTCACCAAAATTACCAGAACCAAAACATGTTTCAGAATCATTAGAGGAACATGGTTTATCGACCAAAGCAGAATCAAGGAAACTGCTCAAACAGGCCAGAAGCAGAACTGGCTCTGATGGCTCGAACAGAAGCTGACTCTGACTTTGACTCTAAAGCAAGGTCTAATCAGCAACACAAAGCTTGGTATCTTGACAGTGGATGCTCCAAACACATGATAGGAGAAAAATCCATGTTTCTGAATCTGACTATGAACAATTGAGGTAAAGTTTCCTTTGGAGGAAACTAGAAAGGTCAGATTATTGGTACAGGAACTGTTGGTAACACTTCTTCTTCCCTGTCTATTAAAAATGTTATGTTAGTTAAAGGGCTAAAACATAATCTTCTGAGCATAAGTCAATTAAGTGATTGCAATTATGATGTTATCTTTAATCAAAAAACTTTGCAAAGCTGTTAGTCAATTTGACGGGACTGTTTTATTTACTGGCACTAGGAAGGATAATGTTTATAAAATTGATCTGTTTAGTCTTGCAAAGCAACAGGTTAAATGCCTATTATCTATAAGTGAGCAGAATCTGATTTGGCACAAGAGGCTAGGGCATGCAAACCCTAGACTTATATCCAAGTTGCGCAAACTCCAGTTGGTAAGAGGGCTTCCCAAGGTAAGTTCCAAAACTGAGATTTTGTGTGAAGCATGTCAAAGAGGTAAACAAACTAAAAGCTCTTTTAAAACTAAAAAATGTGTTTCTACCTCTCAACCACTTGAACTGCTTCACTTAGATTTGTTTGGTCTTGTTCAAACAGCTTCCCTCAGTGGTAAGAAATATTGTTTCGTGATTGTGGATGATTACTCAAGGTGGACTTGGGTAAAAATTTTAAAGAACAAAGATGAATCTCACAAAGTGTTTATTTCTTTATGTAAGCAAGTTATGAACGAACAGGGTATTAAAATCATAACCATCAGAAGTGATCATGGAGGTGAATTTGAGAACAAGTATTTTGAAGAATTCTGTGATGAGAATGGGATCTCTCACAACTTCTCATCCCCCAGAACACCTCAACAAAATGAAGTGGTAGAAAGGAAAAATAGATCATTGCAGGAGATGGCCAGAACCATGCTGAATGATATGAAGGTAGCCACCTACCTTTGGGCAGAAGCTGTCAACACAGTCTGCTACATTCATAATAGACTCTACATCAGGTCCCTCTTAAATAAAAATCGCTATGAACTGTGGACAGGTAACAAACCCAATATTTCCTACTTTAAGCAATTTGGCTGTATCTGTTTTATGTTGAACACTAAAGATAACCTAGCTAAGTTTAACTCTAGATCTCAAAAGTGTATCATTATTGGCTACTCTGAGAGATCAAAAACTTATAGAGTGTTTAACAAAGAAACTAACATTGTGGAAGAATCAATCCACATTAAGTTTGATGATAAACAGTTTGACTTTGAAAAGTCAAAGCAAGATGAGGAAATTGCAGGTGAACCAGAGGCATAGGAACCAGAAGCTGGACCAGCAGCAGAATCTGAGAAAGATCAAGATGAAGAAGAACATGCTGACTCTGAAGACAAGTCAGAGGGAAAGAATGGATGGAAGTACAAGTCTTGACATCCAGAATCTCTCATTATTGGCAGTGCAGCAGAACCTTTAAAGACCAGATCATCAAGTAGAAAAACTAGTCTGTTTGGTTTACTCTCAACAATTGAACCAAGCAATGTCGATGAGGCTTTGGCAGAGGAAGGTTGGATACTTGCAATGCAAGAAGAGCTGAATGAATTCCAAAGGAATGATGTTTGGGATCTAGTATCCGGACCAAACAAAAACCTTATTGGAACCAAGTGGGTGTTTAGGAACAAACTCAACGAAAAAGGTGAAGTGGTAAGGAACAAAGCAAGACTTATAGCTCAAGGATACAGTCAGCAGGAAGGTATAAATTACACTGAGACTTTTGCTCCAGTGGCCAGGTTAGAAGCAATTAGAATTCTTTTATCATTTGCTGCTAATCATGATATAATGCTGTATCAAATGGATGTGAAAAGTGCATTCTTAAATGGCTATATAAGTGAGGAAGTCTATGTCAAACAGCCCCCTAGATTTGAAAATCCTGATTTTCCAAACCATGTTTTTAAACTTAAAAAATCTTTATATGGTTTAAAACAAGCACCAAGCGCATGGTATGACAAACTTAGCAACTTTCTACTTAAGAATGAATTTGATAGAGGCCAGATTGATAATACTCTATTTAGGAAATCCATTAAAAATGATATTTTGATTATTCAACTTTATGTTGATGATATCATATTTGGATCCACTAATGGCACTTTGTGCAAAGAGTTTTCTGACCTAATGCAGAAAGAGTTCCAAATGAGCATGATGGGAGAGCTTAAGTTTTTCCTGGGAATTCAGATTCATCAAGGTAAATCTGGTATACTCATTCACCAATCTAAATACACTAAAGAACTTCTTAAAAAGTTCAAAATGAGTGAATGTAAGCCTATGGCCACCCCCATGCACCCAACCTGCTCACTTGAGAAAGATGAAACCAGCCAAAAGGTATACCAGAAAACATACAGAGGTATGATTGGATCCCTTATTTATTTAACTGCTTCTAGACCTGACATTTTGTTTAGTGTTTGTGTTTGTGCCCGTTTTCAAGCTGACCCTAGGGAATCCCATTTAACTACTGTCAAACGAATTCTGAGATACCTTAAAAGAACCACCAACCTTACCCTATTATACAAGAAAACTCCCACCTAAAAACTCAGAGATTTTGTGATTCCGACTATGCTGGAGACAAGTTGGAAAGGAAAAGTACAAGTAGAAACTGCACATTCTTAGGAGATAATTTGATC
The DNA here is from genome assembly GCA_037974295.1 of Cicer cuneatum. NCBI lineage: Eukaryota > Viridiplantae > Streptophyta > Magnoliopsida > Fabales > Fabaceae > Cicer > Cicer cuneatum. The sequence continues at coordinate 31,945,732 of JBBPBO010000001.1, forward strand.
TCTTCGTCAAGCAAAAGACAAAGCACCATTGTCATGTTAACAGTTGAAGTTGAGTATATATCAGCAGTAGGATGCAGCTCACATTTAATCTGGATGAAACACCAACTTGAAGATTACAACATCTTTGAAACCAATATCCCTTTGTTTTGTGATAACACTTCAGCCATAAACCTAACCAAGAACCCGATCTTACATTCTAGAGCCAAACACATTGAAATAAAACACCATTTCATTAAGGACCCTGTTCAAAACGGGACTTTAAGCATCCAGTTTGTGGACACTGATCATCAATGGGCTGACATCTTCACCAAAGCATTACCTAAAGACAAGTTCGAGTTCATCAAGAAACATCTCAACATTGTCTCCATATCTTACTAGCTCAAGTAGTCATCTTAGGAGTTTTTAATTTTCTTGTAATTTTACTTTATGTCTTTTATTTTCTTGTTTTTACTTTTTGTACTTTGTAAAGAGAAAAATAAAAATACAAAAATAGAAGGACCTCTTTTTGGCTGATGACAAAAAGGGGGAGAGAGAGAGAGAGAAAAAGGAGAAATAAGTAGAAAAGGAGAGATAAAAAGAAAGGAGGAGCGAAAAAGAAAGAGATGAAAAGAGAATGAGTTGAAAAGGAGTAGAATCAGGGAGAGAGAAAAATAAAGAGAGAAAAAGAAAGAATGAAAAGAGAAGGAGTTAAAAAGGAGAAGAAACAGGGAGAGAGAAAAATAAATTAGAAAGGGATGAAAAAAGAAGGAGTAGAAAAGGAGAGGAGAAGAGAAGAAAAGAAAGAGTGATTCAAGAAGGAGTTGAAAACGAGAAGAAATAGTCAATATCAGACTAATGGGGAGAGATTCGTCTGAGGGGGAGTATTTCAAGTACTTCGAGTTACAAGCTAGCAAAATAAGTTAAGGTTTTGTCATCATAAAAAAAGGGGAGATTGTTGGAACCAAGTTGGTTCTAAGTACTTAGGATTTTGATGTTTACAAAAGCACTCCATGTAATCTTATTTTGTACCTTGAATTATTACATTAAATGCCACCAGAAGATGAAGTTTCCAGAGGCAGAAGATGTAGACATCAGATAATGCATCCAGAATGTACCAGAGGATGCATCCTGAAATTACCAGAGGATATCTTTGCTGGCCCAGATCAGAAGGAAGCAAAGTCAGAAGGAGACCTGGACCAGACCAGAAGGAAGAGGATAAATTAATGGGTCCAGAACAAGAGATTCAATCCAGATTTGACCCAGACTAGAAGATAACATGGTTCAGGGTATGAAACTAAGTCAAGACTAGAAGAAATGATTTCCAGATTTGATCCATACCTGATCCAAAACAGAAGGTAAAATGTCCAGACTAAAATATTATTTGTCCAGATTTAATTTCAGATCAATCTAGACCCAGTTTAGAATTGGTCCAGATCCGAGGGAAAAGGTTCAAATCAATGGTCAAGATTTAAGTATATGGCCTAGTGTTGGCCGAAATCAGAAGGTCAGAATGTGTGGTCCAGCATTGGCCGAGATCAGAGGATCACAGCAGATCAGTTTGCTAGACCAGGTTGGCCGAGATCAGAAGATCAGAAAGTGTGGTCCAGGGTTGGCCGAAATCATAGGATCACAACAGATCACTTATTATTGTCTAGATATGGACAAGCGCAAAAGATCAAACGGTCCAAATTTAATCATGAGGATTAACGGTGGAAATTTAATTAAATTTGATCAAAGTATTAAAAGGATTTGTTACAAAAATAAAGTGAAGTCTTGTGGAATTCAGAAGCTGTTGGCGGGAAGAAACTAAAGACATGATTCGCCAGTTATTTTTGAAAGCAAATCTGAAGCTTAAAAAGATATGTTTTTTATTTAAGTGAAGCTCGATTGGTCAAGATATTTTTGCAAGAGAATCCAGCAAGATACAGCTCAAAATTAAGCTTGGAAGAGACCCTAATTCACATCTATAAAAGGAGGCTCAAGGCAGAATACTTTGCATCGAAAATCATAAAAGAGTCATACACTTCCAAAAGCAAACACTCATGTTTTCAGTGAGGTTAATTGTGAGTTCCAGCTTTCCAGAAGCAAGCACTCGTGTTATTTTCTTTCCCTTGTGTTAGATCTAAGTTGAAGTAGAGTCTACAATCTGAGGGAGTCACAAGGGGTAGCAGATTACTTGGCAATTAGATTCAAGGCGTTGTAATTCCTTCTACAATCTGGGGTTGTCAGATTGGTAGGAGAAGACTTGACTTAGGAAGTTAAGGTGCTGTATTCCTCAAGAGTCTAGGATTGTTAAACTATTTGAGAAGACTGACTTGGAGGGTCAGTGAAACTGTTGTAATTCAAGGTTTGAATTAGTGAAATCCTTCAAGATGAAGGGATTGGACGTAGCCTCGTTAACGGTGAACCAATATAAAATTCTGTATTTTTATTTTTACTTTATATCCGCTGCTAACTCTGTTTTATTCATACATCAAGTTTTGTTTTAAAACTGCAAAAACAAAAAAAGTAATCAAGTTAGTCAAACACAATTCAACCCCCATTCTCGTGTTTGCACCTTCAATAAGTTGTTTTAAGTGGTAATTGTCCTACTCCAACTTTGTCTAGTCAATTAAATTGTAATAATCATAATATATTTGATCTTATATTTACCATCAATTTAATTCTCCTCATAAAATAAAATAAAAAAAATCATTTTAATTATTAATCTTGAAATAAAAAAAAAAGTAAAAATATAAATTAGAATTAAAAATGGTAAATTCAAGGTTAAAAAAATAAATAAATTACCATCAATACAATGGAACCCATGATATTGCAAAGAGTATCAAATAATAAAAACAAAATGGTACATAGTAAAACTCAATCAATAAAAATAATTAGATATTGCAAGTGTTTGAAACAATAACAAAAAGACAAATTGGTTGGTTAAACTATTGTGTCTATGTCCAACTAAGCACTAGAAAGTATAGCCCTAAAGCCAAATAGAAAATAGCTCTTTAGCTCATAGTAAATCAACTCTGATCCTTACACGCAAATAGAAGATTAACACATAAACACAATCAAATAATAACAAATAAACTAAAAACGTGAATACATCAGATGTATAAAGAAAATCAAATTATGAACAAAGAAAATGAAACATAAAAAAATGAAACTAATAGAATGCCAAAGAGAGATACATAAGAGAAAGCACTCAACAAGTGAAGAAACAATCTATAAATAAATCCAAGATAAAAGTAACAAAATATGGACTTAGATATCAAATTTTGAATTTGAAGGTGCAAACACGAGAAGGAGGGGTTGAATTGTGTTCGCCAAACTTGAATACTTTTATGTTAAAACAGAGTTAGCAGCGGATATAAAGTAAATAAAAATTCAGAATTTTATACTGGTTCACCATTAACTAGGCTACGTCCAGTCCTTTCACTTTGAAGGATTTCACTAATTCAAAAACCTTGAATTACAAAGTACCACTGACCCTCCAAGTCAGTCTTCTCAAAAAGTCTAACAACCCTAGACTTTTGATGAAAAGAACCTTGAATCTAATTGTTAAGTAATCTTCTACTCCTTCTGACTCCCTCAGATTGTAGACTCTACTTCAACAACTTAGACCTAACACAAGGGAAAGAAAAACTTAGAGTATTTGCTTCTGGAAAGCGGATACTCACAATTGACCTCACTGAAAACTCAAGTATTTTGCTTTTGGAAGTGTATGACTCTCAAGTATTTTCGATGCCAAGTCTTTTGCGTTGAGCCTCCTTTTATAGATGAATAATTAGGGTTTCTTCCATGCTTAAGTTCGAGCTGTATCTTTCCAGATTCTCTTGCAAAAATAACTTGGCCAATCGGGTTTCACTTAAATAAAAAACATATCTTTTTAGCTCCATATTTGCATTTAAAAATAACTTTGGCCAATCTTGTTCTTGATTAATTATGGACCAAATCTTTCTTCCTGCCAGTAGCTTCTGAATTCCCACAAGACTTCAACTTATTTTTGTATCAAATCCTCTTAATACTTTGATCAAATTTCTATTAAAATTTAATCAAGTCTTATTTGAATTTAATCAGGTCTCCACTGAGTTTGATCATGATTAAATCTAGACAGTTTGATCTTCTGATCTCGTCCACATCTAGACCATACAATTTGATCTGATGTGATCCTCTGATCTCGGCCAACACTGGACCACGCGTTCTGATCTTCTGATCTCGGCCAATCACTGGACCATATGATCTGATCTTCTAATCTCAGCCAACACTGGGCCATATGGTCAGATCTTCTGATCTCGGCCAACACTGGGCCATGATGCTTAAATCTGGACCATTGATCTGAACATTTTCCCTCTGATTTGGACCAATTCTGGACTGAGTCTGGATTGAACTGAAATTAAATATGGACTTATGATATTTTAATTTGGACATTTACCTTCTGATCCGGATCAAGTTTGGAATAAATCTGGATAATCATTTCTTCTGATCTGAACTTAGTTTTATATTAGGGACCATGCCATCTTCTGGTATGGACCAAGTTTGGACCAAGTCACTTGTTCTGGACCAGTTATATGAAGCTCTGATTAAGTCTAGACTGATTCTTATAATTACTACCAGGCTATCTTCTGGTCAGAATTAATTCTGGACCAAGTCTGACTTATGATTCCCTCTGTTCTAGAATAAGTCTTCCTCTGGCAGGCTTCCTTCTGGTCTTGAACAGGTCTCCTTCTAGACTCTGCTTCCTTCTGATCTAGGCCAGGAAAGATATCCTTTGATGATGTTTTGACATCCTTTGATATCCTTTGGAGGTGTATCCTTTGGTGCCTTTTGAATGCATTCTCTGGTATCTTCTGGAGGTGTATCCTCTGGTCTGATTTTATCCTCTAGTTACTCATCTTCTGCCTCTGGTGACTTCATCTTCTAGTGGCATTTAATATATTAATTCTAAGTACAAAATAAGATTACATGGAGTGCTTTTGTAAACATCATAATCCTAAGTACTTAGAACCAACTTGGTTCCAACAATCTCCCTCTTTTTGATGATGACAAAACCTTAACTTATTTTGTTAGTTTATAACTTAAAAAAGACTTTGAAAAACTTGAAAAAATTCGAAGTACTTGAAATACTCCCCCTTAGACCAATCTCTCCCCCTAAGTCTAATAATGACTTTTTCTTCTCCTTTTCAACTAGTTCTTAAATCACTCTTTCTTTTCTTCTCTTCTCCTCTCCTTTTCAACTCCTTCTTTATTCTCTCTTTCTTTTCTCTCTTCGCATTTCCTCTCCTTTTCAACTCCTTCTCTTTTCACTCTTTCTTTTTCTCTCTTTATTTTTCTCTCTCACTGTTTCCTCTCCTTTTCAACTCCTTTTTTTTTATCTCTTTCTTTTTCACTCCTCCTTTCTTTTCAACTCTTTCTTTTTCACTCCTCCTTTCTTTTTATCTCTCCTTTTCTACTTATTTCTCCTTTCTCTCTTTCTCTCTCTCTCTCTCCCCCTTTTTGTCATCAGCCAAAAAGAGGTCCTACTATTTTTGTAATTTTGTTTTTTTCTTTACAAAGTACAAAAAGTAAAAACAAGAAAATAAAAGACATAAAGTAAAATTACAAGAAAATTGAAAACTCCTAAGATGACTACTTGAGCTAGTCATATATGGAGATAATGTTGAGATGCTTCTTGATGAACTCGAACCTATCTTCAGGTAATGCTTTGGTGAAGATATCAACCCATTGATGATCAGTGTCAACAAACTGGATGTTTAAAGTCCCTTTTTGAACAGGGTCCCTAATGAAATGGTGTTTTATTTCAATGTGTTTGGCTCTAGAGTGTAAGATAGGGTTCTTGGTTAGGTTTATGGCTGAAGTGTTATCACAGAACAAAGGGATATTGGTTTCAAAGATGTTGTAATCTTCAAGTTGATGTTTCATCCAGATTAACTGTGAGCTGCATCCTGCTGCTGATATATACTCAGCTTCAACTGTTGACATGGCAATGGTGATTTTCTTTTGTTTGACCAAGAGATCAAATTATCACCTAAGAATGTGCGGTTGCCACTTGTACTTTTCCTTTCCAATTTGTCTCCAGCATAGTCAGAATCACAAGAACCTCTTAGTTTGTAGGTGGGGGTTTTCTTGTATAACAAGGTAAGGTTGGTGGTTCCTTTAAGGTATCTCAAGATTCTTTTGACAGCAGTTAAATGGGATTCCCTAGGATCAGCTTGAAAACGGGCACAAACACAAACACTTAACAAAATGTCAGGTCTAGAAGCAGTTAGGTAAAGAATGGATCCAATCATACCTCTGTATGTTTCTAGTCTACCTTTTGGCTGGTTTCATCTTTCTCAAGTGAGCAGGTTGGGTGCATGGGGGTGGCCATAGGCTTACAATCACTCATATTGAACTTTTTGAGAAGTTCTTTAGTGTATTTAGATTGGTGAATGAGTATACCTGATTTACCTTCGTGAATCTGAATTCCTAGGAAGAACTTAAGTTCTCCCATCATGCTCATTTGGAACTCTTTCTACATTAGGTCACAAAACTCTTTGCACAAAGTTCCATTTGGATCCAAAGATGATATCATCAACATAAACTTGAATAATCAAAATATCTTTTTTAATGGATTTCCTAAATAGAGTATTATCAATCTGGCCTCTATCAAATTCATTCTTAAGCAGAAAGTTACTAAGTCTATCATACCATGCCCTTGGTGCTTGTTTTAAACCATATAAAGATTTTTTAAGTTTAAAAACATGGTTTGGAAAATCAGAATTTTCAAATCCAGGGGGCTGTTTGACATAGACTTCCTCACTTATATAGCCATTTAAGAATGCACTTTTAACATCCATTTGATACATAATTATATCATGATTAGCAGCAAATGATAAAAGAATTCTAATTGCTTCTAACCTGGCCACTGGAGCAAAAGTCTCAGTGTAATCAATACCTTCCTGTTAACTGTATCCTTGAGCTACAAGTCTGGCTTTGTTCCTTACCACTTCACCTTTTTCATTGAGTTTATTCCTGAACACCCACTTGGTTCCAATAATGTTTTTGTTTGGTCTGGATACCAGATCCCAAACATCATTCCTTTGAATTTCATTCAGCTCTTCTTGCATTGCAAGTATCTAACCTTCCTCTGCCAAAGCTTCATCAACATTGCTTGGTTCAATTGTTGAGAGTAAACCAAACAAACTGGTTTCTCTACTTGATGATCTAGTCTTCAATGGTTCTACTGCACTGCCAATAATGAGAGTTTCTGGATGTGAAGACTTGTACTTCCATCCCTTCTTTCCCTCTGAATTGTCTTCAGAGTCAGCATGTTCTTCTTCCTTGCTTTCATCTTTATCTTTCTCAGGTTCTGCTGCTGGTCCAACTTCTGGTTCCTGTGCCTCTAGTTCACCTGCAATTTCCTCATCTTGCTTTGACTTTTCAGAGTCAAGCTGTTTATCATCAAACTTAATGTGGATTGATTCTTCCACATTGTTAGTTTTTTTGTTAAACACTCTATAAGCTTTTGATCTCTCAGAGTAGCCAATAAAGGTACACTTTTGAGATCTAGAATCAAACTTAGCTAGATTATCTTTAGTGTTCAACATAAAACAGATGCAGCCAAATTGCTTAAAGTAGGAAATATTAGTTTTCTTACCTTTCCACAGTTCATAGGGAGTTTTATTTAAGATGGACCTGATGTAGACTCTATTCTGAATGTAGCAAGCTGTGTTGACAGCTTCTGCCCAAAGGTATGTGGCAACCTTCATATCATTCAGTATGGTTCTGGCCATCTCCTGCAATGATCTATTCTTCTTTTCTACCACTCCATTCTGTTGAGGTGTTCTGGGAGATGAGAAGTTGTGAGAGATCCCATTCTCATAACAGAATTCTTCAAAATACTTGTTCTCAAATTCACCTCCATGATCACTTCTGATGGTTATGATCTTAATACCCTGTTCATTCATAACTTGCTTACAAAAAGAAATAAACACTTTGTGAGATTCATCTATGTTCTTTAAATTTTTTACCCAAGTCCACCTTGAGTAATCATCAACAATCACAAAAACATATTTCTTACCACTGAGTGAAGCTGTTTGAACAGGACCAAACAGATCTAAGTGAAGCAGTTCAAGTGGTTGAGAGGTAGAAACACATTTTTTTGTTTTAAAAGAGCTTTTAGTTTGTTTACCTCTTTGACATGCTTCACACATAATCTCAGTTTTGGAACTTACCTTGGGAAGCCCTCTTACCAACTGGAGTTTGCTCAACTCAGATATAAGTTTAGGGTTTGCATGCCCTAGCCTGTTGTGCCAAATCAGATTCTGCTCACTTACAAATAATAAGCATTTAACCTGTTGCTTAGCAAGACTAAACAAATCAATCTTATAAACATTATCTTTCTTAATGCTAGTAAACAAAACAGATTTATCAAGTTGACTAACAGCTTTACATGTTTTCTGGTTAAAGATGACATCATATTTGCAATCACTTAGTTGACTTATGCTCAAAACATTATGCTTCAGACCTTTTACTAACAGAACATTTTTAATAGAAAGGGAAGAACATTTGTTACCAACTGTTCCTGTACCAATAATTTGACCTTTCTGGTTTCCTCCAAAGGAAACTTTGCCTCCATTTTTCATGGTCAGATCCAAAAACATAGATTTGTCTCCTGTCATGTATTTGGAGCAATCACCGTCCAAGTACCATGATTTATATTGCTGATCAGACCTTGCTTCAGAATCAGAGTCAGAGTCAGACTCAGACTCAAACTCAATTCGAGCCATCAGAGCCAGTTCAGCTTCTGGCCTGTTTGAGCAGTTTCCTTGATTCTGCTTTGGTTGATAGATCATGTTCCTCTGATGATTCTAGAACATGTTTTGGTTCTAGTAACTTGGATGAATCTGGTGATTATGATAACCTTGATGATTCTGGTGATTTGGATGAGTTGGATGAATATGATAATTCTTGGGATTTTGATGATTCTGATGAATCTGATAATTCTGATAATTCCTGTAGTTATACTGATTCTGATAATTAAAGTAATTTTGATGATCATACCTGAACCTTTGATACTGATACCTGATCTGGTTCTGGTTCTGGTTCCAGTTCCAGTTCTGATTCAGGTTCCAGTTTTGATTCTGGTTCCAGTTCTGGTTCTGATTCTTATTCTGGTTCTGGTTGAGTTGACCAGACCTTATTCCATCAGACTCAAATTGCCTCTGTCTGGTTGTAGCAGGAACATAAACCTTATTCTGCTTGTGCATTGCCAACATCCATTGTCCAGGCACCATTGTTGGTGTCTCCTTCTGGTTGCTCAGAATATCTGCAACATAAAGAATTTGATCTTTTGGTACCCATAACTGATTGGGTCCAAGTTTGTTAGTTTTAACAGCTCTATGATCTTGTTCAGATTTTACCATTGGACAAGATAATTCAGAGTGACCTTTCTTAGCACAAACAATGCATAAAACATCATAATGAACAGTTTTAGTTTCAACAATAGTTTCTGTAAAACCAAGACCTCTCTTTCCAATGTTACTATTTCCATACATCATAGATGCATATTTACTTCTTTCCATTCCATTAGAAATAAAGATTTGAAAAAATTGCTCATGCATATCAGATTCATAAACAGTTTTGGAAGTGGAACAAATATTACTTTTGAGAGTTTGGTTTTCAGATTTGAGTCTTGCAACTTTAGTTTTAAAATCCTTGTTTTCAGTTGCATACTCAGAATTTTAATTCTTTAAAACTTGGACTTCTTTGGTCAAATTTTTCTTATCTTCCCTAAGAGTTTTCAGTTTTAAAGACATCTTATTGTTTGCATTTAAAAAATCTTTTAAAACATCAATTAATTCAGATTTAGTGAGATCAGAAAATACCTTACTGTCTTCATCTTCTGAATCTGTTCTAGAGCCTGAGCTGTATTCAGAACTTGAGTTGGTATGAGCCATCAAAGCCAGAATTGCTTCCTCTGATGTGCTTCCAGACTTGCTTGGATGACTGCTTTGATCATTCTTCCTTCTGCCTGTTTTCCTTCCTGAAACTGTGCCTTTATGAAGTCCAAAAGCAGACCTGATGTGTGCCATCTTTCCTGTTTCTGCCTCTTCTTCATCAGACGACTCTTCTTCTGATTCTGATGCATCTCAGGCTGCCATCAGACCCTTCTTTATGAATCTGGAACTCTTCTTGTGTTGTTTTCCTTTTTCTAGATTTGGACATTCTGACTTGATATGTCCAGGGTTCATTGCATCCATAATAGATGATGCTCTTCTTATCAGATTCTTCCTTTCCTTTGCTGTTATGTTTCTTCTTGGAGCCTCTCCTCTTCCTGTTTTCCCAGATCTTAACCATCTATTTGGTTAAGTAAGCCATATCATAACAATCATTGTCACTATCCTCTGATTCTGGTGCTGCCTTTGCAGCTTTCTTCTATTTTGACTTCAGGGCCAGATTCTTCTTCTTCTTTGGTTCATCTCCTTCCAGTTCTATTTCATGAGACTTGAGTGAGCTGATCAGATCATCAAGTCTTAAGTTATTCAGATCTCTGGCTTGCTGAACTATAGTAACCATTGGTCTCCACTTGGTTGGTAAGCTTCTTAGAATCTTCTTGACATGATCTGCTGTTGTGTAGCTTTTCTTCAAGACCTTCAGTCCAAATATCAGAGTCTGGAATCTAAAGAACATTCCATCAATGTCTTCATCATCTTCCATCTTGAATATCTCATACTGTTTGACCAGTATGTTAGCCCTTGCTTCTTGAACCTGTTGGCTTCCTTCATAGGTCAGAACCAGACTGTCAAATATGCTATTTGTTGTTTCTTTATATGTGCATCTGGTAAATTCCTTGAATGTGATGGCATTGATCATGATGGTTCTGGACTTGTGATGCAGTTTGTATAATCTGCTCTGGTCTGGACTCATATCTGCCATGTCCAGTTCTTGAGTTGGATCTCCTAGAACAGTAGGTGCAGTGTATCCTTTGACTACCAGCTTCCATAATTCAGGATCTTGAGATATGAAGAAACTTCTCATTTTGTCCTTCCAATACTCAAACATGTCTCCATCAAACAGTGGTGGTCTGTTGATGTTGCCTCCAAAATCATCTTTGGATTCTGCCATGTTGTTGACCCCTTGGACCTTTCCTCAAACACTAGTTAAGTGTTCAGCCTTGAGACCGAGCTCTGATGCCAATTGAAGGTGCAAACACGAGAAGGGAGGGTTGAATTGAGTTTGCCTAACTTGAATACTTTTTAGTTTTAAAACAAAACTTGTTAAAACAGAGTTAGCAGCGGATATAAAGTAAATAAAAACTCATAATTTTATACTGGTTCATCGTTAACTAGGCTACGTTCAGTCCATTCACTTTGAAGGATTTCACTAATTCAAAAACCTTGAATTACAAAGTACCACTGACCCTCCAAGCCAGTCTTCTCAAAAAGCGGCTCGAAATATTTGATCTTAGGTGCATTTTCCTCTGGAATCTTACTGTTTGGGTACGACCGGACAACTACCGATATCTAAAAATCTCCTTTCTTAGCTTAGAATGTTGTTGTTAAATATATATCGTAAACTATCGGATCGGGTTAGATGTTAAACTTGCAGACCTCATTGGTGATCTTACGGGGGGAACGAAATATAAAAGAATATATAGACTTGTAGAGACCCTCTATGTAGTTGTCTATCTGAGGCGATCGATCTACATCTTTCCTCAAAGCCCTGGGGCTGTGTCTCGATCTCCTACGTGCGAAATCTGAGGGACTAGTTCCTATGGAGATTCCCCTTGGGCTAACAACCCTAGACTTTTGAGGAAACGAAACTTGAATCTAATTGCTTAGTAATCTGCTATTCCTTCTGACTCCCTCAGATTGTAGACTCTACTTCAACAACTTAGACCTAACACAAGGGAAAGAAAAACTTAGAGTACTTGCTTCTGGAAAGCGGATACTCACAATTGACCTCATTGAAAACTCAAGTATTTTGCTTTTGGAAGTGTATGACTCTCAAGTATTTTCGATGCCAGTCTTCTGCCTTGAGCCTCCTTTTATAGATGAATAATTAGGGTTTCTTCCATGCTTAAGTTCGAGCTGTATCTTGCCAGATTCTCTTTCAAAAATAACTTGGCCAATTGGGTTTCACTTAAATAAAAAACATATCTTTTTAGCTCCATATTTGCATTCAAAAATAACTTTGGCCAATCCTGTTCTTGATTAATTCTGGACCAAATCTTTCTTCCCGCCAATAGCTTCTGAAATCCCACAAGACTTCAATTTATTTTTGTATCAAATCCTTTTAATACTTTGATCAATTTTCTATTAAAATTTAATCAAGTCTTATTCAAATTTAATCAAGTCTCCACTGATTTTCATCATGATTAAATCTGGACCGTTTGATCTTCTGATCTCGTCCACATATGGACCATACAATCTGATCTGCTGTGATCCTTTGATCTCGGCGAACACTGGACCACACATTCTGATCTTCTGATCTCAGCCAATCACTGGACCATATGATCTGATCTTCTGATCTCGGCCAACACTGGGCCATATGGTCTAATCTCGGACAACATTGGGCCATGATGCTTAAATCTGGACCATTGATCTAAACATTTTCCCTTTGATCTAGACCAATTCTGAACTGAGTCTGGATTGAACTGAAATTAAATCTGGACTTATGATATTTTAATTTGGACATTTACCTTCTGATCTGGATCAAGTCTGGATTAAATCTGGACAATTATTTCTTCTGATCTGGACTTAGTTTTATACTCTAGACCATGCGATCTTCTGGTCTGGACCAAGTCACTTGTTCTGGACCAGTTATCTGAAGCTCTGATTAAGTCTGGACTGATTCTTATAATTACTATCAGGCTATCTTCTGGTCAGAATTAATTCTGGACCAAGTCTGACTTATGATTCCTTCTGGTCTGGAATAAGTCTCCCTCTGGCAAGCTTCCTTCTAGTCTGGACCAGGTCTCCTTCTGGACTCTGCTTCCTTCTGATATGGGCCAGGAAAGATATCATCTGATGATGTTTTGACATCCTCTGGTATCTTCTGGAGGGGTATCCTCTAGTCTGATTTTATCCTCTAGTTACTCATCTTCTACCTCTGGTGACTTCATCTTTTGGTGACATTTAATATAGTAATTCTAAGTACAAAATAAGATTACATGGAGTGCTTTTGTAAACATCAAAATCCTAAGTACTTAGAACCAACTTGGTTCCAACAGAATTCACTATTCATAGAGGAATTTTTTACAATGTTGTAAACATATCTATAAAAAAATCATTAAAAAATATTTGTGGACATTTTAATAGGGGTTGAAAATGATTGCATAATAATTTTGTAGGAATTAAAAAATGTTAATTTTTTACGGGGACTAAAAACGAAATTTTAAAATTTATAAGGACTAAAAACTTATTTAACCAAAAAATAAATTTTATGGTAGAGAAAAACTTATATTATAAATTGTACCTCTATTGTGTTTTGATTTTTAAAAAAATAAACATAATTATTTTAGTCTTTAAATATATTTTTAGTTAATTAATTTAGAACTCATTTTTTTTAGTTACTTCTTAACCATTACTATAAAAAGAGACGTTTAAGAATCTATTTATAATTTTGATAAATTTATAGATGTAACATTACATTACATGTGAAGAGATATATAGTGCTCCCAGTACTCAAAATAAATTTATCCATCCATTCATTTTTCATCGAACTCCTAACCTTCTCAATACTCTTATCCCAACCTGAAAAACTGGACTTGTGTTAATAGTCAACGAAACATACCCTTCTTCTGTTATGATCTTCCCTTTTCATTTCGGTGTTTCAAAATTCTCTGAAATTTTGTTAGTGGCCTATCACTATTGATGTTCAGGATTCAGAAATCTTGTGGACCACTGTACTTATATATTATTACTGCCATTATGAAATTGGATCCATCATAACATTCACTCCTACTCTGGATTTGATTTTGAAGTGTTATAATTACAATACTATGACTGTAGTTTTTATTTTTTATTAAAAGCAAATATTAGCATGCTAGTGCTATTAAAAGAAAATATTTGAATTCTTTGTCACTTATTCTCTCCACCTCATCCACCAAACCCATATTATATTCCTTAATATATGAATTATAGTAATTAGTAAAACAAAATACAACTGCAATTCCAATTGTGATCCCATGATAAAAAGTCACCTAATTGTGTCATTAATTTGCAATACCTTACAATTTAAAATCACTTTTGTAAGTTGCTCTTTATTCTTTTTATTTTTTATTTTATTTTATCTAAAGAAAGTTTAGATAGGTTAGGTTTCAAAAACTTATCAGAGTCACATACTTCCTTTATGCTTAGCATTATTTTCATGATATGTTGATGTTTCTTTTGTACCAATGTACTTAAATTTGCTTGTCTTACAAATTGAGATAGTCAAATAGGTTGTTAACATGTAAATACAAAAGGATCATACACAAAGAGCAACCACAATTATGAGTAGCAAGACAATTATGTTGAGCCACATGAATTTAATTAGTGGACTCATAAAATTGACTTGAGTGGAATTGGAGGAGATGAAGAATAAAAAAAGGACAACTATTATGTCAAATATATAAATAGAGGACCACAAGAGAAAGACAAGGAATTTGTACTAAGGAAACATGTTATGAGATTTTCATGTCTAGAGACAAGTTGAAAGGTCCTATTCTCACCCTCACTGTTGAAATCTGACCCATCTGAACAATTCTGTTCTGTTCAATAACTAACCATAGGGTTGGTTGGATTATCAAGTGACATGTCACTATACTTTCTGTACAATATCTCAGTTCAACCACAAAGGTAGCATTCAAAGTATGTGTAAAAGAATTAGAAAGCCATTGTCAGAAAGTGAAACATAAGTGTTTCTGATCTCTCACCAGAATTCATAATCACAAGTTAAGCCACATTGACCACAATGCAAGTTACACACTTAAAATATCTCTGAAAATATTTCACTATTAATTTTCTTTGATAGATCATGTGCATCACTCACATGCATACTCCCAAAACATTGCATTTTACAGTACTATTATATTATAAAGTTTTCACACTGGACAAAACAAGATATTTTTTGTCTTGTGTAAAACTCATAATTCATAATTCTTTCTCCTTGAAGCGATAATATTGAAATTGAAATTTTGTTAGAATAATGTATTAATGATGCAACAGAGTTATAACAAGATATGAGAAGAATGCTTTCATCAACAACAAACTTCATTTCTTTTCTTTATTATATTATATCTGTAAAAAAGGAAGTAACAGAAGAAATTGCATGCATCCCCACAAATTATTGTAGATCATGCCAAATTGTCAACTGTGTGCCATATGGTATAGTATTACAGACAAGTGAACTTTACATTCATCCAAACATAGTATAATGGAAATGTTACTGATTCATCTCTTTCCTTTCATTTACCCTTTGTCATAAATAGTTAGTTTACAAAGTAAAAAAAAAACAATGAATCTGCAATATATATATATAAATTTAATTTCATCTACGCAGTTTACATGTTTTCATTATAATTAATACTCATCACAAGCAATGCAGTATTAGTCCACAGTTCTAAATTATGGTCCTTAGAGGTAATTGCATCAACCGCATTTTTGTGTAATATCAATTACTAGTGCAACTCCAACTATAATTTAAAATAAATGGTGGGCTTAAAGTGACAAAATTCAATCTAATTTGTGAAAAAATTAAAATTAAACAAAAGTTAGAGACACTACACACTCATGGTGCTTTCTTTATGATGAATAGAAGTACTTATACTTTATTATTTTTTGACAAATTATATTTTATTGTAAGAAATTCATCTGATGATGAAATGAAAAACCAAATGTTAGATTGCAGATAGAAAATAGAAGATATAAACAAAAGTTTTCAAACCCAGCAAAAATTTATTATATTTGTGAAAAGAAAACTTACACAAATGAACTGATAATAATATATCACTAAAACCTTTGATTTGGTTTGATTATTACAAGGTTGATACACGAAGATTTGGAGCAGAAATAGTAGCAGTTAATACCCATTGTTGAGATTGAGAAGAAGTAGAGTTAGAAAAAGATAAAGATTCTGTGTGTCTCTGAGAAGAGCTTCTCCAAAATCCAGTACCATAAAACCTATCCCACATCTCTTTCTCCAATTCAATTGCATCTTTATCTTCCGATTCTTCTTCTACCCCCATACTATCACTTTTCACACCCCCAACCACGTCATCATCAACACACATGGGATGTACCCGAATACCAACGTCATCACAACATCCACACGTGCAACGTTTCTTCTGCGGAAACACACCTTCCGCCGAAGTCTGAAGGAGGCGACGTCGTCGTTGCTTTCTCATCTTCAACGCTCGAATACAAAGAGTCGCCGGAACTTTATAGATCGCTAAATAAACAATGTTTGCCAATGCGCATGGACAGCAGCAACACACGGCGGCTGTTCCTCCAACAACTTCGCCTATATGCGTCCCCGCTTTTGACAAACTTTGGCTCTGTTGTAGTAGCGGCTGTCGCCGGTGGTTCAACGATCCCACCGGTCGGAGAATAACCTTATTCGACATAGTTAATTTTCAATTTGTATTACAATCAACGGTAAAATTCTCCTTTATAGTTTTAAAACTGCTGTGCATTCCCAGAGCGTGATATTAATTTAATTTTAAATTTTTTGAAGGGGATACGAAGGATGGAAGATAAAGTCACTTGTTTTATTAAAGCGTGCCCTTATCTTCCGCCGTCGTCATAACGGCACCTTGTAACGGAAATGAATACGATCTCTAAAGTTTGTTATAACTGTAATAACAGAATTATAAGAGACAAAAACAACCAACGAATTACTTATTTTGATGCTAAACTTTCGGATCAAACTTCACTACAATTGTGGGAATTTAAGAGAGAAGGTTTTAGAGAATTTTTATTTTTATTTTTATTTTTTATTTTTGGTCTAAGTGGAATTTCGTGGTGTGACTTAAATTGGGTATGTATCTAGAAATAGGAATGGTTGAAATGAAAAGATAACAAAATGTATTACGTAATGGCAGCTAAAGACGTTCTGGTTTTGGGTTTCTAGAGAGAGCACGGGATGTGGATTTAGATTGTGTGCAATGTGAACTTATAAATTACACATATTGAGATTGTTTGGTTAAAATAAAACGTTCCAGATTTTGTTTAATTTATGATTGTGCTTGAAATCTTAACCGTCTAATTTTGATCATGTGGTGCTAGAGAGCATGATTGTATACAATAAGAGAATCGTGACTACAGGTGATTCAGATCTGCAGATTACATAGTCAAAATGACTTGGAAACATGGATAATATAGAGAAAGGGAAGGTGGGCTGGGAACGCATAATTGGACTCGTTTGTGCAAGTGTGTACTGTACTGTATATGCCGCATTTAGTTTGATTCCACACTTTGATATTGTTGTTTATTATTATTTTTTTTTAATTAAATCCAACTGCTTATGTGTATATGATTAGGACTCCATTAATTATAATAGTAAAGTTCCTATATACTCTATTCTCAGATTAAATACTAAAATATTCATTTTATACACAATTACAGTTGGGAAATGCAATTCTCCAACATGATTTTCTTTTAAAAGAAATGAGAAGTCACGGTTAGATAATTTATAGGTATTTGTGAATAAAATGAAGGGATGATTAAATTATTGGTCATTAAGAGGTTGACAAAATGGATGGATTAAATGAATATGAATTTGGATTAAAAAAATAGTTCAAAATAATCTATTAATCTATTTATAATCCAGTAAAATTTCTTTAAACAAAATTTCAATCAATATATTAAATATAAAAACTATTTGTCATATTTTAATGGATGGATATCCATCCAATCTAATTAGTAATTTTATTGATATTATAATAAATTATAGGATTATTTATTTGTCATATTTTAAAGACATCAAAGTTAAAACAGTTGAGTAGATGTGCCAAAACAAATGACGTATTATATTAATTTAACAATTAACTCTTTATTTTGCAGTTAAATTAGCTACTTAATATTATTTTATTAGATTTGGAGGAAAAATATGGGAGGGTTGTTAACAAACTAATATTAAGTTGCTAATTTAACTGCAAATTAAAAGTGAGTTGTTGAAATAATATAACACGTTATTTATTTTGGCACCTCTATTTAATTAACTGCCCTAACTTTTGATGTATTTTTTTTTTGTTTTTTTTAAATATTTTTATTTTTTTATTACATTAACAATATTTTATTTTTATTATTTTTTATTTATTAGATAGGAGGAAAAATAGGAGAGAGTTGTTAACAAAATAGAATTGTGTTGCTATTTTATGTGCAAAATATTAGGGACACTTTATTTGTTTTTGGCATCTACTCAACCCCATTAAGGTTGATGTATTTTTTTAGTAGATGTATTTTTTATTTATTTTATTAATATTATTTTAATTTTTTTAAATATTTTTATTATTTTTATTTATTAAATTAACAATATTTTATTTTTATTATTATCATTTTTTACTTATTAAATTAGAGGAAAAATAGGAGAGTTGTTAACAAAATAAAATTGTGTTGCTATTTTATCTACAAAATATTAGGGACACGTTATTTGTTTTGACACATCTACTCAACCGCATATATATTTTCTTTCTACTAATTATGTTTTGTTTTACTTTATTAATATTATTTTGTTTTTTTAAATATTTTTATTATTATTTTATTTATTAAATGAACAAATATTGTTTTGTTAAATTAAAAAAAAATTAAAATGTAGTACACGGTCTTATTGAACAAAAAATAAATTACTTCAGATGGTCGCATTCCTGAGATGTGAAGGTGAAAAAACTAATCATTTTTTGTATATATTTTTCAATGTGGCGTATAATGGTTAGTTTTTTGGAAAAAGAAGATATATAAATAAATAATCCTAAATTATATACCTACAATAATAATAATTATTTTATTATTCCTAAAATAATTAATTTATTATTTTTAAAAAATATTTTTTTAATATTCTGTTTTACAATAAAAACAAATCATTATTTAAATTCTGTTTTTTTATATATAAAGATATTAGTAATAAAAATTATGATTTTTCTAAAAACAGTTTTTAAAATAATAAATTTTAAATCAAATTTTAAAATAAATAAAACTATTTTTAGAATTAATTAATTTTAAAATAATTTTTAAAAAACTATTTTTAAAAAAGTTTTATAATAACAAATATTTTTTTGGAATAAATATATAATGTTTTTCTAAAATTATATATATATATATATATATATATATATAATATTATAGGCTAAATAGCACCCATGGTCCATTAACTTAATTTTTGGTAACGATTTGGTCCTTTATCTTTTTTTTCTTCATATTTTGGTCCTTTATGTTTTTAAATAATTTCAGACTCAACCTTTAAGTGGGGTTTCGTTACAAAAAAAGTTAAAAAGTTACCCATCCGTTTCCTGTTCCCTGGGTTTTCTCTCACTTTTATGTTTCTTTTGTTTGGTTTAGGGTTACCTTTCTTCTCCCATTCACTTTCTCCCTTCATCTCCTTTCTTCTCTTCTCCCATGTCATCTCTTTCCTTCATCATCTTCTCCATTCTCATCTCCTTTCCATGGAAAATCATATTCATGGTTGCCAAATTGTGCTTGTGGCCTGAAACCTGTAATTTGCACAATGACAAAATGGGGTCCGAATAGAGGAAGAAAATTTTGGAGTTATAGGAATTTTGTGGTAAACATAAATACCTTTGGGATTTAGGGTTTTTAGATTTGGTTCAGATGAAAAAAAAATTATTCGATTATTGCTGAAATTTTTTTTTTATTGATGTTGTTTTTATTCATCAATTGTAGAGTTATGACATTGAATATAGATGCAATTACTTTGTTTGAGAAGATAAGAAAGGAGATGAAGGGAGAAAGTGAATGGGAGAAGAAAGGTAACCCTAAACCAAACAAAAGAAACATAAACGTGAGAGAAAACCCATGGAAAAGGAAACAGAGGGGTAACTTTTTAACTTTTTTTGTAACGGAATCCCACTTAAAGGTTGAGGCTGAAATTATTTAAAAACATAAAGGAACAAAATTGGAAAAAAAAAAGATAAAGGACCAAATCGTTACAAAAAATTAAGTTAAGGGACCACAGGTGCTATTTTGCCTATATTATATTTTAAATGTAATCAATTGGATTTTAGTAAATAAACTACGTGATCCATTAAAAAAAAGTTGGATGGATTGGATCCAATCCATTAAAACTTATATTAGGTAGTGGATGGAATAGATGCATGATGAATAATTAGACTAAAGTGTTTCTCCTACTAGATAATGGATTGGGAGGGGTCGGATAATGAAGTATATGCGCCCGGAGATATATCTATAACAAATATACATAATTACTCTAACATTTATATTTAATTTAAATACAAAATCTTAAAAATTTCCCTCAATTTCAAACCCACAACACAAGTACGCATAAACCTATCAAATAGGTACATGCATAGATACTGGGCGAATATGATTACTCTTTTATCTAATGGAGAGGGTAACAAGAACTACTACCTGTATGAACAAAAAAAAATTTTCGATAAAAAATATTTGATCAAGTGTTGTGTTAAGAAGTGGTGAAGATGGAAAAAAAATTACCACTCTATCCTAATTTAAACCCTAAAAAATTCTTATGTCATGCTCATAAAACAATAGCTTATTAGCCTTCACAATTACCTTCCTTTCCTCTTCTTCTTAAGTTACTCCTCAAGAGAATTACCATCAGCATATATAGGTCAAATTTATTATAATTTCACATTTCGATAGTACAGTTTTACTAATCACAATTCACAGGTTTGTATTGACATTATTGTATATAAATGTTTGTTATTAGTTAGAGTTGAATCCAAAAAATTACTTAGAGTTCTAGGTAGTTAAGTCTCCAAAAGAAACTATTATTTTTTAATTTCATATTTTTTTCATTCTAACATAATATAATTTATCTTCACTTTAACTGAAGTAACAATGTCAATCACAAGGAAAGGGATTTGAATTGTGATTTTTCTTTTTAAAAATTAATTCTTGTATTAAGTTTAATTAACTCAAGATTAATCTTGATTTGAAACACAATAAAAGCAGAACGTTCTTGGTTAGTGATATCAAAAGAAACACTTCACTTTGTGATTCGTGCTAAGTGAGTAAGAAAAAGAAATAAATAAAGACAAGGGAGAGAGATTTCACACAACAATATATCCCAGTTCACGCAAAATGGGCTACGTTCAATCCTCACAATTTGTGAGTTTTTTCACTAAAGTGTTCAAACAAGAATGTTCTTTCTTTTCACACTAACTTTCGAGATCAATCTTGATTGGTTACAATATTTCACCTTTCAACGATGAAAGAATTTCCAGCAATTACCTTTCAATCTAGAAAGGATTTTTACAAGTCACCTTTTAATCACAAAGGGTTTTTACAATACACTCAAACTATCTTTAACACTACAATGTTGAGTTTCAAATGAACTGATTTAAAAGGATTGATGGATAAGACTACACTCAACACTTGTTTGAGTTTTGATTCTCAGCAAGAAGACTCAGAAAATAGATCCTTAAATCTAGTGAAGAAGAACTGGTGATTTAATTGAAGAGCTTAGATTTCTTAAGAATGATGTATATGTGAATGATTGCTTGCACTTTAAACTCTTGATGTTTCCTTTGCCTGAGGTTCTTTTTATAGGCTTGATGAAGGCTTATGATAGCTCATATAGCCGTTGGGAAACCAATTGTCCATCTATTGTTTTAATAGACATGTGTTATAATATAACAAGAACGTTCCTGCTTTACCATCAGAACGTTCTTCGTTTCTGTTTTGAGTGAATGTTGGATTTAGAACTTCTGACAGATGTTGTGTGTCATGCTTTTCTGTTTTGTACGCGTGTTAGAGATGTGGTGTTTTTATCATTTCTGTTCGGGCTGCACGTGCTTATTTTAGCATCAATCTGGAGATTGATCTTGCTGTTTGTTCTTAATGCTTTGCTTTGTCTTTGTTGATTTTTTTTTGAACGAATTTGTCCAAAACGATCTTGTGTATATAAATGTTCTTTCGTAATGAAGACTAGTGATTTGTAATGAAGATTGATCAGCCCAAAACGATATTGATTTAATGAAAACTTTGTTCTTTCGTAAACCAGAATGTTCTTGAATTGATTATACTGAATGCTGCGGAAATCAGAATGATCGTTGTTTTTCCAAACTTATGTTTTTTGACAACCAGAACGATCTTGTTTTCTCATAATGATCTTTTGTTGTTATGTCTGATACATATATTTAATTAGTACACTAAAAAACACATGTTAAATAGCAACACACTTAAAATCATAATTAAAAGATTAATTAATTTTGTTTAATTATCATCAAAACATTAATTTAGAAATTTGTCTCAAGATTAACATTATCACTTTTCCATTATTTCTATCAAGATTCCTAATAAACATGATATACAAATAACAATAGTTATCTAATTTAACAAAATATATCACTTATGTATCAAACAGCATACAATCAACATACATCATTCATAAATCATAATAACATAAACAATGGCTGCCACTAGTTAGCAACAATATTCCTAATAATAATAATCACAATATACCTTAAGTTGTAACTATCTTGTTTTATTTACTATCATAGTCACAAAACATAATTAATTCATTTAATTCAGTAATAGGACTACTGTTTGAGCAATCTCCAAATACTTGGGAAATGCAATATTATGATTCATCCTACATAATTTTATACACATGAATCAATCGAATGAAAAAATCCTCCTTACCTTGTTGTCTTGGCCGAATTCTACCAACATGCACAATTGAGCTCTTTACTCGATTTCTCATGGTCTCAACAACTTTAAACTGTGGAAAATAGATTTCAATTGGTAGAAACTAAATGTAATAGGTAGAAATCAAGAATAAATGGTGGAAATTAAATATGATGGAAACTGGACTTACCGATCATTTGAAAACGTTATAACAAAACAAATGGCGAAAATAGTTGTTTCTTGAAGATTAATTGGTAGGAATTTAGTAGAATGTTCTTGATAACATGGGTGAAAAGAAAAAAGAGTTTTTAGTGGTGACGCAGTCGGAATCACAAAAGATTAGCAAGCGCTAAATCCGATAAAGCTCTGGAATCCACCAGAAGAGAGAAAACTCTCGAAATCGAATATTCAATTAAAAAAAAAGGTTATGCCCTCGGTTACAGCATAGAAAGTATTTAAATACCTAATCGAAACCCTAGCGCAAAAATTAGGCAAAACAGGAAAAATCTGAAATTACAGAAAAAACTTAAAATGTTATTTTGATGCCCAAGACGAGCCCAAAACGGATCTGGAGCCTATATCTCATTGCGAGGCTATGACTTGTGACCGTAGCGCGATTCCTTATCCGGAAAGGTATAATAATAGGCAATCTGATACCGGACGATCGTTTTCCGCATTTCCCGCCGCGTTTGTCTGCAAAGCCGTTTCTTCCTCGATCCTGGCCGCGAACCTTCCTACATCAAGTGGCTAGTGCCTGGGATCTGTATAGGGTTTGGTTAAAATTTGACATCGTAATTATACAAGCCTGGAAAACATACCATCACCTGATGATGCCATCACATTGCACGACGATATGATACTTGGTGTTCTCAGTCAACAAAAGTTTCCCATGGTGAAGATACTCATCGCACGACAAAACTAAAACAAATTTTCTATTCATGATTTTCACAAAGACCATTCATGATAATTGAACCATTTCTTAAAATAGATTACCACACCATATTAAATATCATGAATAGATTCTAAACAAAATTTTCTAATAGTTAGTTTTATATCGAAACAGAAAAGGGTTTTCAATCACTTCTAAACTCCAAAATCAAATCAATATGAACAAACATGTACAAAAAATAACAAGTTGGAATAAAAGAAAAATCACACTGATATTTTTACTAGTTCTTCCACTCATACTCATTATGCAGAGTACATCCAACCCTCATTCAACAAGAATGAAAATGTCTTCCTTTATGATTATAATAAGAATGTTTAAAAAATGCATCAAAAATTGATTACACAACTTGTACACTAGTCCCTTATTTCCTAAGTGCTCATATACCAGATTTATTGATATCCCTTCAAGAACAATCTAAACCCTTATCTTCAAGATGAAAGACCCTATTCGACACTTGCCAGATAGAACCACTTAGATTACTCGCTAACTTTATATCTAAAAAGAATCATTATCTCTAGTAACTGATTACACAAAATCGTTGACCTCTGCAACAATAACCCCAACAAATGATACATTGCCTTTGTTGATTATCTCTCAAGAAAACTCACACACTCAAGAACTAGAATAAGAGGAAGAAAAAAATTCCTGATGCAATTCTTGAATGACTGTTTTATGAAGATTGAGTGAACTTGTTCTTCATAGAATGAAAGAACATTTCATAACTTAAAGAGACAAGGTTAAAAAGTGAAAGTACAATGCAATGCAACTTTAATAACAGACTTGTAATTACCAAAACTGAATTTTGCAGGTTGAATTAATCGATTCATAACTTTTCAACAACAAAAAAATACTTATGATTTCAATCTCGAATTGCAGTGCTTGACTTGCACATGCATGAGTCAGACTTACACAATTCCAAGAGGTTTGATGAATTGATTCATACATTAGGTGAATCAATTCATCCAATACAAACATCCAAAATTGATTTCGAAACCTCCATAGGTTGACTCACAAACATATTAGTCGATTTAGAAAATTAAAAATAACTTTGAAAAGGTTTTAAATGCATTAAAGAACTTTCAAACATGTTTCTAACATGTACATAAAGTTATCCATGATATTAAGATTTGAAATATCAACAAAGGCACACATAAGACAAAACTATCTAACTAGAATGTAGTTTTAACATACATCACAACACTAACTCTATTCTAGAAAAACTTGCATTTATATCCCGTTGCTCTACCAAACCTTTGTAAAGATTATTTCAAAATTTATAATAAAATATTATTAGTATTTTTTACTATCTTCATTAATTAATTAATACCGCACTTAACATAATTAATCACTATAATTAGTTTTTATTTATTTATTCCTTTTGACTAAAAAATTAGGGTTGCCATATAACTGGTACAATAATTGTCATTCTCATTGCGAATGAGTCCATTAAAAAAAGAATTTTTGGTAATAGGTTGAAAGGCATGTCAACATTCACCTTATAATATTCAGATAAGGATGTGAATGTGCAAACAAGAGAAGGGGGGTTGAATTGTGTTTGTCAAACTTGAATTCATTTGCTGTTTTGTTGAATGTTGATGCGAATTATTTGATGAATAAATAATCAGGCTTAGCAGCGGATAATAACAACACAGCGATTTATCCTAGTTCACCATTAACTTGGCTACATCCAGTCCCTTCACTCTGAAGGCTTTAATCCACTAATTCAAAACCTTTGAATTACAACACTTGACCCTCCAAGTCAGTCTTCCCAAACAGTCTGACAACCCCAGACTTTTGAGGAATCATAACAGCACCTTGACTCTACAAGTCAAATCTTCTCCTACCAATCTGACAACTCCAGATTGAAGAAGGAATCTACACCTCTAACGGGTTTGATTACAAGGGTTTGGAACTCTATAAAGTTGCTTCTGGCAAGCTGATTGCTGCAATGACTTTGACACTCTTTTGTTGCTTCTGAAAAGCTGATTGTTGCACTGAATTTCGCTCTCGAAAACACTTAGAAAATATTGCTTTTGCACTCAAGTATTTCTCTCTATTGAACTCTCAGATAACTTTGAATTTGAAGCTTGAGTTCTGTGTTTTTCGATACCTAATGCTGCTGCCTGAAGCCTCCTTTTATAGCTGCACTTAAGGCTTTGTCCAAGCTTAAATTCGAGATAAATCTTGCTCAGATTTCCTTTGAAAATTCTGTTGGCCAATCCTGTTTCACTTAATTTCAAACCGTATCTTTTTAGCTTCAGATTGCATTTGAAAATTTTGTTGACCAATCATGTTTCTCTTAATTTCAAACCGTATTTTTTTAGCTTCAGATTGTATTCGAATTTCCTTCAAGTCTTCAGTGATTTTTGAATCAAATCCCCTTAATACTTTGATCAAATTTTTATCAAAATTCAATCAAGTCTTCTTCGAATTTTAATCAAGTCTTCATTGATCTGCATCATGATTTAAATTCTGGACCGTATGATCTGTTGATCTTGACCAACTCTGGACCATGTGATATGACTGTACCATTCTGTGATCTTCTGGTCTGGACCAAATCTGGACTAAGTCTTATGTTTTGGACCATGCTATCTTCTGGTTTGTACCAATTCTTATGTTCTGAACCAGGCTATCTTCTGGTCTGGAACAAGTCTGGACCAAGTCTGACTTATGTGTTCTTCTGGTCAGGACCAAGTCTGGCTTATGCTTCCTTCTGTTCTAGACCAAGTCTCCTTCTGGACTCTACTTCCTTCTGATCTGGGCCAAGAATAACATCCTCTGATGATGTCTTTTTTCTTCCCTCTGATGATATCCTCTAACTTTTGATATTCTCTGGAGGTATCTTCTGGTATCCTCTAGAGGTATCATCTGGTGATATCTTTTGGTCGAATCTTCTGGTGGCATTTTTATCTTCTAGTGACGTCATCATCGGATGACATATTCTGCTTCTGATTTGTATCTTCTTGTTGTATCTTCTGGAGGTATCTTCTGCTGACATCATCCTCTGGTGACGTCATCCTCTGATTTTTGACATCCTCTGATTTTTCATTCTTCTAAGTCAAAATCTGATTTTCATAAAATACTTTTGTTAACATCAAAACTTTAATTGAAAGAACCAATTTGGTTCCAACAGGATGTTTTCCAACTAGTCTCAAAATTAGTGTTCTTGTGTTCACAAAGCCTAAGGGGTTTATTAGTCTCTTTAACAATCAGATGGACAAGATGTTAGATTTTTATCTAGAAATCCGTGTACTAGTTCATTCATATCCTTCCAAAGCCTCCAAACGATGACTACAAAACAGGTAGGCCACAACCAAGGAACACAACCAATCTTATCAGTAGAGAAATTCCACTTCAACCAAGCATGCATACACAAGCTGAAGAAACGACTCCAGTGAGTTGGTTTATGATTCTATTTCAAAATTCAGACACCTGATGTTATTAGGACCATGCCACTCTCAAGCTTTAAGGTACATACAATCATGTTCGCTCTCACTATCCTCCACTTGGTTAGCTAAGATGTTATATGCCGACTTAAGAGAGAATTGGCTGTTAGGAGCATAAATCCAATTTGTCAAGTCCACATTTGCATTCTAGATGGGGGTCAAGTAGCTTCAATTTTGGTACAAATATCATTCAAAAGGAGGCACTCGAGCACATCCATTCGCCAACTGTTATTATCTGCATAGAACAATATTGGGTACTCTGCTAGGGATTTGACCTTGTAATTGATCTTGGATGAGGCCACAACCAACGATCTAGTTGTCCTTCCAAATCCTAATATCTTGACCATTACACATAATCCAAGCTATGTTACATTCCACCTACGGTTAAACTTGAGAGATAGCTCGCAAAATGTGAGATGTGTTGTTGCAATGAATTATCTTAATCATGACTTGAACACCACAACCATATTTAGCATGCATCACTCTAACCCAAAGTTTATCTAGATACGCTACAAGTTGCCAGACTAACTTCAACATATGAGCTTTGTTAAGAACTCTCGTGTTTTTGAATCCAAGTTTGTTTTCCTTCTTTGGAGAGCACACCTTGTCACATGATATCATATGGCATTGTGTTGTTCCTCAGTGCTTCCCCAAATAAAATTTCGGCATATCTTCTCAGCTTGGTCACATATGGAAGTCGGGATCAATGACGTCTACATCGTATATCCCAGGATGCAAAAGAAGGATGCTTGTGCAAGAGTAATCTTACCTGCAAAAGACAAGATATTACTCTTCCAACTAGTAAGTTTTGTTGGAACCAAGTTGGTTTTACATTTAGTTTTTGATGTTAACAAAAGTATTTTATGAGAACAATATATTTGACTTCAAAGAGTATGAAAGAAGATATGGTCAAGATTTGTAGAAGATTTGATTCAATTTTGAAGAAGATTTGATTCAAATTTGAAAAAGATTTGATCAAAATTTGATTCAAATTTGAAGAAGATTTGATTCAAATTTGAAGAAGATTTGATTCAAATTTGAAGAAGATTTGATCAAAATTTTGAAGAAGATTTGATCAAAATTTGAAGAAGATTTGATCAAGATTTATCTACAACAAAAAAAAGGAACAAAATCAATTTGAAGAATTTGTAATCTTAATCTAAACAAAAAAAAAGGAATAGAATCAATTTGAAGAATTTAAAAAACGCAATCTGAACTAAATACAATTCAGAATTAAACAATGACCAAATTGAAGCCCAAATTTCAACTATAAATAAATACTTAAGGCTGAAGAAGAAAAACATCGAAAAGCAGAAAAAAGTAGTCTTAGAGTTCAAAGAGAGAAATACTCATTTCAAGTTAGAAATATTTTATGAGTGTTCTTTTCTTAGAGTGTGAGAGTTATTATTATTATCAGCTTTCCAGAAGCAACTACTCAAGTTTCAATATCTTGTATCCAACCCGATAGTGGTTTAGTTCCTTCTTCAATCTAGGGTTGTCAGGTTGTTAGGAGAAGACTTGGCTTGAAGGGTCAAGGTGGTGTTTTTCCTCAAAAGTCTGGGGTTGTCAGGCTGGTTGGGAAGATTGACTTGGATGATCAGGTGTTTTGTAATTCAAGGTATTTGAATTAATGAATTAAAGCCTTCTGAATGAGGGGACTAGATGTAGCCAAGTTAGTGGTGAAGCAGGATAAATCTATGTGTCAAATTAATCATGCTTTCATTGCTTGCTGCCTCTGAATCCGATTGCTTCTACTCCAAGTAAGTAACCAAAAACCAAACTAGTTTTTAATTTATGTATAAATTATCAAAAAGTTATCAACTTTGGCAAACACAACTCAACCCCCTTCTCATATTTGCACCTTCAATTGGCATCAGAGCTCGGTCTCAAGGTTGAGCACTTTACAGTGTTTGAGAAAAGATCCAAGGATTCAATATGTCTAGATTCAGTGTAGAAGCTACCAGAGGAAACATCAATAGACCACCTTTGTTTGATGGAGAAACTTTTGAGTATTGGAAAGACATGCTGAGAAGTTTCTATATTTCACAAGATCTTGAACCTTGGGGCTTGGTGGAGGATGGTTACATTGCTCAGAAGAATACTGATGGTATTTAAATTCCAAGAAAGGAGATGAATGTTGATCATAAGAAGATGTAGAAGATGCATCATAAGTCCAGAACATTCATGATAAATGCAATCACTTTCAAGGAGTTTGACAAGTGCACCAACAAAGAGACAACAAATAGTATCTATGATAGTCGGATTCTGACCTATGAAGGAAGCAAGCAAGTTCAAGACGCAAAGCCAACCTCCTAGTCAAAAAGTATGAGTTGTTCAAAATGGAAGAAGATGAAGACATTGAAACTATGTTTTCTAGAGTCGTCTCAGGATTAAAGGTACTTGAGAAAAGTTATACTACTGCTGATCATGTGAAGAAAATCCTCAGGAGTCTGACAAGCAAGTGGAGACCTAAGATCACTACCATTCAGGAAGCAAAGGATCTGAATACTCTAAAGTTGGAAGAATTAATCAGCTTTCTCAGATCACATGAAATTGAGCTTAAAGAAGATTAGCCCAAGAAAAACAAGACTCTAGCCTTCAAATCCAAGCAAAAGATAGTATTCAGATGATCAGAATCTGAACTCAGAGGAAGAGGAGATTGCTTTCATATCCAGAAAGGTTCGAAAGATGTGGCACAACAGAAAGAAGAAATTTCCCCAAAGATATTCCAAGCAATCCAATAGAGGAAATGATGATAAATATGACAATAAAAACATCATCTGCTATGGATGCAATGAACCTGGACATATCAAGTCAGAATGTTCTAATATGGAGAAAGGGAAACACCAGAGGAAAGATTCCAGACCCAAGAAGAAGTGTCTAATGGCTACATGGGATGATTCAAATGAATCCTCTAACGATGAACAAGCAGATTTGTCTATGATGGCTCATACCAACTCTGCATCTGGATCCAACACAGATTTTGACTGTGGAAGTGAATCAGTAGATGAAGAAATTGAGGTATTTTCTGAATTTAAAATGATTTTTTAAATAATAATCACAAATTGTCTTTAAAACTGAAAACACTTAGGAAAGAAAATATAAATCTAACTGAAAAAGTTAATGTTTTAAAGAATCAAAGTGCAGAATTTAAAATAGAAAATGCAACTCTGATTACTGAACTTAAAACAAATAATGTAACTCTCAAAACTGATATCACTGAACTTAAAACAAAGAATGCAAATTTGAAAACTAATATTGCTGAACTTAAGGCTGAAAATCTAAGTCAAAAAATTAATCATAGTTCAACATCATTTGAAAATACCACATGTAACTCTGATATGCATGAACAAGTATTTCAAGATTTTCTTGCTAATGGTATGGAAAGAAGCAAATATGCTTATATGATTTATGGAGTTAGTAGAAATGGTAAAAGAGGTATAGGATTTGAAGAAACTATAACTGAACGTAAACCTATTCCCTATGATATCTTGTGTACTGTTTGCTCTAAGAAATGTCACTTCAAATTATCTTGTCCCATGTTAAATACAAGGAAAGACAAGAAACCTTTCAAGACTAATAAACCAGGACCCAACCAAATTTGGGTACCTAAGAACAAAATTATTTTTGTTACAGATGTCCTCAGCAATCAAGTTAAAACATCAATCATGGTAACTGGACAGTGGATGCTCGTGATATATGGCGGGAGAAAAGTCTATGTTCCAAGAACTAACTTTGAGCAAATGAGACACAGTGACTTTTGGAGGAAAGCAAAAAGGCCAGATCATTGGTCAAGGTACAGTTGGTAGTTTGGTTGTGACCTATGAAGGAAGTCAACAGGTTCAAGAGGCAAAGGCAAACATACTGGTCAAACAGTATGAGATGTTCAAGATGGAAGAGGATGAAGACATTGAAGCAATGTTCTACAGATTCCAAACTCTGGTATCAGGTTTAAAGGTATTAAAGAAAAGCTACACCACTGCAGATCATGTAAAGAAGATCCTCATAAGCTTACCAGCCAAATGGAGACCAAAGGTTATTGTAGTACAGGAAGTTAGGGATCTGAATACCTTGAAGCTTGAAGATCTGATCAGCTCCCTCAGGTCTCATGAAATAGAGCTGAATGCAGATGAACCAAAGAAGAAGAAGACTTTAGCCCTTAAGTCAAAACAGAAGATGAAGGTGCAAACACGAGAAAGGGGGGTTGAATTGTGTTTGACTAACTTGAATACTTTTTCTGTTTTTGTAGTTTTAAAACAAAACTTGATGTATGAATAAAATAGAGTTAGTAGCGGATATAAAGTAAAAATAAAAACACAGAATTTTATACTAGTTCACCGTTAACGAGGCTACGTCCAGTCCCTTCACCTTGAAGGATTTCACTAATTCAAACCTTGAATTACAACAATACCATTGACCCTCCAAGTCAGTCTTCTCAAACAGTCTAACAATTCTAGACTTTTGAGGAATGCAGCACCTTGACTTCTTAAGTCAAGTATTCTCCTACCAATCTGACAACCCCAGATTGTTGAAGGAATTACAACGCCTTGAATCTAATTGCCAAGTAATTTGCTACCCCTTCTAACTCCCTCATATTGTAGACTCTACTTCAATAAAATTAGATCTAACACAAGGGAAAAAACTAACACGAGTGCTTGCTTCTGGAAAGCTGGAACTCACAATTAACCTCACTAAAAACTTGAGTGTTTGCTTTTGGAAGTGTATGAATCTTTTCTGATTTTCGATGCTAAGTCTTCTGCCTTGAGCCTCCTTTTATAGATGTGAATTCGAGTCTCTTCAAAGCTTAATTTCGAGCTGTATCTTGCTGGATTCTCTTGCAAAAATACTATGACCAATCGGGTTTTCGTATAAATAAAAAACATATCTTTTTAGCTCCATATTTGTTTTCATAAATAACTTGGGCCAATCCTGTCTTTAATTAATTCTGGAACAAATCTTTCTTCCCGCCAATAGCTTCTGAATTCCACAAGTCTTCAATTTGTTTTTGTATCAAATCTTTTTTAATACTTTGATCAAATTTTAATCAAATCTCCACCGATTATCATAATGATTAAATCTCAACCCTTTGATCTTCTGCTCTCGTCCGCACTGGACCATACTAAGTGATCTGCTGTGATCCTCTGATTTTGGCCAACCCTGGACAACACTTTCTGATCTTCTGATCTCGGCCAACTTGGACTAGCAAACTGATCTGCTGTGATCCTATGATCTCGGCCAATGCTGGACCATACATTCTAACCTTCTGATTTCGACCAACACTGGGCCATGGTCTGATCTTCTGATCTCGGCCAACACTGGGCCATATTCTTAAATCTAGACTGTTTATCTGAACCTTTTCCCTATGATCTGGACCAATTCTGAACTGGGTCTGGATTGAACTGAAATTAAATCTGGACAAATGATATTTCAGTATGGACATTTTACCTTCTGATTTGGATCAGGTCTGGATCAAATCTGGACATCATTTCTTCTGGTCTGGACTTAGTTTCATACCCTGAACCATGCTATCTTATTGTCTGGGTCAAATTTGGATTGAATCTCTTGTTTTGGACCCATTAATTTATCCTCTGATTAAGTCTGAATCAAGTCTGGACTGTTTATCATTTCACAGCAAGGCCATCTTCTGGTTAGAATAACTTCTAGACTAAGTCTGACTAATGATTCTTCTGGTCTGGATCAAGTCTCCCTCTTGCAGGCTTCCTTCTGGTCTGGTCCAGGTCCCCTTCTGACTTTGCTTCCTTCTGATCTGGGCCAGCAAAGATATCCTCTGGTAATTTCAGGATGCATCCTCTTGTACCTTCTGGATGCATTATCTGATGTCTTCATCCTCTGCCTCTGGAAACTTCATCTTCTGGTGGCATTTAATGTAATAATTCAAGGTACAAAATAAGATTACATGGAGTGCTTTTGTAAACACCAAAATCCTAAGTACTTAGAACCAACTTAGTTCCAACAATCTCCCCCTTTTTGATGATGACAAAACCTTAACTTATTTTACTAGCTTGTAACTCGAAGTACTTGAAATACTCCCCCTCAAACCAATCTCTCCCCCTAAGTCTGATACTGACTTTTTCTTCTCCTTTTCAACTCCTTCTTGAATCACTCTTTATTTTCTTCTCTTCTCCTCTTCTTTTCAACTCCTTCTCTTTTCATCTCTTTCTGATTTATTTTTCTCTCTCCCTGTTTCTTCTCCTTTTCAACTCCTTCTCTTTTCACTCTTTCTTTCTCTCTCTTTATTTTTCTCTCTTTATTTTTCTTTCTCCCTGTTTCTTCTCCTTTTCAACTCTTTCTCTTTTCATCTCTTTCTTTTTCGCTCCTCCTTTCTCTTTCTCTCTTTTTCTACTTATTTCGCTTTTTTCTCTCTCTCCCCTTTTTTGTCATCAGCCAAAAAGAGGTCCTACTATTTTTGTATTTTTGTTTTTTTCTTTACAAAGTACAGAAATTAAAAACAAAAAAATAAAAGACATAAAATTAAAAGTACAAGAAAATTAAAAACTCCTAAGAAGACTACTTGAGCTAGTCAGATATGGAGACAATGTTGAGATGTTTCTTGATGAACTCGAACCTGTCTTCAGGTAAGCTTTGGTGAAGATGTCAGCTCATTGATGATCAGTGTCCACAAACTGGATGCTTAAAGTCCTTTTTTGAACATGGTCCCTAATGAATTGGTATTTTATTTCAATGTGTTTGGCTCTAGAGTGTAAGATCGGGTTCTTGGTTAGGTTTATGGCTGAAGTGTTATCACAGAACAAAGGGATATTGGTTTCAAAGATGTTGTAATCTTCAAGTTGGTGTTTCATCCAGATTAACTGTGAGCTGCATCCTGCTGCTGGTATATACTCAGCTTCGGTTGTTGACATAGCAATGGAGCTTTGTCTTTTGCTTGACCAAAAGATCAAATTATCACCTAAGAAAGTGCAGTTGATACCAATTGAAGGTGCAGTTGCCGCTTGTACTTTTCCTTTCCAGCTTGTCTCCAGCATAGTCGGAATCACAAAAACCTCTGAGTTTGTAGGTGGGGGTTTTCTTGTATAACAGGGTAAGGTTGGTGGTTCCTTTAAGGTATCTCAGAATTCGATTGAAAGCAGTTAAATGGGATTCCCTATGGTCAGCTTGAAAACGGGAACAGACACAAACACTAAACAAGATGTCATGTCTAGAAGAAGTTAAATAAGGAAGGGATCCAATCATACATCTGTATGTTTTCTGGTCTACCTTTTGGCTGGTTTCATCTTTCTCAAGTGAGCAGGATGGGTGCATGGGGGTGGCCATAGGCTTACATTCACTAATTTTGAACTTTTTTAGAAGTTCTTTAGTATATTTAGATTGGTGAATGAGTATACTTGATTTACCTTGGTGAATCTGAACTCCCAAGAAGAACTTGAGTTCTCCCATCATGCTCATTTGAAACTCTTTCTGCATTAGGTCAGTAAACTCCTTGCACAAAGTGCCATTAGTAGATCCAAAAATGATATCATCAACATAAACTTGAATAATTAAAATATCATTTTTAATGGATTTCCTAAATAGAGTATTATCAATCTGGCCTCTATCAAATTCATTCTTAAGCAGAAAGTTACTAAGTCTGTCATACCATGCCCTTGGTGCTTGTTTTAAACCATATAAAGATTTCTTAAGTTTAAAAACATGGTTTGGAAAATCAGAATTTTCAAATCCAATGGGCTGTTTGACATAGACTTCCTCACTTATATAGCCATTTAAGAATGCACTTTTAACATCCATTTGATACAAAATTATATCAAGATTAGCAGCAAATGATAAGGGAATTCTAATTGCTTCTAACCTGGCAACTGGAGCAAAAGTCTCAGTGTAATCTATACCTTCTTATTTACTATATCCTTGAGCTACAAGTATGGCTTTGTTCCTTAACACTTCACCTTTTTCATTGAGTTTATTCCTGAACACCCATTTGGTTCCAATAATGTTTTTGTTTGGTTTGGATACCAGATCCCAAACATCATTCCTTTGGAATTCATTCAGCTCTTCTTGCATTGCAAGTATCCATCATTCTTCTGCCAAATCTTCATCAACATTGGTTGGTCTGCATCAACTTCTTGTTTTGGAAGATCTGTAACAGCTTCTGATTCTGATAAATTAACTTCTGGTTCTGGTAAATCTGTAATAGCTTCTGATTCTGATAAATTAACTTCTGGTTCTGGTAAATCTGTAATAGCTTCTGATTTTGATAAGTATCCAAATTTCTCTTCTGACTTAACGTGGCTGTTTCTGACTTGATCAAATTTATCTTTTGAAGATTTGTCATGTGTTGCTGACTTGTTTGTATCCTCTACCTTTCCAGGTACTTCTGTTTCTTCTGCTTCTGCTCCCTTTGGTTCTGGTGAACCTGCACTATTTTTATCTTGCTTTGATTTGTCAAGATCAAGCAGTTTGTCATATAACATAATATAAATCAAATAATTTAAAAATGAACTCAATACAACCAAACCATTAATTTTGCTTCTGGTGGTTTCTGCTTGTTTTTGAAATCACTGGAATGCTGTTTCTGCTGAAGTGTTCAATTCGTGTAAATCACCTAGTTCCTCTGATAGTTTGAAAACCTCCAGAATACTTATCTAGCTTTGATTTTTTAAGATCAAGCTTCTTGTTATCATAGTAAACATAAATATCAAACAATAATAGTATTTACTGCAAGATGTAACCTCTATGTCAACAGTTTTAGTTTTACTCTGAAAATCCTCTTGCTTCTGATTTTCATATTCCGAATCTGTATGTTCTATGATTACATGGTTTGGATTAAGGGATTTGAATTCCCTTCCAGGTTTATAGTCTTGATGAATTTCACTGGAGTGTTTGAAGAACTCTCCTGATTCTGATTCTTCTCTTTCTGCTTCGGCTGATATACCATGTTCCTTTGGTGATTCTGGAACTTATGGTGATTCTGGTAATTCTGCTTCTTCTGGTAATACTGAAGCGGATGTGTGTGATTCTGCTGTTTGTGGCTGAACCTCTGATTCTGATAATTATACTGGTTCTGGTGCTGATTCTGGTTCCCGTTCCTGTGTTTCTGATATTGGTTCCAGTACTGGTTCTAGTTCCAGTTCCAGTTCTGATTCTGGTTCCAGTTCCTGTTCTGATTCGTGTGATGTGTGTGAATTCTTTGATATTTCCTGTTCCTCCGATGATTCTAGTTCTGGTTCTGATAGGTATTGTGTTGACCAGTTCTTCTTCTACTAGAGTCAATTGGCTTCTGTTTGGTAGATGTTGGAACATAAACCTTCTTCTTCTTGTGCATTGCCAACATCCATTGTCCAGACACCATTGTTGGGGTCTCCTTCTGGTTGCTCAGAATATCTGCAACATAGACAATTTGATCTTTAGGTACCCAGAACTGATTGGGTCCAGGTTTGTTAGTTTTAACAACTCTCTGATCTTGTTCAGATTTTACCATTGGACAAGATAATTCAGAGTGACCTTTCTTAGCACAAATAATGCATAAAACATCAGAATGAACAGTTTTAGTTTCAGTAATAGTTTATGTAGAACCAAGACCTCTCTTTCCAATGTTACTGTTTCCATAAATCATACATGCATTTTTACTTCTTTCCATTCCATTAGAAATAAAGTTTTGAAAAAATTGCTCATGCATATCAGATTCACAAATAGTTTTGGAAGTGGAACAAATATCACTTTTGAGAGTTTGGTTTTCAGATTTGAGTCTTGCAACTTCAGTTTTAAAATCCTTGTTTTCAGTTGGATACTCAGAAATTTAATTCTTTAAAACTTGGACTTCTTTGGTCAGATTTTTCTTATCTTCCCTAAGAGTTTTCAGTTTTAAAGACATCTTATTGTTTGCATTTAAAAAGTCTTTTACAGCATCAATTATTTCAGATTTAGAGAGATCACAAAATACCTCATTGTCTTCATCTTCTAAATCTGTTCCAGAGCCTGAGCTGTATCCAGAACTTGAGTTGGTATGAGCCATCAGAGCCAGAATCGCTTCCTCTGATGTGCTTCAAGACTTGCTTGAATGAATGCTTTCATCATTCTTCCTTCTGCCTGCTTTCCTTCCTGAACCTGTGCCTTTGTGAAATCTAGAGGCAGACCTGATGTGTGCCATCATTGCTGTTTATTCCTTTTCTTCATCAGACGATTCTTCTTCTGATTCTAATACATCCCAGGCTGCCATCAGACCCTTCTTTCTGAATCTGGAACTCTTCTTTTGTTGTTTGTCTTTTTCCAGATTTGGACATTCTGACTTGATATGTCCAGGTTCGTTGCATCCATAACAGATGATGATCTTCTTGTCAGATTCTTCCTTTCCTTTGCTATTATGTTTCTTCTTGGAACCTCTTCTCTTCCTGTTTTCCCAGATCTTAACCATCTGTTTGGTTAAGTAAGCCATATCATCACAGTCACTGTTGCTATCCTCTGATTCTGGTGCTGCCCTTGCAGCTTTCTTCTGTTTCGACTTCAGGGCCATATTCTTCTTCTTCTTTGGTTCATCTGCTTCCAGTTCTAGTTCATGAGACTTGAGTGAGCTGATCAGATCTTCAAGTCTTAAGTTATTCAGATCTGTGGCTTGCTGAACTGCAGTAACCATTGGTCTCCACTTGGTTGGTAAGCTTCTTAGAATCTTCTTGACATGATCTTCTATTGTGTAGCTTTTCTTAAGACCTTCAGTCCAGATATCAGAGTCTGGAATCTACAGAATATTCCATCAATGTCTTCATCATCTTCCATCTTGAACATCTCATACTGTTTGACCAGTATGTTAACCCTTGCTTCTTGAACCTTCTGGATTCCTTCATAGGTCAGAACCAGACTGTCGAATATGCTATTTGCTATTTCTTTATCTGTGCATCTGTCAAATTCCTTGAATGTGATGGCACTGATCATGATGTTTTCTGGACTTATGATGCAGTTTGAATAATTTGCTCTGGTCTGGTTTCATATCTTCCACGTCCAGTTCTTTAGTTGGATCTCCTAGAACAGTAGGTGCAGTGTATCCTTTGACTACCAGCTTCCATAATTCAGGATCTTGAGATATGAAGAAACCTCTCATTTTGTCCTTCCAATACTCAAACCTTTCTCCATCAAACAGTGGTGGTCTGTTGATGTTGCCTCCAAAATCATCTTTGGATTCTGCCATGTTGAACCCCTTCGACCTTTCCTAAACACTGTTAAGTGCTCAGCCTTGAGACCGAGCTCTGATGCCAATTGAAGGTGCAAACACGAGAAGGGGGTTGAATTGTGTTTGACTAACTTGAATACTTTTTCTATTTTTGCAGTTTGAAAACAAAACTTGATGTATGAATAAAACAGAGTTAGCAGCGGATATAAAGTAAAAATAAAAACACAGAATTTTATACTGGTTCACTGTTAACGAGGCTACGTCCAGTCCCTTCACCTTGAAGGATTTCACTAATTCAAACCTTGAATTACAGCAATACCACTGACCCTCCAAGTCAGTCTTCTCAAAAAGTCTAACAATCCTAGACTTTTGAGGAATGCAGCACCTTGACTTCTTAAGTCAAGTCTTCTCCTACCAATCTGACAACCCCAGATTGTAGAAGGAATTACAACGCCTTGAATCTAATTGCCAAGTAATCTGCTACCTCTTGTGACTCCCTTAGATTGTAGACTCTACTTCAACAACTTAGATCTAACAGAAGGGAAAGAAAATAACACGAGTGCTTGCTTCTAGAAAGCTGGAACTCACAATTATTCTTACTAAAAACTTGAGTGTTTGCTTTTGGAAGTGTATGACTCTTTTGTGATTTTCGATACTAAGTCTTCTGCCTTGAGCCTCCTTTTATAGATGTGAATTCGGGTCTTTTCCAAGCTTAATTTCGAGCTGCATCTTGCTGGATTCTCTGCCAAAAATACTCTGACCAATCGGGTTTCATATAAATAAAAAACATATCTTTTTAGCTCGAGATTTGTTTTCATAAATAACTTGGGCCAATTCTGTCTTTAATTAATTCTGGTACAAATCTTTCTTCCCACCAATAGCTTCTGAATTCCACAAGTCTTCAATTTATTTGTGTATCAAATCCTTTTTAATACTTTGATCAAATTTTAATCAACCGATTATCGTCATGATTAAATCTGAACCCTTTGATCTTCTGCTCTCGTCCACATCTAGGCCATACTAAGTGATCTGTTGTGATCCTCTGATTTCGGCCAAACATGGACCACACTTTCTAATCTCGGCCAACCTAGACTAACAAACTGATCTCGGCCAATGCTGGACCATACATTCTGACCTTCTGATCTCGGCCAATGTTGGACCATAAAATCAAGGAAAAACAAGAAACCTTTCAAGACTAACAAACCTGGACCCAACCAGTTTTTGGTACCAAAAGAAAAAATTGTTTATGTTGTAGATGTTCTGACCAACCAGAAGGAAACACCAACCATGGTGCCTGGTCAATGGATGCTAGCAATGCACAAACAGAAAAAGGTGTATGTTCCAGTTTCCACCAGACAGAAGCAAAATGAGTCTGATGAAAAAAGGTCTGGTCAATACAATTCACACCAAAATGAGAACCAGAACCCGAACCAGTATCAGAATCACCATCAGTTCCAGAACGATCAGAGGAACCTGATGTATCAGTAGAAAGAGAAGAATCAAAATCAGGAGAGTTCTTCAAACACTTCAGTAAAATTTATCAAGACCACAAACCAGGGAGGGGATTCAAAGCCCTTCATCCAAACCATCTAATCACAGAACAAACAAATTCAGAATCTGAAAATCAGAAACAAGAGAATTTTCAAAATAAAACTAAAGCTGTGACATATAGGTTATATCTATCCTTAAATATTATTATTGTGTGATATTTATGTTTACTGTGATTACAAGAAGCTTGATCTTAAAAATCAAAGCTGGATAAGTACTTTGCAGGTTTTCAAACTGTCAGAGGAATCAAATGATCCATATAATATGAAAACTTCAGCAGAAACAACATTCCAGTGGTTTCAAAAACAAGTAGAAACCACCAGAAGCAGAATTGACGTTCTGGTTGTGTTAATTTCACTTTTAAATTATTTAAGTTGCATTATGTTATATGAAAAATAGCTTGACCTAAAAAGTCAAAGCAAGATGAAGATAATGCAGGTTTACTAGAACCAGAGGAAACCTATGCAGGTTCACTAGAACCAGAAGCTGATGCAGGCAAAAGAACTTGAAAAAGCAAAAGCTTCAAGCAAGAATACGACAAATCTTCAAACCTAAAGAAGAAGGATATAGATGGAGTCTACCAATGCAAGAAGAGCTAAATGAATGATATTTTGGATCTAGTTCCAAGACTA
Source organism: Cicer cuneatum (assembly GCA_037974295.1). NCBI lineage: Eukaryota > Viridiplantae > Streptophyta > Magnoliopsida > Fabales > Fabaceae > Cicer > Cicer cuneatum. The sequence continues at coordinate 31,986,219 of JBBPBO010000001.1, forward strand.
GAAAAGAACATTATTGGAACCAAGTGGGTTTTCAGAAACAAGCTGAATGAAAAAGGAGAAGTTGCTAGAAACAAGGCACGATGTGTTGCACTAGGATACAGTCAGCAAAAAGGCATTGACTACACTAAGATTTTTGCTCCAGTGGCCAGGTTAGAAGCTATTCGTATCCTACTTTCATTGTTGCTAATAATAACATCTCATTATTTAAAATGGATGTTAAAAGCACATTTTTAAATGGTTATATAAGTGAGGAAGTCTATGTCAAACAGCCCCCAGGTTTTGAAAGTTCTGATTTTCCAAACCATGTTTTTAAACTTAAAAAATCTTTGTATGGTTTAAAACAAGCACCTAGGGCATGGTATGATAGACTTAGTAACTTCTTACTTAAAAATAACTTTGAAAGAGGACAAGTAGACAATACTCTATTAAGAAAATCAATAAAAGATGATATTCTGATTATTCAAGTTTATGTTGATGATATTATCTTTGGATCTACTAATGGCACTCTCTGCCAAGAATTTTCTAAATTGATGCAGCAGGAATTACAAATGAGCATGATGGGAGAACTTAAGGTATATACATTCATCCATCAAAATATACAAAAGAACTTCTCAAGAAGTATAAGATGAGTGACTGCAAACATATGGCTACCCCAATGCACCCTACCAGCTCGCTTGAAAAAGGATGACTAAGGCCAAAAAATCCTACAGAGATACCTAAAAGGTGTTGGAACCAAGTTGGTTCTAAGTACTTAGGATTTTGATGGTTACAAAAGCACTCAATGTAATCTTATTTTGTACCTTGAATTATTAAATTAAATACAATCAGAATATGAAGAAATCAGAAGCAGAAGATCAAAGGAACATGAATTCTGGAATTACCAGAAGATACTCCAGGGTGTCAAAAACATCACCTGAAGATATCTTTGCTGGCCCATATCAGAAGGAAGAAAAATCAGAAGGAAACATGGATCATACCAGAGGAAAGCCTGCCAGAAGGAGAGTTGATCCAGACCAAGAGGAATCAAATATCAGACTTATTCTAGAAGTTATTCTGACCAGAAGATGGCCTGGCAGTAAGAAATTAAAACAGCCCAGACTTGTTCCAGACTCACCAGAAGATAAGTTTAAGAGTCCAGAACAATAGAATCAATCCAAATTTGACCCAGACAATAAGAGAGCATGATTCAGGGCATGAAACTAAGTCAAGACAAGAAGAAATGATTTCCAGAATGATCTAGACCTGATCTAAAATCAAAGGTAAAATGCCCAGACTGAAATATTTATTGTCCAGATTTAATTTTAATTTAATCCAGACCAAAGTCCAAAATTAATCCAGATCAGAGGGAAGATTTCCAGATAAGTGGTTCAGAATTAATTATTTGGTCCAGTGATGGTCCAGATCAGAAAATCAGACCATGGCCCAGTGTTGGTCGAAATCAGAGGGACAGAATGTATAGTCCAGCAAAGGCCGAATTTAGAGGATTATAGCATATCAGGTGCGCATCCAAGATGGCCGAAATTAGAAGATCAGAGGGTCAGGAAGTGTGGTCCAGGGAAGGCCGAAATCAGAGGATCACAGCATAACAATCAGAATGGTCTAGATGTGGACTAGCGCATGAAGATCTAATGGTCCAGATTTAATCAAGAAATTTATACGGTGGAGAATTTAATTTATTTTGATCAAAGGATTAAAAAGATTTATTACAAAAATAAAGTGAGCTGTTGTGGAATTCAGGAGCTGTGGCGGGAAGGAACCAACAGATTTAATTGGCCAGTTATTTTGAAAGGAAATTTATACGGTGGAGAATTTAATTTATTTTGATCAAAGGATTAAAAAGATTTATTACAAAAATAAAGTGAGCTGTTGTGGAATTCAGGAGCTGTGGCGGGAAGGAACCAACAGATTTAATTGGCCAGTTATTTTGAAAGGAAATCTGAAGATATGTTTTTTATTTATATGAAGCCCAATTGGTCAAGTTATTTTGAAAGAGAATCCAACAAGATTCAGCTCGAATTTAAGCATTGGAAGAGGCGCAAATCTGTATCTATAAAAGGTGGCTCAAGGCAGAATACTCAATCATCGAAAATCACAAAAGAGTCATACACTTCCAAAGCAAACACTTTCAAATTTTCATAGAAGTCAATTGTGAGTTCCAACTTTCAAGAAGCAAGTACTCATGTTATTTTCCTTCCACTGTGTCAAATCTAAGTTGTTGAAGTAGAGTCTACAATCTGAGGGAGTCAGTAGAGGTAGCAGGTTACTTGGCAATTAGATTCATAGTGTTGTGATTTCTTCTACAATCTGGGATTGTCAAATTGGCTGAAGACAGGAGTTGCATTCCTCAAAGAAGTCTAGGATTGTTAGACTGTTTGAGAAGACTGGCTTGGAGGGTCAGTATAAAGGTTGTAATTCAAGGTTTGAATTAGTGAAATCCTTCAAGGTGAAAAGATTGGACGTAGCCTCGTTAATGGTGAACGAGTATAAAAACTGAGTTTTATTTTTATTTTTATCCGCTGCTAACTCTGTTTTTAATTATACATCAAGTTTTGTTTTAAAAGTATAAAAACAGGAAAAGTATTCAAGTTAAGTCAAACACAATTCAACCCCCTCTTCTCGTGTTTGCACCTTCTATTGGCATCAGAGCTCGGTCTCAAGGCTGAGCACTTAACAGTGTTTGAGGAAAGGTCCAAGGGGTTCAATATGTCAGAAGAATTGGGAAACAACATCAACAGACCACCACTGTTTGATGGAGAAAGGTTTGAGTATTGGAAGGACAGAATGAGAAGCTTTGTCATATCTCAAGATCCTAAACTATGGAAGATGATAGTTAAAGGATACAGTGCACCTACTGATCCAGAAGATCCAACTGAGAAACTAGACATGGATGATATGAAACCAGATCAGATTACACAAACTTCATCACAAATCCAGAAACATCATGATCAGTGCAATCACATTCAAGGAGTTTGATAGATACACAGATAAAGAAACAGCAAATAGCATATTCGACAGTCTGGTTCTGACCTATGAAGGAACCAAGCAGATTCAAGAAGCAAGGGCTAACATATTGGTCAGGAAGTATGAGCTGTTCAAGATGCTAGAGGATGAAGACATTGAAGCAATGTTCAGCAGATTCCAGACTTTGGTATCAGGTTTAAAAGTACTAAACAAAAGCTATACCACTGCAGATCATGTTATGAAAATTCTAAGAAGTTTACCAAAAAGGTGGAGACCAAAGGTTACTGCAATACAGGAAGCCAAAGATCTGAATAACTTAAGACTTGAAGACCCGATCAGCTCACTCAGGTCTCATGAAATAGAACTGGAAGAAGATGAACCAAAGAAGAAGAAGAATCTGGCTTTGAAGTCGAAACAGAAGAAAGCTGCAAAGGCAGTATCAGAATCAGAGGATAGTGACAGTAACAGTGATGATATGGCTTACTTAACCAAAAAGATGGTTAAGATCTGGGAAAACAGGAAGAGGAGAGGTTCCCAGAAGAAACATAACAGCAAAGATAAGGAAGAATTTGACAAGAAGAACATCATCTGTTATGGATGCAATAAACTTGGACATATCAAGTCAGAATGTCCAAATCTGGAAAGAGGCAAACAACACAAGAAGAGTTCCAGATACAGAAAGAAGGGTCAGATGGCTGCTTGAGATGTATCAGAATCAGAAGAAGAATCATCTGATGAAGAAGAGGCAGAAACAGCAATGAAGGCACACATCAGGTATGCTTTTGGACCTCATAAAGGCACGAATTCAAGAAGGAAAACTGGCAGAAAGAAGAATGATCGAAGCAATCATTCAGGTAAGTCTGGAAGCACATCAGAGGAAGCAATTCTGTCTCTGATGGCTCATACCAACTCAAGTTCTGAATACAGCTCAGGCTCTGGAACAGAATAGAAGATGAAGACGATGAGGTATTTTCTGATCTCTCTAAATCTGAATTGATTGAGACTTTAAAAGACTTATTAAATGAAAACAATAAAAGGTCTTTAAAACTGAAAACTCTTAGGGAAGATAAGAAAAATCTAACCAAAGAAGTCTAAGTTTTAAAGAATCAAAATTCTGAGTATGCAACTGAAAACAAAGATTTAAAAACTGATGTTGCAAGACTCAAATCTGAAAACCAAACTCTCAAAAGTAATAATTGTTCCACTTCTGAAACTGTTTGTAAATCTGATATGCATGAGAAATTTTTTCAAAACTTTATTTCAAATGGAATGGGAAGAAGTAAATATGCATCTATGATTTATGGAAACAATAACTCTAGAAAAAGAGGTCTAGGTTTTACAGAAACAATTACTGAAAATAAAGCTGTTCATTCTGATGTTTTATGTATTGTTTGTGCTAAGAAAGGTCACTCTGAATTATCTTGTCCAATGGTAAAATCTGAACAAGATCATAGAGCTGTTACAACTAACAAACATGGACCCAATCAGTTATGGGTACCAAAAGACCAAATTGTCTATGTTGCAGATATTCTGAGCAACCAGAAGGAGACACCAACAATGGTGCCTGGACAATGGATGTTGGCAACGCACAAGCAGAAGAAGGTTTATGTTCGAATATCTACCAAACAGAAGCCAAGTGACTCTGGTAGAAGAAGAACTGGTCAACACAATAACTATCAGAACCAGAACTAGAAGTATAGGAGGAACAGGAAATACCATAGATATCACACGAATCAGAACAAGAACTAGAACCAGAATCAGAATTGGAACCAGTATCAGAGGAACAGGAATGGGAACCAGAACTGGAACCAGTACCAGAAGCACAGAAACTGGAACCAGTATCAGAGGTACAGGAACTGGAACCAGAACCAACAATGGAACCAGAACCAGAACTGGCGGCACAGAAACTGGAACCAGAATCAACACTAGAACCAGAATCAGAATCAGTACCAGAACCAGAACCTGAACAGGTATCAGTATCAAAGGTTGAGGTATGATCATCAGAACTACTTTAATTATCAGAATTAGTATGATTACCAGAATCACCATAAGTTCCAGAATCACCAGAGGAACATGGTGTATGAGCCAAAGCAGAAATTAAGGAATCAGAATCAGGAGAGTTCTTCAAACACTCTAGTGAGATTCATCAAGAATACAAACCTGGAAGGGAATTCAAATTCCCTCATCCAAACCATGTAATCTCAGAACATATAGATTAGGAATATGAAAATCAGAAGAAGAGGATTTTCAGAGTAAAACTGAGGCTACATCTTGCTGTAAATACTATTATTACTTAATATTTATGTTTACTGTGATAACAAGAAGCTTGATCTTAACAAATCAAAGCTAGATAAGTATTCTGCAGGTTTTTAAACTGTCAGAGGAACCAGGTGATTCACACGAATTGAACACCTCAACAGAAACAGCATTCCAGTGGTTTCAAAAACCAGCAGAAATCACCAGAAGCAGAATAAATGGTTTGGCTGTATTGAGTTAAATTTTAAATTATTTGATTTACTTTATGTAATATGACAAACTCCTTGATCTTGACAAATCAAAGCAAGATAAACATAGTGCAGGTTCACCAGAACCAAAGGGAGCAGAAGTAGAAACAGAAGAAACAGAAGTACCTGGAAAGGTAGAGGATACATGCAAGTCAGCAACACATGACAAATCTTCAAAATATAAATCTGATCAACTCAGAAATAGCCAAGATAAGTCAGAAGAGAAATCTGGATATCTACCAGAATCTGAAACTGTTATAGATTCACCAGAACCAGAAGCTAATTTATCAGAATCAGAAGCTGTTACAGAACCAGAAGCTTATGCGAACCAAGCAATGTTGATGAAGTTTTGGCAGAGGAAGGTTGGATACTTGCTATGCAAGAAGAGCTGAATGAATTCCAAAGGAATGATTTTTGGGATCTGGTATCCAGACCAAACAAAAACATTATTGGAACCAAGTAGATGTTCAGAAACAAATTCAATGAAAAGGGTGAAGTTGTAGCTCAAGGATACAGTCAACAGAAAGGTATATATTACACTGAGACTTTTGTTCCAGTGGCCAAGTTAGAAGCAATTAAAATTCTTTTATCATTTGCTGCTAATCATGATATAATGCTGTATCAAATGGATGTTAAAAGTGCATTCTTAAATGGCTACATAAGTGAGGAAGTCTATGTCAAACAGCCCCCTGGATTTGAAAATTCTGATTTTCCAGACCATGTTTTTAAACTTAAGAAATCTTTATATGGTTTAAAACAAGCACCAAGGGCATGGTATGACAGACTTAGTAACTTTCTGCTTAAGAATGAATTTAATAGAGGCCAGATTGACAATACTCTGTTTAGGAAATCCATCAAAAATGATATTCTGATTATCCAAGTTTATGTTGATGATATCATATTTGGATCAACTAATGGCACTTTGTGCAAAGAGTTTTCTAACCTAATGCAGAAAGAGTTCCAAATGAGCATGATGGGAGAACTTAAGTTCGTCCTGGGAATTCAGATTCACCAAGGTAAATCAGGTATACTCATTCACCAATCAAAATATACTAAAGAACTTTTCAAAAAGTTCAAGATGAGTGACTGTAAGCCTATGGCCACCCCCATGCACCCAACCTGCTCACTTGAGAAAGATGAAACCAGCCAAAAGGTAGACCAAAAAACATACAGAGGTATGATTGGATCCCTTCTTTATTTAACTGCTTCTAAACCTGACATCTTGTTTAGTGTTTGTGTCTGTGCTCGTTTTCAAGCTAACCCAAGGGAATCCCATTTAACTGCTGTCAAATGAATTTTGAGATACCTTAAAGGAACCACCAACCTTACTTTGTTATACAAGAAAACCCCCACCTACAAACTCAGAGTTTTTTGTGATTCCAGCTATGCTGGAGACAAGCTGGAAAGGAAAAGTACAAGTGGCAACTGCACTTTCTTAGGTGATAACTTGATCTCTTGGTCAAGCAAAAGACAAAGCACCATTGCCATGTCAACAGCTGAAGCTGAGTATATATCAGCAGCAGGATGCAGTTCACAGTTACTCTGGATGAAACATCAACTTGAAGATTACAACATCTTTGAAACCAATATCCCTTTGTTCTGTGATAACACTTCAGCCATAAACCTAACCAAGAACCCTATCTTACACTCTAGAGCCAAACACATTGAATTAAAACACCATTCCATTAAGGACCATGTTCAAAAAGGAACTTTAAGCATCCAGTTTGTGGACACTGACCATCAATGGGATGATATCTTCACCAAGGCATTACCAGAAGATAGGTTCGAGTTCATTAAGAAGCATCTCAGCATGACCTCCATATCTAACTAGCTCAAGTAGTCATCTTAGGAGTTTTTAAATTTCTTGTTATTTTATTTTCTGTCTTTTATTTTCTGTTTTTATTTTCTGTACTTTGTATAAAGAAAAACAAAAAATACAAAAATAGTGGGACCACTTTTTGGCTGATGACAAAAAGGGGGAGAGGGAGAGAGAGAGAGAGAGAAAAAGAAGAAATAAGTTGAAAAGGAGAGGAATCAGAGAGAGAGAAAAAAAAGAGTGAAAAACAGAAGGAGTTGAAAAGGAGAGGAAACAGAGAGAGAGAAAAACAAAGAAAGAAAAAGAAAGAGTGAAAACAGAAGGAGTTGAAAAGGAGAGGAAATGTGAAGAGGAAAAAGAAAGAGAGAATAAAGAAGGAGTTGAAAAGGAGAGGAGAAGAGAAGAGAAGAAAGAGTGAAAAGAGAAGGAGTTGAAAAGGAGAGTATCAGACTTATGGGGAGAAATTGGTCTGAGGGGGAGTAATTCAAGTATTCGAGTTACAAGCTAGCAAAATAAGTTAAGGTTTTGTCATCATCAAAAAGGGGGAGATTGTTGGAACGAAGTTGGTTCTAAGTACTTAGGATTTTGATGGTTACAAAAGCACTCAATGTAATTTTATTTTGTACCTTGAATTATTAAATTAAATACAATCAGAATATGAAGAAATCAGAAGCAGAAGATCAAAGGAACATGAATTCTGGAATTACCAGAAGATACTCCAGGGTGTCAAAAACATCACCTGAAGATATCTTTGCTGGCCCATATCAGAAGGAAGAAAAATCAGAAGGAAACATGGATCATACCAGAGGAAAGCCTGCCAGAAGGAGAGTTGATCCAGACCAAGAGGAATCAAATATCAGATTTATTCCAGAAGTTATTCTGACCAGAAGATGGCCTGGCAGTAAGAAATTAAAACAGCCCAGACTTGTTCCAGACTCACCAGAAGATAAGTTTAAGAGTCCAGAACAAGAGAATCAATCCAGATTTGACCCAGACAATAAGAGAGCATGATTTAGGGCATGAAACTAAGTCAAGACAAGAAGAAATGATTTCCAAAATGATCCAGACCTGATCTAAAATCAAAGGTAAATGCCCAGACTGAAATATTTATTGTCCAGATTTAATTTCAATTTAATCCAGACCAAAGTCCAGAATTAGTCCAGATCAGAGGGAAGATTTCCAGATCAGTGGTTCAGAATTAATTATTTGGTCCAGTGATGGTCCAAATCAGAAAATCAGACCATGGCCCAGTGTTGGCCGAAATCAGAGGGACAGAATGTATAGTCCAGCAAAGGCCGAATTCAGAGGATTATAGCATATCAGGTGCGCATCCAAGATGGCCGAAATCAGAAGATCAGAGGGTCAAGAAGTGTGGTCCAGGGAAGGCCGAAATCAGAGGATCACAGCATAACAATCAGAATGGTCCAGATGTGGACTAGCTCATGAAGATCCAATGGTCCAGATTTAATCAGGAAATTTATACGGTGGAGAATTTAATTTATTTTGATAAAATGATTAAAAAGATTTATTACAAAAATAAAGTGAGGTGTTGTGGAATTCAGGAGCTGTGGCGGGAAGGATCAAACAGATTTAATTGGCCAATTATTTTGAAAGGAAATCTGAAGATATGTTTTTTATTTATAAGAAGCCCAAGTGGTCAAGTTATTTGTTACAGAGAATCCAACAAGATTCAGCTCGAATTTAAGCATTGGAAGATACCCAAATCTGTATCTATAAAATGAGGCTCAAGGCAGAATACTCAATCATCGAAAATCACAAAAGAGTCATACACTTCCAAAGCAAACACTCTCAAATTTTCATAGAAGTCAATTGTGAGTTCCAGCTTTCAAGAAGCAAGTACTCGTGTTATTTTCCTTCCACTGTATCAAATCTAAGTTCTTGAAGTAGAGTCTATAATTTGAGGGAGTCAGTAGAGGTAGCAGGTTACTTGGCAATTAGATTCATAGTGTTGTGATTTCTTCTACAATCTGGGATTGTCAGATTGGCTGAAGACAAGAGTTGCATTCCTCAAAGAAGTCTAGGATTGTTAGACTGTTTGAGAAGACTGACTTGGAGGGTCAGTATAAAGGTTGTAATTCAAGGTTTGAATTAGTGAAATCCTTCAAGGTGAAGGGACTGGACGTAGCCTCGTTAACGGTGAACCAGTATAAAAACTGTGAGTTTTATTTTTATTTTTATCCGCTGCTAACTCTGTTTTTAATTATACATCAAGTTTTGTTTTAAAAGTATAAAAACAGGAAAAGTATTTAAGTTAAGTCAAACACAATTCAACCCCCCCTTCTCGTGTTTGCACCTTCGAAAGGCACTATCAATCTCACCCTGTTCTAAAAAGAAATTCCTACATATCAACTTAGTGGATATTGTGACAACACTTTCAGCCATCAACCTAACCAAAAACCCTATCCTTCATTCTTAGCCAAACACATAGAAATCAAACACCACTTCAACAGAGATTATGTTCAAAGAGGGACACTCAATATCCAGCTTGTAGACACTGACCATCAATGGGCTGACATACTCACAAAACCCTATATGAAGATAGGTTTGCATTCATCAAGAAAAACTTTAACCATATCTTCATCAAATAGCTTAGTTTAATTTTTTTTGTTATTGTATTTTAATTTTCGTACATTATTTTTTAATCTGTAAAAAACAAGGCCAGAAGATAAAAAAAAAAGGTCAGAAGATAAATCCTTTTTGGCTGATGACAAAAGGGGGGAGAGAAAGAAAGAGTGAGAAGGAGTTGAAAAGGAGAGGAGAAAAGAAAGAGTGAAACAAAAGAAGGAGTTGAAAAGGAGAGGAAAAGTCTGGGGCCTAACAAAATAAGTCACCAAAAATACAAGGTTTTGTCATCATCAAAAAGGGAAAGAATGTTGGAACCTAGTTGGTTCTATACTTAGTTTTGATGTTAACAAAAGTATTTTATGTAAATAGTATGTTGACTTAGAAAAACAAATCAGAAGCTGTGCAAAATCAGAGGATGACACCACCAAAGGAGGCAACTGAAGGTGCAAACACAAGAAGGGGGGTTGAATTGTGTTTGACTAACCTGAATACTTTTTCCGTTTTTGCAGTTTTATAACAAAACCTGATGTATGAATAAAACAGAGTTAGCAGCAGATATAAAGTAAATATAAAACTCAGAATTTTATACTGGTTCGCCGTTAACTAGGCTACGTCCAGTCCTTTCACTTTGAAGGATTTCACTCATTCAAAAACCTTGAATTACAACAATACCACTGACCCTCCAAGTCAGTCTTCTCAAACAGTCTAACAATCCTATGCTTTTGAGGAAAAGAACCTTGAATCTAATCACTGAAAACTCAAGTATTTTGCTTTTGGAAGTGTATGACTCTCAAGTATTTTCGATGCTAAGTCTTCAGCCTTGAGTCTCCTTTTATAGATGAATAATTGGGGTTGCTTCCATGCTTAAGTTCGAGCGGTATCTTGCCAGATACTCTTGCAAAAATAACTTGGCCAATCGGGTTTCTCTTAAATAAAAAACATATCTTTTTAGCTCCAGATTTGCATTCAAAAATAACTTTGGCCAATCCTGTTCTTAATTAATTCTGGACCAAATCTTTCTTCCCGCCAATAGCTTCTGAATTCCCACAAGACTTCAATTTATTTTTGTATCAAATCATCTGAATACTTTTATCAAATTTAATCAAGTCTCCACTGATTATCATCATGATTAAATCTGGACCGTATGATCTTCTAATCTCGTCCACATCTGGACCATACAATTTGATCTGTTGTGATCCTCTGATCTCGGCCAACACTGGACCACACGTTCTGATCTTCTGATCTCGGCCAATCACTGGACCATATGATCTGAATATTTTCCCTCTGATCTGGACCAATTCTGGACTGAGTCTGGATTGAATTAAATCTGGACATGATATTTTAATCTGGACATTTACCTTCTGATCTGGATCAGGTCTGGATTAAATCTGGACAGTCATTTCTTCTGATCTGGACTGAGTTTCATGCTCTGGACTATGCTATCTTCTGGTCTGGACCAAGTCACTTGTTCTGGACCAGTTATCTTCTCATCTGATGAAGTCTAGATTAAGTCTGGACTGAATTTTATAATCACTGTCAAGCTATCTTCTGGTCAGAATAAAGTATCGACCAAGTATGACTTGTAATTCCTTTTGATCTGGACCAAGTCTCCCTCTGGCAGGGTTCCTTCTGGTCGGGTCCAGGTCTCCTTCTAGACTCTGCTCCCTTCTTATCTAGGCCAGGAAAGATATCTTCTGATGATGTTTTGACATCCTCTGCTAATTCATCTTCTGCCTCTAGTAACTTCATCTTCTGCCTCTAGTAACTTCATCTTCTAGTGGCATTTAATATAATATTTCTAAGTACAAAATAAGATTACATGGAGTGCTTTTGTAAACATCAAAATCCTAAGTACTTAGAACCAACTTGGTTCCAACAATCTCCCCCTTTTTGATGATGACAAAACCTTAACTTATTTTGTTAGCTTATAACCCGAAGTACTTGAAATACTCCCCCTTAAAACCATAACTTATTTTGTTAGCTTACAACCCGAAGGTAAGGTTGGTGGTTCCTTTAAGGTATCTCAAGATTCTTTTGACAGCAGTTAAATGGCATTCCCTAGGGTCAGCTTGAAAACGGGCACAGACACAAACACTAAACAAAATGTCAGGTCTAGAAGTAATTAGGTAAAGAAGGGATCCAATCATCCCTCTATATGTTTTCTGGTCTACCTTTTGGCTGGTTTCATCTTTCTCAAGTGAGCAGGTTGGGTACATGGAGGTTGCCATAGGCTTACAGTCATTCATTTTGAACTTTTTTAGAAGTTCTTTAGTGTATTTAGATTGGTGAATGAGTATACCTGATTTACCTTTGTGAATTTGACTTCCCAGGAAGAACTTGATTTCTCCCATCATGCTCATTTGGAACTCTTTCTGCATTAGTTCAGAAAACTCGTTGCACAAAGTGCCATTAGTGGATCCAAAGATGATATCATCAACATAAACTTGAATAATCAAAATATCATTTTTAATGGATTTCCTAAATAGAGTATTGTCAATCTGGCCTCTATCAAATTCATTCTTAACCAGAAAGTTACTAAGTCTGTCATATCATGCCCTAGGTGCTTGTTTTAAACCATATAAAGATTTTTTATGTTTAAAAACATGGTTTGGAAAATTAGAATTTTCAAATCCAGGGGGCTGTTTGACATAGACTTCCTCACTTATATAGCCATTTAAGAATGCATTTTTAACATCCATTTGATACAGAATTATACCATGATTAGTAGCAAATGAGAAAAGAATTCTAATTGCTTCTAACCTGGCCACTGGAGCAAAAGTCTCAATGTAATCAATACCTTCCTGTTGACTGTATCCTTGAGCTACAAGTCTGGCTTTGTTCCTTACCACTTCACCTTTTTCATTGAGTTTATTCCTGAACACCCACTTGGTTCCAATAATATTTTTATTTGGTCTGGATGCAAGATCCCAAACATCATTCCTTTGAAATTCATTCATCTCTTCTTGCATTGCAAGTATCAAACCTTCCTCTTCCAAAGCTTCATGAACATTGCTCGGTTCATTTGTTGAGAGTAAACCAAACAGACTGGTTTCTCTACTTGATGATATGGTCTTCATTGGTTTTGCTGCACTGCCAATAATGAGAGTTTCTGGATGTGAAGACTTGTACTTCCATCCATTCTTTCCTTCTAACTTGTCTTCAGAGTCAGCATGTTCTTCTTCCGTGCTTTCATCTTTATTTTTCTCAGGTTTTGCTGCTGGTCCAGCTTTTGGTTCCTTGGCCTCTAGTTCACCTGCAATTTCCACATCTTGCTTTGACTTTTTAGAGTCAAGCTGTTTATCATCAAACTTAGCAAGACTAAACAAATCAATCTTATAAACATTATCCTTCCTAATGCCAGTAAACAAAACAGACCCATCAAGTTGACTAACAGCTTTGCAAGTTTTCTGATTAATGATAACATCATATTTGCAATCACTTAATTGACTTATGCTCAAAAGATTATGTTTCATCCCTTTAACTAACATAACGTTTTTAATATAAGGGGAAGAAGATTTGTTACCAACTGTTCCTGTACCAATAATATGACCTTTCTGGTTTCCTCCAAAGGAAACTTTGCCTCCATTCTTCATAGTCTGATTCAAAAACATGGATTTGTCTCCTGTTATGTGTTTGGAGCACCCACTGTCAAGATACCAAGCTTTGTGTTGCTGATCAGACCTTGCTTTTTGTCTGTCAGAATCAGAGTCAGAGTCAGATACAGACTCAGACTCAGCTTCTGTTTGATCCATGAGAGCCAGTTCTGCTTCTGGCCTGTCTGAGCAGTTTCCTTGATTCTGCTTTGGTTGATAAACCATGTTCCTCTGATGATTCTGGAACATGTTTTGGTTCTAGTAACTTTGGTGAATCTGGTGATTCTGATAACCTTGATGATTCTGGTGATTTGGATGAATCTGGTGATTCTGGTGGTTCCGATGAATCTGGTGATTCTGGTGGTTCCCATGAATCTGGTGATTCTGGTGGTTCCGATGAATCTGGTGATTCTGATTATGATAATTAGAGTAATTCTGATGATCATACTTGAACCTTTGATATTGATACTTGTTCTAGTTCTGGTTCCAGTACTGATTCTGATTCTGGTTCCAGTGTTGGTTCTGGTTCCAGTTTCTGTACCTCTAATACTGGTTCCAGTTCTGACTCTTGTTCCAAATGTTGTTCTAATTCTGGTTCCAGTTTTGATTCTGGTTCTGGTTGAGTTGACCAGACCTTTTTCCATCAGACTCAAATTGCCTTTGTCTGAATGTAGCAGGAACATAAACCTTATTCTGCTTGTGCATTGCCAACATCCATTGTCCAGGCACCATTGTTGGTGTCTCCTTCTGGTTGCTCAGAATATCTGCAACATAAACAATTTGATCTTTTGGTACCCAAAACTGATTGGGTCCAGGTTTGTTAGTTTTAACAGCTCTCTGATCTTGTTCAGATTTTACCATTGGACAAGATAATTCATAGTGACCTTTCTTAGCACAAACAATGCATAAAACATCATAATGAACAGTTTTAGTTTCAGCAATAGTTTCTGTAAAACCAAGACCTCTCTTTCCAATGTTACTGTTACCATAAATCATATATGCATATTTACTTCTTTCCAGATTTTAGTCTTGCAACTTCAGTTTTAAAATCCTAGTTTTCAGTTGCATACTCAGAATTTTGATTCTTTAAAACTTGGACTTCTTTGGTCATATTTTTCTTATCTTCCCTAAGAGTTTTCATTTTTAAAGACATCTTATTGTTTGCATTTAAAAAATCTTTTACAGCATCAATTAATTCAGGTTTAGTGAGATCAAAAAATACCTCATTCTCTTCATCTTCTGAATCGGTTCCAGTGCCTGAGCTGTATCCAGAACTTGAGTTAGTATGAGCCATCAGGGCCAGAATTGCTTCCTCTGATGCGCTTCCAGACTTTCCTGAATGACTGCTTTGATCATTCTTCCTTCTGCCTGCTTTCCTTCCTGAAATCGTGCCTTTATGAAGTCCATAGGCAGACCTGATGTGTACCATCATTGTTGTTTCTGCCTCTTCTTCATCAGACGATTCTTCTTCTGATTCTGATGCATCCCAGGCTGCCATCAGACCATTCTTTTTGAATCTGGAATTCTTCTTGTGCTGTTTGCCTTTTTCCAGATTTGGACATTCTGACTTGATATGTCTAGGTTCATTGTTCCATAATAGATGATGCTCTTATTGTCAGATTCTTCCTTTCCTTTACTGTTATGTTTCTTCTTGGAGGCTCTCATCTTCCTATTTTCTCGGATCTTAACCATCTGTTTGGTTAAGTAAGCCATATCATCACAGTCACTGTCACTATCCTCTTATTCTGGTGTTACCTTTGCAGATTTCTTCTGTTTTTACTTCAGGGCCAGATTCTTCTTCTTCTTTGGTTCATCTGCTTCCAGTTCTATTTCATGATACTTGAGTGAGCTGATCAGATCTTCAAGGCTTAAGTTATTCAGATCTCTGGCTTGTTGAACTGTAGTAACCATTGGTCTCCACTTGGTTGTTAAGCTTCTTAGAATCTTCAATCTTGAACATCTCATACTTTTTGACCAGTATATTAGCCCTTGCTTCCTGAACCTGCTGGCTTCCTTCATTGGTCAGAACCAGACTGTCAAATATGCTCCTTGTTGTTTCTTTATCTATGCATATGTTAAATTCCTTGAATGTGATGGCACTGATCATGATGGTTCTGGACTTGTGATGCAGTTTGTATAATTTGCTCTGGTCTGGTTTCATATCTTCCATGTCCAGTTCTTTAGTTGGATCTCCTGGTACAGTAGGTGTAGTGCATCCTTTGACTACCAGCTTCCATAATTCAGGATCTTGAGATATGAAGAAACTTCTCATTCTGTCCTTCCAATATTCAAACCTGTCTCCATCAAACAGTGGTGGTCTGTTGATGTTGCCTCGAAAATCATCTTTGGATTCTGCCATGTTGTTGACCCCTTGGACCTTTCCTCAAACACTAGTTAAGCAGTCAGCCTTGAGATTGAGCTCTGATGCCAATTGAAGGTGCAAACACGAGAAGGGGGGGTTGAATTATGTTTGACTAACTTGAATACTTTTTCTATTTTTGCAGTTTTATAACAAAACCTGATGTATGAATAAAACAAAGTTAGCAGCGGATATAAAGTAAATATAAAACTCAGAATTTTATACTGGTTCACCATTAACTAGGCTACATCCAGTCCCTTCACTTTGAAGGATTTCATTAATTCAAAAACCTTGAATTACAACAATACCACTAACCCTCCAAGTCAGTCTTCTCAAACAGTCTAACAATCCTAGACTTTTGAGGAAAACAACCTTGAATCTAATTGCTAAGTAATCTGCTACTCCTTTTGACTCCCTCAGATTGTAGACTCTACTTCAACAACTTAGACCTTACAAAAGGGAAAGAAAAACTTAGAGTACTTGCTTCTAGAAAGCGGATACTCACAATTGACCTCACTGAAAACTCAAGTATTTTGCTTTTGGATGTGTATGACTCTCAAGTATTTTCGATGCTAAGTCTTCAGCCTTGAGTCTCCTTTTATAGATGAATAATTGGGGTTGCTTCCATGCTTAAGTTCGAGCTGTATCTTGCCAGATACTCTTGCAAAAATAACTTGGCCAATCAGGTTTCTCTTAAATAACAAACATATATTTTTAGCTCCAGATTTGCATTCAAAAATAACTTTGGCCTATCCTGTTCTTAATTAATTCAGGACCAAATCTTTCTTCCCGCCAATAGCTTCTGAATTCCCACAAGACTTCAATTTATTTTTGTATCAAAAACTCTTAATACTTTTATCAAATTTAATCAAGTCTCCATTGATTATCATCATGATTAAATCTGGACCGTATGATCTTCTAATCTCATCCACATCTGGACCATACAATTTGATCTGCTGTGATCCTTTGATCTCGGCCAACACTGGACCACACGTTCTGATCTTCTGATCTCGGCCAATCAGTGGACCATATGATTTGAACATTTTCCCTCTAATCAGGACCAATTCTGGACTGAGTCTGGATTGAATTAAATCTGGACATGATATTTTAATCTGGACATTTACCTTCTGATCTGGATCAGGTCTGGATTAAATCTGGACAGTCATTTCTTCTAATCTGGATTGAGTTTCATGCTCTGGACTATGCTATCTTCTGATCTGGACAAAGTCACTTGTTCTGGACCAGTTATCTTCTGCTCTGATGAAGTCTGGACTGAATTTTATAATAACTGCCAAGCTATCTTCTGGTCAGAATAAAGTCTGGACCAAGTTTGACTTGTAATTCCTTCTGATCTGGACCAAGTCTCCCTCTGGCAGGCTTCCTTCTTGTCGGGTCCAGGTCTCCTTCTAGACTCTGCTTCCTTCTGATCTGGGCCAGGAAAGATATCCTCTGATGATGTTTTGACATCCTCTGGTATCCTCTGGAGGTGTATCCTCTGGTCTGAATTTATCCTCTGGTAATTCATATTCTGCCTCTGGTGACTTCATCTTCTGCCTCTGGTGACTTCATCTTTTGCCTCTGGTAACTTCATCTTCTAGTGGCATTTAATATAATAATTCTAAGTACAAAATAATATTACATGGAGTGCTTTTGTAAACATCAAAATCTTAAGTACTTGGAACCAACTTGGTTCCAACAGCAACCAGAGGATAGAAATGTTACCAGAAGGTTAGGCCAGATAATGCATCCAGAAAGTACCAAAGGATGCATCCTGAAGGCACCAGAGGATACACCTCAA
The DNA here is from genome assembly GCA_037974295.1 of Cicer cuneatum. Lineage (NCBI taxonomy): Eukaryota > Viridiplantae > Streptophyta > Magnoliopsida > Fabales > Fabaceae > Cicer > Cicer cuneatum. The sequence goes on from JBBPBO010000001.1 coordinate 32,003,836, forward strand.
GAGGATATCATAGGATGTCATCAAAGGTTAAATAACATCATTAGAGGATATTTTTCCTGGCCCAGATCAGAAGGAAGCAGAGTCTAGAAGGAGACCTGGACCAGACCAGAAGGAAGCTTGTCAGAGGGAGACTTGTTCCAGACCAGAAGGAATCATAAGTCAGACTTGGTCCAGAATTAATTCTGACCAGAAGATAGCCTGGTAGTAATTATAAGAATCATTCCAGACTTAATCAAAGCTTCAGATAACTAGTCCAGAACAAATGACTTGGTCCAGACCAGAAGATAACATGGTTCAGAATATAAAACTCAGTCCATATCAAAAGAAATGATTGTCCAAATTTAATCCATACTTGATCCAAATCAGAAGGTAAATGTCCAGATTAAAATATCATATGTCAAGATTTAATTCATTTTCAATCCATACTCAGTCCATACTTGGTCCAGATCAGAGGGAAAATGTTCAGATCAATGATCCAAATTTAAGCATCATGGCCTAGTGTTGGCTGAGATCAAAAGATCATATCATATGGCCCAGTGTTGGCCGAGATCAGAAGATCAGATCATATGGCCTAGTGTTGGCCAAGATCAAAAGATCAGATCGTGTGGTCCAGTGTTGGCCGAAATCAGAGAGATCACAGAATTGGGGCAGACCAGATTATATGGTCCAGATGTGGTCGAGATAAGAAGATCAAACGGTCCAGATTTTAATCATGATGAAAATCAGTGCTAACTTGATTAAAATTCGAAGAAGACTTGATTAAATTTTGATAAAAATTTGATCAAAGTATTAAGGGGATTTGATTCAAAAATTACTGAAGACTTGAAGAAATTCGAATGCAATCTGAAGCTTAAAAAGATATGGTTCGAAATTAAAAGAAACAAGATTGGTCAACAGAATTTTCAAAAGCAATCTGAAGCTAAAAAGATATGTTTTTTATTTAAGTCAAACCCGATTGGCCAAGTTATTTTTGCAAGAGAATCTGGTCAGATACAGCTCAAATTTAATCATGGAAGAGACCCTAATTCTCATCTATAAAAGGAGGCTCAAGGCAGAAGACTTAACAATCGAAAATCAGTGAAAGAGTCATACACTTCCAGAAGTAAACACTCGAGTTTTCAGTGAGGTTAATTGTGAGTATCAGCTTTCCAGAAGCAAGCACTCTTGTTTTCGTTCCCTTGTGTTAAATCTATATTGTTGAAGTAGAGTCTACAATTTGAAGAGTCAGAAGAAGTAGCAGGTGACTTAGCAATTAGATTCAAGGTGTTGTAATTCCTTTTACAATTTGGGGTTGTCAGATTGGTAGGAGAAGACTTGACTTGTGAAGTCAAGGTGCTGTGTTCCTCAAAAGTCTAGGATTGTTAGATTGTTTGGGAAGACTGACTTGGAGGGTCAGTAGTGTTGTTGTAATTCAAAGGTTTTGAATTAGTGGAAAAATCTTTCGAGGTGAAGGGACTGGATGTAGCCTAGTTAATGGTGAACCAGGATAAATTGTTGTGTGATTATTTTACTTTATCTGCTGCAAACTCTACTTGATTATATTTCAGATTTCAAATAATCATCAAAAACAGAAAAAGAATTCAAGTAGTACAAACACAATTCAACCCCCCTTCTCGTATTTGCACCTTCAAAGACTTGTTGCACAAGGCTACAGTCAACAAGAGGACATTGATTATACTGAGACATTTGCTCCAGTGACCAGGTTAGAAGCTATTCGTATCCTACTTTCTTTTGCTGCAAATAATAACATTACTTTATTTCAAATAGATGTCAAAAGTGTTTTTCTAAATGGTTATATAAGTGAAGAAGTCTATGTTAAACAACCCCCAGGTTTTGAAAGTTCTAAATTTTCAAATCATGTTTTTAAACTTAGAAAATCTCTGTATGGTCTAAAACAAGCACTTAGGGCGTGGTATGATAGACTTAGTAACTTTTTGCTTAAAAATAACTTTGAAAGAGGACAAGTAGACAATACACTTTTTAGAAAAACAATAGAAGATGACATTCTTATTATTCAAATTTATGTTGATGACATTATTTTTGGATCTACTAATGGCACTCTTTGCCAAGAATTTTCTCAATTAATGCAGCATGAATTTCCAATGATTATGATGGGAGACCTTAAGTTCTTCTTAGGGATACAAATTCAGCAAAGTCAAAAAGGTATATACATTCATCAAACTAAATATACAAAAGAGCTTCTCAAGAAGTTTAAGATGAGTGATTGCAAACCTATAGCTACACTACTGCACTCAACGTGTTCACTTGTAAAAGATGATTCAGGGCAGAAAGTTGACCAAAAAACCTATCGAGGAATGATAGCATCCCTACTTTACCTTACCACTTCTAGACATGACATCATGTTTAGTGTATGTGTATGTGCAAGATTTCAATCTGACCCTAGGGAATCACATTTAACTGATGTTAAGAAAATCCTTAGATACCTAAAAGGCACTACCAACCTTACTTTGTTCTACAAGAAATCTCTTAAGTATAAACTTAGTGGATACTGTGATTTTGACTATGTTGGAGATAAACTTGAGAGAAAGAACACTAGTGGAACCTGCACTTTTTTAGGTGACAACTTAATATCCTGGTCATGTAAGAGACAAAACACTATTGCAATATCAACAACAGAGGCTGAGTACATTTCAGCAGCTAGTTGCAGTTCTCAACTACTCTAGATGAAACATCAACTAGAAGACTACAAAATCCTAGAAACCAACATTCCCATCTATTGTGATAACACTTCTTCCATTTGCCTAACCAAAAACCCTATACTACATTCTAGAGCTAAACACATAGAGATCAACACACCACTTCATTAGGGACTTTGTTCAAAAAAGGTACTAAACATTCAGTTTGTAGACACTAAACACCAATGGGCTGACATATTCACCAAACCACTACCTGAAGATAGGTTTGACTTCATCAAGAAAAACCTAAACATTACATTCATCTCTGATTGATATTGAAATCACTTTAAAGTAGTTTAGTTTTAAATTAGTTTTTATATTTTCTTGTAATATGTTATATTCATGTTATTCACAAAAAAAAACGAAAAAAAAATTCACTCTCATGTCTTTTTGTTTGATGACAAAAGGGGAAGAAAGATATTTGATAAAATGGGGAGAAAATGATGCTTAGACTTAGGGGGAGTAAAAGAAATAGAAAGAAAAGTTGTTATCAAAAGTACAAGTTTTGTCATCATAAAAAAAAGGGAGATTGTTGGAACCAAGTTGGTTTTATATTTAGAGTTATGATGTTAACAAAAGTATTTTATGAGAACAATACATTTGACTTCAAATAGTATGAAAGAAGATATGATCAAGATTTGTAGAAGATTTGATCCAAATTTGAAGAAGATTTGATTAAAATTTGAAGAATATTTGATCAAAATTTTGAAGAAGATTTGATCAAAATTTGAAGATTTGATCAAGATTTATCTACAATAAAAAAAAGAACAAAATCAATTTGAAGAATTTACAATCTCAATCTAAACAAAAAAAAAAAAGGAACAAAATACAATGTATAATTAAACAAGGATCAAATTGAAGCCCAAGTTTCAATTATAAATAGATACTCAAGGTTGAAGAAGAAAAGCATCGAAAAGCATAAAAGAGTAGTCTTAGAGTTCAAAGAGAGAAATACTTGTTTCAAGTTAGAAATATTTTGAGTGTTCTTTTCTTAAAGTGTGAGAGTTATTATTATTATCAGCTTTCCAGAAGCAACTACTCAAGTTCCAATCTCTTGTATCCAACACAATAGTGGTTTAGTTCATTCTTCAATCTGGGGTTGTCAGGTTGTTAAGAGAAGACTTGGCTTGTAGTGTCAAGGTGGTGTTGTTCCTCAAAAGTCTGGGGTTGTCAGGCTGTTTGGGAAGACTGGCTTGGATGGTCAGGTGCATTGTAATTTAAGGTATTTGAATTAGTGAATTAAAGCGTTATGAATGAGGGGACTGGATGTAGCCAAGTTAGTGGTGAAGCAATATAAATCTATGTGTCAAATTAATTATGCTTTCATTGCTTGCTGCCTCTAAATCTGATTGCTTCTACTCCAAGTAAGTAACCAAAAACCAAACTAGTTTTTAATTTATTTATAAATTATAAAAAAGTTATCAACTTTGGCAAACACAATTTAACCCCCCTTTCTCGTATTTGCACCTTCAAGTTTCTTTCTCATACGCTCTAGGATAAATGAGTTGTTGTCCTTTGAAATCCTCAAATGAAGAAGAGGGACTCCGAAGTCATTGCCAAGATCATTTGTAGCTTTGTTATCTCGAGTTGCACTAATCTCAGTCGTCTTTCTATCCCCAATATTCTTAGAAAAGAATGCTTTGGATTTATTATGATTGATTTTTTTTTCCAGACTTTAAACAAAATTCTTGTAAGGTCTCACACATAAGATGAACTTGCTCTATAGAAGCTTTGACAATTACAGACAATATTATATGCAAAGCAAACATCGGAAATTTTTGGAGCACTCCAACGACCAATACTGAATGGTTTCCAAACATTAGAGTTAACTAAGTCATGACTTCTATGACCAAGTCTTTCTAAGGAAAACACCAAAAAAATAAGGGGAAATTGGGTCTACTTCTCTAAGTCCACGGAAATTTTTAAACTTTATGGACTTGACACATTATCACTATTATAATCACATCTGTGTACTATAACAACCACCTAGATGTTTTGTTTAACAAAGTTGAATATAATCTAACAAAAGGCAACGTCATGCACGTTTGAGATTTAGAAGATAACATAAACAATTGTAAAAAAGTATGACATAAACTTACGTTTTTAAAGGTTAAAAGGAAGTGGTCTTTGTTTGGAAGGCTTTTCAGGAGAGGTGCGTTGGTGGTTGCATGAAAAAACATTTATTTTTTTAAAGTAATTTTTTTCTAAAATATTTGGTATAACTTATGGAGCTGGTTTGGAGAGGGAAAACATCTCAATAGAAATTGTTAATTCTGTGGTTCGTTTGTGTGCGGTCAATTTGGAAATATCAGAAACTTAAGTGTTTTTAAAGATCAAACGATCTCCGAAGATTCAGCTTAATTTTCAACAAATAAAATTAATGTCTTTGAGTTGGTTGAAAGTAAAATCCACAAATTTCAATTTTTCTCTCTCGCAATGGATAAAAAATCCTTTGCTAAATTTGGGGTTTAAAATGTAACTCTAGGTGAATTATGATGTGAAGAATCAGATGAGTATATTTGTTTGATAATAACGCTGCATGTTTTAGTTTTGTGAGGGTGTAATCTTGATTTGGTGGACTCTTTTCTCATTTCTCTATTGCTTTGAGAGTTTGTAATTGTTATTTTGGTCACCTTGTTACTTTGATAGATTATTAATATATAAGTTCTTTGCTAATTAATAATACAAAAAAAAAAGTAATAATTCCATAAAGAAAGGACACAGATCTAAGTCCATAGATCTAGCTTGTATTATAAATAGGAAAAAAAATGATATTTTAATATACATATTATTTTACATCAAAATTTCACAACCATTTAGATGGTTTTAACGCTCATTAAATATATAGTTAACAATATTCGGTAGATGATTAATAAATATAACAAAATACTGCAATTTATTAACTATCAACTAAATATAATTAATTACAATTTTGACTGTCATGGTTTTTAAGCATTCAACTAAACACAATATTTATTATACTCATCCAAATCATGTTCAAATATACATGATTTTTATATTTTCAATGTTTAATTGTATTTTTAGTCCATTTATTTTTACTGATTCACGAAATTGATCTTCTATTTTAAAAGTCGACAATTTTAATTCATCGATCTGACTTTTGAATTAAAAAATAATGGTGTAATACTTTAAATAACGTGACATATGTTACGATGACGTAGAATTGTTAACACCAATAAAATTAGAATAAAACGTCGTAAAAACTTAATTTTTAACTTCATAAATTTTTCATATTTTTAATTTAATTAATGACATATGAATAATTAATGCATCTAAATGGTTCTAAATCATAGAATTGTGTGTAATGTCATTTAAAATATGTCAAATCGTCATTTTTTTAATATAAAAATATGAGGGAGAAACCAAAATTGTTGACTTTTAAAATAAGGGACCTCGCTGGATCAATTTTATCAGGTTGTTTGCAAGACTTGCTTTGTTTCCTTCTATGTCTATCTTTGGAGCAAATGATTGTGTGAGAACTCTACTATCCTTTATAAAAGTGAGTAGTTGTATTATGCGGAGGTTGGGACTAGACCTTATTTTGTGGTATGCATGAATTGAAGTACTCTCTCTAATAAACTTTTGCTTATAACATAAAAAAAAAAGTTGTAACATTTTCGTTAATTATATATTAACGTAATTAACTAGATATTTGAAATGCATTAATTGTTCACATTGTTGTTGAATTTTATATCAAATTTTTTGTGGTAGAATTGTACAACTCAAATTAATAACCTCATCTAGTAGAATTTCTTACCAAAATAAACACCCCCTTGACAAAAAGAAAAAAAAAAGCATAAAAGAACAACCATCAACAACACTTTGACCAAAATAGAAGCATTACAAAATATATTGAAAATGAAAAGAGAATAAATATATTGATCACCATGGCAAGTTGAAAAGAATCAATAAAAAATCATGCATGTTCCCCCTAGTGAATATCTTATATTGCAAAATTTCCCTTATATAGAGTTATATACCCTATTAGGCGACATCATATCCTTCTCATTTTCGACCCTCTTTGCCATTTCAAAGTTCATTCCACATCACCCTTCTCCATGGGAAATTCCAAAACATGTTCTGCAAACCATACCTTTTTTGTTTGATGTTTCCTCAAACCTTAGAAACACAAAATAATAAAAAAATATATTTTAGGTTTAAATTTTTTTCAAAAAGTGTATATCATACACAAGAGAGCATTGAATAAAAATAATGACAAGTATATTATACTTTATCAAAAAATGATATGTATATTATAAAATAAATAAATATATTTACCACTCAATGTTTTTGGATGATGTGAATACAAGACACCCCGAATTTCGCAATCAAATTTCTTCATAAAGTTATTGAAAAGATGCTTATGGACTTCATGAACCAAAAGCACCATGCTTCCCGACACAACAAAGACAACCAAACATTCAAATCCTATTGAACTCTCCATTATTCTTTCTCTCTTAAATATTAATTGTGATATATTTGATTAATTTGGATCTATAGATCACCCTCTATGTAATTAAGTGTTTATGAATGATAATCCAATAAGAAGAACATGCATATGGAATCAAAAACTCAATATGTAAGGAAAGAAAAGAAGAATCATATTTATATAATTTTTTCTAGAAGAAATATGATAGAGGTTGTGGTTGGTGGTGGTTAAGGAAAAATAAACAATATTGAACGATTTTCCCAACAAAAGTGACTTGTTTGCCTATTTTATTTTTAACCATAAGGAAGAATCCAGCAATTGACAACATGAAATTGAAATTGAAATTATTTAATTCATATAGTGAAGATTCCGTTGATGTTGTTTTTTTATGCCCATAGAATCATAGCTGGATATTTTAAAGATCTTTCTGTCTCTTTTGAGTCAATGAATCATATTTTGTCTCTTCATTCATCAAGATATATATTTTTGGGAAGAGCTTTAAACATTGGATAAAAATGAATACAAATAAAATAATGTAAATTAGGATATCGTTTGAACTATATAAAATGCATGTATGTAATAATAAATGTTTTTTTTTAACAAAAAACTCTAAGTTACTTTTGAAAAATTGTAGATAAGTCCATAATCAATTAAATTCAGTCACATGTACTTCATTAACTTTTTTGTTGTTGAGAATTTTAGGTTTGTACATGTAACAAATTAATTTGTTGTAGATAACTTACTCACAATTTTCTAAAAACAACGTAGACCTCAGTTTTTGTTTTGTTTGTTTTAAGTTTTAACCCTCAATTTAAAAGAAAAAAAAAAGAAAAGGGTGGTGATTGTGAGATATGTATGTTAAATTAGTTATGAATTTACGATAATAAATTGTTGAATTTTTTTTTGAATAAATTATTGAAAATTATTAGTAATATATATTATAGTCTATTGTTATTAAGCACTAATTAATTGATGAATACGGGTTGAATTTTATTTTTGAATGAACTGTGATGAGTTGAACCATTATGTTAAATTCATTGAGATGACTATGTCCTCAATCATTTGTGCTATTTAATTGTTGCCTTGTTAATTAGACAGTTAACTTAACCTTGAAAATTTAGATGACAATTAGGGTGGTTTGTCTCTCACCTTTTTCTCTTAGCGGTTGTATCTCAAGTTCCCATGAATGAATATTAAAGGTACATTGTTCTCAATCATTTTTGCTAATGTAAATATTCTTGTTTGTCCGCTAGGTATTATAAGTGCTATTAAACAGTGTTCATAGCTTTCTGTTGTAACAGTGCTATGTACTATTATTTTTTTGTCCTTGCTTACAACTCATCAATCTAGAGGTCGTTTTAAACAATTGGGCTTTCAATTTGAGTCACTTAAGTGTTCATTAAATCTCAGCAGCCCCATGTGTTAAATTAACATTCTTAACTTAAAGTTGGACTTCCTAACTGATCTGTTTTGACTTTGTCTTTAATAAAGGACAACTAGAATGTACTTTTGAACATTCTTCAATCATTTTGACATTCTTTTTGAAGAATCTTCCAAAGCTTTTGGACTTTACAAAGTGGGTGTTTGTCTTGTTGGAGTATGATATGGGACCATAATTTATGACCAAATCTTTCCAGATTGCTTTGAAAAGGACCATGTGGTTTTTGCATGAATTTGCATGCTTATGTTTGATTTTCTATCTTTAAATAAATCACTCAAACACATAAGTTAATAGAGAATATGATCAAAATCTTAATTAACAATTTAATTACAATGTTTGTTTATCTTCAAAATAACAATTAAGGGTTTTGCCTCAACAACTTCCCCATTTTTTATGATGACAAACAAATTAAACAAATTTTGAATTTTGCTTTTGAGAATCTCCCCCTTGTCAAAAAATTCCCCCTCAATTTTAGCATCCCTTATCATATGTAGACAATAGTTTTTGAACCAAAATATAATTTTTATTAATTCAAACATCATAATGATTCATACATATGGTTCCAAAAGAAAAACAACAAACAACAAAACATTAAAATAAAGAAGAACATAAGGAGTTTTTCAAAAATACTTTTAAAAAACTAAATCTGATTCTTCTCCCCTTTTGTCATAACAAAAAGAGGTGGGAGGAAATAAACGCAAAGCAGAATCAAGATGATAATGACAACGAAGAACCATCAAATAAGGAGGAAATGGAGAGCCTGAGTAGTTCTGAATGGAAGAAGGATGATTAGGAAAAGGAAGATTAAGACCAAGTTTTGGTGCAACTTCATTGACCATCCAATCCCTTAAGATTGCATTCTCCCTATCTTGTTGGATTTGTCTATCAATGATGGTTTCGAGAGCAGTAAAGATCTTAGGGATGTCATTCCTCGTCTTTGTGGTATTCCTTTCAATCTTTTTTCTTTTTTATGGACAAACATCTTTAGGAGCACCTTGTGAAGCTGAAATTTGTTTATCACGAGAGGGAACAAAAGTAGTGCATAAAGAGTCCAGTGTGGCAAAAGTTGAGCCAATAGTTAGAACAATAATAGATTGAGTATTTTGTTGAGGAATAATTGGTGCATATGAATCAAAGGCAAGACTAGCAAAATATTTGTTAAAACCAAAAAGAGAAGACAGGCTCACTTGAGGAGATATGAAGATGGGAGACATTTGTGAAACCCTTCAAGGATTAAGTTGATTGGATGATTGACCTTGTAAAATAGGATTTTGCAGAGAGCTCAAAGTGGGAGTTCCAAAACCAACTGGAATTGCCTAAGCAAAATGATTTGTTTCAGATTGATAGAAAGCAAGATCAAGAACATTTTGCCTTAAAGGAGAACATTCTGGAAAATTTTCCAAATTGAAGTTTTGAACGTTAAGGTTTAACACAATTCTTCTCTCAGACTTTTTCCTTTTTGTGGAGCCAGGAGTTGGCAGAGGAGTTTCTTGTGGTAGAGGAGATGAAGTTTCATTCAAAGCTTGTGGGAGAAATGGTTCTTTCTTCGTGTGTGAGATGTTTTTGGAGTTGAATTTGGAGATTTTGAAAAAATATTCCTTACCCTTAAGAGGGACTTTAAATATTTAAAGACCTTGATGAGAACCATGTCATATGGAACTGTGAGTAGTTTGTAGTCACGAGTGGTGGAGGCTAGCATGTTTTGGATTATGATATAAGGCATGTTTAACTTGTGGCCATGGAGAAGGTGATAGATGGTCAGGGCATCATTGTCAGATACAAACTTGTGACTGCCACAATGAGGGAGTACAAAATATTGAGTGATACAATTAAAGATTTTTGGGAGAGGTTTCAAATCAGCAAACACAAAATTTGTAGATCCTTGAATGAAGAGTTCAACGAAAACTTCATCTTTTTGTAAGTTAAGGGATGTATGCCAATCTTTTCCAAAGTTGGTGGGTCCTTCAGTGGGAAAATCCAATATTTTGGCAAAAACATTAGGGGTTAGACGAATTTCTATCTCTTTGAGTTTAGTTACAATCAAGACTTTGTCAGGAAAAATTTGGGGTTTGCAGTAGCAGACACAAATGACTTTTGGATAGTATTTATCAAATATTTTCATAAATTTTAATCAGTCTAAAGCATATGTGTAGTGTTTGATTGGAGTACCTTCAAGTCTAAGATTTTCAAAGACAAAAATTCACCCAATGCCAACTCGTCTCAACCCATTTGTCTTGGTAAGTTTTTTCATGATCGGATGAGATAAGAGGTGGAATGAAAATTTTGGAAGTTGCATTTATGAGTGGGCTTTATAAGGATTTGAATATATTGTTTTGCAATCATGTTTTTCAAAACAATTTTCAGTTTTACTATTTTTAAAAGCAAAAAACCAAAACAAGGGAATTGATGTTTTGCTTTTTATATTTCCATTTTCAAATATTCAGAAACTGAACAAAAAACACACGGGAAAGTCCCACTTTTCATAAATAGCAAATTAGTAATATTTAGCAACTTTTTTTTTTTAACCGTGCAATTTGGTTTTTCTAAAAAGCACATCAAACTTTAAAGTCACATGGGTTTATGCGGTTGGCTTAAGTTTTGCGGGCTAAATTTTTTTCTTCATAATAGTTTTTTTCTGCAAACATTTTGTTTAGTCTTTAAATATAGATTAATGTATTGAGTTTAAATCTATTTGAAAACAATTGTAAAATAGTTATTTATTTACTATAATTAATTAAAGAAATTCCTAAATGTGCAAAATTGTTATCAATGTAATCTCTTAAATGAATTAAAATTACAAATATTTTTTTTTCTCTTGAAATTTTGTAAATTAAATTTACCAACAAATAACATATTTGCAATTAAAGTGATTAACTACAAATATTTGAAACTTAAAATGACTAACAAAACACATATTTAAGTATATTTTTATAATTTTGGTATGTTCAAATGTTACTGTGAACAAATATTTGAGACTTAAAATGACTAAAAAAACACATATTTAAATATATTATTATAATTTTGGTATGTTCAAATGTTATTGTGATAGCCTCCCGTACATTTAAAAACCAAAATATCCGTATAATATACCTAATTTTTTTTCTCTTGTTGGAACATGTGTCAGTACACTTATCTTCTATGATGCGATAAATACGATACTATATCGATACTTGGTACTGATACAAGTATAAGATACAATATTTTAAGAAAAATCAATATATGGCTATGTGAATGAAAAACATGAATTTTGTTATATAAATTGACTAAGAGATTTTGGTTATCCAATTCATGATACAAAATCACAATAAAAGTATAAAAAGTAAAAAAATTATGTTATATTACAATAACAAATAAAAATATGCAAATAATATTATAGTAATGTCATTGAAATACAAATACAATATTGTATAAAATCCAGAGAGATCACGTTTTATATTTGTGTCTAATCTTAGGTTCTCATAATATTATATGACTCTTTCTATCCTAAGTTATATGTCATTTTGATAATTTCAACAAATTAAGAAATGTAATTAATGTTACGTGAAAAAGATAAATTATAAGTTACTTTATAAAAGTATAATTCATTAATGGTATGAGAAATATAAATTAAAAGAATTGGATAAAGATAGAGTAATAAATAGTAAAGAGCCTAATAAGAAAATAAGTATTAATTTTTTTTTAAAGGAAAAAAAGTATTAATAGTTCATTGGTATTGGAAAATGACATATAATTTTGAGACAAATATATTTTACTAGAATGAAATATAACTTAAGACGGAAGAAATAATATAAGAAAATTAACAATTTCCCTCCCAACGAAGTAGGAAAAGAATAATATATAAAAAAAACCAACAAATATGCATTCACTTATAGTTAAAGTTATTTTAAAAATATTTATCAAACAAGTTTTTGAATTTTTAGTTTTCAAAATATATTTTAAAAATAAATTTACCAGAGAAGATTTTATATTTTTTCATTTCTAAAATAATTTTTAGAAAGCGAATTACTAAACAGATTTTGTATAACTTTTTTCTGATAAAAGAATTTCTGAAAATTATTTTCAAAAACTAAAAAGCAAAATCCAATCAAAACAAGCCTTAAGGGATTTTGAAATAGTTTTGGATGATGATTTCTTTTTCGAAACAAATTCTGGTGATTTGAAAATAGGTTTGGTTGTTTTGCAGATATCTTTGGATGATGGTTTTGGAGTAGATTTTGTGGGTTCAAGAAGCGGCTCAAGTGATTTGAGTGGTGATTTAGAAGGTGTGGTAGTTTGAGTTTGGTTGGTGCCTTTTTTTCGGATAATTTTGTTCGAGCCATGAATGAGATTTTTTGAATACTTAAAATAGGAGTTGTGAAGAAGAAATGTTTGAAGAATAATAAAAGACAGGAAAGAGAGGGAGAAATTATCGGTTTAGAAAAAGAAAAAAAAACACAAATAAAAAGAAATTATCAGTTTGCTCAAAAAAGTTTTTAGTCTCTTTATTTTAAAAATTAGTTTTTTTATCTCACTATTAATAGATTGTTGGAATTTTTTTAATCCATATCATTATTAATTATTTAATTATGTGAAATTTGTATTAATGACGGAAAACTTATGTGACATGGATAAAATAAGTAATATGTAATTATTGTTGTAATTAATTTTATTGTTTATTTAATTTGTTAATAAAATTAAAATTTTAAATATTTTATATAAACATTTTAAAATTTAAAATTATTGTTGGATAAAATAAATAAATTTAAATATTTTAATTTAAAATTAAAATAAAATAAATTTATTTTTAATATTTTAAAAATATAAATAAAATAAAATTTATATAATATTAAAAATTTAATAAATTTATATTTGAAAAATAATATTAAAATATTTAAAATAAAATAAATAAAATTTTACATATTTTATATAAATATTTTAAAATTTTAAATTATTAAAAATTTAAATAAATAAATTTTAAATATTTATTTATGAATAAAGTAAAATGATTTTTAGTATTATAATATCTAAATAAAATTAATAACAAGTTTAATAGCATTTAAAATCTTTTATCTAACTCACAAATGTTATCTTAATGTCACATCATTAACGAGAGTTTTACATCATAAAAACTAGTGGAGACCAATAAAATCTCAAAAATTAATTAATAAGATCAAAAACTAATTTTAAAAATGAGGAGACTAAAAGTTCGTTTTGAGCAAAATAGAGGCACCAAAAATGTATTTAAGCATAATAAGAATAGTAAGATGAAAAGTGAGTGGTGTTTTGAAGAGAGAGAAGGGAAACGTTTTGGTTATATTTTTCCTCAACAAACGTTTGGATTTTTTGTGATATTTGATTTTTCTGTAATAAAATCAAAACGATAAGATGTCACCAAGTTGATTTTCAATAATCAACAAAAATTAATTCACATCCTTTTTTATCACATGATCTCTAATAATGTGATGTTTAATTTTAATATGTTTTGATTTTGAACGCTGAATGATATTTTTTGACAAATTAATTGCACTTGTATTATCAAAATAATTTGGAACATTTGAATAACTTATAGAAAAGTCTTCAAGTTGATTCTAAATCCAAAGAATTTCAGAGCAAAAATTTATAGTTGAGACCTATTCAATTTTAGTTGTTGATACTGCAATTATATTTTATTTTCTACATGACTAACTTATGAGAGCTTCTCCAAGAAATTGGCATGCACCACTTGTGCTTTTTCTTTCAATTTTGTCCCCAGAACAATGAACATCACAATAAACTACAAGATCAAAATGTGAATCATTGCTATACCAAAGGCCAAGATCAATAATACCAATAAGATAGTTAAGTGTGTTTCTTTAGGCGAAGAATGAAATCTTGCATACAAACCAATTCAAAATACAATATATAGTCTATTGCACTAAAATATAATAAAGAACCAATCATGCCTGCATATTATTTTTCATAAATGGTTTTACCTTTTTCATCTTTGTCCAAATTTGAATATGGATGCATGGGTGTTGCCATTAATTTGGTTTCATTCATTTTGTATTTTTGAGAAGATCTTTGATATGTTTTTCTTGACAAATAAAGATTCCATTTTCATATTTCTTAATTTCTAAGCCAAGAAAAAAATCTTAATTCTTCCATCACGCTCATTTCAAATTCACTTTGCATGAGATTTGAATAATCTTCACACATTTTTTTATTTGTTGAACCAAAGATAATATCAACTATATGCATGAGAGTTGAACCAAAAATAAAATCATCGACACACACTTGAACTATTAATAAATCTAATTTATTAATCTTTCTAAAATTGTAGTTTCAATCTTTCCTCTAAAAAACCCATTTTTGATCAAGAATGAACTAAACCTTTTATACCAAGCTATAGAAACTTGCTTGAGTGCATATAGGGCTTTGGTTAGTTTAAAAACATGATTTGGAGGTTGCTGAACATAAAACTCTTCATTTAAAAAGTACTTTTAACATCCAATTGAAAATGTTCAATAATTTTATGAGATGCATGTTGGAACCAAGTTGGTTCTAAGTACTTAGGATTTTGATGTTTACAAAAGCACTCCATGTAATATTATTTTGTACCTTTTATTACTATATTAAATGCCACCAGAAGATGACGTTGTCAGAGGCAGAAGCTGAAGTCACCAGAGACAGAGGATGAGTAATCAAAAGGTAAAATCAGATGAGAGGATACAGCTCCAGAAGTCACCAGATAATGCATCCAGAAGGTACCAGAGGATGCATCCTGAAAGCACCAGAGGATACTCCAGGATGTCAAATTACCATCAGATGATATCTTTCCTGGCCCAGATCAGAAGGAAGCAGAGTCCAAAAAGAGACCTGGACCAGACCAGAAGGAAGCCTGCCAGAGGGAGACTTGTTCCAGACCAGAAGGAATCAAAAATCAGATTTGGTCCAGAAGTTATTCTTACCAGAAGATAGCTTGGCAATGAAATGATAATCAGTCCAGACTTAACCAGAGCTTCAGATAATTGGTCCAGAACAAATGACTTAGTCCAGATTTGGCCCAAACCAGAAGGTAGCATGGTTCAGAGTATGAAACTAAGTCCAGACCAGAAGAAATGATGTCCAGATTTAATCCAAACCTGATCTAGATCAAGAGGTAAATGTCCAGAATTAAATATCCTTTGTCCATAGTTAATTTCAGTTCAATCCAGGCCAAGTCCAGAATTGGTCCAGATCAAAGGGAAGATATTCAGTTCAATGGTCCAGATTTAAGCATATGGCCCAGTGTTGGCCGAGATCAGAAGATCAGACCATGGCCCAATGTTGGCCAAGATCAGAGGATCAGAATGTGTGGTCCAGCATTGACCGAGATCAGAGGATCACAGCAGATCAGATTGCAAGTCCAGAGTGGTCGAGATTAGAAGATCAGAAAGTGTGGTCCAGTGTTGGCCGAAATCAGAGGATCACAGCAGATCACTTAGTATGGTCCAGATGTGGACGAGAGCAGAAGATCAAGCGGTCCAGATTGAATCATGATAAGTGGAGTCGTGATTATATTTAATCAAAGTATTAAACGGATTCAATAAAAAAAATAAATTGAAGCCTTGTGGAATTCAAAAGCTATTGGCGGGAAGAAAGATTTGATCCAGAATTAATTAAGAACAGGATTGGCCAAAGTTATTTTCGAATGCATATCTGGAGCTAAAAAGATATGTTTTTTATTTAAGAGAAACCCGATTGGCCAAGTTATTTTTGCAAGAGAATCCAGTAAGATACAACTCGAATTTAAGCTTGGAAGATACCCTAATTCACATCTATAAAAGGAGGCTCAAGACTAAAGACTCGGTATCGAAAAATCACAAAAGAGTCATACACTTCCAAAAGCAAACACTCAAGTTTTCAATGAGGTTAATTGTGAGTTCCAGCTTTCCAAAAGCAAGCACTTGTGTTTTTCTTTCCCTTGATCTAAGTTGTTGAAGTAGAGTCTACAATCTAAGGGAGTCAGAAGGGGTAGCAGATTACTTAGCAATTAGATTCAAGGCATTGTAATTCCTTCTACAATCTGGGGTTGTCAGATTGGTAGGAGAAGACTTGACTTGAGAAGTCAAGGTGCTGTATTCCTCAAAAGTCTAGGATTGTTAGACTGTTTGAGAAGACTGACTTGGAGGGTCAGTGGTATTGTTGTAATTCAAGGTTTTGAATTATTGAAATCCTTCAAAGTGAAGGGAATGGACGTAGCCTCGTTAACGGTGAACCAGTATAAAATTCTGTGTTTTTACTTTTACTTTATATCCGCTGCTAACTCTGTTTGATTCATACATCAGGTTTTGTTATAAAATTGAAAAAATAGAAAAAGTATTCAACTTAGTCAAACAAAATTCAACCCCTCTTCTCGTGTTTGCACCTTCAATGCATATGCAAGAAGGATTCTTATTGCTTATAACCTTGCAATTGGAGCAAATGTTTCATCAAAATCAATACCTTCTTGTTGATTGTAACCTTAAGCAACAAGTTTTTCTTTATTTATAATTACTTTACCTTCTTCAACCAATTTTTTTATGACTACCTATCTTTTACAAATGATAGGTTGAGGATTTGGAACAAGAGTCCAGACTTGATTTTTCTCAAATTGAAGAATTTCTTATTGCATTGCTTCTACTCATGAGTCATCAACTATAGATTCTTTGATAGATTTTGGTTCTATTTGAGAGATAATTGTCATGTTGTCATATTTGAAAGACATTCTTGTTCTAATGCCATCAGATATGTTTTCAATTATTTAATATTATGGATGGTCTCCTATAATTCTTCAACTTCGTGGAGGTTGTTGAATAGGAGATCGATGATCATCTCGTATTTCTAAAGAAAAATTTGTTGATGTTGTTGTTGAGGTTGATCTTCTTCCTCATCATCAATCTTTTGTATATCAAGGTCATCAAATAACACATGCATGCTTACTTCCACTATTTTTGTTTTTAGATTATAGATTCTATAACCTTTGGAATCAGTGGAGTAACCTTGAAAGATGGCTTTATCAGATTTTGTGTCAAACTTTCCTAAATTATCTTTGTTATTCAAAATATAACAATAAAAACCAAAAATATGAAAGTATGAAATATGTGGCTTTTTGTTTTTCCATAATACATACAGTGTTTTGTTGAAAAATTTTCTTATTGAAACACAATTTAGAATGTAGCAAGAAGTGTTGATTGCTTCAGCCCAAAAATATTTCTCAACATTTGATTCTTCCAAAATAATTCTAGCCATTTCTTGCAAAGTTCTATTCTTTCTTTCAAAAACTCCATTTTATTGAGGAGTTCTTGCACAAGAAAGATTATGAAACATGTCATTTTTATCAAAGAAGTCATTAAAATAAGCATTTATAAATTCTCCTCCATGATCATTTCTTACAAAAATAATATTTGAGCTTTTCTCACATTGAACTTTTTTACAAAAGGTTTGAAATGCTTCAAAAGAAACATCTTTTTGTTTTAAAAATAACACCAAACTTGTAGTTTTGATAGGACCAAAAAGATCAATGTGAAGTAGCTCAAGAGATTTTTGAGTTGAAACAAAATCTTTTGAATAAAAGCTACTCTGGACTTGTTTTCCTTTAGCACATGTTTCACATAATTTATCTTTGTCAAAACAAATTTTTGGCAATCCTATAACAAGATCAAATTTGAATAAATTTGAGATTGTTTTCAAGCTTACATACCCAACACTTTTATGCCACACCCACTTATATTTATCAATGGATATAAAATATGATTAAGTAGGTACTTCTTCTAAATATAACACATAAAGATTTTTCTTTCTAGATCTAGCGAAAAAGATTTTTTCGGAAGATGTTTGCTAAACTTCACATATGTTTGGTTTATAATTAACTTCAAAACCACTATCACATAATTGACTTATACTTGGTAGGTTATGTTTTAAACCTTCAACATATTGAATATCAGCTATTTTTGTAAAATTACCTTTACCTATAATACCTTTTCCTTTGGTTTGTGCTTGATCATTATTTCCAAAAGTTATAGATCATCCTTCCTTCTTAACAAATGAGAGAAAACATTGTCTATCTCATGTCATATGTCTCGAACAACCATTGTCCAAGTACCATGGTTTTTTCTTGACATTTGGAAAACCACCCTGCATTAGAGTTTCATACGTTCTTATGTACTAATACAGTCTTAGGTCCTTGAGAGTAAGTTTTTCTTTAAAGATTACTTTTTTCTTAAGATAGTATTTTGTTTCAGAATGACCAATCTTTGAACAGTAATAACATTTTCTTTTTGTTCTTGGAGAAAGTTCTAATATGAGGTTCGAATGTTCTTCCTTGTTTGGAAATCGATTTGCCTTGATTTTCTCATCATTTTTCTTGTGTAAACATGAAGAATCAAGATTTCCATGCTAGTTATAGTGAAAACATTTGGTTTTTCATTTTTCTTCTCTTTTTTCAGGTACAAAAAAGTTTTTATAAATCATTTGCTTCTAAGATTTGTCAAAACCAAGTCCAGCTTTTTCAAAAATTCCTACTTGTGATCCCACAATTTTTTTAAAGGTTTCAGCGGACTTTATAATATTTGATAAATCATTTTTAAGATTTTCCATTTCTATTTTGAGAAGAATGTTCTCCTTTTGAGAGACATCTTAGAATTTTTCTCCCCCTGTCTAGGGCTGAGTAGGCTTTTCCTAGGGAGCTCATTTTATTCACTATAGTTGTGAATCTTAAAGACATTTCATCAATAGTTTCTCCTTCATTCATCTCAAATAGTTTAAATTTTCATACACTAATATGTATCCTTGTTTCTTTGACATGGTTTGTTCCTTCATGGTGAGTTTGTAGTGTATCCCACATTTTCGTTATAGTGTTGCATTCATCAATTGTTTCACTTTCCTTCCAGCTTAAACCAAAAGATAGAAATAATTGAGCTTTAGAATTTAGAAGTACTTTGGCTTTGTCTTTTGTTGTCCAATTTGCCTCATTTTTTTAAACAAATGTTGGATCACTTTGATTTATTTTTGTTATGAAGTTTTCATCTATTATGTATGCCACATTCATGTATCTTGAGACTTAAAGAATAGTTGCATCTTTCTTTCCTAGAAGTAGTAGTTTGTACCATCAAAATAAGGTGTTTTATTTGATGATCCTCGTCCAACAATAAACTTGACTTTTGACATTACTTTTTCTTCCTGAATCTTTACCTCTAATGTAAGACCCTTAATTTTAAATTAATTTATGGATTAAGTAGCAAATATATTTTGAGATATTTGTAATACGTTTAATATATATATATATATATATATATATATATATATATATATTTTAAGACAGACTAAAATTATTTTTCGAAGAATAATTTAATTATATTATGAGGAATTTAATACCGGACAGTTATCAAATTTTATCTGTCAATAGAGTTGCGACGAGAGTATTTAGTTAAATGTGAGTTAGTTTTAACTATAATATATATATATATATATATACACTTAGCAAGGAAGGCAAGGAAAAAATCAAAACAGAAAGGAAAAACATATTCTTCCTCACTTGCCACGGAATTGCTTCTTCTTCTTTCTGTTTGTGTTGGTAGAGAAAGAAGAAAAAAAATCAAACTCAAATCCTAGATTACTTTAAAATTTAAGCTTCCATTCGAAGAGTGTCAAGAGGGAAAGTTACTCCGCTTCTCACTAAGGTGCTAGTGAGCTAACTTTGGTAACGACGACGCGAGCGGGAGTTTCGCCGTATTTGGTCGCGGTAACGAAAACGGTTAAGGAAACGCTAACGAAGGTAAGGGGCTCCTTCCAACTTTTTAGTCTGCATGTAGAAACTTTTATTACTCATTCTTGAAAATGTCGATGATTGAATATTGAGATATTTGAAATTGGTGAATTGTTAGTGCATTTGGGACTTGGTCAATGTGTTTGTTTTGCTTTTAGAGAAATAGTGGTGTTATTTTTGTGTTACACGCTACGAAGGTTTGCGAGCAAGAGTGTTGGTAATTTATATAGTCATCATGATATTGACACACAAGTTTTAAGGTGGATATATTGTTAGCTATTGCTTGCAGACTCTAGGTTTTTTATTTAAAACAAAACAAATTAAATTGATAGTTTAAATTTGATGCATTTTTTAATGACGTGTTGACACATTGAAATTTTTTTTAGGGTGTCAAACATTTTAATGATTTGACTATTTTTGAATCGATGATAGTTTAAAATAAAATTTGCCAGTGACAGATTGGTTGAATTCAAGTTTTGTACATTAAACAACGTTGCACCTAATCTTGGTTGGTTGATGAGCCAAATGTTGTGTTTAATCAGCGATTTCACTATAAGCATGGAATATTACTTGGGGCTCTTGAGGCAACTTCCTTCCTTCATTCAGCCCATTCTACATAATGCATGTCGTCTTATCCCACTAGGTGAGGTTGGGTACATAAATTAGATCACACAATAAGTTTAAAGATAAACTATTTACCTCTAAATCTCTCTTAATAATTTCACCTATAGTTTTTCTTGGTCTCACTCAATCCCAAGATATTTTGGTATCTCGTGAAGAGAGAGATAGACACAAATGATTAAAATAAAATCTTATATGGAAAGATCCATTTTTAGAAAACTCGTAGATGTATTATCTTTCCTATAATGGAGGTAGTCTAAATTCCAATACAATTGAGGTGGATGTTTACTAACGCTGATGAGCATGAGCAACCATTTATGTCTCAAACATAATTTTGGCTTATGAATGAAAAGCAGCTACCCATTCTCTGTTTATCTAGATAAAAAGATTTTTGAAGTCATTGCCTCCCTGTGAACTTTTCCACACCCTTGCACTAGATACAAGCATCAGAAGAGTTGAAATGATGGTTCTTTCTCAATTCCAAAAGTATCTTGAATAATCACTTGTTACCCATTTTACCGATATTCAATGAACTGCAGGTTTTGCTTCTGACTTAGCATCTGTATTCGGCTACGACTCCTTCGTATTCGAACACAGAATTGCAGATTTTGCTTCTGACTTAGCATATGTATTTAGCTACGACTCCTTCGTATTCGAATACAGAATTGCAGTTTTTGCTACTGACTTAGCATCTGTATTTGGCTACAAGAAGCTGTATTCGAATACAACCTGTATTTTTGTCAAAAATTCTATTTTTAAATATTTGTTCATGCACTTAATCACTTGGAAAGCATTTTAAGGCATATAATAAATTATATGGGGTTCTTTTGAGATTGTTTCTGTAATGGTGGTGAAGTGTCCGGGTTTCATATTTGCATTTACGTACTGATTTCAGTGAAGAAAAACAGAGTACGCTCATTCATTGCATAGTTAAGTGGTGACCGCGATGGGCCATAGAGTTGGGCGGTGACCGTGATGGGCTGTGAAGTTAAGTAGTGACTGTGATGGGCTACATGGTGGTTCCACGTGATTAGATGGTCCATCCTATCCGTACGAGGATTTAACTTGTGTGTAGTGCCTGTGATATGCTACACTTTAAGTAAATCGTGCTAGTCCGAGAGAGACTGCACCTCGGTAATTAGTACTAAGGCCTGTGATAGGCGGTACAATTACGATTTATGCCCTTCGAGGAGGGTTTTGTCGTTAAGTGGTGACCGTGATGAACCACGAAGTTAAGTAGTGACCGTGATGGGCTACGGGGTGGTTCCACGTGATTAGATGGTTCATCTTATCTTTACGAGGATTTCACTAATGTGTAAAGCCTGTGAGAGGCTACACTCTAAGTAAATCGTGCTAGTCCGTGAGAGACTGCACCATGGTAATTAGTACTAAGGCTTGTGATAGGCGGTACAATTATGATTTACGCCCCTCGTGGAGGGTTTTGTTTTGAGGATTTCGGGATCATGTGCATTGGTGTATACGCATTGGATTATTGTGTTTGACATGTGAGGCATGATCGTTATGATTCTGATATGTGGAAATGATATGTTCAAGTTGAAGTAGCAATATCGATTTACAAGAAAAGGGGGTTTGAATTGTAAATTCTCCCTTTTAAAATTCCTGTTAAAAACTTAAGAAAATAACTCAAGATTGATCTTGGTTGTGAAAACAGAAAAGGAGAACGTTCTTGGTTTTCACCAGAAAACAGATAACGTTCTTGGTTAGTTAAAATCAACAGTTCCGTTTATCTCTTTAACTTGATAATTAACAAACTGAAAGTAAATAGAGATAAGGGAAGAGATATCACACACAGATGTATCCTGGTTCACCCAACCCGGGCTACGTCCAGTCCTCACAACGGTGAGATTTTCCACTAAGTGTTTAAAACAAGAACCTTCTTGGTTTTACAGCACCTAGCTTAGATCAACCTTGATCTTTGTTACAGACTTTAATCTAATTCCACCCAGAAAGAGATTAATCAAATCACCTACCAACCTTGATAGGATTTCTTACAATCTACCCCAAAATATATTTAACTCTTATAGTTTGAGTTTTACAATAATGAAGAGATTGTTTTGTTAGAATCTGAGATGTCTCAACTCTTGTTTGAGATTCGATTCTTTACAAAGAATTCAGTATAAATGTATCAGAGTAAAAAGAATTTAATCAAATTGATTCTTTTAAGTGATGAGAGATTTTCAAGTATGTATGTGAGTGATTGATGATATATCTTGGCACTTGAATGTCTTTGATTTTTGGACAGAATCTGAGTATGCTCAACTCATGTTTGAGATTAGATTCTTGACAAAAGAATTCAGTAGATGATTCTGATATGAAGAAGAAAAACAGAACTGAATCTTTTGTTTGTGATTGAGAAGCTTTCAAGTATGTAGATGTATGTGAATGATGTTTTTCTTTGTACTTGAAGCTGCGTTTTCTTCCTGAGCTTTGGCCTTCCTTTTATAGGCGTGAGAGCATTTAATGATGGTCAAATAGATCCTTTGGTAGTGCTCTTGTCAGGCTTGACCAAAGACAATATTTCTGATTAAAAATAATTCAGCTTTTGACTATTTTTAATTTCTGTTTTGACTGGGCTGAAACCTTTGATTCTTGATCAGATTTCCTTTGTTTAATGATCCTTTGTACTTCAAATATATTTGTTAATATATTTGATTTGATCTGGAGTTTTGATTATGTCAAAACAGCTTGGAGAATGATGATGAACTTCTGCAGAATGTTAATGAAAATTCTGGAGGTTGATAATCAATCTGGAGTCCTAGTATCTGAACTTTCTGGAGATTGATAATCAATCTGGAGGTTCAGTTTTGATCATTCTGGATGTCTTCCTGATCTTTTCTTGGATCTGCTTTGATGTAAACATACTTCAAGATCGTTCAACATTATTGGCAGTCAAGCTGGAAAATGATGTTCAGTATGCTGGAAAATGATTGTATCATTCTAGACTGATGATGCACTGTTGGAGAATGATGTTAAACATGCCGGAGATTTGATTATTAACATGCTGGAGATTGATGTTTGATCATTCTGAAGATAGTTGTTAATCATGCTGGAGAATGATAATCATTCTGAAGATTGATGATCATTTCTGGAGACTAATGATCATTCCTAGAGACTGATGATCATTCTTGATAGAAGATCATTCTGGAGACTGTTCTGATCATTCTGGACATTCTGATGTCCAAGAATAGACTTGGTTCTTCCTCTAAATGTATTTTCTGGAGGTATCCTCTGAATGTATTTTCTGGAGATATTCTCTGATATCGTTTTCTGGAGGTATCCTCTGATAGTATTCTGGAGGTATCCTCTGAAATCGTCTTCTGGAGGTATCCTCTGATGACGTATCCTCTGGTAACTACTTCTTGAGGTATCTTCTAGTGACGTCTTCTGGAGGTATCCTCTGGTGGCGTCTTCTGGAGGTATCCTATGGTATCCTCTTCTTGAGGTATCCTATTGTATCCTCTTCTTAAGGTATCCTCTGGTGACGTTATCATCTGGTGATGTCATCCTCTGGTGATGTTATCTTCTGGTGACGTCATCATCCTTTGATGATGTCATCCTCTGGTAATGACTTCTGGTATCCTTTGGTAATGACTTCTGGTATCCTCTATAGGCATCTTCTGGTATCCTCTGGAGGTATCTTCTGGTGATGTCATCGGGTAACATCTTCTGTTTTTCTAGAATATGTCAAGAGTGTTCTTTATGCTGATTTCTTGGCTTTCCTTGAATCATTAACATGTTGTTAATTCTGGACATTCTGGAGACTGTTCAGTCTTGCTTTGGCAGCTTGATTCATGGCCTTTTTTCTTTGTGATTCGAATGGCTTCTTTTGATTGTAATTGATCACATTTGTGCATTTTGATGAAGTGAATGGATTCTTGCTTTGTTCACTTATGCATTCATGTTCCTTAAACAAAACTTAAGTGAAATCATTAGTAGACCACCATTCATAAAACTTAATCATTTAATTTAAAAGGTTTGTTGTCATTAAAACATATATCAAAAAGGTTTTTTCCTCAACACAAGTACCTTAAATTCTAAGTTCCTAATAAGTTGTTGTTATTGTTGATTGTACTTGGGCTTGCAACATGATTTGTATTTTAAATCTTTTGTTTCATCGAAAACTTAGATGTTATACATTTTCAATAAGTGAGTATACTTATCTTGTCAATATTGTTATCTTGCTGGAACGGCTATGTGTGTATTGTTGGTTTTGTCATATTTGGTAATTGTTAATTGTTATTTTCAGTTGGTGACCCTTTACATTATTGTGGAAAATTGGGCTTTGCCCTCAGATGATACCCAAGTTCATACCACCGACGGTTACCCTAACGACGGAGACGTCGTTAGACTTCCTTGATCGTCATATGCCGACTGCTTGGGTATACGATCCCATCTCAAGCAGGGCTACTTATACGGGGAGGGTGATGAGAACCAGTAGGATTGTCGGGGTAGTGTCGTATGTGGAGCACACTCACGCACGGATTGACTTTCTTGTACCTTCAGGATTTGTACTTTAGGTGAATGGGGTATTTACGGACGCAGAGGGTCCTACAGTTGGAGTTGAGACGGAGGCCACTGTAGGTGTGGTGACTCCTACCGTGGTAGCAGAAGATGCGATGCCTGAACCAAGAGCGGGTGAGAAGGACAAAGGGCTGACGCCATCGGGGGTTGACATTCCAGGACCGTCTAGGCCGGTAGAGGACTGTTTCGAGATTCCAGCGCCGCCGAAGTGACCTATATCGTGGGTGGATCTGACTTCGGAGGAGACTTATCCTTCTCTGGATGATGAGGAGAAGGATTTCACGTCGAGGCGAGTGACTGCGTCGGACGAGACTTGTGGAGAGTGTGGTGGTAACCCTTGCTATTGTAGTTGTTAATGCATGATCAGATTAGTTTTTGTTGTATAGGGTCCTAGTGTTTTTGGTGGTTGTACTTATTTCATTTTGGGATGATTGTACTTATGACGTACCTTGACATTTACTATTGTTGGTGAGTCCATGATCCAAACTTTTTGACGTGACCATGGGGGGAGATAGCATTCTTGGAGCAGCACTTCTGCGCAGGTGTCTGCCGAGAATACCCCAGGGGTATGAGCGTTGTCTGACTGGTTTCATAGCCCCGATGTATTTTCTATTTGTATATTTTGAATATTAATTTCCAAAACTATTTTAACTGGTTATATTTATGATGTAATTATTTAATTACTTTTGTCGTTTTGTATTACGATGTATTACTTTATTGAATGGTTTTATTTTAATTCTAATTTCTTTTATTTTTATTTTAAAAAAAAAATACATTCGCGCTGTTAAAAATCGAGGTGTTACATCTAACACTTGTTAGGTGCTTAACCTTTGAACCAAGATCTTATATCAATTGATGTAGCAATATCAATCATAAGTAAGGGAGGTTTGAATTGTGATTTCTTTTTAAAATTTAATTTTGGAACTTAATTTTAATTAACACAAGAACAATCTTGGTTGAAATACAATTACTCTCCAAAATGTTTTGGAGGTGTTAGTTAAAATAATAAAGTTCAATTTATAAGTAAGTGAAATGCAATTAGTGCGTGCCAGATAAATAGATTTAAGTGATAAGAAGATCACACAAAGATTTATCGTAGTTCACCCAATGTGGGCTATGTTCAGTCTTCGCAATTTGTGCGATTTTCCACTAATGTGCTCAATACCAGAACATTCTACTTCGCAATATCTTTCTTGATCACACATTGATCAATTACAACATTCACCTTTCAACTTTGAAATGAATTTCTACAATCACCTTTCAATCCATAAATAATTTTTACGAGTACCTTTCAAATCATAAAGGATTTTTATAGCCTATTCAATCTAACTCAAAGTATAGACTTGAATTAAAAATAGGTGTGTACGATAAAGAGTATTTGGGATTTAAGGTTTCACAATTCTTGTTTTAGAGAAATAAAATGAAAAACTCAGTAACAGTGATCCACAAATATATTTAAGAGAGTTGGAGTTTTTGTTTAAGAGAAGAGTTTCATAACGTAAACTTGATTGTAAAGAGTAAATTGATTGCAAATGAAACATTTGCCTTCATCTTCTAATGAATCTTCCTTTTATAGATGGAGAGAAGCTTGAGAACTCGAATAAAGTTGAATATAATCGTTAAACACACTTGTCAAGTGTCAGATATAATTTGATGACATTAAACACATATTTGTATTAGTGTTCAAAACGTTCTTGATCAACTCATAATGTTCTTGCCCAGAATTTGAAGGTAACATGAATAAGTGTGAGAATGGATTGTCAAATATCAATTAGTAATGTGCTTGATTAGAGGCATGCATAGCTTTTTACAGTAACAGTGCTAGTACAATGTACTATTGCCTTTTGTCTTTGCTTATAACTCATCAATTTGGAGGTTGTTTTAATCAATTGGGCCTTCAATTTGAATGATTTAAGTGCTCATTAAATCTCAGCAGCTCCATGTGCAAGTTAATATATAATATGATGAGAATCATATTTAACAATTTAACTAAAATGTTTGATTTTCTTTAAAATAATAATTAGAAATTTTGCTTCAACATTAGGCTCTATCATACTTCTTAACAATTCTCTTAAAAAAAACCAAACCCATAAAAACACTCATATATCTTATATATTTTTAATGATTAAAGAATTAAATCAATATATATATCTATATATATATATATATATATATAAAGTAAGGTTTTTATTTCATGTATAACTTCCTCATTAATTCTCAATTTTTTATTTTTTATTATTTAACTATACAAAATATTTTTTTTATCAACACAACTTTCTTAACAAACTCTATATCTATTTTTTTATTTATTATTAATTTATAGTTTTATTTTACATAATCTTTTCAATAAAATTTAATTATTTAATATAATTTTTAGAATTTAAAAAACATAATTTTATTTTGGTTTAAATATGTTTTTGGTCATTGAAATGATAACATTTTTTTTTATTTTAGTCCTCGTAAATTTTTTCTTTGACTTACGTCCCTGCAAATATAATTTCATTTTACAATAGTTATTCCATCCAAATTCCGTACAAAAACTGTAACGCCGTTAAACTTAAATATAATTAAAATATAATTTTTTTTAACCTAAACATAAACCCCCAATATAATTAAATTATAACTTTTTTAATTTAAAATTAACCCCAAATGTTCCACTCTTCTTCTAAAAAAATATAAAATTAACTCGAAATATTTCATTCTTCTTTCCTAAAAAACTACACTCATACGTAAATTAGGGTTAGGGTTCCAAATACAATATTAGTACAAAATTGTAAATGTTTGTTTCTTCTTTCGATTGATTCGCTTCAATTTTCTTTGTGTGGATGGATGGAAAAAGTGAAATTGAAGCTGACGTTTGAGAATTGGTTCAAAACAATGAACCGATTGTTTGCGTTAACAACGAATCAAATTTGAAAAATTTGGTCTACCAGCAAATCCCAAAGTAGGATTGACTATAAAACGATTATTATAGAAGGCAAAAATTAAAAAAATGTTGAACCAACAATTTCAAAAGAAACCCACCGATATTATCTTAATATCGTCTCTATCTTTCATAATATAATACATATTACTATCTTACAATTAACTTGTCAGTGCTGATGATCTAAACTTGAACCAACAATTTCAAAAGAAACTATTTGAAGTGTTAATTTTAAGTTTTTTTTAGGGAAGAAGAATGAAACATTTGAGTTTAATTTTAGGTTAAAAAAATTTATAATTTTATTATATTGTGGTTTATATTTATGTTAAAAAAATTATGTTTTAATTATATTTAGGTTTAATGGTGTTACAGTTTTTGTAACGGAAGTTGGATGAAAAGACTATTTTAAAATGAAATTATATTTGCATGGATGTAAACTAAATAAAAAAAAGTTACGAATACCAAAATCGAAAAAGATTATAATTGCAAGGACCAAAGACACGTTTAAACATTTTATTTTTATTTTTTTGATTTCAACCTTTACCCATCTATTTAAGTTTTAATTATTTTCGAATCAATAGTATATATATAAAGTAAGATTTTTATGGCTCATGTCGCTTCCTCAGTAACTCTCAATTTTTTTTATTTATAAAAATTATAAAAAAAAAATCTCTTCTTATAGATGAATAAAAATGTGAGAATTAAAACCCTAAAATTTGATTATTTGTTTCTATGTTACATACCTATTTCCGAAATTCTTGTTAACTATTTTCCTATATTAAATGTGTTCAGTTTTAGTTTGAAATGAAAGCTAAGATTAATGTGTTCAATGTTGCTTAATTTCACGGTCTAGGAATGCTTCCCATATTTTGGATAGGTTGCAAGTGCTTCAAAAATCCAACAATTATGGTATTCTAAATTGTGTCACAGTTGTAAAAGCCACTCTTTGGAAAAAAACATATTAGTTCTTTGAATAACATTTTGGTTTCCATGAGAAACACTTTGAAAGAATTCCATTGTATTGTTCTCTCTCAACCATGAAACAACTGCGCAGCGTTTTGTTTGTGTCAAACCTACGACTGCCTGATGTTTCTACATGTGATGTTTTCCTCAGTATTTATTAAAAGCATTAGTTGTTGTATGAACAATGACCTTAACCGCTTTAGATTTCTATAAAAAATAAAATTTTTACTTAATCAAAAGGTCTAAAAAAATTTATTTAAAAAGATTTCATATATTAATATTTTTAAAATTAAAATATATAAATTTTTTCTAAATTTAATATTGTCTCAATAATATTAAATCAATTTGAAAAAAAAATATTACACGACATCAATTATATTAATTTAGTGATGTCAAATTAAAATTTAAAAACTTTACTTTAAAATTCATTAAAATTCGCTTTAGGTCTCCATGTATTAGATCCGCTCTGACACTACAACAACTCTTTGGTTGATCAATCCAATCTCTTCACTAAGGAAATTCAACTTGTGTTGGATAAAATATTTGCGAAAGAACTGTTTTGATGTCTTCTACTGTGGTATACTTGAGAATGCTTGAGATTTTGTACATTATGGAAGGCATTTGATCTGACATGCATGTTTATTGATGCAGATTATGTTAAGATAATTTGTTATTTTATTGGTAATAGTTTATATATTTTCAAATTGTAATTTTTAAATCTATGTGGAAAGAAATAAGACGGCTTTGTGATATTGCATTTAGAAAAAAATTATTAATAGACCAATTTAAAAAACATTAATTGCTCCCAGTGACATTATATTATGGATTAAATTTATTTTTTGTCTCAATAAAATTGAGACATTTTAATTTTAGTTTTTATAAAATTTTATTAACGTTATCCTATAAATACAATACATATGGTAACTAAGAGACAGCATAAGAAATCAAACATTTCAAATACATGTAGCTTTATATCCATTGTTAGTCATTACTTTGGGATAACACGTTGTCATTACTTTGGTGATTTATGTGTTGGAATTTTGAGATTTTATGGAAAAATATAGGAGAAAATTTCCACATTTAAAATTTTAGGAAAAAAATATTTCAATTAAGTATATATTTTTTGTCTTTTATATAAAATTTATTTTGATCTTTTATTTTTATTTTTTTCATTTTTTATTTTGTATAAAAGATCAAATGTTAGTCCTATTTCACACCACACAAAAAATTATAGCAACATCTAATTATTGATATCATTTCCAACAAGTGTCGTTACTTGTTTAATATAACATCATTTTAAAAAAAACATTTATCAACCCTATAACAAACTTGCACTTAAAAAAAATTATCTCTTTATGATTTAAAACATACGTAAATTCTTTCAATTGAAGATCATTCATCATAGATCTATATATCATTGTCTTCTCCTTGTTAATGTTGCATACTTAACTTATAGTTTGATCAATGATTAGACCTCAACAGTTTACAACAATAATCATACAACTGTTTGTAAGAATTATTATGAAAAAAACTAACATTCATCGATCTATTTTATAAAAGATAAAAACAAAAAAAAATAAATTACCAAAACAAAATATAGGTAAAAGATAAAGAAAAAACTATATCTAAACCAAAATAATTTAATTTTTTGCGTGAGCATAGACTAGTAAGTAGTAAATGAGATGTCAGGTAGGATGGGTAGTTCAATTCATTTGAGATTGGAGGGTTTGAGTTTGAATCCAAATAAAAAGCATATAAACATAAAAACTAATCACTAATTTTGTGCGTTAAAAAAAATAGTAACAATGAGATGCCAATTTATTTTTGTAATATATAAGTTTTGATGTCTTTGAAATGTGATACTATTTTTTAATAATGAATTCTACTAAATTAAGTTATTGAGTTCAACAGTTAAAAATAAAATTGCACAAAATTGCTGAGAGAATTCAAATTCTAATTGAAACAACTTTTAATTAGATTTTATTTAATTTCGGATCGAACTTATAATTACTAATTATTGTGACTTACTCCCCTTAAAAATCGTAGAGTTGAGACAAATTTTTTATCAATAAACAATTTGTTATTCTAAAAATTAAGCACCAATAAGGGTAAAAATGAAGCCCCTTCCACCTTGTATTCGAGCAAGAACAAATATCATCATAATAAAATAGAACATTATTAATACAAAATTCGTCACTTCACAAGTAATTTAATTTTGCTTATTGAACTACCAAAAAGAAGTGTACATACTTACACATGAGGCCATGACCATGAGGATGAAAAAATTCAAGATGTGAAGAATGCCATATGACAAAGCACGAGATCGAGGAACATGATGCAAGTGCCAAATAAAGATAGAAGCAACAAACCGTTTTGTTCCTTACTACTACTATAACATGATGAATGCCACAAATGTGTATGTTTTTTTGCATAGTTTTTTAAGTGAAGTACATATAAGATATAAAAGAGGGAATTTAAGTACAACAATGGGTCCATAGCTCAGTGGTAGAGCATTTGACTGCAGATCAAGAGGTCACCGGTTCGAACCCGGTTGGGCCCTTTTTAGCATTTTATTTCAATAATTTTTGGTTTTGTAATTTAGTACTTCTTTTTTGTTCAGTTACATCGCATTATTTTTTTACCGAAAGATACATGGTATTTGTTAAATTACATCACAGATCGAGAGAGTATATATAAATTTTAGATTAAAGACTCATTTTTTTTCTACAAAAATAAAGACTCATTTAATCCTTCATAAAAATGTGACACTAAAGTTTTATTTAAAGGGGGACACCTAAATTTAATTTTCTTTTACTAACACCTAAATTTCCATTTACTGTTAAAAATTCACAAATAATTTCTTAAAATTATTAATTTGGGAGACTATTTTTCAATTTCCCTTTTGAGTAGTAGTGTGGGATATTTATCATGTAGGCCTTTGTATCGTTACATAAATGTGGTAATGATCCTAAGAGTATTGACATGATATGAGATGGCTGGAATTGTGGTTTGATTTCTGTAAACTGTTATCGGGCCTTGCATTTTTCCATATCTGTGTCTGTTAGAACAGTATTTGTAACTTCTTTGTCCCCTCTTTGCACATCTTGTGTTTAGTTAGTGGTTGTGACCTAATAATTTATAAATCCCTTTTTATCTCTTCAAAAAATATAAATAAAGCGGAGAAGTTTACATTTGATTAACAAGAAAGCTAACCAGAAAATTAACAGTAAATTTAAAATACATATGTCATAAGACACCTTCACATGATAGAAGGTTTACATAATATTCAAAAGCAGAAATTAGATTTTCATGGATTACATTACATTTATTGCAATAGGGATCACAATAAAGCCTAGGAACCGTCTATAGTATCCATTCATTTTGCCCAGATTGTTGCAACCACGTCTCGTGCACATGCATCACCGTGAACCAATCCGAATTCTGAAACCCAAATTTCATTCCTCTTAGCCAAAATTAAAGACAACACATAATAATACTTGATGCATTATAACTTATAAGTTTGTAACACACCTTTCTTAGTATGGAAGTGACCACACAACCATGCCGCTCTTCACCTGCAAGTTTGCAAATTCAGCGTGTAAAAGGCAAGATATATGCAAAGCAAAAACGGTTCAAACATTTCAAGACGAAATAAGATATCTGATTGCTTAATTTGTGAGATAAAAGGGAGAGGGATATGAAATGAACATAAACAATAAAAAGCAAAGCAAACTCATACCGTGTAACTCCCATTTATCAAACTTCACTAGCCATGTATCTGAACTTATCTGTGTAGCCAATACATTATCCACCCATATCCTAAACTGTTTCCCCTGTTTGTCACCATACACCTTTCTCAAAATATTTAAATACTCCTTAATATTATGGTCAGTACCAGAAGGGTGGATAAAAACACCAGATGGATGCTGCATATTAAAAGGAAAAAAAACAATTTAGACACTTAATTACACTCTTGCATAAAGTCATATCCCAATGATTTAGTTCCTTTTTGGATAAACAACTTAATTAAATGCTTATGCATAAATTATTTCTATAACAAAAAATAAAATAAAATATAACTTGATTCATATAAGTTATAAGCTATTTTAATAAGCAATCTCGCATAGCTTATAGCTTATAGCAATAAGCTGAAAATAGCTAATGAACATTTCATAAGTAGTTTCCAATAGCACTCCCAAACAGCCTCACAAATCACAACTCGAAGTGCTTATGCTAGTATACAAGCTCAAATAAGTCGATCAAAACAGAGCCTTAGTTGAATAGTAAAGTAGTACTCAGATCAAGATATGATAAATGAGAAGGGGAATAACCCAACACCTATGGAGGGAAGTCATAAAATTCAGCTTTTCAGCAAATTATAATAAACTCTGATGGAAATCAACCATGGAAATGTCTATTCCAAGTTGTTGGAATGATTGAACAATTTGGCAAGAATGTCAAATATACATCAAAATGTAGAATAGCCATGTATACTAGTAATGATAAAACATAATGTTTGTACCAGAAAAACCTTAATGTTGATGGAGATATTCCGGAAAAGAGAAATGAATGCCAAATCAAGATTTTGTTCATCAATATGTAAAAATCAAAATAGAAAAACCTTAACGAAGAAAAGTGAACAATATACCAAAAGCGTTAGTTAAGGCATGTAAAAAATGCACAACTTGATTTCTTCCATAGATATGGATAAAAAAATAACTAATATCAGTTTTTTCTTTTCAATTTCCTGTTTGTAAACTCAGAACTTGTTTGTCCATGAAACATGAATACAGAAATAATGCAGTATAAAGGATAAGAGTATTTGACACATACAAAAAAGGAATGATTCAGCAAAAAGGAGTATTTTGGACTATATTTCAAATGTGAATACAAATAAAACACATAATTGGTAAACTGTAAAAGTAAGGGAAATCAATCATACAGCGGCTGCCTTTTGACTAGCAATGAACACCTCTGAGTTCTCAACTTCTGCACGCCTCCACTTTTCACTTAACAAGCAAAAATTCACTATTTCATGACCTGGAGATTCATTTTCAACATTTTGTTCTTGTCCTCCAATGTCTGAAACATCTCTTGGAGACAGGCTCGGGCCTAAGTTAAAATGACCTATGGCTTGTATAATCCCAGATGCACAGCGCTCTGAGGCATGTAGAATCTTGGGGTTATCTTTCGCATTTTCTGCATACCACTGCAGCAATTCCTCTTGCGCATTGCTTACCTATAAAATAAACAAAAACAGATGCAGCACAAGACAAGCTCAATTTTAGAATAATATAAGGCAAATATGGTGATAAACAAGTTAAACTACCAACCATGACACCATAAACTCCTGGAATGCTGAATAGCTCGGCATCATTTCCGGAGTCACCACAGACAAGAGTATTACCAGGTAGCTTTCCCTCGGTCTCAAACTTTTTAAGCAAATAGGCAAGAGCTTGACCTTTTCCAGCACCTTGTGGTAATATATCCAAATCAACTCCTCCACTGTATATTATTTTAACATCCAACTGGCCAAAAATTAGGTAATGTTATGGAACTATATACAATGTTTTAAATGCAAAGTAAGACGTCAGAAAATCCGACATATATACACATGATTTGCACGGAATCATTTATGAGGAAAATGATGAATATTATTAATGCATTATATCTTACCCCACGCTGTTCCAAAATCTTAGAAAGAGCCTCTGTTACTTGCTGAGCATTGTCTTTCTTTACATAAAAGCTAACTTTGTGCGCCCGCTGTTCTGTTTCTACCTGCACTTACAGTCATTGATAATATGAATCAAACCTTCTAAGAAGCCAATGTTACCTCAAACTAATTGCGAAACAATTAAATAAGTCACAGTAACTACCACTGAGTTCCTGAATATTGGTCATAGAAAACAAATAAATAATCAACAAACAAATCACATTATCACAGTGATCACCTACTCATAATACCTGAGGGGTAAGTTCGGGAAACTTGCTTGTTTCCTCAATGACTATGTTCTTGTCCCATTTCTGGTTCAAAACCTGAACCCATCCATCATCGGGAACCATCGATTTTCCATAAGTAATCTCAGTTCCCACAGACATGATGGTTATATCTGGAGTTATCATGGGCTTCTCTTTCCTCAATTGTTTGTAGAGTGTAGGTGACCTTCCAGTTGAGAAGACCAGCAAAGAATCGTGGCGATAAGAGGCTTCCCAAAGTGCACTGAACCTAAAAAGGGAACTATTCTCTGTGTCATGATGATCGACCTGCAATCACAAAAGCATCAACCATTCAAATCACACAACTAACGGCAACTACAAAAACCAATGTTGTCAAATTTTGTTGCAACACTATAGGCACTATTTGACAACAAAGACAAAAACAACACTAAAAATATGGGAAACTACAAAAACACACCATTGTGTGATCGAGATCCGAAACAATCATGAGGCGCGCAGAAGATTTAAGTCGATCCATGATGTTCAATCCTTAAGTTGATCCTGTGAATAGAAAATTCGTTGTTTGATGGTGTTGTTTCAGATAAAAATACAATCCATAATTCCAACAAATAAAATAAAATAATTATGAAAATACAAATGGGAGAAGGGAATTGAGGAGCGAAGAATGAGAATTGGATGATGATTATTACCTGTAATGATAATAAAACAGAGGGTAGTGGTGATAAGTGATGAAAAATAAATAAATAAATAAATAAATAAGGAAAAAGATGCGAAGCGAATGAGAATACCTGAATTGGATTCGATTACCGCTTCTTCTCTATCCGTCTCAGAGGAAGAAGGCTGGTCACTGGAAATATTATTATTATTATTAATTTAAAATAGTTTAAATATTATTTTATTTGTATTTGTCATTTTTTTAAATTATTTTTTTAAGATTTAAATACATTTTAGTTCCTATAAAATTTAATTTTTTTTAATTTCTATCTTCATATTTAGTCTTCAAAAAAATTCTTAGTTTAGTTTGTGATCTCTACTTTTAAGTCAATTCATGTTTATTATTTAAATTTTTTAGTGATTTATTTTCATGCATACTTAAATTATTATAAGAATATTTCTCATAAAAATTTAAAATTTCATATTTAATTGATTTTTTATTAAAAAAAATTAAATTTTTGTAAAATATATTTTTATAATGTTCTAAACATTTATGAAAAAATCATTTAAAAATTTAAATGATTAACATAAGTTAACTTAAAAACAGGGACAAAAAACAAAATTGAGAAATTTTTTGAGATTAAAGATAAAGAATTTGTTAATAGAGACCAAAAGCAAAGCATTGAAATTTTATAGAAATTATAAATTTATTTAATCCTTTTTATAAAGAGAAAGAGGATAGTTCACTCTCACTATAAATCAATTTTACAACGACGCTTAATAAAAATAATTGGTTTTATCATTTTAGTATATAATTATTATTATAAAATAACTATTCAATCAATGATTTGTGTTGATTGTCGGGATAAAATTGTTTTTATTAACAGTATATTTTTATTAAACTCTTTTTAAAATATAATCATTTTTATGAGTTTTTATCTATTGAATGCATATTTTAAAAAATAATTTTATATAAAATTATGGATTGTCTTTTAAAGAAAATGATTTTCTTGTGATAAATAAACATAAAATAGTTTCAATTTTTCTTAAAAATCTCTAAAATATAATCTCTAACTTATTGATACTAAAATAATTTTTTTAAATCCAAACCTTAATTTTATTTTAAGATTTTATATTTATATTTTCACAAATTTTAAAAGTACTAATTTTTGTGTGTGTGCAATACTAAGGAACCTTTTTAAATTAAGTAAAAGTGATATTTTGATGATTTTTTTAATGTAGTGTAGGTTTATTCTTTTCCTTTTTTTAAGGGAAGCTGATTCTTTTCCTATACTATGAAATTTTAAATAATTTATTGACAACACAAGACATCACAACTTTTATTGTAGTTATAAATCAAAGAAAAATATTATTGTTTAAAATAATAGTTTAATATTCAGCGTGTAAAATTAAAAACTTTCACAAAATTGGATTATGATGAGATTAATTTGATTGGATGGTAAGTAATTGTTTTTTACATTGTCAAAACATATATCTATTAAACTCTTGAAACAAATGGAACAAATATATATATAAATATAAGAAGTATACATGTATTCCCACTGCAAAAGAATTTTAACAACCAATTATACATCACAATGTAAAACATTAATTGTGGTGCATGTATTTTCTCTGAGACTCAAACTTAAGACCTTATTTAGTAGATTTGAGTCGAATCTACTAAGACCAATGTAATTTCGATAAAAAAATCTAGAATTTATTTTATGAACTTTAAAATAAAAAACTATTCTTAAATAAACACTAAACGACAAAGTTGTAGATGATGTCTTGCCAAAAAGGATGTCCTTCACACACATGAGTAGGTATGAAAGAATGAAACGAGGGGCCAGCGTTCCATTTGGATTACCAAGTATTGGATTGGGTAGCATAAAAACTAAAGATCGCCAATAAACTTTACATATAAATGTTTCTTTTTTACAAAACTTTACATATAAACAATAAAAAGATTTTAATAGATATACAGTGTTAGTGTATAAATTTTACGTTGACAACCAAAACGAAAGTTTGATTGTATAGTTATTTTATTATGATATTTACAATGGTATAATGAGTTGATAAAATTAATAAATTAACTATTTAGTGGAATTGATTTACACCAAGAGTGCATAGTTCTTTGTGTCATAATAAAATTACAAAGCTTGGATTTGTATAATTTAGACCCTTAAATAATTTGACAATAGTGAACTATAAATATTTGAGAAATCTACCATTTATCCTCTCACATTTACTTCTCACTCCTAAACTACATAAAAATATCATTTTATATTTTTTCACTCTCTACTACTTAATAATCAACTTTTCGAAAAAATTTATAAAAAATAAATAAAACTTTTGATGAGTGTGAAATTACCGAAATGCAGTTTTTCCAAAAACTTTAAAAAATTCGAAACTTTGGATGGATGCGAAACGTCTGAAAAAACAATTTTCAAAAAAATTTGAACAAAAACTTTGGATGAATGTGAAACTTCTGAAATGCAATTTTTTTTCAAAAGTTTTAAAAAAATTCAAAACTTTGGATGAATGTGGAACTTCTAAAATGCAATTTTTCTAAAAGTCTAATTTATTTTCGAAAATATGGATGAATGTGAAACTTTCAAAATGCAATTTTTTTCAAAAATTAAAAAGAAAAAATCAAAACTTTGGATGAATGTGAAACTTCCGAAATGCAATTTTTCTAATTCTAAAATGCAATTTTTTTCTAAAAGTCTAATTTATTTTCGAAAATATGGATGAGTGTGAAACTTTCAAAATACAATTTTTTTCAAAAATTAAAAAGAAAAAATCAAAACTTTGGATGAATGTGAAACTTCCGAAATGCAATTTTTCTAAATGTATAAAAAACTTTTGAAACTTTAGATGAATGTAAAACTTCCAAAATTCAATTGTTCAAAAAACTTTGAATGAATATGAAACTTTCGAAATACAATTTTTTCCAAATTTTTTTTAAAAATTTCAAAAAATTTTTAAAATTCCAAAATTTGGATGAATGTGAAACTTTCGAAATGAAATTTTTTCAAAAGTTCAAAAAAAGTATCGAAACTTTGGATGCATGTGAAACTTTCGAAATGCAATTTTTTTTTCAAAAATTTGGATGAACACTAAACTTTCGAAATGCAATTTTTAGAGAATTCTTTAAAAAAAATCGAAAATTTGAAATTGTCGAAATGTTAATAATTTTGAAATTTTTGACTATCAAGTAGTATGGAGTAAAATAGTCTCTTCATGTACTTTGGAAAGTGAAAAGATAAAAATGAAGGGATAAGTGGTAGATTTCTCCAAATATTTATCTTTAGATTAATTCATGACTCACAAAAATACCATGTACATGATCCCTCTTCTAACTCGATTTTTTATTAACTTCAATATCTTCTCTATCCCCTCTCTCCTCTTCTCTCTCGCCCTTGAATTAAATAAAAAACATTAATATTATTTGAATATTAAATTTGACACAAAATAGAGCACAAATACAATATTGTATAAAATATAATAGAGATTGCATTTTATTTTTCATAAAATGTCAAAGTTTTTGTATTTGTGTCTCATTTTGTGTCAAATTTTGTATCCCAATAATATTACTCTAAAAAAAATTACAAACCATCTTCTATATGCTACTATCCAAAATTAGGAACGAAAAGATATATGGGTTTTTCAAGATTAAAAAAACTCCCCCAAAACCATTGTATATGTCTTCTCGATGCATACCAGGGAAATATGACTGTTATATATTGTTAGATTTAATTATATATGATTTAAGGTAGTTAAAAGTTAGTTATGATTAGATAGAATGTAGTTATATAAGTTATCGTAGGGGCACTATATAAAGTTGTATCCTACACTAACTGTATCATAATTCTCCATACTATATTATTTAAAATAATTTGTTGTGCCACTTTCAAGACAGCCACTGTGAAATTTTTTACCATATAAAGTGTATCCTACACTAGTTTTTGCCTTCTGTGAATATCGAACCCATTACCTGGGGGATAAGTACCGTCGTCCATCCATTCCCACTACCAATTGAGTTTCAATTGGTAGTGGGAATGGATGGATGAAGGTACTTATCCCCTTGGTACTGAGTTCGATTACTACAGAAGGCAAAAACTCGTTATTTCCTACTTAACCAATATTAGGAAGTCAATGTATTACTTGGAAATCTAGAGAAGAAATTATGGCTCGTTTGATGATGACCAGAATAAATATCTCTCTCCCCCTCTTTTTCATATTTGCCCTAATTTCCTTCTCTTATTTAATGATTGTTTTATGTTGTTGATGTTAGGTTGATTTTATGATTGTTGTTATTAGGTTGATTTCCTCTTTTCATATTTTTCCAGATTTTTTTTCTGATTTATTTTATTCTACAATTTGATAAAAGTTATGATTATTTTCTGATTGTGTTCATCTTGAAAGGTTGAAAAAATAAACTTTGATTTAGAAAATTTCTAATTGTTTTAATTTATTCATTTTCTCTCTATAATATTTGATGTTTCAGTTTTATGTTAATTGTTTTTTATATAGTTATTAATAATAAACTTTAATTTACATGTTGCTTGGGAAGGATATGTGTCAGACTCAGGTAGTGCGGGATGCCATTTCTAAGAGGAATAACTTATATGTTTATTTAATCATAATATCATAAAAAATTTAATAGTCACAAAAAAGGAATAATAATTACATTTTTATTTGACAACTCTATTTTATTATAGATTATTATTATCATGTGGATGCTGAGTATACTTAGAGTCGGTCTTTCTATCCAATCAAGATTCAAATTCGCATTATAAATTATTGTTGTCTTTTATAAGGACAAATTTGTCATTTTATCACAAAATATATTATATCATTTAGTTATCTATTGTGTATCAAACACTAGATATGATAAACTAATGTGATCAGATTTGTTATCTTGTGCATATCAAACACATGACATAATAACTCCTTATCTTGTCAAAATCATATCATGTCTCTATAATATCATATTATATCCTATTTACCAAACAGACCTTAGTGAATAACCATGATTCATATTATGAAAGAATGAATCAATTTACAAGTGTGTGGGTTTATGTATATATATTAAGTCCAGATTGAATGTAAAGATAAAAGTAGAGTAACTAACTCAACTAAAAAGTAACTAATTGATAACCACCAGGAGAAACTATGGTGGCATAATTATAACCTTACTTGCTCTAATATATATGGTGTACTTTTAAATGAAGGGATAAAAGCAGGCTTAAGGATCAAATGCTATTTATAGGCTTGATTCTACTAGAATTAACCCATATAATGGCCATTGAAGACCTTTAAGCTTGAGATCATTCACCAACCAACTTTCAAAACCTATGAACCACTAAATAGTGAGTTTTAATGGTTAATCAATTTTAATATTAAACTGATATATTATTACATTCTTTTATTTGGTCCATAGGATCTAACTATTGGTTTAATGAATAATTAAATAACTTCCTTAAGAAACGAGCACATGAATCATATCAATAATTCTTCTAAATTCAAGTAATATCATCTACATATTACAAAATATTTAGTTTCTCAAGTATATACATAATGTGGTAATAAAACTTTAATAAATAAACCATATGTTTATTCCTTATCCAAATGGAGTATATTTTCTCAAAAATTAAATTGCACATGAATATGAGAAAACATCACAATATAAGAGTTTTATTAATGAAATGTATGTATACATTCATAAAGAGGATCCAAGTCTCATTCTCTCTACATGATCTTTGAATTTCAATGGTGTCATGCCCTTAGTAAAAAGATCAATGATCGTCAAATCAGTGTTAATGTGTTGAATGACCATTATTTTATCTTTAACTTTTTTTCTAATGGCTAAATATTTGATGCCAATACGTTTACTTCAACTTCCACTTTTGTTGTTCTTAGCTGAAAAGACAGCAGCTGAATTATCGTAGAAAATTTTCAAAGGCCTAAAAATAGAATAAACGATTCTAGTCCCTGAAATAAAACTCTTAAGCCACAAATGAGAGGTAGCCTCAAAACATGAGACAAACTCGACTTCCATAGTAGATGTAGCAATCAAGGTTTGGTTAACACTTCTCCACGAAATAGCTTCATCGACCATCATAAAAATGTATCATGATGTTGATTTGTGATAATCAACATAACCAGCAAATTCATAATATGAGTAGCTGATCATATCAAGATTGTCCATCTGCCTATAGATAAGTATGTACTCTTTGGTTCCTTGAAGGTACCTCAAAAATTTATTTGCAGCTTTTCAGTGGTTCATACCTAGATTACTCTGATATCTTCTTAAGATTCCAACAACAAAAGTAAAATCAGGTCTTATGCATACTTGAGCATACGTAAAACTTCCAACAACAGAAGCATCAGGCATATTCTTTATTTGTTCCTGCTCAAAGTAATTCTTAGGGCATTGGTTCAAATTAAACTTATCACCCTTCACAATGAGAGCAACACTTAATTAGCAATCTTTCATTTGAAATCTCTCTAGAACCTTTTTTATATAGGTTTCATGTGATAGACCTAAAATACATCAAAGTATATCTCTATGGATCTTAATGCCAATGACATAAGATGCCTCGTTCATATAATTCATATAAATGATTTTAGAGATAAATTGTTTCACCACATGTAGAAAACCCTTATCATTTGAAGCAAGCAAAATATCATGCACATATGGAATAAGAAATTGTTTTTACTCCCATTGACTTTCCAGTATATGCATCGATCCATGTGATTTTTTACAAATCGAAAATAATATATTGTTCCATGGAATTTAAGATGCCATTGACGAAAGGCTTGTTTTAAAACCATATATGGATTTCTTAAGTTTGCAAACCAAATGTT
Source organism: Cicer cuneatum (assembly GCA_037974295.1). Lineage (NCBI taxonomy): Eukaryota > Viridiplantae > Streptophyta > Magnoliopsida > Fabales > Fabaceae > Cicer > Cicer cuneatum. The sequence continues at coordinate 32,046,700 of JBBPBO010000001.1, forward strand.
CACCATCACTAGAAAATGTTGGAACCAAGTTGGTTCTAAGTACTTAGGATTTTGATGTTTACAAAAGCACTCCATGTAATCTTATTTTGTACTTTGAATTATTATATTAAATGCCACCAGAAGATGAAGTCACCAGAGGCAGAAGATGAATTACCAGAGGATAAAATCATACCAAAGGATAAAATTAGACTAGAGGATACACCTCCAGAAGACACCAGATAATGCATCCAGAAGGTAGCAGAGGATGCATCCTGAAAGCACTAGAGGATACACCAGGATGTCAAAACAACATCAGAGGATATCTTTCCTGGCCCAGATCAGAAAGAAGCTGAGTCCAGAAGGAGACCTAGACCAGACCAAGTGAAATGATGTCCACATTTAATCCAGACCTGATACACATTAGAAGGTAAATGTCCAGATTAAAATATACTATGTCCAGATTTTAAATTTAGTTCAATCCAGACCAAGTCTAGAATTGGTCCAGATCAGAGGGAAGATATTCAGATCAATGGTCCAGATTTAAGCATCATGGCCCAGTGTTGGCCGAAATCAGAAGATCAGCATGTGTGGTCCAATGTTGGCCGAGATCAGAGGATCACAGTAGATCAGATTGCAAGTCCAGAGTGGTCGAGATCAGAAGATTAGAAAGTGTGGTCCAGGGTTGGCCGAGATCAGAGGATCACAGCAGATCAGGTAGTATGGTCCAGATGTGGACGAAAGCAGAATATCAAACGGTCAAGATTTAATCAAAGTATTAAAAGGATTTGATACAAAAATAAATTGAAGTCTTGTGGGTACTCAGGAGCTATTGGCGGGAAGAAAGATTTGATCCAGAATTAATTAAGAACAAGATTGGCCAAAGTTATTTTTGAAGGCAATGTGAAGCAGAAAAAGATATGTTTTTTATTTAAATGAAACCCGATTGGACAAGTTATTTTTGCAAGAGAATCCATCAAGATACAACTCGAATTTAAGCTTGGAAGAGACCCTAATCTGCATCTATAAAAGGAGGCTCAAGGCAGAAGACTTAGCATCGAAAAAGCACAAAAGAGTCATACACTTCCAGAAGCAAACACTCAAGTTTTCAGTGAGGTTAATTGTGAGTTCCAGCTTTCCAGAAGCAAGCACTCGTGTTTTTCTTTCCCTTGTGTTAGATCTAAGTTGTTGAAGTAGAGTCTAGAATCTGAGGGAGTCAGAAGGGGTAGCAGATTACTTAGCAATTAGATTCAAGGCGTTGTAATTCCTTCTACAATTTGGGGTTGTCAGATTGGTAGGAGAAGACTTGACTTGAGAAGTCAAGGTGCTGTATTCCTCAAAAGTCTAGGATTGTTAGACTGTTTGAGAAGACTGACTTGGAGGGTCAGTGGTATTGTTGTAATTCAAGGTTTTGAATTAGTGAAATCCTTCAAAGTGAAGGGACTGGACGTAGCCTCGTTAACGGTGAACCAATATAAAATTATGTGTTTTTATTTTTATTTTATATCCGCTGCTAACTCTGTTTGATTCATACATCAGGTTTTGTTATAAAACTGCAAAAACAGAAAAAGTATTCAAGTTAGTCAAACACAATTCAACCCCCCTTCTTGTGTTTGCACCTTCAGAAAAGACACCTTCAGGTTGTTTCATATAAATATCCTCTTCCAAATCTCCATTAAGAAACACTGTTTTCACATCCATTTGATGCAACTCAAAATCAAAATGTGCAACTAATGCCAAGTTGACAGAGAGAATTTTTCTTCGATACAAGAGAGAAAGTCTATGTGTAATTGATTCCCTTTTTTTGAGTAAATCCCTTAGCAACGAGTATGGCCTTGTAACTCTCAATGTTATCAAATGAATCTTTCTTTGTCTCATTAGATAACCCAACAAGATCCCAAACACAATTGTTTTTCATGGAATTCATCTCATCAATCATGGCATCATATCACAATTTTGACTATTTGCAACTCATGTCTCGTGCTAAAGTTTCAAGATCATTCTCAACTTCAATATTATAGTCAAATTTTTGTAGATACACAATGTAAACCTCAGGGATAAATTATTATCTTGGTCTAGTAGATCTTCTAAATGTTGGATTTAAATTTTCTTGTGGATCACGTTGCTCAAATAATTGATCATCATTTCCAAGCATTTGATGACCAATTTGATCTACTAGATTACTAGTATTTTGTGGAATCTCAATGATTGACTGATCAACATCCATTTGAACTTGATGGATGTTACTAACGACAACAAATCCATCATTTGAATTTGATCGCTCCTACTAATCAAGTGATTTTCAAGAAACTTTGCATTTCTTGATTCCACGGTCCTAGTTGTGTGAAATCGACAATAAAATCTATGGCCTTTAGACCTTTCAGTGTATCCAATGAAATATCCATTAATGGTCCTCGGGTCCAATTTCTTCTCTAATGGATTATAGATCTTCACCTAAGACGCACATCCCCACACATGTTGAGGCAAAATCTCAAATCAAGTGTTTCGAGGATAAACAAACAATTAATTGATCACTAATTATGGTTCTCAATATACTGATGTTTAACTTGTGTTAGAGTCATTTATTCAAAGATAGGTGATCAAATATATTCATGCAAATATCACATGTATCTATGTGAAAAAACAAATCAAGAACATCATTATCCTTATCATGTCTTACATATTACTTAAAGTTGTTCTTGAAATAATCCTAAAAAATATCAAAATGAACTGGAGAATGATCAAAAGATCATTTTGGATGTTCCTTATTAAAGAAAAAGTCAAAACAAATTATGACATATCATTTTCTACAGCCCAAACTACAAGTAAAGAGTATCAAAACTGCTCAAATTAGTGTTCAAGCCTAAAACTCGAGTTGAAGGTCCAAAGTAATAAAATAACCTTCATATTGATCTCCAGATTGATAAGTTGTGAGCAAGGACAACAAGGATGCAAGTAGACTGGTGCTGCAACTTTCTGTAGAAAGCTTTGCATGCTTCTTATCTAAAAACTGACATATCACAACTCACTCATTCACGTTCCCCATTAAACTGAAAAACAAGAACGTTTTGAGTTTACCAAAGAACAATCTGGACAAAATAGAACATGTGCTTAATAGACTTCACTTAAGACTAACAGCTAGCTAAGGTTTTCTAACAACTATATTCAAACTGATACGAATATTTCAAACCTTTCTTCATCTATAAAAAGAACATCAAGGAGAAAACAATGGCGAGTTTCTTCAAGGTAATCAATCTACACTTGATCATTGATACTCAAGTCACAAAGCTCTTCTCTCAAGCAAAACTCCAACTGTCTCATTATATTCAATTATCATTTTACTGAGTTCTTGTTGATAATCAATCTCAAACAAGTGCTGAGAAGTTTTTAGTTTCTAAACACTTTATTATACACATCATTTGTAACTCAAGTCTATCTCTTAAGATTAGTTTGAGTGTATTGTAAAAATCCTTTTAGTTACTGAAAGGTACTTGTAAAATTCCTTTTTGAACTAAAAGGTGACTGTAAAATTCCTTTCAAGGTTGAAAGGTGAAAGTTGTAATTGATCAAATGTGATCAAGAAAGATATTGCGAAAACAGAACGTTCTGGTGCTAAGCACATTAGTGGAAAATTTCACGTAGCCCACCTTGGGTGAACCAGGATACAACTTTGCGTGATCTTCTTATCCTTATCTATATTTATTTTTCACTCACTAATCACATATCACTTAGAACTAATCAGTTTTATTTACTTCTAACATATCTAGAACGTTTTGGAGATTTTTTTTAACCAAGATTGATCTTGAGTTAATTTAAATTAAGTACACGAATTAAGATTTTAAAAAGGATCACAATTCAAACCTTCTTTCCTTGTGATTGGTATTGCTACTTCAATTGGAATTAGAGCTCTGCCTCCAAGGTTGAACACCTAACAAGTGTTAGAGGAAAATATTCATGGAGAAAAAAAATGTCAAAAGGCAAGTATATTGTTTAAGAAGGATCATTAAACTGACCTCCTTATTTTGAAGGTACAGGCTACTACTTTTGGAAAGGAAAAATGCAAATACTCCTTAAATCTCAAGATAAAGGAATGTGGAGTATTATAACAGATGGAAACTTCCTACCAAGAGTAGATTAGAATGATGCAACATTTGCTGAAAAGAAAGAAGCAAACTAGGCAACAAAAGACAAATCTAAGGTATTTCTAAACACTAAACCTCAATTATTTCTGTCTTGTGCCTTGAGCAGGGAAGAAAGTAAAATAGTTTATGAATGCGATACGGCCAAGTGTGACACCGTAAACCCAAATTGAAATAAAAAGCGAAATGCACTAGTTTTGAAAGACATTCGCAGCGGTCCCAAAATAGAGTATATAAAAAAATTAATTTTAACATATAAGGCTCAAGACGTCACACTCACACTTACACAAGACGTTTACATAAAAATTCTTAATTAAAAATTGTTTAACATCGAATATAGCTGAGGTTTATTGAACAAATATTTCTGACATAAAAACATGTTCAAAATTTAGAGACAATTAATTTTTATCTTCGAATAAAAGTTCGAATATAACACAATTGATCGATAGAGTTTACAAAACAAAAACTAGTTCATAATTCAACGAAACACAACATACTACTCCCACCCAGTATCACCTATCAGAGCATGGATCAGCAACCGATAACCTGAAATAACTGCGCTCTCGCAAGCGCCAAACACAAGCAATGAGGGGTGAGCTTCAAAAACATGTAATAGTATAAAATAATTAAGAAGAACACGTAAAACATTAATTGAACACCGTATCATATCAAATCACAATTAACAATAATAATCAAGGTAAAACATTGATACAATCCACAACGTCAAGTAAGTCAACATATAAATTAAGTAATGTTATGCATGCTCTTATACTCTAGACTCCTCCTCTTTTGTTGGTACCATTCTAACTCTGAAGTACTTGGTTATGAGGCTTGATACTATGCCACCACGTGAGTGGACGAACAATTCAAATTGATGCTGTCCTCATAGATCCCCTCAACTCAATCCGAGACACATATACGCGACAGTCGAGGTAAACGTGTGTTGCATGGTAGCTCCCGACATTTGGAGTGCTACCTCCAAGTCACCTAGGAATTCCCCAGCCGAATACCTCCAAGGTCTAACAATCTGCCTTAAGGCTCAATAGCAGACCGCCACGATCAGACTCATTCAATTGTACTTCCCTGAAATCACTAGGCTTGTTAAGCCCTACCTATATGATGACAAGATAACCCCCACTTCAAACAATTAACATCCATATTCTCCCCTCGTTGGCCTAGGCTGCTCACTCCATGAAGAGAACCATCATTGGCACAGGTCAAATTCATCACTATTCAATAAAACACAATATGCATTTCGTGATATTCATCAAGGTGGTAACGTCATAACTCAACAAGTACACATCATTATTGCATATTTCCATAGTCATATATTACATTCAAAATTTATCATTATAATACACAAGCTCCAACAACACATGATTTTTACTCACAGATAATAATACTAAATCATTCACACACACCACATCAATTACAATATTTTATATCATATAACAATATAAAGGGTGGATATGAACAAAGCACATAATACATCAAATACACAATTCTACAATAATCCAACTACCACACAATCTTCAAAATCAAATCAAACAACAACCTATAAAAGTTTATAACTCATATTTTAACCTCACCAAATTCAAGTTTTCTCATTAGTCAATTATTACTCAAAGGGCTTTAGCCGTACGTAGCGAGCCCCAAATGAATTGTGGGAAATACGGTTTTCACGTTCATCACACTTAATTTACACTCATGAATTCGAACTCACTCTCACCCCATACCTCAATTTGACGTTTTCTTGCGATACAAGGATCAGAACAATTTTCAGCAACCATGACATGTCGACAACGCGCAACGAATGAGTCCAAAGGCATCGGCGAATTCGCAGAGTCAATGGAACATGGCTGATAATTTACGCGGAACTTTAAAAATCAATGTTACATAATTAATAAAAATGTTAGGAAAAGAAACATATTAACAACGAAGTGAAATAAGTTATTGGGAAATGCCTCATCGATGCGCTGACAGGGTTCGACGTCAACTTCACCGAAACACGCAAATGAGTAGAGTTTCTTGAAGGTTTCGATGACATGAGTCCAAAAATGCTATCAGTTTTTCAGGACGATGAACGTGTTGGCTGGAACTCGACAACACAACCGCGACAAGTGTGAAAACCCATTTTTTGAAGTATAAAGGTTTGCGATTCCAAACATAGGTAATGGAAGAGGGTGTTTCGTGGAGTCCAAATATGGTCTCGGTTTTCATTGGTGATAGTCGTAGTGGTCGGAATCTTGATCAAAAGGCAGAGGTGTGATTTTTGACAAAGAGGAATGAGACGTTTCAATTTGCAATTCAGGTTAGGAATGAAAGAGGAGATCACAACGATCACAAATGTGCTCTCCATTTTGCTCGACACTCACTATAATGGTCATGGTCGACGAGAGAAGAAGAAGAAGAAAATGGTGGGGGCAGCGGCTCACGCAAGGAAGTAGAAGAAAGCATTTTGTTCTTGGTCCTTCTCCTTTTTTTTCTTTTATTATTATTATTCTTATTATTCATATTTTTACTCATTTTACTCATTTCTTTTACTCATTAACCTATAAAACAAATTTTACTCATTTCTTTTATTTTCTTTATTTTTAAAAACAATTTAATTACGTGGCAATTACTAATATTTAAAAACTAATATTTTATAAAATAAAGTAATTAATCTTTTAAAATCCACTAATAAAATAATTTATTATAAAATTTGGGGTGTTACACCAAGAATTTGAACTATTTGATACAAAATCATCATGAAGGAAGTAATTCTTCTCATAAGAAAAATTCAAAGAATGATGAGAAGAAGAGATCAGATCACATGAAATTTTTCAAGCAAAAGGGAAAATTCTAAAACTGAATGTCGTTATTGTTGGAACCAAGTTGGTTCTTGCAATTAAAGTTTTGATGTTAACAAATGTATTTTATGAAAATCGTATTTTAACTTAGAAGGAAAAATTAGATGATGACACCACCAGAGGATACACCAGAGGATGACGTCACCAGAAGATAAAAAATGCCACCAAAAAGTTCGGCCAGAGGATACATCTAGAGGATACCAGAGAATGTCATCAGAGGGTACCAGAAGATACCTCTAGAGGATACCAAAGGATGTCATCAAAGGAAAACATCAAAGGATAGCATCAATCAGAGGATATCATCAAAGAGAAGGAAAAATAACATCATCAGAGGATATCTTTCTTGGCCCAGATTAGAAGGAAGTAAAGTCCAGAAGGAGACCTAGTCCAGACCAGAAGGAAGCTTGTTAGAGGGAGACTTGGTCCAGACCAGAAGGAAACATAAGTCAGACTTGGTCCAGACTTAATCCAGAATTGGTCCAGACTAGAAGATAACTGGTCCATAACAAAAGACTTGGTCCAGACCAGAAGATAGCTTGGTCCATAACATAAAACCTTATCCAGACTTGGTCCAAATCAGAAGATATAATTGTCCAGAACATAAGACTTAGTCCAGATTTAATACAGACTTAGTCCATACTTGGTCTAGATTTAATCCAAACTTGGTCCAGATCAGAGGATAAATGTCCAGATTAAAAGATCAATGGTCCAGATTAAAATATCAATGGTCCAGATTAAAAGATCAATGGTCCAGATTAAAATATCAATGGTCCATATTAGAATATCAATGGTTCAGATCAGAGGATCACAAATTGGTACAAATAAGACCACATGGCCCAGAATTGGTCGAGATCAGAGGATCACAAAATTGTACAGATCAAATTACATGGTCCAGAGTTGGTCGAGATCAAAGGATCACAGAATTGGTACAGATCAGATTACATGGTCTAGAGTTGGTCGAGATCGAAAGATTATACGGTCCAGAATATAAATCATGATGCAAATCAATGAAGACGTGATTAAAATTCAAAGAAGACTTGATTAAAGTTTGATAGAAATTTGATCAAAGTATTAAGGGGATTTGATTCAAAAATTCTAAAGACTTGAAGAAATTCGAATGCAATCTGAAGCTTAAAAAAATATGGTTTGAAATTAAAAGAAACAAGATTGTTCAACAGAATTTTCAAGTGCAATCTGAAGCTAAAAAGATAGGATTTTAATTTAAGTGAAACAGGATTGGCCAACAACATTTTCAAAGGAAATATGAGCAAGATTTATTTCGAATTTAAGCTTGGACAAAGCCCTATGTGCAGCTATAAAAGGAGGCTTCATGCAGCAGCATCAAGTATCTCAAAGTAGACAAACTCAAGCATAAAATCTGGATTCATCTTAGAGTTCAAATAGATCGAAAAACATAAGAACTCAAGCTTCATATTCAAGACAATCCGAGAGTTCAAAAGAGAGAATCACTTGAGTGCAAAAGCAATATTTTCTAAGTGTTTTCGAGAGAAAAATTTAGTGCAACAATCAGCTTTCCAGAAGCAACAAAAGTGTGCAAGAATCAGTGTAGCAATCAGCTTTCCATAAGCAAATTTGCAGAGTTCCAAACCTTGTAATCTAACCCGATAGTGGTGCATATTCCTTCTTCAATCTGGGGTTGTCAGATTGGTAGGAGAAGACTTGACTTGTAGAGTCAAGGTGTTGTTTTCGTTCCTCAAAAGTCTGGGGTTGTCAGACTGTTTGGGAAGACTGACTTGGAGGTCAGGTGCTGTAATTCAAAGGTTTTGAATTAGTGGATTAAAGCTTTCAGGATGAAGGGACTGGATGTAGCCAAGTTAATGGTGAACCAGGATAAATTGTTGTGTTCTTATGCTGTTATTTTCCACTGCTAAGTCTGATTATTTATTCATCAAGTAAATCACATCAGCATTCAACAAAACAGCAAAAAGATTCAATGTTTGGCAAACACAATTCAACCCCCCCTTCTCGTGTTTACACCTTCACTTATAACAAAAATACACCAAAAATATTTCCATTTAAAAAAAATCCATGATGGTCACTTGGGTTGATTATGAAGAATCAGACACAGAAGATAATGATGAAGCCAACACGTGCTTAATGGAAAACTCAAAAAACAATGAGGTAACCATATATAAACTATGTCCTTTATGTGAACAAATGGAAAAAGAATTAAATAATCTTTTAAATGACTCAAAATTTCTTGCTAAAAAATGTGGTTCATTAAAAGAACACGATAGTAAAGAAAAAGAAGAAAAAGAGAAAGCCTAGCTATGAAAGATGAACTCAGAAAGGTCATTCAAATTTTCTGAAAAACAAAAACGTCTAAATGAAACCACTAAAAATAAGTGTCTAGAACATTTTACAACTTAAGACAAGAATTTTCTACTCAAAACATAAGGTGATAACCTTAAAAATGCTTTATCAAACTTTATAAATTCTGCTGAAATTTTTCAAAAAATTATGGGATCTCAAGTAGGAATTTTTGATAAAGCTGGATTTGGTTTTGATAAATCTCAAAAGCAAAAACTCTATGATTTTTTTTTACTAGAAAGAAAAGTAGATAAATGCAAAATAAAATGCTCTTAATGTAATAAAATTGGACATCTTGATTCCAGATGTTTTTACAAAAAGAGGGATAAAAAATTCAAAGCAAAATGATTTTCAAAAAACGGAAGAACGTTCTGGTCTCATATCAGAACATTCTAAAAAAAAAAGTGTTCCTACTATTCAAAGATTGGTCGTGTTTGACAAACACAATTCAACCCCCCTTCTCATGTTTGCACCTTCAATTGGCATTAGAGCACGGTCTCAAGGCTGAGCACTTTACAGTGTTTGAGGAAAGATACAAGGGATCAACATGTCCGGATTCAATGAAGAAGCTACTGAAGGAAACATCAACATACCACGTCTGTTTGATGGAGAACGATATGAATACTGGAAGGACAGGTTGATAAGTTTTTTTATTTCACAAGATCCTGAACTTTGGGACTTGGTGGAAGATGGTTATACTGCTCCAGGAGATGCTGATGGTGTTAAAAATTCAAGGAGAGATATGGATACTGACCAGAAGAAGATGTTCAAGTTCCATCACAAATCCAGAACGTTCATGATCAATGCAATCACATTCAAGGAGTTCGACAAGTGCACTAACAGAGAAACAACGAAGAGCATCTATGATAGTCTGATTCTAAGTTACGAAGGCAGCAAGCAAGTTCAAGAAGCTAAGGAAAACATTTTAGTCAAGAAATATGAACTGTTCAAAATGAAGGAAGATGAAGACATTAAAACTATGTTTTCCAGATTCCAGACTCTAGTATCAGGATTAAGGGTATTAGAAAAGAGTTACACTAATGCTGATCATGTATGGAAAATACTTAGAAGTCTAACAATCAAGTGGAGACCAAAGATCACTGTTATTCAGGAAGCTAAAGATCTAAATACTCTAAAGCTAGAAGAATTGATCAGCTCCCTCAGATCACATGAAATTGAGTTGGAAGAAGATGAACCCAAGAAGAAGAACAAAACTCTAGCACAAAAATCAAAGCAAAAGAAGGCTCTGAAACCAACATCAGAAGATAGTGATTCAGACGATCAAAGTCTGAACTCAGAGGAAGAAGAAATTGCTTTCTTATCCAGAAAGTTCAGAAAGATGTGGGACAATAGAATGAATAAATTTTCCCAGAGATATTCCAAGCAGTCCAACAAAGAAAGTGATGATACACATGACAAGAAAGATATCATATGCTACGGATGCAATGAATCTGGACATATCAAGACAGAATGTCCAAATATGGAAAAAGGGAAGTACCAGAGGAAAGATTTCAGAACTAAGAAGAAAAGCATGATGGCTACATGGGATGATTCTGATGAATCTTCTGAAGATGAACAAGCAGATTAGGCTATGATGGCTCACACCAACTCTGGATCCAACACAGAAATTGATTCTGGAAGAGAATCAGAAGATGATGAAACTGAGGTATATTCTAAATTCACTCGATTTGATTTGATTAATGCTCTGAATGATTTTTTAAACAGTAATTACAAATTATCTTTAAAACTAAAAACTCTAAAGAAAGAGAATATAAATTTAACAGAAGAAGTTAATGTTTTAATGAATCAAATTGCAGAATTTAAAACAAAAAGTGTCATTCTTGAAACTGATATTCCAGAATTGAAAACAGAGAATATATGTTTGAAAAACAGTTTTGCTGAACTTAAAGATGAAAGTTTAAATCTGAAAAATAATCATACTTCAACATCAATTGAAAATATCACAAGTAATTCTGATATGCATGAACAAGTTCTTCTTGATAGTGGTATGGAAAGGAGCAAATATGCTTCTATGATTTATGGAGTCAGTAGGAATGGAAATAGAGGTATAGGATTTGAAGAAAAAATAATTAAACCTAAACCTATGTTTAAACCTGTTTCCTTTAATATAGTGTGTACTGGTTGTTACAAGAAAGATCATTCCAAAATGTCTTGTCCTAAGCTAAATACAAGAAAAAACAAGAAATTTTTCAAAACTAACAAACCTGGACCCAACCAGATTTGGGTACAAAAAGATAAAATTGTCTATGTTGCGGATGTTCTAAGCAACCAAATTGAAACACCAGTCGTGGTGCCTGGTCAATGGATGCTGGCAATATATGAAGGGAAAAAGGTCTATGTTCCAACATCTACCAAACAAAAGCAAATTAACTTTGGTGGAAGAAGAACTGGTAAATAAAATGCCTATTAGAACCAAAACCATATGAGGAACAGGAAATACCAAAACAGACAGAGAAATCCCACATATCAACAAAACTGGAAGTACCAGAGGAATCAGAATTATCATCAGTTCCAGAACTATCAGAGGAACCTGATATATCAGCAGAAAGAGAAGTGTCAGTATCTTGGAGAGTTCTTCAAACACTCCAGTAAAATTCACCACGACTACAAACTAGGAAGGGAATTCAAATTCCTTCATCCAAACCATCTAATCACAGAACATACAGATTCAGAATATGAAAATCAGAAACAAGAGGATTTTTAAAGTAAAACTGAAACTGTTGACATAGAGGTTACATCTTGCTGTAAATACTATTATTGTTTGATGTTTAGGTTTAATGTGATAACAAGAAGCTTGATCTTAAAAATCAAAGCTAGATAAGTATTCTGCAGGTTTTCAAACTTTCAGAGGAACCAGGTGATTCACGTGATGTGAACACTTCAACAGAAACAGTATTTCACTGGTTTCAAAAACAAGCAGAAACCACCAGAAGCAGAATTAATGGTTTGGCTGTATTGAGTTCATTTTTAAATTATTTGATTTGTATTATGTTATATGACAAATAGCTTGACCTGAAAAGTCAAAGCAAGATGATGCTGAAGCAGGTTAACTAGAACCAAAGGAAACCTATGCAGATTTACTAGAACCAGAAACTGATACAGGTCTACTAGAACTAGAAGCTGATCTAGACAAACCAAGAGAGCTTGAAAAGATGGGAGATGAAAGAAGAATCTGACAAGTCTTTTGAGGATAAATCTGAAGATAAGTTAGAAGGAAGAATAGAACACTCCAAGACATAGCCAGAACTATGTTAAATGATTTAAATGTTGCAAAACAATTTTGGGCTGAAGCAATCAACACTGCATGTTACATTCAGAATAGAATCTAGATTAGATTTACAAGAATCAGAGAAAGTAGAAGCAGATAAACCAGCAGAACATGGAGAAGTGGAGGATACAAGCAAGTCAGAAGCATGTGACACATTTTCAAAGGATGAATCTGATCAAATCAGAACCAGTCATGAGAAATCAGAAGAGAAATCTGGATGGAAATATCAATCATGTCATCCTAAAAATCTGATCATTGGAAGTGGAAGTGATTTTTTAAAAACCAGATCATCACTAAAAGACATCAGTCTATTTAGCTTACTCTCATCAATTGAGCCTACCTCTGTTAGTGAAGCATTGGCAAATGATGGATGGATTATTGCAATGCAAGAAGAGTTAAATGAATTTAAGAGGAATGATGTCTGGGATCTAGTTCCAAAACCAGAAAAGAACATTGTTGGAACCAAGTGGGTCTTTAGGAATAAGCTAAATGAAAAAAGTGAAGTTGTCAGAAACAAGGAAAGACTTGTGGCACAAGGTTACAGTTAGCAAGGAGATATTGACTACACTAGGACTTTTGCTTTAGTGGCCAAAATTTTATGAATTAATGCAGCACGAATTTCAAATGAGTATGATGGGAGAACTTGAAGGTGCAAACACGAGAAGGGGGTTGAATTGTGTTTGACTAACTTGAATACTTTTCCTGTTTTTACACTTTTAAAACAAAACTTGATGTATGAATAAAAACAGAGTTAGCAGCGGATATAAAGTAAAAATAAAACACATAATTCTTATACTGGTTCACCGTCAACGAGGCTACGTCCAGTCCCTTCACCTTGAAGGATTTCACTAATTCAAACCTTGAATTACAACAGTTCTACTAACCCTCCAAGTTAGTCTTCTCAAACAGTCTAACAATCCTAAACTCTTGAGGAATACAGCACCTTGACTTCCTAAGTCAAGTCTTCTCCTGCCAATCTGACAACCCCAGATTGTAGAAGGAATTACAACGCCTTGAATCTAATTGCCAAGTAATCTGCTACCCCTTCTGACTCCCTCAGATTGTAGACTCTACTTCAACAACTTAGATCTGACACAAGGGAAAGAAAATAACACGTGTGCTTGCTTCTTGAAAGATGGAACTCACAATTGACCTCACTGAAAACTTGAGTGTTTGCTTTGGAAATGTATGACTCTTTTATGATTTTCGATACTAAGTATTCTGCCTTGAGCCTCCTATTATAGATGCAGATTAGGGCCTCTTCCAAGCTTAATTTCGAGCTGAATCTTGTTGGATTCTCTTGCAAAAATATCTTGACCAGTTGGGTTTCATTTAAATAAAAAAAAAACATATCTTTTTTAAGCTTCAGATTTTCTTTCAAAACTAACTGGCCAATCATGTCTTTAGTTTCTTCCCGCCAACAGCTCCTGAATTCCACAATACTTCACTTTATTTTTGTAATAAATCTTTTTAATACTTTGATCAAAATAAATTAAAATCTCCACCGTTAATCCTCATGATTAAATCTGGACCATTTGATCTTTTGCGCTAGTCCACATCTGGACCATACTAAGTGATCTGCTGTGATCCTCTGATTTCGGCCAACCCTGGACCACACTTTCTAACCTTCTGATCTTTTGATCTCGGCCTTCCTGGTCTAGCAAACTGATCTACTGTGATCCTCTAATCTCGGCCATTGCTGGACCATACATTCTGACCTTCTGATTTCGGCCAACACTAGGCCATGGTCTGATCTTCTGATCTCGGCCAACACTGGGCCAAATACTTAAATCTAAACCATTGATCTGAAAATCTTCCCTTTGATCTGGACTAATTCTGGACTTCGTCTGGATTAAACTGAAATTAAATCTGGACAAATAATATTTCAGTCTGGACATTTTACCTTCTGTTTTGGATTAGTTCTGGATCAATTTTGGAGATCATTTCTTCTAGTCTGGACTTAGGTTCATACCCTAAACCATGCTATCTTCTGGTCTGGGTCAAATCTGGGTTGAATCTCTTGTTCTGGACCCTTTAACTTATCCTCTGATTAAGTCTGGATCAAGTATGGGCTGTTTATCATTTCACTGCAAGGCCATCTTCTGGTCAGAATAACTTCTGGATTAAGTCTGACTTTTGACTTGTACTAGTCTGGATCAAGTCTCCCTCTAGCGGGCTTCCATCTGGTCTGGTCCAGGTCTCTTTCTAACTTTGCTTCCTTCTGTTCTAGGCCAGCAAAGATATCCTCTGGTAGTGTTTTGACATCCTGGTGTATCCTCTAGTAATTCCAGGATGCATTCTGGATGCATTTTCTGCCTCTGCAAACTTCATTTTCTGGTGGTATTTAATGTAATAATTCAAGGTACAAAATAAGATTACATGGAGTGCTTTTGTAAACATCAAAATCCTAAGTACTTAGAACCAACTTGGTTCCAACAATCTCCCCCTTTTTGATGATGACAAAACCTTAACTTATTTTGCTAGTTTATAACTCGGAGACTTGAATTATTCTCCCTAAGACGAATCTCTCCCCCTAAGTCTGATACTGACTTTTTCTTCTCCTTTTCAACTACTTCCTTTTCACTCTTTCTTTTCTTCTTTTCTCCTCTCCTTTTCAACTCCTTCTTTATTCTCTCTTTCTTTTCTCCCTTTACATAGCCTCTCCTTTTCAACTCCTTCTTTTTTCCACTATTTCTTTTTCTCTCTTTATTTTTATCTCTCCCTGTTTCCTCTCCTTTTCAACTTCTTCTCTTTTTCACTCTTTCTTTTTCTCTCTCCCTAATTCTTCTCCTTTTCAACTCCTTCTCTTTTCATCTGTTTCTTTTTCGCTCCTCCTTTCTTTTTATCTCTCCTTTTCTACTTATTTATGCTTTTTCTCTCTTTCTCCCCCTTTTTGTCATCAGCCAAAAAGAGGTCCTACTATTTTTGTAATTTTTTGTTTTTCTCTTTACAAATTACAGAAAGTAAAAACAGAAAATTAAAAAGCATAAAATAAAATTACAAGAAAATTAAAAAAAAACTCCTAAGATGACTACTTGAGCTAGTCAAATATGGAGATAATGCTGAGATGCTTCTTGATGAACTCGAACCTATCTTCTGGTAATGCTTTGGTGAAGATGTCAGCCCATTGATGATCAGTGTCCACAAACTCGATGCTTAAAGTCCCTTTTTGAACATGGTCCCTGATGAAATGGTGTTTTATTTCAATGTGTTTGGCTCTAGAGTGTAAGATAGGGTTCTTGGTTAGGTTTATGGCTGAAGTGTTATCACAGAACAAAGGGATATTGGTTTCAAAGATGTTGTAATCTTCAAGTTGATGTTTCATCTAGAGTAACTGTGAACTTCCTGCTGCTGATATATACTCAGCTTCAACTGTTGACATGGCAATGGTGCTTTGTCTTTTGCTTGATCAAGAGATCAAATTATCACCTAAGAAAGTGCAGTTGCCACTTGTACTTTTCCTTTCCAACTTGTCTCCAGCATAGTCGGAATCACAGAAATCTCTGAGTTTGTAGGTGGGGGTTTTCTTGTATAACAAAGTAAGGTTGCTGGTTCCTTTAAGATATCTCAAAATTCATTTAACAGCAGTTAAATGGGATTCCCTAGGGTCAGCTTGAAATCGGGTACAGACACAAACACTAAACAAGATGTCATGTCTAGAAGCAATTAAATAGAGAAGGGATCCAATCATACCTCTGTATGTTTTCTGGTCTACCTTTTGGCTGGTTTCATCTTTCTCTAGTGAGCAGGTTGGGTGCATGGGGTGGCCATAGGCTTACATTCACTCATTTTGAACTTTTTAAGAAGTTCTTTAGTATATTTAGATTGGTGAATAAGTATACCTGATTTACCTTGGTGAATCTGAATTCCCAGGAAGAACTTGAGTTCTCCCATCATGCTCATTTGGAACTCTTTCTGCATTAGGTCAGAAAACTCTTTGCACAAAGTGCCATTAGTTGATCCAAATATGATATCATCAACATAAACTTGAATAATCAAAATATCATTTTTAATTGATTTCCTAAATAGAGTATTATCAATCTGGCCTCTATTAAATTTATTCTTAAGCAGAAAGTTACTAAGTCTGTCATATCATGCCCTTGGTGCTTGTTTTAAACCATATAAAGATTTTTTAAGTTTAAAAACATGGTCTGGAAACTCAGAAATTTTCAAATCCAGGGGTCTGTTTGACATAGACTTCCTCACTTATATAGCCATTTAAGAATGCACTTTTAACATCCATTTGATACAACATTATATCATGATTAGTAGCAAATGATAAAAGAATTCTAATTGCTTCTAACTTGGCCACTAGAGCAAAAGTATTAGTGTAATCAATACCTTCCTGATGACTGTATCCTTGAGTTACAAGTTTGGCTTTGTTCCTTAACACTTCACCTTTTTCATTGAGTTTATTCCTGAACACCCACTTGGTTCCAATAATGTTTTTGTTTGGTCTAGATACCAGATCCCAAACATCATTCCTTTGAAATTCGTTCAGCTCTTCTTGCATTGCAAGTATCCAACCTTTTACTTCAGATTTGAAGATTTGTCGTATTCTTGCTTGAAGCTTCTGCTTTATCAAGTTCTTTTTCCTGCAACAGCTTCTGATTCTGATAAATCAACTTATGGTTCTGGTAAATCTGTAACAGCTTCTGATTCTAATAAATCAGTTTCTGGTTCTGGTAAAACTGTAACAGCTTCTGATTCTGGTAAATATCCAGATTTCTCTTATGACTTATCTTGGCTATTTCTGACTTGATCAGATTTATCCTTTGAAGATTTTTCATGTGTTGCTGACTTGCTTGTATCCTTTACCTTTACAGGTACTTCTGTTTCTTCTGCTTCTGCTCCATTTGGTTCTGGTGAACCTGCACTATCTTTATCTTGCTTTGATTTGTCAAGATCAAGCAGTTTGTCATATAACATAATATAGATCAAATAATTTAAAAATGAACTCAATACAGCCAAACCATTAATTCTACTTCTGGTGATTTCTGCTAGTTTTTGAACCCACTGGAATGGTGTTTCTGCTGAAGTGTTCAGTTCGTGTGAATCACTTGGTTCCTCTGATAGTTTGAAAACCTGCAGAATACTTATCTAGCTTTGATTTGTTAAGATCAAGCTTCTTGTTATCACAGTAAACATAAATATCAAATAATAATAGTATTTACAGCAAGATGTAACCTCTATGTCAACTGTTTCAGTTTTACTCTGAAAATCCTCTTGCTTCTGATTTTTAGATTCCTAATCTGTATGTTCTGTAAATACATGGTTTGGATGAGGGGATTTGAATTCCCTTCCAGGTTTGTAGTCTTGATGAATCTCACTGGAGTGTTTGACGAACTCTCCTGATTTTGATTCATCTCTTTCTGCTTTGGCTGATACACCATGTTCCTTTGGTGATTCTGGAACTTATGGTGATTCTGGTAATCATACTGATTCTGATAATTAAAGTAATTCTGATGATCATACCTCAACCTTTTATACTGATACCTGTTCAGGTTCTGGTTCTGGTATTGATTCTGATTCTGGTTCCAGTGTTGATTCTGGTTCCAGTTCCTGTTCTGATTCTGGTTCTAGTGTTGGTTCTGGTTCCAGTTCTTGTACCTCTGATACTGATTCCAGTTCTGATTCTGGTTCCAGTTCTGATTCTGGTTCCAGTTCTTGTTCTCTTTCCTGTGATATGTGTGATTTCTTTGATATTTCCTGTTCCTCCTATGATTCTGGTTCTGGTTCTAATAGGTATTGTGTTGACCAGTTCTTCTTCTACCAGAGTCACTTGGCTTCTGTTTGGTAGATGTTGGAACATAAACCTTCTTCTGCTTGTGCATTGCCAACATCCATTGTCCAGGCACCATTGTTGGTGTCTCCTTCTGGTTGCTCAGAATATCTGCAAAATAGACAATTTGATCTTTTGGTACCCATAACTGATTGGGTCCAGGTTTGTTAGTCTTAACAGCTCTCTGATCTTGTTCAGATTTTACCATTGCACAAGATAGTTCATAGTGACCTTTCTTAGCACAAACAATGCATAAATCGTCATAATGAACAGCTTTACTTTCAGTAATTGTTTCTGTAAAACCAAGACCTCTCTTTCCAGTGTTACTGTTTCCATAAATCATAGATGCATATTTACTTCTTTCCATTCCATTAGAAGTAAAGTTTTGAAAAAATTGTTCATGCGTATCAGATTCACAAACAGTTTTCGAAGTGGAACATATATTACTTTTTTGAGTTTGGTTTTCAGATTTGAGTCTTGCAACTTCAGTTTTAAAATCTTTGTTTTCAGTTGCATACTCAGAATTTCGATTCTTTAAAACTTGGACTTCTTTGGTTAGATTTTTCTTATCTTCCCTAAGTTTTCAGTTTTAAAGACATCTTATTGTTTGCATTTAACAAATCTTTTACAGCATCAATTAATTCAGATTTAGAGAGATCAAAAAATACCTCATTGACTTCATCTTCTGAATTTGTTCCAGAGCCTGAGCTGTATTCAGAACTTGAGTTGGTATGAGCCATCAGAGGCAGAATTGCTTTCTCTGATGTGCTTCCGGACTTGCTTGAATGATTGTTACGATCATTCTTTCTTCTGCCTGCTTTCCTTCTTGAATTCGTGCCTTTATGAGGTCCAGAGGCAGACCTGATGTGTGCCATCTTTGCTGTTTCTACCTCTTCTTCATCAGACGATTATTCCTCTGATTTTGATAATTCCCAGGCTGCCATCAGACCCTTCTTTCTGAATCTGGAACTCTTCTTGAGTTGTTTGCCTTTTTCCAGATTTGGACATTCTGACTTGATATGTCCATGTTCATTGCATCCATAACATATGATGTTCTTCTTGTCAGATTCTTCCTTATCTTTGTTGTTATGTTTCTTCTTTGAACCTCTCCTCTTCCTGTTTTCCCAGATCTTAACCATCTTTTTGGATAAGTAAGTCATATCATCACAGTCATTGTCACTATCCTCTGATTCTGATGCTGCTTTTGCAGCTTTCTTCTGTTTCGACTTCAGGGCCAGATTCTTCTTCTTCTTTAGTTCATCTGCTTCCAGTTCTATTTCATGAGACCTGAGTGAGCTGATCAGATCTTCAAGTCTTAAGTTATTCAGATCTTTGGCTTGCTAAACTGCAGTAACCATTGGTCTCCACTTGGTTGGTAAACTTCTTAGAATCTTCTTGACATGATCTGCTGTTGTATAGCTTTTCTTCAAGACCTTCAGTCCAGATATCAGAGTCTGGAATCTGCAGAACATTCCATCAATGTTTTCGTCATCTTCCATCTTGAACATCTCATACTGTTTGATCAGTATGTTAGCCCTTGCTTCTTGAACCTGATGGCTTCCTTCATAGGTCAGAATTAGACTGTCGAATATGCTATTTGCTGTTTCTTTATTTGTGCATCTGTCAAATTTCTTGAATGTGATGGCACTGATCATGATGTTTCTAGATTTGTGATGAAGTTTGTGTAATCTGCTCTGGTCTGGTTTCATATCATCCATGTCTAGTTCTTTAGTTGGATCTTCTGGATCAGTAGGTGCAGTGTATCCTTTGACTAGCATCTTCCATAACTCAGGATCTTGAGATATGAAGAAACTTCTCATTTTGTCCTTCCAATATTCAAAACTTTCTCCATCAAACAGTGGTGGTCTGTTGATGTTGCCTCCCAGTTCATCTCTGGATTCTTCCATGTTGAACCCCTTGGACCTTTCCTCAAACACTGTAAAGTGCTCAACCTTGAGACCGAGCTCTGATGCCAATTGAAGGTGCAAACACGAGAACGAGGGTTGAATTGTGTTTGACTAACTTGAATACTTTTCCTGTTTTTACACTTTTAAAACAAAACTTGATGTATGAATAAAAACAGAGTTAGCAGCGGATATAAAGTAAAAATAAAACACAGAATTTTTATATTGGTTCACCGTTAACGAGGCTACGTCCAGTTCCTTCACCTTGAAGGATTTCACTAATTCAAACCTTGAATTACAACAGTTCCACTTACCCTCCAAGTCAGTCTTCTCAAAGAGTCTAACAATCCTAGACTCTTGACGAATACAGCACCTTCACTTCCTAAGTCAAGTCTTCTCTTGCCAATCTGACAACCCCAGATTGTAGAAGGAATTACAACGCCTTGAATCTTATTTCCAAGTAATCTACTACCCCTTCTAACTCCCTCAGATTGTAGACTCTACTTCAACAACTTAGATTTGACACAACGGAAAGAAAATAACACGAGTGCTTGCTTCTTGAAAGTTGGAACTCACAATTGACCTCACTGAAAACTTGAGTGTTTGCTTTGGAAGTGTATAACTCTTTTGTGATTTTCGATACTAAGTATTCTGCCTTGAGCCTCCTTTTATAGATGCAGATTAGGGCCTCTTCCAAGCTTAATTTCGAGCTGAATCTTGTTGGATTCTCTTGCAAAAATATCTTGACTAGTTGGGCTTCATTTAAATAAAAAAAAACATATCTTTTTTAAGCTTCAGATTTTCTTTCAAAAATAACTGGCCAATCATGTCTTTAGTTTCTTCCTGCCAACAGCTCCTGAATTCCACAATACTTCACTTTATTTTTGTAATAAATCTTTTTAATACTTTGATCAAAATAAATTAAAATCTCCACCGTTAATCCTCATGATTAAATCTGGACCATTTGATCTTTTGCGCTAGTCCACATCTGGACCATACTAAGTGATCTGCTGTGATCCTCTAATTTCGGCCAACCCTGGACCACACTTTCTAACCTTCTGATCTTTTGATCTCGGCCATCCTGGTCTAGCAAACTGATCTGTTGTGATCCTCATATCTCGGCCACTGCTGGACCACACATTCTGACCTTCTGATTTCGGCCAACATTGGGCCATGGTATGATCTTCTGATCTCGGCCAACAATGGGCCAAATACTTTAATCTGAACCATTGATCTGAAAATCTTCCCTTTGATCTGGACCAATTCTGGACTTGGTCTGGATTAAACTGAAATTAAATCTGGACAAATAATATTTCAGTCTGGATATTTTACCTTCTGTTTTGGATCAGTTCTGGATCAATTATGGAGATCATTGCTTCTGGTCTGGACTTAGTTTCATACCCTGAACCATGCTATCTTCTGGTCTGGGTCAAATCTGGGTTGAATCTCCTGTTTTGGACCCTTTAACTTATCCCCTAATTAAGTCTGGATCAAGTCTGGTCTGTTTATCATTTCGCTGCCAGGCCATCTTCTGGTTAGAATAACTTCTGGATTAAGTCTAACTTTTGACGTCTACTGGTCTGGATCAAGTCTCCCTCTGGCAGGCTTCCTTCTGGTCTCCTCCAGGTCTCCTTCTGACTTTGCTTCCTTTTGTTCTGGGCCAGCAAAGATATCCTCTGATAGTGTTTTGACATCCTGGTTTATCCTCTAGTAATTCCAGGATGCATTTTCTGCCTCTGCAAACTTCATTTTCTGGTGGTATTTAATGTAATAATTCAAGGTACAAAATAAGATTACATCGAGTGCTTTTGTAAACATCAAAATCCTAAGTACTTAGAACCAACTTGGTTCCAATAGAACTTAAGTTCCTCCTAGGAATACAAATTCAGCAAAGTCAAAAAGGTATATACATTCATCAATCAAAATATACAAAAGAGCTTCTCAAGAAGTTTAAGATGAGTGAATGCAAATCTATGGCTACTCCAATGCACCCTACCTGCTCACTTGAAAAGGATGACTCGGGACAAAAAGTTGATCAAAAATCCTACAGAGGAATAATAGGATCTCTACTCTATCTCACTGCTTCGAGACTTGATATCATATTTAGTGTATGCGTATGTCTTAGATTTCAATCTGACCCTAGGAAATCCCATTTAACTGTCGTTAAGAGAATCCTTAGATATCTTAAAAGCACTACCAATCTCACCTTGTTTTACAAGAAAACTCCTACATACAAACTGAGTGGATATTGTGATTCTGACTATGCTGGAGATAAACTTGAAAGAAAAAGCACCAGTGGCTATTGTACCTTTTTAGGAGACAATTTAATTTTGTGGTCCAGTAGGAGACAACACACCATTGCCATGTCAACAACAGAGGCTGAATACATTTCAGCAGCTAGCGGCAGCTCTCAACTACTCTGGATGAAGCATCAACTTGAAGACTACAAAATATTAGAATCCAACATACCCATCTATTGTGATAACACCTCTGCAATTTTCCTAACCTAAAACCCTAGCCTACATTCTAGAGCAAAACACATAGAGATCAAACATCATTGTATTAGAGATTATGTTCAGAAAGGAGTACTCAACAATCAGTTTGTACACACTGAACATCAATAGGCTGATATATTCACTAAACCACTACCTGAAGATAGGTTTGAATTCATCAAGAAAAACCTTAATCTTATCTTCCTTCCTAACCTAATAGCTTAGTTTAATTTTTTGTATGTTATTTTATTTTTTGTGTATTTTATAATTAAAAAAATTAGAAAGAAAAAAACACAGGATCTCTTTTCTTCATTCAATCCTTTTTGTTTGATGACAAAGGGGGAGAAGATGTAATATTTGATGATAAAATATCCGAGGGAAAAGATGATGTATTTGAAAGGAGGAGAAGATGATGTATGATGTATTTGATATGATATCTGGACATTAGACTTAGGGGGAGAAAATATAAAATGAAGCTTAGTCTTATGGGGTGTCAAAGTCAAAAAAAAAAGTATTATCAAAAATACATTGTTTGTCATCGTCAAAAAGAGGGAGATTGTTGAAACCAAGTTGGTTCTTGCAATTAAAGTTTTGATGTTAACAAATGTATTTTATGAAAATAACATATTTGACTTAGAAGAAGAATGAAAAATGTCACCAGAAGAATAGATCAGAAGATGACATCACCAGAAGTCGAAATCAGATGATGACGTCACCAGAGGATGATCATAAGAGGAATCTGTCAGAGGAATATGTTAGAGAAAAATGCTCAAAACAGAATTGGAGCAAAAGACTCGAGAAAGAGAATCTAGCTAAAAATATGCTCAAAACAGAATATGAGAAAAATGCTCAAAACAGAATTGGAGCAAAAGACTTGAGAAACATAATCTAGCTAAAAATATGCTCAAAACAGAATCTAAGAAAAATGTTCAAAATAGAATTGGAGCAAAAGACTCAAGAAACAGAATCTAGCTAAAAGTATGCTCAAAACAGAAGCGGAGCAAATGCTCAAAACAGATTAATCGAAATACACTCCAGAAGTAAAGCATCAGTGAGCAAAAGACTCAAAACAGAATTTGAGCAAAGTACTCCAGAATATTCTCAAAACAGATTAATCGATATACACTCTAGAAGTAAAGCATTAGTGAAGTCTTAAAGTTCAACTATAAATAGAGACTTAATGTTGAAGATTAGAGGATCGAAAACCACAAGAACTCGAGCTTAAATTCAATGTTATCTGAGAGTTCAAAATAAAGAAATACAAATGTGCAAAAGCAATATTTTCTAAGTGTTTTTGAGAGAGAAATACAGTGCAACAGTCAGCTTTCCAGAAGCAAGAAAAGAGTGCAAGAATAAATGCAGCAAACAGCTTTCCAGAAGCAACGTTGCAAAGTTTCAAACCTTTATTATATAACCCGATAGTGGTGTAGATTCCTTCTTCAATCAGGGGTTGTCAGATTGGTAGGAGAAGACTTGACTTGTAGAGTCAAGGTGTTGTTATCGTTCCTCAAAAGTCTGGGGTTGTCAGGCTGTTTGAGAAGACTTGGCTGGTTTAGTCAAGGTGTTGTTGTTCCTCAAAAGTCTGGGGTAGTCAGGCTGTTTGAGAAGACTTGGCGGGTATAGTCAAGGTGTTGTTGTTCCTCAAAAGTCTAGGGTTGTCAGGCTGTTTGGGAAGACTGACTTGAAGGGTTAGTGGTGTTGTAATTCAAAGGAGTTTCAATTAGAGAAAAGGCCTTCTGGAAGAACGGACTGGACGTAGTCTAGTTAACGGTGAACCAGTATAAATTGCTGTGTTATTATGTTATTATCATCCGCTGCTGAATCTGATTAGTTATTTATCGAATAATTCAAATCAACATTTAACAAAATAGCAAAAGTAATTAAGTTTGACAAACACAATTCAACCCCCCTTCTCGTGTTTGCACCTTCACATAAAAGATCATTTCTAATTTAAAAATAAACCATTATTCAAAATTAAAATGCACGTTCCAATAACATCCACATGTGAGCCTTTCTTGTTGCCTGATGGGATAGTTTTCTCACTTCCTATTGGCTTCCTTAGGTTTGGTATACCCGATAAGGAATTAGTTATATGGATTGTTGGTCTAGAATCAATCCACCAGATGTTTGTATTAACATCAATCATATTAGATTCATAAAAAACAAATGAAAATAAATTACCTTTCTTCTCAAGCCATTCTTTGAACTCGGGGCATTGCTTCTTCATATGTTCTCCATTTTTTGTAGAAAAAATACTTTGCCTCCTTCTTGATATCATTTTGAGGTGGTATTTTGTGTTTCCCCTTCTGATTTGCTTGAGAGTTTTGATAGCTTTGTTCTTCCCACGAGTGGTTGTCAGCAATGCATTTTCACCCTGTTACATCATAAGTTTTTCTTCTTCCTGAACAAGCATGGTCATTAAGTCATTGAATAACCATTTGTGGTATGTGTATTGTAGGAAAATCTTGAAAGGGTCATACTTAAGTGGAAGAGAGTTCAAAATATAGTGCAATATGAAGGAGTTAGACATATCAACCTCGAGTTTCTTAAGTTGAGTTGAAATGTCACGCATTTTCAATATGTGTTCACGCACGCCTTTCACACTGGTGAGTTGGTGGGAAAAAACTTAATGATTAAAGTGCTTGCCAAAGCCTTTTTAGAAGTGACGAACTGTTCGTCAATGGCTTTTAGCAAATCTCATACATTCTCATGTTGATCGACAAAACCACTTATACTAGTTGTGACCTTAGTTTTAATGAACATCAAACCGAGCCAATGAGATCTCTCCTACCTATCATATAGTGTGACTTCGGCTGGAGTATGTTCATTAGTAATTGCAAATGGCCCGTCTTAAAGGTGCAAACACGAGAAGGGGGTTTTAATTGTGTTTGTCAAACTTGATTTCTTTTGCTGTTTTGTTGAATGTTAATGTGAATTATTCGATAGATAACTAATCAGATTCAGTAGCGGATAAAAATAACATAATAACACAGCAATTTACACTGGTTCACCGTTAACTAGGCTACGTCCAGTCCCTTCCTCCAGAAGGCCTTTTCACTAATTCAACCTCCTTTGAATTGCAACAGCACTGACCCTACAAGCCAGTCTTCCCAAACTACCTAACAACCCCAGACTTTTGAGGAACAACAACACCTTGACTATACCAGCCAAGTCTTCTCAAACAGCCTGACAACCCCAGACTTTTGAGGAACAACAACACCTTGACTATACCAGCCAAGTCTTCTCAAACAGCCTAACAACCCCAGACTTTTGAGGAATAACAGCACCTTGACTAAACCAGCCAAGTCTTCTCAAACAGCCTGACAACCCCAGACTTTTGAGGAACGATAACAACACCTTGACTCTACAAGTCAAGTCTTCTCCTACCAATCTGACAACCCCAGATTGAAGAAGGAATCTACACCACTATCGGGTTATATAATAAAGATTTGGAACTTTGCAACGTTGCTTCTGGAAAGTTGTTTGCTGCACTGATTCTTGCACTCATTTGTTGCTTCTGGAAAGCTGATTGATGCACTTATTTGTTGCACTCTTTTGTTGCTTTTGGAAAGCTGATTATTACACTGAATTTCTCTCTCGAAAATATTGCTCTTGCACATTTGTGTTTCTCTATTTTGAACTCTCAAATAATGTTGAATTTAAGCTTGAGTTCTCGTGGTTTTCGATGCTCTAATCTTCAGCATTAAGTCTCTATTTATAGTTGAACTTTAGGACTTCACTGATGTTTTACTTCTGGAGTGTATTTCGATTAATCTGTTTTGTGAATATTTTGGAGTAGTTTGCTCAGATTCTGTTTTGAGTCTTTTGCTCATTGATGGTTTACTTCTGGAGTGTATTTCGATTAATCTATTTTGAGCATTTTGCTCAGATTCTGTTTTGAGCATACTTTTAGCTAGATTCTTTTTCTCGAGTCTTTTGCTCCAATTCTGTTTTGAGCATTTTTCTCAGATTCTGTTTTGAGCATATTTTTAGCTAGATTTTGTTTCTCGAGTCTTTTGCTCCAATTCTGTTTTGAGCATTTTTCTCTGAAAGATTCCTCTGGTGATGTCATCCTCTAATTTATGCTTCTGGTGACGTCATCTTCTAGTTACACCATCCTCTGATTTCTGCTTCTGGTGACGTCATCTTCTGGTGACATCCTCTGGTGACGTCATCCTCTGATTTCTGCTTCTGAAAATGTCATCCTCTGATCTATTCTTCTGGTGACATTTTTCATTCTTCTTCTAAGTCAAATATATTATTTTCATAAAATACATTTGTTAACATCAAAACTTTAATTGCAAGAACCAACTTGGTTCCAACAATGTCATCCTCTAATCTATTCTTCTGGTGATATTTTTCATTCTTCTTCTAAGTCAAATATGTTATTTACATCATCTTTTCCTTTCAAATACATCATCTTTTCCTTCGGATATTTTATCAAATATTACATCTTCTCCCCCTTTGTCATCAGACAAAAAGGATTGAATGAAGAAAAGAGATCCTCTGTTTTTTTTAATTATAAAAGTACACGAAAAATAAAATAACATACAAAAAATTAAACTAAGCTATTAGGTTAGGGATGAAGATAAGATTAGGGTTTTCTTGATGAATTCAAACCTATCTTCAGGTAGTGGTTTAGTGAATATGTCATCCCATTGATGATCAGTGTCTACAAATTGAATGTTAAGTATCTCTTTTTGAACATAATATCTGATGAAAAGGTGTTTGATCTCTATGTGTTTGGCTCTAGAATGTAGGATAAGGTTTTTGTTTAGGTTGAAGGCTGAAGTGTTGTCACAGTATAAAGGGATGTTTGTTTCCATGATTTTGTAGTCTTCTAGCTGATGTTTCATTCAAATGAGTTGGGAGCTGCATCAGGCTGCTGAAATGTATTCAGCTTCTTCTATTGATATGACAATGGTGCTTTGTCTCTTGCTTGTCCAGGATATTAAATTTTCTCCTAAGAATGTGCAGTTTCCACTTGTACTCTTTCTTTCAAGTTTATCTCCAATATAATCAGAGTCACAATATCCACTCAATTTGTATGTAGGCATTTTCTTGTAGAACAAGATGAGGTTGGTAGTTCCTTTTAGGTATCTAAGGATTCTCTTAACGGTAGTTAAATGGGATTTCCTAGGGTCAGACTGAAATCTAGCACATACGCAAACACTAAATATGATATCAAGTCTTGAAGCAGTGAGATAGAGTAGAGATCCTATCATTCCTCTGTAGAATTTTTGATCAACTTTTTGTCCTGCGTCATCCTTCTCAAGTGAGCAAGTAGGGTGTATTGGAGTAGCCATAGATCTGCATTCACTCATCTTAAACTTCTTGAGAAGCTCTTTTGTATATTTTGATTGATGAATGTATATACCTTTTTGACTTTGCTGAATTTGTATTCCTAGGAAGAACTTAAGTTCTCCCATCATGCTCATTTGAAACTCCTGCTGCATCAATTTAGAAAATTCTGGCCACTGAAGAAAAAGTCTCAGTGTAGTCAATATCTTCTTGCTGACTGTAGCCTTGTGCAACAAGTCGTGCCTTGTTTCTGACAACTTCTCCTTTTTCATTCAGCTTATTTCTGAAAACCACTTGGTTCTAATAATGTTCTTTTCTGGTCTTGGAACTAGATCCCAAACATCATTCCTTTCAAATTAATTTAACTCCTCTTACATGGCAAGAATCCATCCATCTTCCCTCAGTGCTTCATCAACAAAAATAGACTCAATAGATGAGAGTAAGCCAAACAAATTGATTTCTTTAAGTGATGATTTGATCCTTAAGAGATCACTTGCACTCCCAATGATTAGCATTTCGGGATGTGAAGATTTGTACTTCCATCCATCTTTCTTCTAACTTATCTTCAGATTCATCCTTTAAAGATTTGTCAGGTTCTTCTTTCATCTTCCATCTTTTCAAGCTCTCTTGGTTTGTCTACATCAGCTTCTCGTTATGGTAGATCTATATCAGCTTCTTGTTCTAGTAAACCTGCATCAGTTTCCTCTGGTTCTAGTAAACCAGCTTTGGTTTCCTCTGGTTCTGGTAAACTAGCTTCGGTTTCCTATAGTTCTGGTAAACCAGGATCAGTTTCCTCTAGTTCTGGTTAACCTGCATCAGCTTCATCTTGCTTTGACTTTTCAGGTCAAGCTATTTGTCATATAACATAATACAAATCAAACAATTTAAAAATGAACTCAATACAACCAAACCATTAATTATGCTTCTTGTGGTTCTGCTAGTTTTTCAAACCACTGAAATACTGTTTCTGTTGAAGTGTTCACATCACGTGAATCACTTGGTTCCTCTGACAGTTTGAAAACCTACAGAATACTTATCTAGCTTTGATTTTTAAGATCAAGCTTCTTGTTATCACATTAAACATAAATATCAAACAATAATAGTATTTACAGCAAGATGTAACCTCTAAGTCAACAGTTTCAGTTTTACTCTGAAAATCCTCTTGTTTCTGATTTTCAGATTCTGAATCTGTATGTTCTATGATTAGATGGTTTGGACGAAGGGATTTGAATTCACTTCCTAGTTTTTAGACTTGATGAATTTTACTAGAGTGTTTGAAGAACTCTCCTGATTCTGATTCTTCTCTTTCTGTTGATATATCAGGTTCCTCTGATAATTCTGGAACTGATGATAATTCTGTTTCTTCTGGTTCTGGAACTGATAGTAATTCTGATTCTTCTGATAGTTCCAGTTTTGTTGATATGAGTTATTTCTATGATATTTCCTGTTTCTCCTATGATTCTGGTTCTGGTTCTAATAGGTATTGTGTTGACCAGTTCTTCTTCCACCAGAGTTACTTTGTTTCCGCTTAGTTTGGAACATAAACCTTTTTCCCTTCATATATTGCTAGCATCTATTTACCAGGCACCATGACTGGTGTTTGACTTTGGTTGCTCATAACATCTGCAACATAAACAATTTTATCTTTTGGCACTCAAATCTGGTTGAATCCATATTTGTTAGTCTTGAAAAGTTTCTTGTTTTTCCTTCTATTTAGCATAGGACAAGACACTTTGGAATGACCTTTCTTGTAACAAATAGAACACACAATATCAGGGGGAACATTTTAAGCACAGGTTTACCTCCATAAATCATAGAAGCATATTTGCTTCTTTCCATACCACTATCAAGAAATTCTTGAAGAACTTGTTCATGCATATCAGAATTACTTGTGGTATTTTCAATTGCTGTTGAATTATGATTTTTTTTTAGATTTAAACATTCATCTTTAAGTTCAACAAAACTGTTTTTCAAACATACATTCTCTGTTTTCAATTCTGCAATATCAGTTTCAAGAATGACACTTTCTGTTTTAAATTATGCAATCTGATTCTTTAAAACATTAACTTCTTCTGTTAGATTTGTATTTTCTTTCTTAAGAGTTTTCAGTTTTAAAGATACCAAAAATTGGAAAAATCAAGTAAACAACAAGGCAAAGGCAAACCATGCTCTGATACCAAATGTAAGATATTACAAATGATTTTATGTTTCTGAAAACAAAAGAACAATCAAGATCAATAAACCAAATGCGAAAAACTAGAAGCACCATTTACCTTGTTATAGTGTTGGAGTGTGTTGTCTTTGGTCATTTTAAGCTCTTACTTTCTCCAATATATAGTGGTTTATTTTTTAATGAAGAGATGAAAGCAATCTTAAGAACTAAATACTATTTATATACTTGATTTTACCATCAAGAATTAAAAGTCATTATCACTTATATAATGGTCATTTAAGATCATTAAACTTTAGATCATTCGCCAACCAACTTCCATAACCTATAGACCACTAAATAGTGAATTTTAATGGTTAATCAATCTTAATATTAAACTAATATATTATTACAACTATGACTAAGTCAATTCTATTGACTTATACAGTGAACCTCTAAGAAGACGTTAATGAGGTTGTGGGAGCCATGGAGTTACATCGGATGGGAAATTTTGAGAATGAACATCTTCTGTTTTGGAGGGACTTATGACATTGAAGGTTAACTATGCAAATAGGGTAAATTGTATCATTGATATTCAGAATAGACTTTCATGTAGTTTGTTGCATGAGGATCATTATTGGCGTTAGAGAGCTAAAATATTTTGGCATAAAGATGGTGACACAAAACACATTTTTTTCACCTCATATATCAATGCAAAAAGAAACAAGAACGCTATTAAAAAGCTCAAAGGAGAATATAATAATTTTATTGAAGATCAAATTGGGCTTTGCCACTTGGCAGAGATTTATTTTCAGCAACTTTATACTTCTTGTCACGGTGATTATTCAAACATCGTCGCAACTATTGTATCTTTGATGATGTTCATACCAACCTCACATCTACTTTTCACAGTGGATGAATTTTGTAATGTTGTTTTCACAATGCACCTTGATAAATTTTTGGGTTTTGATGGCTTATATTCAGGTTTCTATCGTAACCTTAGGCCTATCATTGATGGAGATATTTGTACAACTTGTTGCATTTGGCTTAACGAAGGTGTTTTTCTTAAGAATCTTAATGACACTAATACAACTCTTGTGGCGAAGATTGATCAACTTAACAACATAAGAGACATGTGTCGCATGTCCTTTGTAATGTGATTTATAAGATGTCCTCCAATATTATTGCAAATGGGATAAAGTGTGTTCTTCACAAGTGTATTTTTGACTAGCATATTGCTTTTACCCGAGGTAGTGATATTCTTGACAATGCGCTTACTACTTTTGAAATCCTTCATTATATGAATTGTAAGACCAAAGATAAAAAAGAGCTTGTTGCAATGAAATTAGATGTTAGAAAAGCTTTTGATAGAATAAATTAGAATCATTTACATGCAAACTTGGTGAAAATGGGTTTTGTGGCAACCTCGATAAAATGTAATATGCAATCTATTACTACGGTGAGGTATCATGTTCTTGTCAACCAGGATAGAATTTGGCCCATCATTGTTTCTTGTGGCCTTCAACAAGGAGACCCGCTTTAATCATATCTTTAGATCCCTTTCCCATAAGGGCTATCTGTTGTTCTCCGCCATCATGAAATTTGAGGTGTCATCCATGGAGCTCGCATATGTAGAGGTAGTCTTATTACCCATTTTCTTTTTGCTAATAATAGTTTTCTTTTCTGCATGGCCACCATTGAAGAGATTGATAGCCTAAAAAAACTCCCCGAAGTTTATGAAACAGCTAGTGGCCAAACTATTAATTATCAAAAACCAACTATTACTTTGAGTAGAAATACATATGTTAATATCCGTGCTCATCTTACATTTCTTCTTGGAGTATCATGGGTTATTGGTCAAGGAAAACATCTCGGTCTCCTCTTTTTTGTTGGTCGTGACAAACGATCTATGTTTTATTTTCTAAAAGATCAAATATGGAGAAAAATTCAGAATGAGAATGAAAGATCTCTTTCTAGAGTAGGAAAGGTGGTTCTTATTAAAGCAACATCCCAACTTATCCCATCTTATTGTATGGGTGCTTTCCTTCTCCAAATCAATCTTGGTAATGAAATGGAAAGGATGTTTAATTGGGGCATAAAGAAGAATGACAGTCGTAGTATCAAATTGGTTACATTGGGATAAAATAAAAGTTTGTAAAGATCACTGAGGCTTGAATTTTCACGACCTTGAAAGTTTTAATCTTGTCATCTTGGGAAAACAAGGGTGAAAGCTCTTAATTAACTCTTCGTCTCTTCTCACTTGTGTCATCAAAGCTAAATATTTCTCTCAAGTGGATTTCTTGGATGCTAATCTCGATCATAATCTAAGCTAAACTTGGAGGAGTATTTGGAGCATTATCCCTCTTTTATCCATTGGTTATAGGTCGTGTATTAGTGATAGAAACAATATTCAAGTGTGTTTGTTCCTAGGATCCAAACTAGACAAAATATGAGGCCTCAAACGATACCTCCAATTCATCTCACAAATCTCTGCGTCTCGCATCTTTTCAATCTTGTTACCAATATGTGGAAAACTGATTTCATTTCATCAAGTTTTAATTCCCAAGATGCAACTGACATTATAAAAATTCCATTTTACTCTCGACCAACATCAGATACCATCATTTGGAAAACTTCCACAAATGGCATGTATATTGTCAAATCAGGCTACAAGATGTGCACTGATCTTGCTATCCATGACGAAGATCCACCAATTCTGGTGATTGGAAACTGCTTTGGTATATAAATGTGCCCCTAAAATTAAATCCTTTAGTTGGCCCAAGCTGAGAGGTTGTCTTTCTACTCGTCCTAATCTTCAAGCTCACGGTGTTTTATATAAGCCTGTTAAATTGTCTCATTTGTGATTGTGCCAATGAAGATGAGGAGCATACTTTTATCAATTGCGAGCGTGCAATCAATAGTTGGAAATAAATGGGCTTTTAGAACTCCAATGTACCTCACCTTTCTCATAGTAGTGATTTTCATAGCTATTTTTTTTTCCTGTCTTGACAAGTCTTATTGATGAAGCTCAAGCCAATCTGTTGTTTTATTATGAAGTATCTTGCGGTGTTATAATTCATGTCTTTGGGACCACAAGCTTGCAAATGTGACAATTAATGTATCTATAACAATGAACATCATTTGTGAGAATGTTTGGTGTAAGAGCGTCAATGACAATTACACAGTCTTGATAAGTCTTATTAATGAAACTCAAGCCAATCTGTTGTTTTATTATGAAGTATCTTGCGGTGTTACAATTCATGTCTTTGGGACCACAAGCTTGCAAATGTGACAATTAATGTATCTATAACAATGAACATCATTTGTGACTATGTTTGGCGTAAGAGCGTCAATGACAATTACACAGTGTTTCCCATCCTCCTCTTACCCCCTCAACTATGGATAAAGCTAATGGCAGGCTTTCTAAAATATAATGTTGATTGTGAAGATTTCTACTGAATCTTACTTTGGTGTTGGTATTTCTTTTAGAGACAGTAGTGGGGCCTTCGTCTTAGCTCAAATAACTTGGTTTCCTTTCCTTGGCACAGTAACATAATATGAGACAACAACCCTTATTTATTGTCTTCAACTGGCCGTCAACAATGGTTATGAGTAGGTCTTCTTCGAGAATGACAATCAAACGGTGGTTAATGTTATCTTCATTAACAATAACTAATTAGGTCAATTTTTATCTCATTGTAAGGATCTGCATTTTACTCCTGCTAGCTACAATGTAGCTTTTACAAGGAGACAAGCTAATAAAATCGCTCACAACTTGACTAGTGTGTCTATATTTTAGTCTTGCACCTGTGTTTTACATTCTCCACCTCAATGTGTTTTCTCCTTGATTTTGAATGAAATGACATAAGGTTCCTTTGACTAAAAAAAAAAAGTATATGTCTGAGTGTTTTATTAGAGCATCGCCTTAGAAACCACTTTAAAAAACCAACTTTTTGACCCATATAGAATAATACATATGGACAAATCTTTTATAAATGCAATCTTCTAGATCCAACGTCTGAATGTGTACATTAAAAGTAAGGTTAAAATAAAATGAGAGCTTCTTCTCCCTTTTATGTTCTCAAAAGCCCCCAATTCTGGTATTTGACACCTACATATTGATCAATTTAGATGTGTATTTTAACAATAAAACACATATGAATTGACAACTTCGGACCAAAATACACATTCGAATTGACCATTCCAAACATGTTAAAAACTAGAATTGAGGGTTTTTTAGAATATGGGGGAGAAGAAGCTTTCAAATAAAATTAAAGAAACAAACAATCAAATGGTTGAGCTTAGTACATGTATGAAATCATAGGTTGACTAAATCAATGTGACATCATGATTTTGGTGAAACTTCATAGTGTAGTTTTTGTCATAACTATAATAATGATAACTTTTAGAAATGAGTTATTTTACTTAATTTAACTTCATTTTATGTAGTCATTGAGTAGATGTAAAACTTATTATTATAGTTACAAGTAATTTTAATTAATTAAGTTTAATATCTTATGTTGAGTAGATTAGAATGCTTTAAGCTAAATTTATGGTGGGTTTTGTTGGAACCAAGTTGGTTCTAAGTAATTAGGATTTTGATGCTTACAAATGTACTCAATGTAAACTTATTTTGTACTTTGAATTATTAAGTTAAATGCCCCAGAAACTGAAGGAAACAGAAGCAGAGATCAAAGGAAAATGAATTCTGGAATTTCCAGAAGATGTTCCAGGATGTCAAAACATCACCAGATGATATGTTTGGTGGCCCAGAACAGAAGGAATAAAAATCATAATGAAACATGGATCATACCACTGGAAAGCCTGCCATAGGTAGAGTTGTTCCAGACAAACAGGAGTCGAATATCAATTTTATTCCAGAAGTTATTCTGACCAGAAGATGGCCTGGCAGTGAAAAATTACACATTCCAGACTTGTTCCAGACTTGACCAGAAGGTATGTTTATGAATCCAGAACAAGAGGATCAATCCAGATTTGGCCAAGACCATAAGATAGCATGATTCAGGACGTGGAACTAAGTCCAGACCAAAAGAAATGAGTTCCAGAATCAATCCAGACCTGGTCCAAAATTAAAGGTAAAATGTCCAGACTGAAATATTTTTTGTTCAAGTTAATTTCAGTTTGTTCCAGACCAAAGTCTAGAATCTGTCCAGATCAGAGTAAAAACTTCCAGATCAATGGTTCAGAAATAATTATTTGGTCCAGTGATGGTCCAAATCAGAAAATCAGACCATGGCCCAGTGGTGGCCGAAATCAGAGGGACAGACTGTGCAGTCCAGCAAAGGCCGAAATCAGAGGATTACAGCATATCAATTCGGCTGGTCCTGTTGTGGAATATTGCATGAAGATCCAAGGGTGCAGATTTGATCATGAGGATTAAAGAATCTGAGAAAAACGTTCAAAACAGAATTGGAGAAAAAGGCTCAAAACAAAATCTGAGCAAAAGGCTTAAAACAGAATCTGAGCAAATTACTCCAGAATATTCTCAAAAAACAGATTAATCTAAATATACTGCAGAAGTAAAGCATCAGTGAAGTTCTAAAGTTCAACTATAAATAGAGACTTAATGCTGAAGAATAAATAATTGAAAAACACAAGAACTCAAGCTTCAATTCAAAGATATCTGAGAGTTCAAAAGAGAGAAACACAAATGAACAAGAGCAATATTTTCTAAGTGTTTTCGAGAGAGAAATACAGTGCAACAAACAGCTTTCCAGAAGCAACGTTGCAAAGTTCTAAACCTTTATTATAGTGGTGTAGATTCCTTCTTCAATCTGGGGTTGTCAGATTGGTAGGAGAAGACTTAGCTGGTTTAGTTAAGGTGTTGTTGTTCCTCAAAAGTCTGGGTTGTCAGGCTGTTTGAGAAGACTTGGCAGGTATAGTCAAGGTGTTGTTTTTCCTCAAAAGTCTGGGGTTGTCAGGCTGTTTGGGAAGACTGACTTAAAGGGTCAGTGGTGTTGTAATTCAAAGGAGTTTGAATTAGTAAAAGGCCTTCTGGAGGAAGGGACTGGACGTAGCCTAGTTAACGGTGAACCAGTATAAATTGTTGTGTTATTATGTTATTATTATCCGCTGCTGAATCTAATTAATTATTTATCGAATAATTCAAATCAATATTTAATAAAACAGCAAAAGAAATTAAGTTTGACAAACACAATTCAAACCCCCCCTTCTCGTGTTTGCACCTTCAGGTTTTGTGTATTTATGCAAGAACCAATTTATTGGACAATCCCAAACATATGTTGAAAGATGCTACAACACTCTAGTGCACTACTACAGAGGACAAAGGAACATATGAATTGTGGGTTCAATTGGAGAAACTGTATCCCTGATTTTGAAGACATTTTTGCATTTAAATAAAGGCATGTTTACTGAGACATTTTTGCATTTATATAAAGGCATGTGTTACTGAACTGATGAGGTGTCATAATATTTTGGATAATGGACTAAAAGAATCTTTATTGGAAAAAGGGGGGAAAACCCAAAAAGGAAGAGAGAAAGAGTTACACATGTCCTATATAAGGACAAATGTCTGAAAAGAGGGGACAGAGACTACCATTCCTAATGGTTGCGCCTCTCTCAACCCTAGCATTTATTCCCTTACATATCATTACGTTATATTGAAGTGCAAACACGAGAAGGGGGGGTCGAATTGTGTTTTCCAAAGTTGAATACTTTTTGCTGATTTTGATGAAAGTTGATATAAATTACTTGGAGAAGAAACAATCAAATTCAGCAGCAGCAGATAATAAAAGCATAAGTATTTGGACACATAGATTTATCCTGGTTCACCATTAACTTGGCAACATCCGGTCCCCTCATTCAGAAGGCTTTAATCCACTAATTCAAACACTTTGAATTACAAAGCACCTGACCCTCCAAGCTAGTCTTCCCAAATAGCCTGACAGCCCCAAACTTTTGAGGAACAACAACACCTTGACCCTACAAGCCAAGTCTTCTCCTACCAATCTGACAACCCCAGATTGAAGAAGGAACTTACACCACCTTGACCCTACAAGCCAAGTCTTCTCCTAACAATCTGACAACCCTAGATTAAAGAAGGAACTTACACCACTATCGGGTTGGATACAAAGGTTTGGAACTTGAGAAGTTGCTTCTCGAAAGCTGATTATAACAATGACTCTCACACTCTAAGAAAAGAACACTTAGAAAATATTTCTCTTTCGCACAAGTGTTTCTCTCTTTGAACTCTAAGATGAATTTGGATTTTAAGCTTGAGTTCTTCTACTCTCTTCAAATTTTTGATGATTTCTTTTTCAGCCTCGAGTATCTATTTATAGTTGAGATTTGGGCTTCTACTTGGTCCAAGTTTAATTTCGAATAGTATTTTTTTCAGATTTCTTTTGTAAATTCTTCAACTTGATTATGTTCCTTTTCAAATTTGAACCAAATCTTGTTCTAATTTAAATTAAACCTTCTTCAAATTTTGATCAGATCTTCTTCAAATTTCAATCAAGTATTCTTCGAATTTGAATCAAATCTTCTACGAATCTTGACCATGTCTTCTTTCATACTCTGATGTTTGCCTCGGATGGTATCCTCTGATGATGTCCTCTGATTCCTACCTCTGAAGGTATCCTCTAATTTTTACCTCTGATGATATCCTCTTATTTTTGCCTCTGATGATATCCTCTTATTTTTTCCTCTGATGATATCCTCTTATTTTTGCCTCTGATGATATCCTTTTATTTTTGCCTCTAGTGGGATCCTCTGGTGATATCCTATGATGGGATCCTCTGGTGATATCCTCTGGAGGTATCCTCTGGTGACATCCTCTTGTGGCATCCTCTTGTGACATCCTCTGGTAGTATCCTCTAGTGACGTCCTCTGGTGGTATACTTCTTCGAAGTCAAATATATTATTCTCATAAAATACTTTTGTGAACATCAAAACTTTAAGTGTAAAACCAACTTGGTTCCAACAATCTCCCCCTTTTTGATGATGACAAAACTTGTATTTTTTATAACCACTTTTCTTTCTATTTCTTTGACTCCCCCTAAGCCTAAGCATCAGTTTCTCCCCACTTTATATCTTTCTCCGCCTAAGTCTAAGCCCCACTTTATCTTCTCTTTATAATATCTTCTCCCCTTTTTGTCATCAGACAAAAAATCATGAAAGTGATCTTTCTCCCCCTTTCATTTTGCATACATGTTTACAACACTGTATAAACAATTTTTTTTTCATTTTTTTTAATAACATGAATATAACATATTACAAGAAAATATAAAAACTAATTTAAAACTAAACTATTTTGAAGTGATTACACTCTCAGTCAGAGATGAATGTAAGGTTTAGGTTTTTCTTGATGAAGTCAAACCTATCTTCAAGTAGTGGTTTGGTGAATATGCCAGTCCATTGGTGTTTAGTGTCTACAAACTGAATGTTGAGTACCCCTTTTTGAACAAAGTCTCTAACGAAGTGATGTTTGATCTCTATTTGTTTAGCTCTGGAATGAAGTATAGGGTTTTTGGTTAGATTGATGGCAGAAATGTTGTCACAATAGATGAGAATGTTGGTTTCCAGGATTTTGTAGTTTTCTAGCTGATGTTTCATCCAAATGAGTTGAGAACTGCATCCAGCTGCTGAAATGTACTCAACCTCTGCTGTTGACATTGCAATAGTGTTTTGTCTCTTACTTGACCAGAATATTAAGTTGTCACCTAAAAAGGTGCAGTTTCCACTTGTGCTCTTTCTCTCAAGTTTATCTCCAGCATAGTCAAAGTCACAGTATCCACTAAGTTTGTACTTAGGAGATTTCTTGTAGAACAAGGTAAGGTTGGTAGTGCCTTTTACGTATCTAAGGATTCTCTTAACAGTAGTTAAATGTGATTCCCTAGGGTCAGATTGAAATCTTGCACATACACATACGCTAAACATGATGTCAGGTCTAGAAGTAGTAAGGTAAAGTAGAGATCCTATCATTCCTCTATAGGTTTTTTAATCAACTTTTTTGGCCTGAATCATCTTTCTCAAGTGAGCAAGTAGGGTGCATTGGTGTAGCCATAGGTTTGCAATTACTCTTCTTAAACTTCTCGAAAAGCTCTTTTGTATATTTCGTTTGATGAATGTATATACCTTTTTGACTTTGCTGAATTTGTATACTTAAGAAGAACTTAAGGTCTCCCATCATACTCATTTGAAACTCATGTTGCATTAATTGAGAAAGTTCTTGGCAAAGAGTGCCATTAGTAGATTCAAAAATAATGTCATCAACATAAATTTGAATAATAAGAATGTCATCTTATATTGAGTTTTTAAAAAGTGTATTGTCTACTTGTCCTCTTTCAAAGTTATTTTTAAGCAAGAAGTTACTAAGTCTATCATACCATGCCCTAGGTGCTTGTTTTAGACCATACAAAGATTTTCTAAGTTTAAAAACATGATTTGGAAATTCAGAACTTTCAAAACCTAGGGGTTGTTTAACATAGACTTCTTCACTTATATAACCATTTAGAAAACCACTTTTAACATCCATTTGAAATAATGTAATGTTATTATTTGCAGCAAAAGAGAGTAGGATACGAATAGCTTCTAACCTGGCCACAAGAGCAAATGTCTCAGTGTAATCAATGCCTTTTTGCTGACTGTAGCCTTGTGCAACAAGTCTTGCCTTGTTTTTGAACACTTCACCTTTTTCATTTAGCTTATTTCTAAAAACCCACTTGGTTTCAATAATGTTCTTTTCTGGTCTTGGTACTATATCCCAAACACCATTCCTCTCAAATTCATTTAACTCTTCTTGCATTGCAAGAATCCGTCCATTATCTGCCAATGCTTCATCAATAGAGGTAGGCTCAATTGATGAGAGTAAGCCAAACAAACTGGTGTCTTTAAGTGATGATCTGGTCCTTAAAGGATCACTTGCACTTCCAATGATTAGAGTTTCAGGATGAGATGACTTGTACTTCCATCCACATCTTTCTTCTGACTTATCTTCAGATTCATCCTTTGAAAATTTGTCATATTCTTCTGATTTGCTTGTATCCTCTACTTTTTCAAGTTCTTTTGGTTTGTCTGCATAAGCTTCCTTTGGTTCTGGTAAACCTGCACTATCATCATCTTGCTTTGACTTTTCAAGGTCAGACTGTTTGTCATCAAATTTAACATGTATGGATTCTTCCAGAATATTAGTTTCCCTATTAAACACTCTATAAGCCTTGGATCTTTCAGAGTAACCAATAAAGGTACACTTTTGAGATCGAGAATCAAATTTTCCAAGGTTATCTTTGGTGTTCAACATATAACAAGTACAACCAAATTGTTTAAAATAGGAGATGTTAGGATTTTTACCTTTCCACAATTCATATGGTGTTTTATTCAATATGGATCTAATATAGACTCTATTTTGAATGTAACATGCACTATTAATTGCTTCGGCCCAAAGGTGTTTTGCAACATTCGTATCATTTAACATGGTTCTGGCCATTTCTTGGAGTGATCTATTCTTTCTTTCTATAACTCCATTTTGTTGGGGTGTTCTAGGAGAGGAAAAGTTGTGAGAGATTCCATTCTCATCACAAAAACTTTCAAAGAACTTGTTCACAAATTCTCCTCCATGATCACTTCTAATTGTTATAATCATAAGACCATTTTCATTCATGATTTGTTTGTAAAATGTGATAAACACTTTGTGGGATTAATACTTACTTCTTAAAAATTTTACCCATGTCCACCTAGTGTAATCATCTACTATAACAAAGCCATATTTCTTTCCACTTAGAAAGGTTGTTTCACTGGCCCAAATAGATCTATATGTAAGAGCTCAAGGGGCTTTGAGGTAGAGATTGATTTTTTAGGGTTAAATGAGTTTTTTGTTTGTTTTCCCTCTTGACAAGCTTCACACATAATTTCAGTTTTGTAAGTAAGCTTAGGTAGACCTCTCACCAGTTGAAGTTTACTCAGTTTTGAAATTAATCTAAGGTTTGCATGACCTAATCTTTTGTTCCAAATTAGTTTCTCTTCATTTACTGACATAAGACACTTAACCTTTTGTTTCTCTAGACTAAACAGATTTATCTTATAAATGTTGTTTTGCCTCTGACCTGTAAAGAGTACAGATCCATCCTTCTGACTAATTGCCTTGCATGTTTTTTGATTGAATATAATATCATAATTATTATCACTTAACTGACTAATACTTAATAAGTTATGCTTAAGACCTTTAACAAACAAGACATCTTTAATAGAAGGGGAAGTACCATTACCAACTGTGTCTTGACCAATGATCTGGCCTTTTTGCTTTCCTCCAAAAGTCACTATGCCTCCTTTGCTCAAGGTTAGTTCTTGGAACATAGACTTTTCTCCTGTCATATGTCGCGAGCATCCACTGTCCAAGTATCATGATTGGTGTTGTAACTTGATTGCTGAGGACATCTGCAACAAAGATAATTTTGTTCTTAGGTACCCAAATCCGGTTGGGTCCTGGTTTCTTAGTCTTGAAAGGTTTCTTGTCTTTCCTTGTATTTATCACGGGACAAGATAATTTGGAGTGACCTTTCTTAGTGCAAATAGTACACAAAACATCTGAGGAAACAAGTTTAGTTTTAGTTACAGGTTCTTCAAATCCTATACCTCTTTTACCATTGCTACTAACTCCATAAATCATAGAAGCATATTTGCTTCTTTTCCATACCCTTAGCAAGAAAGTCTTGTAATACTTGTTCATGCATATCAGAATTACATGTAGTATTTTCACTTGATGTTGAACAATGATTATTTTTTAGAGTTAGATTTTCAGTCTTAAGTTCAGCAATATTAGTTTTAAGAGCTGCATTTTCTGTTTTACATTCTGCACTTTGATTCTTTAAAACATTGACTTCTTTGGTTAGAATTTTATTTTCTTTCCTAAGTGTTTTTAGTTTTAAAGACAATTTGTTATTAATATTTAAAAAATCATTTATTGCAGTAATTAAATCATATCGGGTGGATTCAGAAAATACCTCTTTTTCTTCATCTGCTGATTCATTTCTAGAGTCAAAATCTGTGTTGGATCTAGAGGCAGAGTTGGTGTAAGCCATCATAGCCAAATCTGCTTCTTCATCATCAGAGGATTCATAAGAATCATCCCATGTAGCCATCATATTCTTCTTCTTGGGTCTGGAATCTTTCTTCTAGTGTTTCCCTTTCTCCATGTTTGTACATTCTGACTTGATATGTCCAGGTTCATTGCATCCATAGCAGATGATACTTTTCTTGTCATATTCATCCTTTCCTCTGTTGGAATGCTTGGAATACCATTGGGGAAATTTCTTCTTTCTGTTGTGCCACATCTTTAAAACCTTTCTGGTTATGAAAGCAATCTCCTCTTCCTCTGGGTTCAGATTCTGATCATCTGAATCACTATCTTCTGATTCTGATGTTGCTTTTAGAACCTTCTTCTGCTTGGATTTCAAGGCTAGGGTTTTGTTCTTCTTCTTGGGATTATCTTCTTCAAGCTCAATTTCATGTGATCTGAGGGAGCTGATTAATTCTTCCAGCTTTAAAGTATTCAGATCCTTTGCTTCCTGAATAGCAGTGATCTTTGGTCTCCACTTGGTTGGCAGGCTCCTAAGGATTTTCTTCACATGATCATCAGTAGTATAACTCTTCCCCAGTACCTTTAATCCTTAGACCAGAGTCTGGAATCTGGAAAACATTGTTTCAATGTCTTCATCTTCTTCCATCATGAACAACTCATACTTTTTGACTAGGAGGTTGGCCTTTGCTTCTTGAACTTGCTTGCTTCCTTCATAGGTCAGTCATACTATCATAAATACTCTTTGTTGTCTCTTTGTTGGTGCACTTGTCAAATTCCTTGAAGGTGATTGCATTTATCATGAATGTTCTAGATTTATGATGCATCTTGTACGTCTTCTTCTGATAAGCATTCATATCCTTTCTTGGAATTTCAAAACCATCAGTATCCTCTGGAGCAATATAAGCATCTTCCACCAAGTCCCAAAGTTCAAGATCTTGTGAAATATAGAAACTTCTTAGCCTGTCTTTCCAATACTCAAAACGTTCTCCATCAAACAGAGGTGGTCTGTTGATGTTTCCTTCGGCAGCTTCTTCACTGAATCCAGACATATTGAATCCTTGGATCTTTTCTCAAACAATGTAAAGTGCTTAGCCTTGAGACCAAGCTTTGATACCAATTGAAGGTGCAAACACGAGAACAGGGGGTTGAATTGTGTTTTCCAAAGTTGAATACTTTTTGCTGATCTTGATGAAAGTTGATATAAATTACTTGGAGAAGAAGCAATCAGATTCAACAGCAGCATATAATAAAAGTATAAGTATTTGGACACATAGATTTATTCTGGTTCACCATTAACTTGGCTACATCTAGTCCCCTAATTCAGAAGGCTTTAATCCACTAATTCAAACACTTTGAATTACACAGCATCTGACCCTCCAAGCCAGTCTTCCCAAACAGCCTGACAGCCCCAGACTTTTGAGGAACAACAACACCTTGACCCTACAAGCCAAGTCTTCTCCTACCAATCTGACAACCTTAGATTGAAGAAGAAACTTACACCACCTTGACCCTACAAGCCAAGTCTTCTCCTACCAATCTGACAACCCTAGATTGAAGAAGGAACTTACACCACCTTGACCTTGCAAGCCAAGTCTTCTCCTAACAATCTGACAACCCCAGATTGAAGAAGGAACTTACACCACTATCGGGTTGGATACAAAGGTTTGGAACTTGAGTAGTTGCTTCTGGAAAGCTGATTATAACAATGACGTTCACACTCTAAGAAAAGAACACTTAGAAAATATTTCTCTTTCACACAAGTGTTTCTCTCTTTGAAATCTAAGATGAATTTGGATTTTAAGCTTGAGTTCTTCTACTCTCTTCAATTTTTCGATGATTTCTTCTTCAACCTGGAGTATCTATTTATAGTTAAGATTTGGGCTTCTACTTGGTCCAAGTTTAATTTCAAATTGTATTTTGTTCAGATTTCTTTTGTAAATTCTTCAACTTGATTCTGTTCATTTTTAAATTTGAACCAAATCTTCTTCTGATTTAAATTAAATCTTCTTCAAATTTTGATCAGATCTTTTTCAAATTTCAATCAAGTCTTCTTCGAATTTGAATCAAATCTTCTACGAATCTTGACCATGTCTTCTTTCATACTCTGATGTTTGCATTGGATGGTATCCTCTGATGATGTCCTCTGATTCCTGCCTCTGAAGGTATCCTCTGATTTTTGTCTCTGATGATATCCTCTGATTTTTGCCTCTGACGATATCCTCTGATTTTTGCCTCTGATTATATCCTCTAATTTTTGCCTCTGATGATATCCTTTGATTTTTGCCTCTGGTGGGATACTCTGGTGATATCCTCTGGGATCCTCTGGTGATATCCTCTGGAGGTATCCTCTAGTGACATCCTCTAGTGGCATCCTCTGGTGACATCCTCTGGTAGTATCCTCTGGTAACGTCCTCATGTGACATCCTCTGGTGGCATCCTCTGGTGACATCCTCTAGTGGCATCCTTTGGTGGTATACTTCTTCGAAGTCAAATATATTATTCTCATAAAATACTTTTGTTAACATTAAAACTTTAAGTGTAAAATTAACTTGGTTCCTACATATATCACCATCAT
This sequence comes from Cicer cuneatum, assembly GCA_037974295.1. Lineage (NCBI taxonomy): Eukaryota > Viridiplantae > Streptophyta > Magnoliopsida > Fabales > Fabaceae > Cicer > Cicer cuneatum. Next base: position 32,091,548 of record JBBPBO010000001.1, read on the forward strand.
CCAACCACCAACTCATTTCGGAGCCATTGAAGTTCATTATTGAAGATTTGGAGTTATTAGAAGATTGCACTATTGCTTGTTTATGCAAAAAAATATTTCAACGTCATTTTGGCCGTTACTTCATTAACTTTTGCTATGATGAACTTGTTGATGTTTTTATCATATTTGTCTTTTGATACTTAAGCTCCATATGAGCTAAATCATTATGTATTTAGAAATTAACGAGGTTATAATGAAATTTGAATTTTAGTATGTTGTATGTTTGATTAGCTTCTTCTTAAACAAGTTTTTACTAATATTTAAAACGTAAATTGAACACTTTGGTTTTATTGTTAATCTTTTGAGTTTGAAAAATGGTAAAGATATAAATGCTTTATTTGATATGGATTAAGTTAATATGCTCGAAAAAGATATTAATAATACATTTGAAAATCACGATAACTGAGTTGAAAAACTCCTACGGTCAAATAGTCCCAAGAATTTTATATGCTACAATATACTAGTGCATGTAAACAGAGTTATAAGCAAATTAATTATGCAACTATTATTCATTAATTGAAATTAAATCTTGTGTCTCTCATCTAAACTTGCATTTTAAATTCTAATTTTAATTTAACCTATTATCTTTTTATTTTGACAACAAACAAATTATTTAACAAAAATATTTTAAATCCTAATTTTAGAGAAGTGTTGAGTTATTTAACAAAAACTCAATTTTTGTGTGAAAGATGTTTATCATACTATTTAATTTTGATTTACTATGCACTTAATAAATTTCGATAACGCACAGGGACAATTATTAAGCAGACTTTAAGTACTTCCCGACTAACTCCGAATTATTGGGACTCCTCCTTTTCCCTTAAAAACCTGAAAGTTAAGGAGAAAAAACCATTACTTTTTTGTTTTTTACAAAGAGGGGGTGCGAGTATTTTCATTTAGTATCAACTTCCATTAAAAAATTGAAAAACTGTTATTTGTCGTCGTCTCCACTAAGAATCAATTTTATTTAGTGAGTGGAATAATTTTCATGGCATTACCTATTATTATTAATTTTTTTCTTTCTCACAACAACACTTCAATTTTCTCCCAAAATAACCAACCATGTTCAATTCCCCTTTCCTCTCCCTTTCTAACCACACCCCCGTCAACTACCATCACACCTCACCACCTCCGACCACTTTTCAAAACTCCAACTTCCGCCCAAAGTTTCAATCTTTAGCTTTAAGAGGCTATGGAGAAAGTAAATTTGCATCTGGGTCATGCTCCAATGCTCCTAGGAGCGCAAAAGCTCGTAGAAGAAAATGGGTGTTGGTGAAAGGGGTGGTGGGAGGTGGGAAGAGAGCGAATTTTGGTGATGGGTTTGATGCAATTGTTATTGGGTCTGGGATTGGAGGGTTGGTTGCTGGGACACAGTTGGCAGTGAAAGGTGCTAGAGTTTTGGTTTTGGAGAAGTATGTTATTCCTGGTGGAAGTTCTGGGTTTTATCATAGGGATGGTTATACTTTTGATGTAGGGTCTTCTGTCATGTTTGGTTTTAGTGATAAGGTCAGTTCTTTTGTTTCTCAAAAACAAAATTCTGTATTTTGGCCATCTTTGGATAAACTATTTCTATGACAAAAGATAAAATAATATAAACTATTTTCATATGTTGATTTAATAAGTTATCTTGGAGAGCTTTTAAAAATAAGCTGAAAACAAACATATCATAAACTGGTTCCATGCTCTCCTAAAGAGTATCTCAAGTGCTTATGCTATAGTGCTATAGTACCTATTTTGACAACACTGCAATGAGCAAAATTGCTTTATCTAGTTTTCCCTTTTAATTAGTGTATAATGAAAGAAGTACTATGAGAAGTAAATTAAGAAATCAAGAACATAGGGTTAAATGTTTTTGTTTAAATGGAAAATCTCATGACTATGAGTTGCCTTAGGTAAAGCTTGGTTTCTGATCAATTGATCTCCAAATAACTGTTGTTTGAAAATCAATCCTTAACCTGAGAGTAGCTTGGGGGACTTTTGATTATAGTTTATGTTGAATGGTATGGTTCTAAGGATCATAACACCATATACCTTAAACTTGTATAGGGTAATCTCAATTTGATAACACAAGCATTGGAAGCAGTTGGTTGTCGGATGCAGGTGATACCTGATCCGACGACCGTTCATTTCCATCTACCGAACAACCTCTCTGTTCGAGTGCACAAAGAATATGATAAATTCATTGAAGAACTCGCCAGTTATTTTCCCCATGAAAAGGATGGTATCCTCAAATTCTATGGTGAATGCTGGAAGGTTTGTCTTAATTGAGGTGACTGCAACCCCCTTATAAGGCGTTTTTGCCTCGACTTTTTATTTATTTTTCCTTACTAGCTTATTTGTGTGATGGCTAGATTTTCAACGCACTGAATTCGTTGGAGTTGAAGTCACTGGAGGAGCCACTCTACCTTTTTGGACAGTTTTTTCAGAAGCCGCTCGAGTGCTTGACATTAGGTACTTTCATTTCTTAATTGTCTGTTTTGAATATGATGCTACAAAGCTAAAGTCCTAAACTCCAATTTCGAAGGTAGCTTTGGTTTATACTTCCATTTCCGCCTAGCATTTCAAACATAGCTTTTCTGATGATCTTATTATATGGCAGCCTATTATTTGCCTCAAAATGCTGGAGCCATAGCGCGGAAGTATATTAAGGATCCGCAGTTGTTGTCTTTCATAGATGCAGAGGTAGATACAATGCAACTAGTTATTCGATTCGGTCAGAATCGCCTATTTTTTAAGGAAACAGTTAAATGTCATGAAGAGTTATTATTCTATGAAATTTGTTTCAAATGGCATGGAGTTACTAAATGAAAGAGAATTTGATTGTCGGTCCTGGAGGAGACATTGAAGCTAAAATAAACAGTGCCACATTAGCTTTTCATAATAAATGTTTTTTCATGTTAAATAGCATTACTCATTCATTAATCATTCAGTTTAATGACACATGATTGATAATTTTCCTTCATCAAAACTCTAATATATTGCAGTGTTTCATAGTGAGCACCGTCAACGCTTTGCAGACTCCAATGATCAATGCTAGCATGGTAACCTGTTCAACTAACTTTTGCATTTTTTCATTTCATGCAATGTTCTTATTGTACTTTTGAAAACGTCAAGGAGAGGAGTTACGCTTCTATTTCATTTGTCTTGGATTCATTTATTGACCAGATAGCCAAAATGAAACTGACTTGGATTCAATCCAACAATGACTGCATTTGGTCTTGGTAGCTTTACAAATGGTTTAGATTATATGAAGTACAAACTCCGACACAAACACCTGACACGACACAGACGCGTCAACACTGCTAATGTAAATAATGGATTTAGATCCTCTAAAGTGATTAAAATATAAAGTGAGAAAATCAAGAGTTATTATTTTAACAAACTCATGATTGATTATGACGTACCTACAATATCTATCTTTGATTTGTTATTCAATGATTGATAACATTCACTTTACTTTCTAAAAATGATTGATAACACTCACTTTACTTTCTAAAGTGAGATTATCACTTTAGAGGAGCCAGATCCGTAAATAATATAGAATACCGATAAACATATATTTATTTATTATAATTGAATAAAATATGAACATTGTTTATAAAAGATCTAAATTGCGAATCAAAGTATATATGTATTTAAATTGAGCAATTTGTTTCATTTCAAAAAATTATAAAAACAAGATTTGATAATTTTTCATCTTCATTCATTCATCTATGATAGAAACCAACCGGTATATTGCCGTAAAATAAAAATTACAATTATATTCTCTGAATATTCCAGAGATCCAGAACTCTCCCAATGCCTTATAAGCCCCCCAAACCAATACAAATGCCAAGATAACCCTCCTCCTATGACTTTCCCTTATTTTATACATAAAATAACTACCCTATACACATAAATAAACTGCCATGGAAGTTACAAAAACTGACTTGGTCGGTTTCTTATTCCCTTCTTATAATAACATGCTATTATAATAATAATAATATATAATATTTACTTAATAATAATAGTCTAACAATCTACTGCTGAAAAGCTAAACATGATGTAATTAAATTTAATGTCTTAAACCCCCTAATTGATCATCATTGCTGTGACACGCCTTGAATCCCCGTAGATGTATCTGGGATGTGTATAAGAGTTGTCTAAAGTGTGTTGAAGCAAAGACAAAAAGTAATATTTTGGGATGCTTGTTTGAGGTATCGTACGGGTGTCAGACACAATGGCACGTCGAATGCGTGAGGTGTGCGTGCTATAGTTATATGTTCTTAAGCATGTAAAATGTAAATGTTATCCTTCCATTATTATATCCAATGTTTTGGACCTGTAGTTTTTCCTTTGACATAAATAACTTACTTTAAAATGATGAACGGATGATGCAGAAGCACCTTTGGAAATGTAAGGGGTGACAATTAATGTTTTTTGAAAAAGAAACTTGTTTGCAGATCAAAAGTCAAAACAGCAGTGTCAAGTATAGTGACCAGTTGCATTGTTCTTTATTTGGTTCATTTTTTATCTCCAGGTTCTGTGTGATAGACACTTCGGTGGGATTAACTACCCTCTTGGTGGTGTTGGCGGGATAGCAAAGTCGTTGGCCAAAGGTCTAGTTGATCAGGGCAGTCAGATACGTTACAAGGCAAATGTCACGAGTATTATCACTGAGCAGGGCAAAGCTGTAAGTGAAATAAATTGGATTAGAACCGAAGAAGACATGTTTAGAAAATATGTATTTTGTTTCTCAAGATTTGTATTATACTTTTGCAGGTAGGAGTGAGGCTTTCAGATGGCAGAGAGTTCTTTGCCAAAACAATAATATCGAACGCTACCAGATGGGACACATTTGGTTAGTTTCAAATAATAGTGTTTATAACTTTTTTATTTTCTGTTAATATTTGAATGATTGTCTTCTTGTATCTTTCTCTGCCATCATTAACTCTTAGTTAATCCTGAATTTCATAATGTTGCATTGTAGGAAAGTTAATAAAAGGAGAAACACTTCCGAAAGAGGAAGAGAACTTCCAGAAAGTTTATGTTAAAGCTCCGTCTTTTCTTTCAATCCACATGGGGGTTAAAGCAGAGGTTTTGCCACTAGATACGGATTGTCACCATTTTGTGCTCGAGGTATTTCAAAGTTTCCTCAACTTAGAATTCTTAATAGCTTTAATGGATTTGGACGAATAATAACTTTTTGCACGTTATTGGCAATTATTATCTAGAACAACTGGACCAATTTGGAGGAGCCATATGGAAGTATCTTTTTGAGTATACCAACTGTACTCGATTCATCGTTAGCTCCTGAAGGTCGTCATATCCTTCATATATTCACGACGTCTTCGATGGATGACTGGAAGGTAAATACCAAGTAGTGTTTACTGATAAATTAAGGATTTGTTTGGATTGACGTATTTAAACTTATCTATTGGCATAAACACTTGTGAGATTATTTGGGAGAATCTATGGAAACAACTTATGACATGTCTATAAACTATTTTCTGCTTATTTCCATAAGCTCTCTAGGATAGCCTAGAGAGCTTATGAAACAACTTATAGCTTGTATGAAAACACTTTGATGATTTTATTTTATCATTTTGCTCTAGAAATAGCTAATACATAAACATTAATATAATACCCACTTATTGTTTATCCAAACAAGGTCAAAAGTTGAAATCTTTCACCTTCTGTGTGCTTCTATGGTTTAAGATGAAACTACTTTTTTCTCCTTGCCTTCTGTTTTTATTCATTTGTTGATGCATGTAAATCTCAAAATAGCAAACATGTTGTTTTTATGTTCCAGGGTCTCTCGAGAATTGAGTATGAGGCAAAGAAGCAGATTGTTGCTGATGAAATCATAAGCAGATTAGAGAAGAAATTGTTTCCAGGTCTTAGTTCATCCATCGATTTTATAGAGGTAGAACTAAAACCTCTGACTTCATTTTGTTATCAGTATTTTCGCTACTCCTTATTTTCTCTGTGTATGTTGTTTTTTACTTGACTTTTAACCTCCGATTCTTACTCTAGGTAGGGACACCAAAGACACATCAACGATTCCTAGCCCGTGACGAGGGTACTTATGGACCAATGCCACGCAGCATTCCAAAGGGGTTATTAGGAATGCCATTTAATACAACAGTAAGATTAATTTAAAAAAATGATTGAATGACTGGTTGGATTTTAGAACGTTCTGCTATGCTATGCATTCAGAATACATACACCGATTAAAACTCGAATAAAACTTGCTTTCAGGGCATAGATGGTCTTTACTGTGTTGGAGACAGTTGCTTCCCTGGGCAGGGTGTTATCGCTGTAGCTTTCTCCGGAGTTATGTGTGCTCATCGAGTAGCTGCAGATATCGGTAAGCCAGAGCTCTAACATTCAATAGCTGGAAACTGCTTGCAATTTGAAAATTTTGAAAGTATATACCGTTGAAAAGAAAAATATTTATTAGTCTGAAAGTGTAGAAAATCATTTAACATTTGGTTTTTATGCAATTGAACATATTTAATATATTATACTAAAGGATTCTTAATAAGTATTCGTAAAAAAACTCTAAAAATTTATTATGAATTAAATTTCAACATTCCTCATTTTGATATATATTTTTAATTAAAAAAACAGGGTTGGAGAAAAAGTCACCGGTTTTGGATGCCATGCTGCTTCGGTTACTTGGATGGTTTAGAACACTGGCATGAGTGTTATAATTTGTTTGATCCGTGAGTCTCTGTATTATCCTGTATAACATTACATTTTTTTTTTATATATTTCTTTAACTTTTTGTTGGGAAGAGAGGGAAATAGATTTGGCGCATTTGCATAGTTATAGAATTAGGGTGTCCTATCGGACAACTTATATTCTGCAATGTATTTAAAAGCAGATTTTCTAAAGTTGGGATTGTGAGCTGTCCCACTGCAATTTAACGGCCAAGATTTCTTAGCTACATGCTTCTATAACTGCAAAGAATCTGAATTCGATAGTGAGGGGATGTGAAAGTGTGAAATGTAAATTGTATCTGAATGATCAGTTTTCTCTGTAACTATGCAATTTTATCAGTCCATTACTCTATTGATATACACAAGAACATCACTATAGATGATGTGCTCATTTGGTCTTTGGATGTTTTTCTTTAATTTTTATGAATTTAATGGACATACAATGTCAACATAAATTATTTTCATACACATTCAATCATATCCCTTTATTTTTTCATGTCATATCATCTATTTTAAAATACAGTTACAAAAGTTGGGTGAAGTGGCAAAATAATGGATTTGCGTTATATATACTTTAAATCATAATTTTCTACCACATAACTAGAACGACAAACAATTTGACTTGTCTCAATCCCACCAGCTTTACCATTATTGTTGTCAAATTCTGTTTACACTTGAAATTTGACTAATGTGTAGAAAGCAGATAAACCCCTCTAATTCCACTACATCAATTACAATGCTTCATGATTGAAACATTTTCAAAATAGTTAAGTAGTTTCCACCCAAAAAAAAAAAAAAAAACTCTGCAGGTACTAATGTGTCTACTATGACATCTAGCATTCATGCATTGTTGCATTTCAACATGCTAAATGAAATACAATATACACATATGATTGGACAAAAAAAGGCCAGAAGTTTATTCCTAACCAATGCTTATAAGCCCTTTAACTGGTGCTTTTGCTTGCATGTGAGTTTTCATTTAAAATTACTCCTCATGCATATATATGAAACACTTTTCCCCGAATGTTTTTAACTTCCGGTTTGAAGTTTCATTCGCCGCAAAGAAAGATATGCCAAGAAACGGTAACCGAAAACCATGGCAACCAGAGCAGCTACTTCTGTCAAACCACTGTCAATTTTGACTCCATCTATGCTTGGACTGAGATGTTCATATTGCACCTTGAGCAACAATTTGTAAGTGTGGTAGTTGAAAGACATGTAGCGGATCCAAGAAATGAATATGGGAACTTTCTGCAAAATTTAGTACCACACATGTTAAATTTTTCTATTAATAGACTGCAAAAGTTATCCATGTCAGCTATCTGATCATAAAATTTTGGTATGTATGTATTTTGAGTTTAATTTTAGTACAACATTAGTGTAAAATGTTTTACACTGTCAACAAATCACAACTAATCATATGTTGACTTTAAAAGTAATTATGATGATAGTCCAATGTTGTTAATGGTCTGATGGTTATGTTTGATAAATAGTGTAAAAATCTTTACACTAACGGTGTATATAAACTAAATTCATGTATTTATACCTGGACGAAAAATCCTCCGGCCAGCATGAAAGTCATCACAGTTACCGAAGCCAATGTTGTTGCTCTTTTCAAGTCCATAAGCGTAGCACCGATGGCGAGTCCAAGACCCTGGTTCACAAGCAGCCATTATCAGCACTGTAAGCTATTTAAGTTTTTATTATGTTGTCTTGTTAGTAGTTTCCGAAATGCATACCTGAGCAGCAACGATGCAGAGGAAAACAGTAACAATAGTGAGGAAAAAGGGGGCAACACTTAGTCTCAAACCAGCCATGAAATAAACAACGAGGATAAAAAGCACCGGTAATATCAGGTCTAATGGAAGGTCACTTGTAGTTCTAGCCAGGAAGTATGCACTTAATCTGTACATATTGACGGCACGTTCTTTAGTTAGCATGGCTCTTTCTTGAGGAAATGTAAATATTGCTGTAAAAACTGGAAAGAATCCCCAGAAGACGGCAATAAAGAAAAGTAGTCCTGCCTGCAAATCACAAATGTTAAATTGTTATCATAAGATTCTTGTGTCTTATGATGCGTTTGAAAGAGCTTATTTATGGATCTGTTTGGATGAATTTATTAAAGTTTATCTACTGATATAAGTACTTTTGAGAATTGAGACTATTTAGTAGAGCTTATGAAAAAACTTATGACATGTCCAACATAACTCATGAAAACAGCTTATAACTTATATGATAACAGCTTGACTTTATTTTATCTTTTATTACAGAAATAGCTTATACATAAGTATTCGTATGATAAGCTTTTATGTTATAAGTCCTTAATTAATCTGTTTATCCAAATATGATCTTAGCTTATATTACTTGAGTAAGTATTTGTCATAACTCATAAATTGCTTATGACATATTTTCAACTTATTGAAATAAGCTTTCCATGATATGTTATGAAAATAATATAACCACATTTCCTCTGATTATAGAAACAACTTATACATAAGTGCTTATAAGATAAAATTTTATTCAGTAAACACTAAGTTGTTTGCGCAAACAAGTGGAGGTGTTTAATTGAAGGTAGGATATGGATGTGACCTTTCTTTTTTTCTTTTTTGATGGTTTTGCAACCATTGTAATTTGTAAGACTCTGAATTTTCGGTCTAATGGAAATAGTTTACCTGATCTTGCAGATCTTTTGGGTTCTTAGCATCTGATTGCCACCAAAGTAATCCTAAGATGACTGCAGTGGATAAAACTTGTGTGATTCTCAACCAGCTAAAATAGTCATGCCTCCTTTCCTTGATTCCTCTCCAGAAAAGTATGGAATATTGTTCATCCCAACTTGCTCCCCATTGTCTTTTAGGAGAACATACTTTGGCCTTCAAATCTTCATCTAGAGGTACAGAAACCATTATCTTTTTCTTCTCTGTTTCCGCTACTCGAGATTCATATGCCTCCACCAGATACTGTTAAAATTCATTCATATGGGAAATTTTGAATGATATTATAATTAAGCAACGGAAAGAACATTGTTATTTGGTGTAACTGAACATTCATGTCAAAACAATTTGAGATGAAATGAAACTCCAATCAATTGCACCAAATGCATATTTTTTCTCTTTTCTCAACATATAAGACTCAACAATGATATCGATTTCATTTAGCCATAAAATATTGATGAAGCTAATGATTCTGTTAGCTGTTAAGTATTTCAGAGTGACTGTGGTAATTTTTTAAAATATAAAGGAGTTTTCTATGAAGTTCAAACACGGAAACCGGACACAACACTGACACGTTGATTTTAATAATAATTTGATAAAAACAAGAAAGTGAACTGAATACATGTGCCAGCGTCATGTCGACATATGACACTGACACATGTCAGACGCCAGACATGCCTTCAATAAGTGTCAGTGTTACACATGGAGTTCTTTGTGTGGTAGATATGGCAGAATAGTGAACTGTGTAGTAAAAGCAAAAAGGAAATGTTACCTCATGGACTACTGCTGGTGATGGTTTTCCATTATATGTTGTTTCAACTTCTGCATTTCCCATTTGCACTTTATCCTCCAACTCTGATGGTACAGAAACATCATTTATGTTTCCATTAGCAAGGTCTAGCAAAAACTCTGCTGGATTCATGGAAATAAGTGGTGAACATCCTATCGATTGGAAATAATTCATTGCTTCTGATGCTTTTCCAAAGTAAAGTAAGCTCCCTTTTCCAAGAAGGATCAACTTGTCAAATTTATGGAAGAGTCTACTTGATGGTTGGTGAATTGTTGTCACTACTGTTTTTCCAGCCTACCATATAATTAACAGGTTAGTGCTTAAGTTTTAGTTATGAGAAGATGCCATGCTGGTTAGAGTTAAACATGCATGTGAATGGATAAAATCAAATTGGATAAGCAATGAAGCTTAGATGAAGAAATAATGTATCTAATATAAACAAAAACTCAAATGTATTCTATCTAAATTTAGGCCAAATATGTTTTTTGCTTATATTTAAGACCGAAGAGAGTAACTAACTGTTTTGGTTGGACATTGTTCTGTACAAATTTTCTCTTATCATAGAATATGCTACAAAGGTTTTATTTAAGTTGTTTTATAAATTTGTATTCAATACTAGGGTCAAGTATTTTTTTTTTGGATGGTATACTTGAATCTTTATCAATGATGAAGAGAGGATTGAAAACAAATGAAATTAATACCTCTGCTATGTCTTGCAGCATCTGAACAATCTTCAAGGCTGTTGTTGAATCCAAACCAGATGTTGGTTCATCAAGAAACAGAATGGAAGGGTTGATTATAATCTCATTACCAATGCAAACTCTCTTCCTCTCTCCACCTGATACTCCGCGAACAAATGAACCACCGATCATGGTATCTTGGCACCTGTTTTCATGCATACAATACAAACTATATTGGCTTCTATAACTATGACATAGTAATATTTGCGTATTGGTTATAATGCTCTACCCTTTACTATGTTACCTTCACACAATATGATTTTTATGCTTATATTTCCTCCGTATCATATTATATGTCTCAAATTATTTGTCGTTTTATAATGCGAATACAACATTTATTACTTTTTTCAATGTTACCGATATCATTTATTAAAGTAGTTGCAGGTATATGTTGGAGAAATAATAAATGAAATACAAGGATATTTAGTCTCGAGTCTTCACATGTTATTTTGCATTGAAAGTTGATATAAGTAATCATTTTCTTAAGAAATATGCACATTTTAAATGAGACACATAATATGAGACAAAACATTAACAAGTAATAATTTGTGGAATCATTTACCTCTCCAAGCCAAGCTCATAGATGACATCTAAAGCTCTTTTTTCCTTTTGCTCCTTAGTTAATGTCTTTGGAAGTCTTAACCGCGCTGTGTATGTCAATGTCTCTTTCACAGTTAGGTGAGGAAACAATACATCATCTTGTGTCACAAATCCTATCCTGCCATCATATGCTTCTTGTGAGTACAATATACTTGCTGAAATTAAGTTTCTTTGTTCAATTATACAGAATTGTGGTGACACATTAATTCAAAACTCTGTTTTGTATCATATTTTTAAAAGAACATTTTGATCACTAAGTGTTCTGCAAAATTCCATTCTGAATTTGAAACATTTAACTTGTTTAAGAATTCTATCGGTGTCTAAATTTATCTTTTTGTCTCACACTAATTCGAGTCTAGTAGACCATAAAAGGGGTGAAGTTCTTTAGCTTAACTAAACACTTATAGCATAAGCACATGGTATGTCCTATTTAGATAAACAATTAAACTAAGTGCTTGTAGCATAAACACTTATCATATAAGTGCTTATGTATAAATTATTTTGATAATAAAAGATAAAATAAAGTCAAACAATTTTCATATAAGCTGTAAGTTGTTTTCATAAGCTATCCAGGAGAGCATATGAAAATAAGCTGAAAACAATTTATAAATATATCGTAAATTGTTTCTATAAGCTTTCTCAATCAGTCTCACAAATACTTATAACGGTAAATAAACTAAGTAAGACAATCCAAGCAGATCTAAAGTAGCATATAATAAATGTATATAAGCAAGTAACGCTAGGTAGCCATTGAATTTTAACCTGCTTTTGAGGAACTTGGAATATGATTGGTCATTGTAAGTGATAGAACCACCGATTGTTGTCTTACTTAGCCTCCCTCCAAGGAGATTTAAAAGAGTTGTCTTTCCACTTCCTGAGGGACCCATCAATGCCAAAACTTCACTTGGATTTACAGAACCACTTATCCCATTCAATATATCCTTCTCCTGACTTGATGTCATGCCTTTCACCACTACTTTGTAGGTCACATCAGTGAACTGCATAATAATAATTATATAATACATTAAATGTCATCCATCACCTTAATAACAATATAAAAAATATATGGATTTTCTAATGTGGAGATCATCTCCACTGGTTGGAAAATTTCAGTAGAATAGAAAAAAAACTCGTGAAATAATAGTCTTTCTCTCTCCTACTGAAATTTTCAAGTCACTCAAGAGGATCTCAACTCTTTTGAGTGTATATAGACATAGATTAAACTATTAAAACAATATCTATTAAAAAAACAGTACATAATAAATTGATATAACATCAAAAGTTACATTTTCTACTAAACACTTGTTATTTTAAAGTTGAAACTTTGTACAAGACTGAACTGAACCATGCTATTGTCAGCCATGTTCTACTTGGCCGAGCTGATTGCTATCGAAAGTTTCAATGTTGCCTGCTCGAATACACAGGGCCACATCAATCTAATGTTGATCTATTGAAGGTTTGAATCCTGGCAGAGCTAGCTAGGTGCAAGAATACATGTAAAATGTGCATAAATGTTCCTATTGTATTACTATTACCTTTAGATATATAGGCAGAGTTGGTTCTGTTTGAAACTTTGGCTTTGTCCTTGTTCCAGCTTCAATATCTTCAGCTGCAACAGACATAGTTAATAACCCTTCAAAGGTAGGAAAATGAAGCTCCTTAATTTCAGGTACTGGCCTAAACCAGGCAATATTTATAATTAGTTTCACTTAGTACAGTGTAAAAATGCACGTTCTTTTATAAGTAAATGTTACTCAAATAACTATGTGGTGGTTATGTTATTTATGCAGGGCTATATATAAAATATCTAGAAAATTATTTAGAAGAAACCACTTCCCTCAATCCGATAAAAACCGTCACATTTGCAAAAACAATTGTCATTTAAAAAAAAACGGAAAATTATTATTAATAGTAATGAAACTAATGACTATTTTATAACAGTTTCAACTGAGATTTGAACTCTATCTCTTAAGATTATAAAGTTTGTCATTTTTAAATTTTAATGCAACGTTAACAGTTTTTTTTCCCTTCAATTGTATTTGTTTATTACTTTTAAGTTGTTATTTTTCACTTTGCGTTCATGATAATGAGAATATGTTAATGATTAATAAAAATAACTTAATAAAATTATTTTTTTTTATTTATCAATTTTTTAATTTGTATGAAATAATTAAATGCGACGGTTATTATATATGGATGTTACTCGTATCATTAATCATACTACATGATCCGTGAAAAGGGCACAATATATGTAGTTAATGCTCATGTAGACACAAGTGGGGAAGACAGCATGGACCATGCATATGATGTTTATGATATGATTGACCAAGACAAGTGATAACTGTGAAGTCAAGTACACTACATAAAAAATCAAACTATGATCACTTCTCTACGAGAATATGAAAGGAAGAAACATAAAGAAACAGACTATTCACTTGATAATTAATGGATACCGTGATCATGTATTTTTTAATAGTTTATAGTTTCAACTATTGATTTTTTTCTGTTAACTTAAAGACTGTTCATGTAAAAAAATTTATGTTTATTGAACTTATAACGTGGATAGTTTGATTTTAACTTAATAAATTCTCTGCGACGATTAAGTGATTGAGATTATTAGATGGTAGGGATTGAGATTAACATATTGACTCGATTGATATTAATTTGAAAAAATTAAGAGAAAATAGATGTGTTTCAAAAGTCAAGTTATACTTCTTTTGTTTTGTTTTTGTCATTTTAATATTGATTAGATCATTTTCTCATTTGTGAGGATGAAAAGTAATATAAGCTTATGTTTCTAAGGGTCTGTATGATTCAGCGGAGGTAAGAGGAGGGAAGGACTTTTACTGGAGGAGAGGGGAGATAAATTTTTAATAGTTTTATGTTTGGTTCAAGAAGAGAGAAAATATTTTAAATGAATTTTAAGTTATGTTGAGACACTTCCTTTCAAATTTCCAAAATGGAGGGAGAACAAAAACTACTTTAGAGGGGTTTTGCTTCCTCCCTTCCTAAAAAATGAATCAAATACACTTTATCTAAAATATTTTCTCCTCTCCCCTCTATTTATTCCAACTAAACACACTCTAAAAGATTCGTTGTTCATGAATAATTTTTAAGTTGTGGTTTCCAACTAGTTAGTATATAATTGGCCTTTTAAGGGCATAGTCGACAAAATGGGCCATGTCTCCCTTGCAAAAATAGTATCCCTCTGGTACAGATTTTTTATTTTACTTTTTACTTTTTTAAAATTCAATATATCATTTACTATTTGATTTGTCAGGAATATAACTAATTATTCATTGAATATAACATTTACTATATGTTTTGTCAGGAATATAATTAATTATTCATTGAAGAAAAAAAATTAATGGAATGAAATAATATTTTAAAGAATAAACCATTATTTTAGTCCTTAAAAATGTAGAATGTTGTCACTTAAATATGTAATTGAATCAAATACTTAAATTAGTCATCGAGTCGTCAAAAGAGTTTCTAAAAGATACAACTTACTATGATAAAAATCCTTAAAAATATAACTTACTATCAAAATAGTTCATTACCACTATAATGTTAAGGAATAAACTGACTAGTGTTTTGATAATTCGAGAACTAATTTAGGTTTTTGACTGAGTCATGGATCAAAGTGACATCGCCTACACTTTTTGGGACTAAAATGGTAGTTTACACTATTATAAAAAAACAAATAATTATGTCTATAGTAACAAATTTATTAATTTTTCAATATGTTTAAAGAACACTTGTTAAGACACATATCGAGTTTGAGTGCAATTAATGAGTGTGTGCAGTCATCGAGTCATAGGTCCATGACATTATATTGAGATGGACAGTCCAAAATTCAAATATGATAATTTTTGTTTTTTAAATAAACCTTTTTTATGGACTGCTCGATTTCAATCAAACAGTCACAAATAGTTTGACTACAGTCCAACTACTAAATCCAAATTTATTAGAGTTTAATTTCTAAACACTTTTAATGTAAAATATTTTACATTGATATTCTATCACTACCAATCATATTTGTGATTTTAGAGTTAATTAAAATAAAAATAAAATATTTTCGTCAATTCAATAGTTTTAATTAATTGATAGTATAAAATATTCTTACACTCTAATAATACATGTTATTATAGACTTATTGATATAGAGACAAAATGTTCGATGAAGAAGTCGCCACGGGCAAAAAAAAGTCACACATAAATCCCACCGAGTTGAAATATATGGGGCATACATACGAAACAATAATTGTACAATTAGTTTTCTTTTTTTAGGAATAATTGTACAATTAGTTAGAACGCACTATGTATTTGAAAACTAGGCATAATGCATTTTACTCTTCTTAAATGATTCGAACATTGATAGCGGTTACCATTGTCTTGGTGTGTTGGTAGGTGTAATGCATTTTAGACCGTTAATCAAGAGATTGTGGTTAGAGATGGTTGGAAAACCGACCCGACAATGATACATGACATAGCCCAAAATACATTATTGAATTATTGTTGGCAATTTTCAGAGTTTTGATAAGTATGCCTCACAATGAGTCACATCTACTTGTTGGTTTGAAATCTTTTTCATTTTTCAAAACAAATAGTTATATTATTATTATTACTATATAGTATATTATTACTATATAGTATATTGGAGTGATTGAAATGATACATGTGAAATAATTACATATTGTCTATAATTATAAAGGAAGGAATATGTCAAAGTTATATACATGGATTCTAATTTCGTTTTTGGAATTTCTAGATATATGTTTGTGTTCTGATTGTGTTCATTTAATTTTTTTATATTTGTTTTTTCTACCATCTGGTATATTAGAGCCTATGGTTCAATTTAGAAAAATAAAATTTTTAGTATGTAATAATTGCAACAATGTCTGATCTTCCACATCTGAAAAGATCAATGATACAATGTAAGTGTTGTTTGAAAAGATCATAGTTATGAAAGACTTGATACTTAACTGGTTCTTTGTGACTCATCTATCAAGCCCGTTACAATATGTATACAATTGCAATGTCAAGTCCGTTGTGAAGTTTGACATATAGAAAATTGATAGAATTAATTTGGCTTGTGAAAAATTCAAGTCAGGGATGCATTGTTACAATCGAGATTACACAAGGTGTTGAATAACATACATGCATTGGTTGACAATAGGGATGGGAATAGGCTAGACCGTCCGACAGGGGCCTATGGTCTGGCCTACTTATGACCTGGCCTGGCCTGACCTGTTTAATAAAAAGGCTAGGTTCAGGCTATTTTTAAAGCCTATTTTTTTAAATAGGTCAGGTTCAGGCTTATCTAAAAGCCTATTAGTCCTAACAGGCCGGCCTATATATATATATATATATATATATATATATATATATATATTATTTATTAATGTTATTTTTTATTCTTATTTATTAATATTATTGTTTCCTATTTTAAAGCCTATCAATTAGGCTATTTTAATATTATTTTATTATATTAGATTTAATTATAATTTTATTAGTTTTCCTTATATAAAATTGTCTAATTTAGCCTATTTAAAAAAATGTAAAATATAACATTTAAATATTTTAATGTGAATAAGGCTTTTAAATAGGCTTTCAGGCTAGGCCAAATTTTTAAAAAGGCTAGGCCGAAAAAAAAGCCTATGATAGGCCATAGGCCTAAAAAATTAATCGTAGGCCAGGCTCAGGTCTTTCAAAGCCTGGCCTGGCATGGCCTATTCCCACCCCTAGTTGACATTGATACAATGTGCGCTATGAAATTATGTCGATGGTTTTTGACATAGAGAAATTCTTGTAGTGGTTTAGTTTCAAGTGAAAATTCTTGGAGTGATTTAACTTCAAATAAGAATTCTCTTAGTGATTTAACTTCAAGTGAAATTTCTTGATGGGGGTTAGCTTCAAGTGGAAATTCTTAGAGTGGTTTAACTTCAAGTGGAAATTCTTGTGGTAGTTTAGCTTTAAGTGAAGTATACTCTTTATGGTAGAGTATAATAGTTCTTTTAAACTATGATTATGTGTGTAGACAATGGAAACAAAAGATATATCATGTTGAAGTTGATTGAAGTGAAGTATACTCTTTATGGTGGAGATTGTTGGAGTTGAATGAAATAACACATATTGAAATAGTCTCACATTGTCTAGAATTGTATAGGAACATAGAGAGAGAGAGAGAGGGAGAGAGACCAAAGCTATATGTAAGAGGTGTAGTTCTTCGTTACAAGAAGCATTAGTCAGAAATACTTTAAGCTTGTATCTAATTCTTTTCATTTTTTTTATACTCATGTTTGAAAGTGTTATAAGATGTAGTTCATATATTTGCTAAAATATCTTTATCAAGTATTGGTGTATTCACCATAATCATTAATGTAAAGTAGAAAATATTAAATTGGAAGTGGTGCATGTAGTATTAACTAGAGGATACAACTGATAAATAATTAATGTTACATGTACATTAAAAATGATAATTCATTTTGAGATTTTCTTTTACAAATGAATAACTTATTGTCAGAAGACAGAGTAATAATTAACGGTTTAATTTTTAATTTATACTATTGTAAGTAAAGTTGTTTACGGTTTTATTTTCATTAAATTAAAATACCTATCTATTGTTTACGGAGAAAGAACAAAATCTTGACGCTTAAAAATGAAAATGGTATCTAGATTAAAGAAGTTGAGGTTAAAGGCCCTTGTGTGACAATTCTATGTGGATATTTTCACTGAGGAGAGAACGGTTCGTGAGTCTATTGTTTCCAAGACCAGTTACTCGAATTTGATTGAGAGACATCATGGTAGACTAGTTGTCAATGTTCAGTTCATGGAGTGCAAAACAGCTCTACTTGAAATGGAGCCCCATAAAGCACCTAGAGAAGATGGATACCTGACTATCTTTTTTCAACATTTGTGAAACACCATTGCCAACTCTATGTTTCGTTATGTTAAACAGGTTTAGGTTAATCCTTCCCCCATTTCTTTCTTTAATAATACAATTATTTTGATGATTCCTAAAATTCATAACCCTTAACTTATTTCTCAGTTTAGGCATATTTCTATGTGAAATGTTGTTTATAAATTATTTCTAAAGTTATTGTGAATAGTATTAAGGCTTTTTTGAATGATATTATATCTCTTCACTAGTCGAGCTTTATTTTGGGGCGAAAAACCCACCATAACATTATTATTGCCCAAGAAATGGTTCACTCCATGTTTAGAATGAAATGTGATAAAGTTTTTACGTTTATTAAGATAGATTTGGAAAAATTATATGACTGACTTAATTGGAATTTTATTAAGAATTTTTGGAGTGTAAGTTTCCTCCCAAGCTCATTTAGGTGATCCATCATTGCATTACATCCCCTACCAATAAAGTCACGTGAAACGACAAGAAGATATAAATTTTTAATCCCTCTAGTGGTATTAGATAAGGGGATCCTCTTTTGACCTATCTTTTTGTCATTTGCATGAAGGGACTTTTCCCATATTATTGCAGATCAGGTTGAACCTGAGTACTGGAAACCAATGCGTGTAGGCCTATTGTGTTATGCATTGTTTGGACATAGGCTTCACCATGCAAACAACATGGGTAGGTACTTTGGGGCCAATATTGCTAAGGGAGATACTTGAGGACATTTCAAGCATATTGCCAATAACATCCAAAATAGACTTGGTGGTTGAAAAAAGTAGTGTCTTGGCTTAGCTGGTAAAATCACCTTACTAATTTGGTTCTAAGTTCCATCCCTTATATGCAAAAGTTCCTAAGTTTATTTGCAATGAGATTTAGAAGATCCATAGAGGTTTTGTATGTGGATATTTTGAGCAGGGGTGTAAGACTCACTTGGTGAATTGGGAGGTTTTTTGTCTTCCAAAGACTGATGGAAGTCTAGGTATTAAAAAACCTCATTGCATGAATGAGGTCTTCCTCATGAAAATGCTATGAAACATTATTAATAATTACGATGATCTTTGGTGTAGGTCCTAATCAACAAGTATGGCAGAAAATGTCATTTGAGAGTTGCGTGCAATTTTAACCTTATGACTCTCCTTTATGGTAAGCCTTAGTTAGGGTAAGGAGTAATTTTCAGCGCCAAATCTCTTGGAAAATTGGGGATGGTCGGCTTACCAACTCCTAGTTAGATAAGTGGGTCCCAAACAAAGTGTTATTTTCGCTCATGCAACCCAGTTCTTTGTTTGACACTACTCTTGTTGTGTGCGATGTGTTGAATGCTAATGGAGAGTCGGATTTGAGGTTCTTGTATGATAATTACCAATTGACATTGTGAACCAGATACAATCCTTACCTACCTCTAGGACATTGACGAACTTGATACTTTGGGTTGGGGAGGTACTTCTACAAATCAATTTACCATTTAGAGTTCTTACCAGCTGCTACAAGGCAATATTGAAGGAATGAAAAGTGATGGAACTCTTTGTGGTCTTGGAGAAGCCCCAACTGGATCCAGACTTTTATGTGGTTGGCTACTCAAGAGCAGATTCTCACGAATTGCCAGATAAGCAAATAGGGAATGGGTATATCTCTTCTTGGCTCAGGTTGTGGGAGAGATGATGAGACAACTACTCACATTCTACGTAACTGTGTGGATGCCACTCAGGTATGGATCCTCATTGTACCCTTTAATTTTATTATTGTTTTCTTCTCTTTTTAGTTATAGGAATTGGGTTTTCAATCATCTCAATAAAAAATGGATTGGAATCACCATAGAGAGCTAAAAGAAAAATTTTATGACAACCTACTGGTCCTTGTGGAATTGGAAAAACAAAACCATCTTCAAGGTAGATTCAAACCACCTCATAATCCCGTGGTAATAATTCAAAACATTACTAAATAGATTAATGGTTGCACTTCTCAATTCCTTCATTGCAATCCACAAAGAAAGGACACAATCTATATTGGATGGAGAAAGTCCTCGACTGGTTGGTTAAAGCTTAATAGTGATGGTGCTTTCCAGAGGAATAAAGAAGTATCAGGTAGTGGTGGACTTTTTTGTAACTCAAAAGGGAGATAGATCAAAGACTATAGTAAAAAGATTGGAGCATGTGATGTACTTCAATCGGAAATGTGGGGCACGTGCATAGGTTTGGAGCTGGCTTGGAGAAAACGTGTTTCACATCTCATTAAGGAGAGTGAATCTAAAAATCCTTATAGATATGGTTACAAACAATTATAAGTTTATTGGGAATGTCCCCATCTTCATGCAGCGCATTCGCAAACTATTGAATCATGATTGGCAGATCTAGGTTCTCCATACATGGTGGTAGGGCTGGGAATGAGTTGAGCTAAGTCGAATTTAGGTTTGGCTCGACTCGATTAGAATTGGTTCAACTCGAAACTCGACTCGAGTTCGTCACAAGCTTATTTTTTAGCTCAAACTAGACTTGATTCAAGTTCACGAACAACTCAATTCGGTTCGATAGCTCTAATAAAATGAACCAAAATAAATAAATAAACTTAAAAGGAACAAGTTCAAATTTAAGTTAAAATATTAATTCTAATAAAAATTAACTAAAACTTATATAGTTTAAATTTAAACTAAGTTTAAATATCAATCTTTTTGGATCAATTTTCCATTATTCTTTATTGTCTCATGTGTTGGTTGTGCACTCCTTATATAGGAGAAGATGAGAGTATAAGGGAGTATATTTTTCAATGTGGAACTTCAATAGTGAAGTTGATGATAGTTCATTGAGTGTGCGATTTTTAATTGTTAACATAAGTAAAGAACCAACTTTAAGCTATAAAATAGCACCTAAACCAACTTTGAGTGTGCGATTTTTAAATATTTTATTTCTAAATTTGAATTCACACAATTTTTATCACAAAATAATATTATAACTCAAAATATTATCACTAGAAGTAGTTCATTTGAGCAACAAATACAATATCTCACTTTAGACTTGTTGATAATTTTTTTTTACAATATTAGAGACTGAATTTGGTTTGTCTATAAACAGTGAAGTTGTATGTCTTTTTAGTAGTTTTCAAATGATATAAAAAACTTCTTAATATTAATTTTCAAATGTTTTTTATTTTGTTTCAAAATGACATTTACAATATGTTCAACATCATCTTCAAACATTTTAATATTTACTCCTAAATTATTTTTTTTAACAACTCCCAAGTGAAAATAATTTCATACAAAAATAAAATTATATAAAATTAATAATATATATATATATGATTGACGAATCAACCGAGTCAAACTATATATAACTCAAGTTCAACTTATTTATTTAACGAACTCAATTTTCAATTCAAGTTCGACTCATTTTATTCATGAACTAAATTTTCAAATTTGTTCGATTCATTGTCAATTCAACTTAAAGGGAGAGAAATAAATGTCCTGACTAAGATGTTTTTTTAACTTTTCTTTCTAATAATATATTAAACATCAATTGATTTGAATCGTTCCTATTTTTTTTAAATTAATAAAATAATTAATTGTTAAGTTAGTTTTTTTTTCTTTCACTTAAATTTGAATTTGGAATCTCTGCCTCTTTAATATTTAGTTCAAACTAATTGAATTATTCTCTAATTCCACGTCCCATATATTGAAGCCATCACTTTTCAATTTAAACATGTGTGCCGAAAGAAAAAAATCTATAGAGGCATATATCTTTAAATAAAATATGTGACGGATAGTTTAATGGGCATCTACATATACAAATACGAATATTTTAACTACCCGTTAAATAATTGATACGAATGTGGATATAATGATATCTGCATAGATAGTAAATTAATAAAATTAATATGTTGTAATTTCTTTTGTTTATGTATTAATAGTTTTTATAATGAAATTTTGTTATAAATTTTATTTATGTGTTAATTTATTAATATTTTTATGTGTTACTATTTTTTGTGTTGATAAAATAAAAGAAAAAATTCTACATGATACAACAATAAAAATAGTTTTTATACATAAATAATTTTTTTATTTAAAAGATAATATACATGGATATCTACTAATATCTGCATTTACTTAAAAATATATTAAATATCTGTTAAGTGGATACCCGCACGAATATAGATATAATAATATATAATTTTCAATAGCAGATATTTCATGTGGACTAAAGTGGGCCGCAGCTCTCGTTAGGTCTTATATATAAGAAGAAAATAAATTTATACCCTTTAAGAAAAATAGTTGGTTCATTGAATTTTCTCAAAGTAATAAAAAACGTAAATGTAATCTCCTTGCCCAACCTAATAACTTGTTTGATGTGAAAAAATATTATTGATAAATAAAATCTACATTAGTAAAAGGTATTTTAGAAATTATAACATTAAAGATAGTCAAATTTTGTTTATATTTAAGACTACAAATATGATTTTTGTTGTTGTTTATATTTGAAATCCAAAATAGTATATAATACTATGTAATATATGTGAAAAGTTTACACTTGAAAGTGATATATTTGTGCAACTCACGTATATTTTTTTAGCAAGATATACGTTAAAATTTTCTAAAATACAAAATCAAAATATTTGAACCGCATTTTTTTCTTGAAAAACAAAGATTTGAATCACTAAACTAATTTCAATTTTCATACACTTTATATATAAATATTTTTTATATTTATATATTATTTATTTTATTTTTGTCCTTCCATGAATATTTTTGATGCTCCGCCACTAATATTTTTATTCAACAAATAAGATAGTCAAATAGTACTACTATCTATACCATGGATACTATTCTCATCCCTTTTATTATAAAAGTATATAAAAAAAACCGTTAATTACAACTAAATATATTTTTTAGTACACTTTTTTTTATTTATGTTGTAGATGTAAAGTTAAAATATTTATGAACATTTATTTATTTGTATATGGTTTTTATATAGATAAATTGTATTTGTAATAATATACATTTCATCAAAGTATAACTAAATATAAGGTGCTCTGTGAATTTACAAATTTGTAAGTTAAATGCTCAATGACATTTTAAGTGTCAATTGTTTTGAGATTTTGTTTTAGCGATTGAGTAATCAGATTGAGTACGAATTTTTTTTATAAAAATTGAGTTATATGATTGAGTTATTCAATTTAATTTGATTTAATCATACAATTCAACCAACAATCAATAATTTAATTGGTGACTTAATATTTTTGTACTCTTACATAGTCTATTTTTAGAGCGTTATTTAAATTTTTTATTAAAAACAATACAGTTAAACGGAGTATTTTTTAAGTACGTCTCTGTTTTTGTCTTGTTAGTTTTTAATCAAACAAACCAATTGTTAATATTATTACTTTTTTTATATATAAAAATTAGTATTATTACAAATAGTAATAATAACTACTACTAATAATACTGAAAAAAACACTACTATTTTTTATGTGAAAATCAAACTACTTTTTTATAGTCGAGAGTGGAGACCACCTACTGACTGACTAGTCAGGGCCCAAATTCAATTGCTTCACATGACTTCAATTGTAATACAGCCTGAGCCCAACCTTTTTTTGAGCAATTATTAACACAAGACAAATATTTTTTTATCAGTAATATTTGTTTTGTTTTGGAGAGATTATTCAAGTAAACTAAACAAAACTGTTTCATATAACAATCTAGAAATTATTCATTATTCATCTTAGAATCACTTCAAAACAAAGGTATATATTATTAAGGAATTCAAATATAAATTTTGGGTTGAATTCATTACTTTCAAAATAATTGTTAAATTTTAAAAGAATAATATTTCATATTTAAAATATCAACAGGTGTCATTAAAAAAGTAATTAAACTTCCACTCATTACAAAGAAGACAAAGCGAGAAGGTGTGACACTTGAGTTTCACATACTTTTTGTTTTTCCCTTTACCTAGTTGTCACTCTCATAATAAATGCATACATTTTTTTAATTGTTAATTTATTTAAGAAAAGAGAAATCCATCCAGATCTTGCTAAAGTAAACCAAACCCACCACACATATATTTTGTGGTCACCATGGTGCCACGAAGCATTAGACATGGTATATAACATTTGTTCTTCCGTTCTATTAATTTAATTTTAAATAATAATTTAATTTTTTATTTATTTTTAATTAATATTTAACTTTTTATATTTTAAAATATTGATAATATTATTTTTTTACGGAAATTCAAAAAAATTATCAAAATTTTCAAACAAAACATATAAAATTAATTATTATCTTCAATATAATACAAATTTCATCAAATTCATAACTCAAATCTTTAAATAAACTCATGTTTTTATTCTTTATTTGATGAATTTAATGTTGTTGGAGATAAAAATATGAATTTATTTGAATATTTGAGTTATGAATCGATAAATATATGGATTTTCTTGAAATTATAACAAATTTGTTGGGTTTTGTTCGAAGATTTTGACGAATTTTTTGAATATATGTAAAAAAAAGAAAAAATATCATTGATATTTTAAAACATAAATAATCAAATTATTACTTAAAATTAAATAAAAGATCAAATTAAATATTTTTTTTAAATTATTACATAAACTTAAGTTAGAGTAGCACAAAACATATTATGCATATATAATATAAATGGAAAGATATGCACTGAAAAATAATTTTATAATTTGTACAATTCTAACTATTTAATCTGTCATGTTATATTATAATATAATTTTTTTAAACAATGACAGTTATTTATCATTAATACCCCGTAATTAATTACAATTAAATGATAATATAAAAACAAGGTATACTGTATTACCTTTATTCTTGTATACTATATTAATATCAATTCTTATGATATCATTCTAGATTGAGTCAAATTTATTTATTCTTTTAAGAAATTTAAATATATTTGTAATCTATAAAATTACGAATTTATAAAATGAAAATGTTATCAATTTTAGTGCTCACCTTTTATAAAAACAAGATACGTTTTTGTAGATATATACTATGAGAATCATGTTTATTATAAAATGTAAGGATTAAATTCAAAAACTAAATATTTTATAAAGGTTAAAATTATGTTTATCTGTTTTATATTTAAAATTTGACATAGTTTCTACTTCATGTCTCTATTTTTTTATCACATAATTGATGATTCCATTTTCTTGTTTTAACTCTCTTTTTTCTTTGTACAGTTTTCTCTATTATTATATTTTCCTTTCCTGTCAAACTCACTCAAAGTACTATAGTCTATAGATGTAGAAAAACATTTGCTATAAATAAAACGACAGAAAAATGACACTATTTTTAACACAACCAAATAAATCAATACAAAATGCGCCATTTTGTGATATTAGTTAGTTCAACGCTTAACATGACAAAATCTATCCCTTCTTCTAAATTATACCTTATAAGCAAAATTATTATTATTATTATTATTATTATTATTATTATTATACGTTTAAAAAAATGCTTCCTTTATAACAAAAATAAAATAAAATGCTTGAGATAGTAGTAGTAACTAAATTAATGAATGAGTAATTAAAGGGGAAATTAAAGCTAGCTTACGAATCATATCATCATCACTGAATGGTCTAGAATCAGCAATTTGATCAGGATGCATAGTGAAGCCAGTGAATGAAAATGAGAGTCCCAAGCTGGCACTTGAAGCTCGGCTTAGAGCCGCGCCACTACTCAACTCATCAATCTCAATCTTCATTTGAGCACTCATTGATTTTCTTATGTGTGTGTTCTTCCCTCCGCCACGACCTGGTGAAGCCGCCGTTATCCTCCGGCTTGACTTCCTCGACAATCCTCCGTTCCCTTCCACTCCGTTTGTCGAGTGATCGCTCGATTGTGGTGACTTTAGAGCCGCCATCATCGACTCCACTAGCTGATCAGATTTTGTTCTCAATATCCCATCCATATTTCCTTTCTCCATAATCACCACTACCTATTAATTAATAATTAATTAGCTCTCAAATTAAACATGAATAATAAGATCATAAACTTAATGGAGAAAGATTATGAGGTAAGCAAATTGATCGTTGCTTAGTGATATTATTACGTAAAAAAGTAAGTAAACATATCCATCATACATTATAATATTTACTTTAAGGCTAGAAGAAATAATGATAAATTAATTATTAAACACAAGACAATATATATTGCTTAAACTATATAAATTAATAGAGACTCCAAATATATAGTAGGTAGTATATAGGAAGATAATTGAAATTATATCTTAGCTTTTTTTTGCTCAATAAAAGGAATATCCTTAGTTTTGTTAAAAAAAGGAAGAGGGGGAAGGCATAATTACCTTGAGAAATAAGAGGTGTTTCTAGCTTTCAGGGTTGATAATATTGGAATATTATGATACCAATTGAGCTTAATCTAGCAACAGCAGCCACAATCAAAATACATGCATATCCCATTATGTGTACTCACCCCTTTTTATAAAGAGCTTAACTGACCTACACCATGTTACAAAACTACCCCTGTATGTCCTTGCAAATATCATTTGTGCACCCTTGTATGCATTTGTTTTCTTACTATCTTATTCATGACACTGTGGTGGCACGTGCTTTTAGTACACGAATAATTTTTATGCGATCATAACAATTTAAACACACATAAAAAAAAATTAAATAATTTATAATTTTAAATTAATTAAAAGTAATATATGTTTTTTTTTGTGTATCTAAATAGTGTGTTTAAGTTCTTGTGACCGCACAATACTTGTTTAGGTGAATCCCCACCCTTCAGCATATTCCTAATAATTAAGAGACGCATTTAGAGGTTTAAAACAAATGTTATAACGAATCTTTTTAAATAAATAGCACAAAATTTATAAAAAAAAATCAAATTTTACTGCATTTAAATTTGAACTTGAGTCATGATAGATATGAAACTATTATCTAGTCCACTCCTATTGTGGGTATTAAAAATGGTCAAACACTTATTGTTTCGCCAATTTTAAAAAAGAGAAAAGGGGATTTTTCGAAGTAGAAGTGTTTAGCAAGGTTACCGATTAAAGACTTTTCACTCGAAAAGTCAAAACCAAGTAAGTTCATCTTCTTTTGATCTAAGAAGTTCCTTGAGTAGCGAGGATTGGAAGTATTGGGCTATCTTAAATGAAAATGTTGATATGGTAGGTGGAGATATTTAGAGGTGTGGAAAAAATAATCATTTAAATTTTAAAGGGAATAAGGAAGAGATAGTTAAAAAATTAATAGAGATGGAAGAAAGAGATAGATGTAATATTGGACGGGGGTGTTGGACACATCATCTTGAAGGAAGTTGTAGTACATGTAGTAAGGAGTAGAAGGTTTTTTTATTAAGATAGTAAGTTATAATACTAGAGGTTTGGGGGGTGTGGCGAAGAAAAAAGAAATTAGATAATTGATACAAACGAAAAAACTTGACTTGTTATGCATTTAAGAGACTAAGTTGGAAGTGATTGATAAGAGATTGTGTGAAGGTTTGTGGGAGTCGTCTGATGTGAGTTTCTCTTTTAAATTGTCATTTGGTTGTTTTGGTGGCTTACTTACTCTGTGGGATCTTAATTGTGTAGAGATGTATTCATCAGCTTTGTTCTCACACGCTCTTGTGACAGAGGGGTTGTGGAAGTCATTGGGGGATGTGGTGAAGGAAGTTAACGTTTATGCTCCTTGTGAGATTCAATGAAAAGAAGAATTATGGGCACTCTTAACCCACAATTTTGAGTTATAGTTGGATGCTTGTTGATGCGATTGTGGGGATTTTAATTCTATTCGAAGTGTGTAAGAACAAAAGGGAATGGAAGGCGTGTTGAGAGAGGAGTAGATTGGATCGCTTTCTTTTGTCTGATTTTTTTGTGAAGCATGGAATGGTGTATCTCAATTGGCATTGGAGAGAGAGGCTTATTTGATCATTGTTCTATCTTGTTGTCTGATGTGATGGAAGATTAGGGACCTAGACCGTTTAGAATGTTTAAATGTTGGGTGGAATTTCTAGGTTATCATGAGTCTATTCAAAACCATTGGAAGAACTTGTTGTTTGTTGGATGAGGAGGCTTTGTTTTGAAGGAAAAATTGAAGGGCATCAAATCATCTTTGAGGGAGTGGCATAAAAATCATAGTTACAATCTAGGCGAGCAATTGAGGCCCACCCATGAGAATATTAATCATTTGGATGTGAAGGGTGAATCTAGTAGTTTAGATGAGGCTGAAATTATGGAGATGTGTTTCTTATTAGCTCAATTATTTTCCCTCTCTAGATCACATTGTAGTATTCAATGACATAAATCAAAGGTGAGGTGGTTGAAGAAGGGTGATGCTAACTTGAAGTTGTTGGAACCAAGTTGGTTCTAAGTACTTAGGATTTTGATGTTTACAAAAGAACTCCATGTAATCTTATTTTGTACCTTGAATTATTACATTAAATACCACCAGAAAATGAAGTTTGTAGAGGCAGAAAATGCATCCAGAATGCATCCTGGAATTACCAGAGGATACACCAGGATGTCAAAACACTACCAGAGGATATCTTTGCTGGCCCAGATCAGAAGGAAGAAAAGTCGGAAGGAGACCTGGACCAGACCAGAGGGAAGCCTGCCAAAGGGAGAGTTATTCCAGACCAGAAGATGTCAAATGTTAGATTTATTCTAGAAGTTATTCTGACCAGAAGATGGCCTGGCAGTGAAATGATAAATAGCCCAGACTTGATCCAGACTTAATCAGATGATAAATTAATGGGTCCAGAACAAAGGAATTAATCCAGATTTGACCCAGACCAGAAGATAACATGGTTCAGCGTATGAAAGTAAGTCCAGACCAGAATAAATGATCTCCAGAATTGATCCATAACTGATCCAAAACAGAAGGTAAAATGTCCAGACTGAAATATTATTTGTCCAGATTTAAATTCAGTTTAATCCAGACCAAGTCCAGAATTGGTCCAGATCAGAGGGAAGATTTTCAAATCAATGGTTCAGATTTAAGTATTTGGCCCAGTGTTGGCCGAGATCAGAAGATCAGACCATGGCCCAGTGTTGGCCAAAATCAGAAGGTTAGAATGTGTGGTCCAGCAGTGGCCGAGATCAGAGGATCATAGCAGATCAATTTTCTAGACCAGGATGGCCGAGATCAGAAGATCAGAAGGTTAGAAAGTGTGGTCCAGGGTTGGCCGAAATCAGAGGATCACAGTAGATCACTTAGTATGGTCCAGATGTGGACTAGCGCAGAAGATCAAATGGTCCAGATTTAATCATGAGGATTAACGGTGGATATTTTAATTTATTTTGAGAAAAGTATTAAAAAGATTGGTTACAAAAATAAAGTGAGGTATTGTGGAATTCAGAAGCTGTTGGCGGGAAGAAACTAAAGACATGATTGGCCAGTTATTTTTGAAAGAAATCTGAAGCTTAAAAAAGATATGTTTTTTATTTATATGAAGCCCGATTGGTCAAGTTATTTTTGCAAGATACAGCTCAAATTTAAGCTTGGAAGAGACCCTAATTCACATCTATAAAAGGAGGCTCAAGGCAGAATACTTAGTATCGAAAATCACAAAAGAGTCATACACTTCCAAAGCAAACACTCAAGTTTTCAGTGAGGTTAATTGTGAGTTCCAGCTTTCCAGAAGCAAGCACTCGTGTTATTTTCTTTCCTTTGTGTTAGATCTAAGTTGTTGAAGTAGAGTCTACAATCTGAGGGAGTCAGAAGGGGTAGCATATTACTTGGCAATTAGATTCAAGGTGTTGTAATTCCTTCTACAATATGGGGTTGTCAGATTGGCAGGAGAAGACAGGTGTTGTATTCTTCAAGAGTCTAGGATTGTTAGACTGTTTGAGAAGACTGACTTGGAGGGTCAGTGGAACTGTTGTAATTCAATGTATGAATTAGTGAAATCCTTCAAGGTGAATGGACTAGACGTAGCCTCATTAACGGTGAACCAATATAAAAATTCTGTGTTTTATTTTTATTTTATATCCGCTGCTAACTCTGTTTTATTCATACATCAAGTTTTGTTTTAGAACTGCAAAAACAGAAAAAGTATTCAAGTTAGTCAAACACAATTCAACCCCCCTTCTCGTGTTTGCACCTTTAGAAGTAATTTCATGGTGTGATTTCTTATAAGAGAAGGCATAATTCCATATTGAGTATTGAAAATAGAGGTACTCAAGTGGACTTTGTGGAAGGAATAAGGGAATCTATTTTTCAATATTTAAAAAATCATTTCCAATAAAGTTGGAAGAGAAGAATTTAAGTGGAGAATTTTTAGTTTAAGTCCATTAGTGCTAAAGAGGGTTCTTAGTTGACTAAAATGTTGGATGAAGAGGAAGTGAAGACATGTGTGGGATTGTGATAGCTTCAAAAGTCCAGGTCCTGATGGTGTCATCTTTGGTTTCTTGAAAGAATTTTGGGATGATGTTAAGTACAACTTCATGAAGTTTTTTCAAGAATTCTATGCAAAGAGTAAGTTGGCGAAGGGTCCAATTGTACTTTTACCATTCTTATTCCGAAGAAAGAAAATCCTCAACAACTTAATGACTTTGCCATGTATCTCTTGTTGGTTGTATGTATAAAGTTTTAGCTAATCGATTGAAAATTGTAATTAGGAATGTAATCATCGAAAATTTGTATGCCTTATTCAAGAGTAGGCAGGTTTTAGATGGTATCTTGGTGGCTAATGAAGTTGTGGATGAAGCGCGAAAGAGGAAAAATGAGTTAATATTGTTCAAAGTTGATTTGGAGAAGACTTATGATTCGGTGAAGTGAGATTATTTAGACAAAATGTTGACATCTATGAATTTTCCAATAAATGGAGGTGTTGAATATTGGAGTGTCTGAGCTCGGCTTCAATGTTAGTTTTGGTTAATGGGTGCCCAATAGAGGATTCTCTTTGAAGCGGGGCCTTAGGCAAGGGGATCCGCTTTCTTTTTTTCTTTTTTTCTTGGCTACTGAAGGACTAAGTTCCCTGTTGAGTTTTTTAGTGGATTTTATGTTGGAACCAAGTTGGTTCTTTCAATTAAAGTTTTGATGTTAACAAAAGTATCTTATGAAAATCATATTTTGACTTAGAAGAAGTATGAAAAATCAGAGGATATGAAAAATCATAGGATGTGAAAAATCAGAGGATGACGTCACCAGAGGATACACCAGAGGATGACGTCACCAGAGGATGTCATCAGAGGATGACGTGAGCATAGATATCTCCAGAAGATACAAATCAGAAGCCAAAGATGTCATCAGAGGATGACGTCACCAGAAGATAAAAATGCCACCAGAAGATACGGCCAGAAGATATCACTGGAGGATACATCCAGAGGATACTAGAGGATCCCATCAGAAGCAAGAATCAGAGGATGTCATCAAAGGAAAATATCAGAGGATATCATCAGAGGGAAGAAACAATGACATCATTAGAGGATATTATTCTTGGCCTAGATCAGAAGGAAGCAGAGTCCAGAAGGAGACTTGGTCCAGACCAGAAGGAAGCATGTCCAGAAGGAGACTTGGTCCAGACCAGAAGGAAACATTGTCTAGAAGGAAACTTGGTCCATACCAAAAGGAAACATAAGTCAGACTTGGTTCAGACCAGAAGATAGCATAGTCCAGAACAAAAGACTTGGTCCATATCAGAAGATCAATGGTCCAGATCAGAAGATCACACAGTCCAGATCATGAGACAGAATGGTACAGATCAGATCACATGGTCCAGACTTGGTCAAGAACAGCATATCATACGGTCCAGAATTTAAATGATAATGCAGATCAGTGAAGACTTGATTAAAATTCGAAGAAGACTTGATTGAATTTTGATAGAAATTTGATCAAAGTATTAAGGAGATTTGATTCAAAAATGACTGAAGACTTGAAGGAAATTCGAATGAAATCTGAAGCTAAAAGATATGGTCTAAAATTAAGAGAAATAGGATTGGTCAATAGAATTTTCAAATGAAATCTGAAGCTAAAAGATACGCTTTGAAATTAAGAGAAACATGATTGGCCAACAAAATTTTCAAAGGAAATATGAGCAGGATTTATCTCGAATTTAAGCTTGGATAAAGCCCTGATTGCAGCTATAAAAGGAGGCTTCAGGCAGCAGCATTAGGCATCGAAAAACACAAGAACTCAAGCTTCAATTCAAAGTCACCCGAGAGTTCAAAAGAGAGAAACACTTGAGTGCAAAAGAAATATTCTCTAAGTGATTTTTCGAGAGTGAAATTCAATGCAACAATCAGCTTTCCAGAAGCAACATAAGAGCGTGAAAGTCATTGCAACAATCAGCTTTCCAGAAGCAACTTTGCAAAGTTCTAAGCCCTTGTAATCAAACTCGTTAGAGGTGTAGATTCCTTCTTCAATCTGGGGTTGTCAGATTGGTAGGAGAAGACTTGACTTGTAGGGTCAAGGTGTTGTTATCGTTCCTCAAAAGTCTAGGGTTGTCAGACTGTTTGGGAAAACTGACTTGGAGGGTCAGGTGTTGTAATTTAAAGTGTTTTGAATTAGTGGATTAAAGCCTTCAGAGTGAAGGGACTGGATGTAGCCAAGTTAATGGTGAACCAGGATAAATCACTGTATTCTTATGTTGTTATTATCCGCAGCTAAGTCTGATTATTTATTCATCAAATAATTCGCATCAATATTCAACAAAACAACAAAAGAATTCAAGTTTGACAAACACAATTCAACCCCCCTTCTCGTGTTTGCACCTTCAATTTAGACTATTCTCTAGTTATAATATGGGTGACGACTCATATTTCAGAGTCTCCCATTTGCAGTTTGTGGATGATACCTTTATCATGGGTGAGAAGAAACATTCTAATATAAAAGCTATTAAGGCCAACCTACTATTTTTAAATTGTCTTCAAGTCTACAGGTTAATTTTCACAAAAGTCTTCTATTTTGTGTGAATGTTAATGAATCATAGCTTGCGGAGGCAACCAAGTTATTGAATTGTAAAGTTGGGAAGGTTTCGTTTAAATACCTTGGATTACCTATTGGTGAAAATCTAAGGAAGCTATCCTTTCGGAATCATGTGATTGAAAAAATTCAAAGAAGGTTATCTGGATGGAGTAACCACAATTTGTCTTTAGGTGGCTGCCTTGTTCTCATTAAAGTTGTCTTGTCTGCGTTGCCGGTTTATTTTCTTTCTTTCTTCAAGGCTCCGTTAGGTATTATTTTCTAAAATTGAATCATTTTTAAATCTTTTTATAGGGAGTAGTGAGAAGGCCCACAAGGTTCATTGTACAAGTGGGGTAAAATTTGTTGTGAGCGTGAGAAAGGTGGGTTTGGTGTGTGTAATATGTGTGTTTAATGTGGCATTTTTGGGTAAATGAAGTTGGAGGCTTAAAATGGATACGAGTGAGTTGTGGTTTAAGGTTCATTCTTGTAAGTTTGGTTGCTAGAATGGGGTAGTGGGATGAGGTGCTTCTCAAGATACGTCGTGGTGGAAGGATATTAGGTGTCTAGAGGTTCGAGGTGAGGGTAGTCGAGAACAGTGATTCTTGGACAACTTAGTAAGAAGAATAGGTAATGGTGGGAATATTTTGTTTTGGTATGATCTGTGGTTGGAAGGTGGGTCGTTATGTAGTAGGTTTAGTCGGTTGTTTAGAGCAGTGCATGATAAATTTATAACAATGGCGTATATGTTTAGTATAGGGTAGGAATTTGGGGGAGATGGATGAGGGTGCCTTCGTAGTCTGTTTCAGTGAGAAAATGAGTTGGTGGAAGAGTGTGCTTTGTTGCTTGTTAATGTTCATTTGCAAGATCGAGTTGAGTATTGGTGACAATGAAAAAGTACTACATGCAGGGTTTACTATATAAAAGATGCTTATCAAAGATTGATGCAGAACTCTTTTGTAATTCTCTTTCCTTTTCGTGATATTGTTTGAAATAAATGATACCACTGAAGGTGTCTCTCTTAGCTTGGAGGTTGTTGCATAATCGACTAACTACGAAAGACAATTTGCTAAAAAAAGACATTTTGGATAACTCTTCCTGCTTACGTGTGGGTGAGTGTGGACTTGAAAAAACTGCTCAACATCTATTTTTTTATTATCTTTTTTTTTGTTCGATCGTTCTTATTTGCTTGAACATTGAGGGTCTTTTGTCTAATGTTGTTTTACACCACACTCAATAATTTGGTGGGTTAGGTGTGCTTGGTAGAAATGGTCGACATTTTTTTAATCTTCTTTGGTTAGCGTGCATATGAGCTATATGGAAAATGAGGAATCATATTATATTCAGACAAGAAGAGTGCAACACTATTGAGACGATAGAACGTGTTAAACTACTTTGTTGGTGTTGGCTTCGTTATAAATGAAATGTTTTTTGGTATGACTTTAATCAATGGTTGTCTAACCCGATTCATTGCTTGACATAATTTTTTGTTGGTATTTTTGGGTTATTTTTTGTCTATAGATGGAGTTTTATTCTCTAGACTTTGTCTGTTTTGTTGTCCAATTGAATTTTGTTAGCTCTTTTACCTTTGTATATTTTTATTTTTCATATGTTTTGTGCTTAGAATTTTATTATTTTAAAATATCATTTGATTGTTTAAAAACATTAGAAATAGTAGAGTGTTTATAACTAATTTGTCATATATATTGTATATTCATAATTACATTTTTTAGACATTTTTTCTCCAATTTTTTTAGGTCTAATGCCCTAGTTTGGGATACATTGTTCTTAGGCCGGCGCTACTAACAATACTAATATTATGCTTATAAAAAAAGTTAACATTACTAACATAAGTTGGTTGAGAAAAAAAATTGTTGGAATTAGGACCAGAGTTGTCAAATTTGAGTTTTTAAGTAAACTCATTTGCCTTTGTCAATTTGATACGTAAATTCATCGAATTTACCTTATATTAAAATTAATATATAAATGACATATATTTTTTTATAATACCATAAATTTATCAATAATTTAAACTTTCAACTTAATTATAAAACAAAAATATACAAAATCATCATATTCATAAATTAGTATCAAATTAAACTAAGTAAATTATATTACTGTTCAAGACTTGCTAGTCGTTCGTGACTTACTAACTGTTCACACGACGGTGAAGATGAGATCGCACGAGTTCAAAGCAAGAAGAATAGAATAGTTCGTTTGAGCTTGAGAAAAATAAATATTAATTTAAAATGTGTTGGAAAAGACACTACACCTAAATAAAGAATTTATAATGCAACTTTTAACAACATATTTTTTTAAAAAAGCACTGTTAATTTAAATAATAAAAAATTCAAAACATTTAGACATCGCTTGTTCAATAAACCCCATTGTAAGCTCAATCCTTAGATAGCACTTTTTTTAAAAGCACTATTATAGACTCCCATATAAAAATAATATCTCTTGTTTAATAAAAAAAAATTAAAAATTTCACAAATACTTTGGAAAGCGCTGTATAAAGAAAAAACAATGTCTATGTCAAAAGCACTGTCAGTCTATATATGTATGATATAAAAAAAAAACCCACAAAAATAATGATAAAAAATAGAAAAACAACAAATAGAAAATTATTTTCCTCTCTTCCTCTCTCGAACCAAGAACCATAAAGCCGCTGCTCATAAAAAATCGTCACCCTCGTCTCTGCTCACACAAAACCTCACAATCTCCATCTTCTCTACTCGAGAACACGCACCAGAAATCCATCTCTACATGAATATCTCACTCTCACCTATGCTTACATGCTAAGCTCTCATCGCTGCTCACAAAAAACCCTCATAAAGTTCGTCTCGTCGTGTCTGTTCTCACGATGTTTCGATAAAACTCTCACAAACCCAAAAAAGAGACTTTTTTTTTCATTTGGGCTTAAAAAATTAATCCTCTTTTAAAATTAGAGTAAAATCGATTTATTAGCTGAATTCACTTAAATTTACTGTAAATTCATGAATTTACCTGTATTAATTTAGTCTTCATAAATAATTTATCAATTTTTAAATCTACCAACGAATTAATGAGTTTTTGCCCCCGAGTACAAAAATTCGTACAAATTTGCTTATTAATATGCGATTTTGATAATCATGATTAGGAATATTCATGGCTTGGTATAAGAAGAAAATTGAACCAACTGAACCATTATAACATTTTAGTAAAACTGAACCAAAAGGTAAATGGTATGTATAAAAGTTCGGTGCACCGATTCTTTATTTCCAATCTGAATCGAAATACTTTTATAAAGAAATTGATTTATATAATTTTCAAGCTGAATTTATTATTTGTGAACTGATTGAACTATACTGAATTGCTACATTAACTGATATTAGGAGAATTTAAAACAACAACTGAAATGTTAAGTCTATATAAAAATCTAAAAATTGAATCAGATCGATAAATGAAATTGAATTGTGATAGACAATTCACGAATCGAATTCTTTCGACGTCATTCTGCCATTACCCGTTGGACCGAATTCAAAATTTTACTTCCAACAGTTACAAGGTTTTATTGCTATTAAAAAACTTATCATATAATTGCCAAGTAAATTAAAATCTGTTATAGTAGTAGGTCAGTCTATGTGGGTCACCATTGAAACGGCCGACCATATATATAAAGCTGCCTTCATGATGAGTACAATTTGAGAAATTGACGGTATATATATGTAGGGTATGATCATGGATCAAGTTTCTTTGCAATCACAATAGTCAATGTATATAATGGTCCCATTAAAGATCCAATTGTTTAGATTAAAAAATCAGAAATTTTATTTAAAAGAAATCAAAATTCTCTTTAATATTTGGATTTTCTATATTAGATGGAATGTCGAGATTAATATAGATGTATATAATCCAATAAAATTTAGATACCATTCTCCTTGCATTAGTTTTTTGTTAGAAAAATATATTAATGATTCTCTCGTAATCAATTAAAAAAAATATTTTTAATATAAATCAAAGTGAAACTATTTAATTTATTTTGTGACACATTATTACAAATAAAATTTTAATAATTTCAATTCAAAAGAAATATATTTTAATTTTTGTTTAGCAAGACATCTAACAAGATAAATTATCTTAGTTAAAATATTTTTATCTTTTCTCATAAGCTCTTGGAAATATTTATCAATTGTTAATATTTCTCTAAAATTTATTTGTAAATCAATTCATTTACCCATGAATATCGCGTGTTCACCCATTGATTCATGTTATTTAAATCTTTCATTTAATACGCTTTCAATTGTTAAAACTTTTCTTGGCTAAGTTATCTATTTTTTCACTTGTACCAAATAACTATGTTATTACATGTTCACCTATCATAAATGTTCAATGGAGTAGATTGGTTAAATTGTTCACAAGCAAAACTTAAATGTAATACTACTAACTCCTAAGGAAAAATAACAATTTTGATGCCTCTATAAAAATGGGGTCTTGGGTGGCCGTCCCTCCCGTCCATGCTTGGGCCACCCTTGCATGTATATACATGCACCATAGTTTTAAATTATTGTTGCAGTTCCATTTATTCTCTAAACATTTACATTATAGACAATTGTTGATAAGACTTAAATTGTAAATGTGATCTCGTTGCATATAGTACAATTTAAAATTATGCTATGCACGCTAAGTCAAGCCATATTTGACTATGTATTCTTAACTTTTCTAATTTTTCATATTGATAGGGTTCGTTTGATACGCAAGATAAGATAGAGACATAATAGAATATAAAACTCGATAAAGATATAATAGGATAGTGACAAGATGAATGTTATCATATCATGTGTTTGATACACACATGATAATCAACATGATAATATTTTATTGTCATATATTTGGTATACATCTCATCATGACATGATATAATATATATTATATTTAAATAACAAAATTACCATTGTGAACAATTATATATTAATTTTTTTCTAAATTAACTTATTACATTTTAAATATTATAAATTAACAAAGAAATACTAAACAATTAAATAAGTAATGAAATAATTTTATATTTAAAATTATCCATTAACACTACGACATAAACAATTTATTTATTTTTTAAAAAATCACAAGTAACCAAATAATTCTATTTTATTTGTTAGAATGTAAATAAAAATAATATATGTATATATATATATATAAATCATATGTAAATGACAAAAATACCCTTGTAAACAAATTATATTTATTTTAAAATTTCAATTAACTTTCATATTTTTATATTTTGAATACTAATTTATTAAATCATATAAAAAGGCAAAACTACCCTTGTAATAAAATCATAAATATTTTTTTTAATTAATTATTAATATTTCATTATTAAATTTAATATCAAATTCTATTAATTATTTTTATATTTATATTTTATTAGATTTACGTTTTTATATTTTAGATTATATTTTATAAATTTTTTTTATGTTTATATTTATATTTTATGATATTTCAATTTTATATTTTATAAGAGTAATTGAGTAAATTTATTATTTTTATTTTATACTGCTGGTTTATAACACAACTCATATTCAAAATAGAAATTTCAATTAGAGAGACATAATATGATAAAATTCTAAAAGTTCATCAAAAACTAAATTTAAACATGATAATTTATTCATATATATATATATATATATATATATATATATATATATATATATATATATATATCTTATTTTGTCCATCAAATCGAGTTAGAGTGTTTCCATCAACAACTGTATCTTTGAGTTTGACGTTTAAGATAGAGAGCGTGATTTTTTGGCATTGATGAATTGGACGAGTTTAACGTTATGTGCACTGATGGCGTAGAAGGACTCATGGGTCATGTGCCGGCCGGCTAATTAAGTACTTTGTTATGCGGACACAATCTAGCTAGAAAACGAAGTTCTATTTGCTGGGTTAGATAGAGACTTGGCTGTAAAAGGTATCCCGTTTGAAAAGTCATAGACTAATTTTTTGAAATTTATAGATCCATTCAAGAGGTAGATCTCTCTCTTAGCAAATATTCTGTGTAGTTAGTATTGGACCCATGGCCAATGCTGCAATATATATTGAGATGTATCAAGTTTCATGAGAGAAGTTTAAAAATGTGAAAGTGATTAGATGATTAAATTTTGACTATACAATCATACATATATATATATTTATGATCAAAAATTATTTAAGTACACATGATCACTTAAAAAAGTCATAACTTTTTGTTTTCATGAGAAATATAAGAACCGGGAGAAAAATGAGGAGTCATAGTTTGAAAGCTCAATTGAAAAAATTTAAAATGAAATAGATTTGATAAAAAAAAATGATACAATAGTACTCCAATTTATATTGGTTAGTGAACACTAACCTCCTAAATACTTTCTCTAATTGGAACTATCTAACTACTCTAACTAACTCTAATTATATATATATATATATACACACGTCTACATTTGAGATATTACAATTTTTAGATTACCTAGACAAGAGGTAAGCTTGTTTTGGAGTTTTGTATGCCAAAATGGTGGGTTTGAAGAGTATGTTTTGGCTCTGAATTAATATATGTAGTATATCGGTGGGTACGGTGCATGTATGTTAAATTATGTGTGTGAAGAATTGTTTAATTTTGGATGTATGATAGCTATGAAGATGTCAAGTGCTAATCAATGTTGTCCTTCCCATGCATGTTATTTTTTTCCAGCATGTAAGATCAATTTATGTTTGTTATGCTGTGTACGATTTTATGAAGTTTCCTAGAAACTTCCTAGATGTACAATTGTATATACTCTCAAGTCATTTGAACTAATTCAAAAATAATCGGATTCTCATATTTTGTATATTTTTTTTGGTAGGCTCTACATCGTGATTAATTGTGTAGGGTGGGAATATAATGCAACCAGTGTGACACTTGTGTTATGCACAAAAATATTTATCATATCATATGAACTATTATTACTATTACTAATTTTATATTTGAAGTGATTTGCTTTTATATTATCATATATAGTTGAACCAATTCCTTATATATCTAATTAGTAGAGGGTAATTATCTTGAAAGTAAAATGAAATGATTTTTTTAATTTTCTTTTTATTTCTTGTTATCCTCTTGGCACAATAACAGAAATTAGGTAAATTCTTTAGTACCCCAACATTTATCTGGAATATAAATATATATATATATATATATATATATATATATATATATATATATATAATATGGTCTCTCTCAAATGATAAATTTTCATGCACATATGTTCTAGAGGTCGAGTCTATACGGTTAATCAAAAGACATAAGCTAGTTAGCACTCAAATTACAACGGTTAGATAGATGTTTAAAATGGAAACTTAAATACATTTTTGATCATTTATTTTATTTAAAATGAATTTTTAATTCTTTTACTTTTAAAATTGATTTTTTATTTTTCACTATTCTTAATAATATGATACCTTCATTAACGACATGACACTTAGATGCATTTCTGAATTAGATAAAAAAAAAATTCATGTCATTATTGTTGTAATTAATTTTATTTATATAATAAAATATTTAAAAATAATATTTCATTTTTATATATTAAAATATTAAAAAATTTAAATTTTATTTTATTTTATTTTATTTATAAATTAAAATATTTAAATTTTATTTTTTATCCAACGATAATTTAAAATTCTAAAAGATTTAGATAAAAAATATTTATATTTTATTTATTTTATTTTTAATATTTTAATATATAAATAAAATAAATAGTAAAATTATTTAAAACAATAATGATATGAAAAATATTTTATCCAATTCACAAATATCATCTAAGTTTCTTGTCATTAATAAGAGTGTAACATCATTAAAAATCGTGGGGCACCAAAAAATCTCATGAATTAGTTAATAGGGGGATCAAAAATATGGTTTTAGAAATAAGGAGACTAAAAATTCATTTTGGACAAAATAGAATATCAAAGGTTGTCAATTAACCTGTGCAACTAAAATATTGACATAAGACCTCCAATTAGGGTGGACTCCAAAAAAATTTATAATATATCCTAACATTTGAAAAATTATATTGATATCCTTAATTTTGTACATTGAACACTCTAAAATTTTATATTTACACCTTATATCTGGAATAAATAACCAATTTTCCACCATTGAATCTTGTGACAACGGCTACAGCCTACCAAATTCTAATGTTAGAATCTTGAATCTCTTATAGTTTTGTGATTTTAGAAATCTAATTTTTATATTTGAATAAGACCTTCAAAACCATTAATACAGTTCTATAGAAAAACAAAAATGCATTTAAGCTAAATGTTAATTAAGTAATAAGAAATTATTTCATTTAGGTACTACATACAACGTGTGGGACAGAGTCTTCCTTCTTCACTCCACGTGTGGCTTCTCAAGAAAAATTTGTATACTCTCCTATTTTTTGTTGGGTTGAAATTTGGAACACTTCTCCACCTCCGACAGATTTGGGTTTTCCTGCGCCACCTCGACCTATCAATAGACATACATAATTTAAAAAAAAAAACATATTTATTATAATTAACATAATAAAATAATAATGATGAATAGTCAATGATAAAATAAAATTATATTTTCTATAGAAATGAGATTAACATTTTGAAATCTAAATAAAATAAATAATTAAATACATGTATATAAACATTTAATAATAATAATTGTAGTAGCAGATTCGATTCATGGGTGGCTATCAACACCTCCGAGCTTTTAAAAGCAATTTTTTTTCCTTTAGAGTTGGGGAATGTTCGTGTGCGTACCTGCGAGTGCGGATTGTGTTATCATCATGGGTGATAATAGGCTGGGTCGAGCTAGGTTTTTCAAAGCTTAAGTCTGGCCTGTGGTATGTCGTAAGCTTACTTTTTAGGCTCGAACCTGACCTTAATAGAAATCTAGTATGATCTGTTAATTTTTTTAAAAGCCTATTTTATTTTAATATTTTTTAATAAGTAATCAAACATATATTTAAATAGATTAATGAGTTAATATATCAATGAAATTAAGTTCTATTTTGATATTTAACACGATGTTTCGAAGAATATGACTTTTTACATATTCTACATCAATTATATTTTATAGTCAAACATTTAAATATGTCAAAAATTAAATAAGGTTAATATGCGTAAATTACTAAAATTTAAATATTTAACAAAAAGATCAAAATTTAATATAATAGTTATAGTAGTAAAAAACATATTATTTATATTTTTGTAGATAGGTCGGCCTGATAGGCCTAAAATTTTTATTATATGACATATAGTATGATCTTTTTAACTAAATAATTTTTTTTAGGAGCTTTGGTTTTGTCTGTTTTATAAAAAAATTTGACCTGATTAGACTAAATCGTATGCCATTGTCGATCAGTCTAATCTATTTCTACCCCTAATTGCCATGCCTAATTTTATTGCATTTTAATTAGTTTATAATTTTGTGTTAATCCCTATAATTAACATTACAGATTTTTTAAATCTAGTTAATCACCCATCATTTTTATAAAACGGTAGGGATTGAAAACTGATAAAAAATCATATGAACTAAAATAAAAATGGATACTCTATAAGGATTAAAAATACATTTACCTCTATAATTTATTATGCATATGTATTAACCAATCTTTAATTGTTTTATAATTGTTAGAGCCTATACTAATATTTTAGTGAAATTACTTTAAATATAATCAATTTTATATAATTTTTTTTAATTAAAAAAATTCAATTAATTTAATATTTATTAAGACAATATTTATTTTAAATAATATTTTATTAATTTTAAAAATATTAAAATATAAATTTTAGAGGTTTAAAACGATTATATTAGTGGCTTTATCTTCGATTCACACAATGCTGAGAACTTCAAATCCATCAAAGGGTGCTGCAAAACTGTCTTAGAGATTCATTAATCAGAATGTGATTTATTTTGTGTTTGCGCGTGAGCGTGAGTAAGTATTTTGAAATTATTTTTTCCACTAAAAAAATAATACCAGTTTCTTTTTTATTTTTAAACAAAAAAATAGATTCATGAAATCTAATTTTAAGTATACATAAAATCTAACTCCAACAAATGTGATATTATTAACTTGAATATCTAATCTAAAACTTTGTAGTTCCATAGAAATTTTTTTACTATTTATCTGTGGGACAGGCTCGGACACATTGAGTACATCCTATACATGTATCATAAATTTTTACTAAATGTGACATTGTATTTATAGTAATTTTTTAACATAAAAAATGAAAAATATCAATCTAGTAAACTCGTAAATGAATCATATATTTTTACACCAGATGAATTAATGAATCCATAATTTGTCAGAATATTGTTAATCAAAAAAGACGTCTAGATAAATTTATAACAAGCATATAAAAGAGGACCAGGATACTAAATCAAATGCAAACATACCAAAACAAAACATCTAATTATAAGTATTATTTCCTTGTGCCGCAAATTTAATCGGTGATATCACTAATATTTTTCTTAAACCTTTATTAGCTACTGCAACGCCACTTTATGGAAAGAAAAAAAAAATGTTGTCTTAGTAGATAATAGACAACTTTCATGTTGTCTAAGCATATAAAATTTTAAATATATTTATACAACAACTAAAATATGTTCTAAAAAAAAAGTAGACAACAGTTTTTTGGTTCATTTTGCGTCAGCTAGACAGACGTTAAGGATTTGTATTCTTAAATTTTAGTTTTCAAAATAATTTTATGTAGCATCTGCTAAGGCGACGCTACTCAACGCTAGAAAATTAAAAAAATACTCTGATCCCATCATCGGTCAATCTTTTTAAACTCAAACATTTTTCTATTGTTCACTGTAGAAGTCGATCTATGGTTATGGGATTTGTCACATTTTGCATTGCTATGTTTATCAATTTGATGTTTCTTACATAACTTGAATCACCTTGTGCTTTTGATTTCTTTCTATTATTATTTTAGTAAATATTGAGCTTTTGATTAGTTCACTGTGTACTGAAGCATTTTCCTTGGATTATAACTTGCTCTCTAGCCAAATGCAAAAAAAAATTCAAATATAGTTTTTTT
Organism: Cicer cuneatum; assembly: GCA_037974295.1. Classification (NCBI taxonomy): domain Eukaryota; kingdom Viridiplantae; phylum Streptophyta; class Magnoliopsida; order Fabales; family Fabaceae; genus Cicer; species Cicer cuneatum. The sequence goes on from JBBPBO010000001.1 coordinate 32,135,994, forward strand.
AGCTCTTTAATTAATCACAAGGAAAGTTAAATTGCAGTTTTATTTTTTATTTTTTGAAGTTGATGATGATCGGTGAAGGAAAAGACTATGAATTGGTAAGCTTGTGCAAACTTGCCAAAGCATTAAGTTCATCTTTGAGCCATTATGTTGTTTTTTGAATTTTGAAAATTGTTTGAAAATCAATTTATGTCACTGAAGATATTACTGGATTGAGTCGCGAACTAGGTCGATCTTTTTAAGACGTTTCGTGGCACTGCCCAAATTGTGCATGACAGACTATCAACCATGACATCCCCAGGATAAAACAACCTAGATTCACTATATCGGAGTTCTACTGCACTGTAGAAAACCGTTCTAGAATTACACCCTTAATATGGAAGTTAAAGTTACTATCAATATGACGGTTAAAGTGACTCTCAATATGACAGTTAAAACCACTCACAATATGGTACTATGACCATTCATAAATCAAAAGAACTACGATATAACAACAGCTCTAAAAGGACAGTGGTATTATGACCACTCAAAAATCGAAGGGACTACATCATAAACACTGCTCTAGAAGGACAGTGGTATTATGACCGCTCATAAATTAAATGGACTACGGCATAAAAACCGCTCTAAAAGAAAGTGATTTTAGAACCACTAAAACTCGAAGGGACATAAATAAAGAGGAGAACTGACTCGAAAATAATCGAGCAGAATAGAAGAGGGAGAAAAAAAAAGTTGGGAAATGCATCCAACTTTGGTGTGTTTTTCACAATAGAATGACATTCTTTATATAGTGATGGAAGCAAATCCATATATATTTTTCATCCAATGTGGGACTTCAAAAAAAGTTTGAAAAATCTTTATATAGTGATGAAAACTACTCAACATATAAGATTTTTCCAATGTAGGACTTCAATAATTTTTAAATTCACACACTATGTTCCAACACATTCAGTGGAAATTTCTAATTAGATAAAACTTATTGCAAGGGTTGTTAGTTAAAAAGGTTGGCCAATAAAACAAGAACCAACAAAATGAAGATTTGTCAAACAACTTGCAATAATTTCATCATGTTCCAATTGTTGTGTCATTTGTCAACTTTCCAATGTTTTTCTAATAGATTTTGCCCCTAAAATTATGCAATGTTTTAAAATTCGGCTTGGACATTGACTCGACAAGGACATGGAGTTGGAGGATCATTGGTCGAACCCTAGGCTTATGGGTTGAACCGCACGATTCAACTGGATGACTTTGTAGTAAAAGTTGGCCTTTATAAAAAAATATAGGTATGAAACCGGATTGAACCAAGTGACTCGACTTCTTAAAAATTCTAAAAAAACATAACACCTATAATTGTAAAAAAAAAATATTTCTCAAATCAACATAATTTTACAAGTTTGATGTTTAAATTCAACTCATAATAAAATCCATAAATAAAACTTAGACAAAACCAAACAAGTTATAAACAAATCTGAACATAAATCACTACAAATTCAAATAAATTTTAGAAATTAACAATATATTTAATTCCAAGGAGTAAATGTTGTTTGAATTTTTAACTCTTCGTCATGAAATCCTCTTTTCCTTTTCAAATTCCTTCAATCCTAATGTTTGAGGTTTCTACTTACATATTCTTCTTTTTCTATTTTTTATTTTAATTTTTGAAGCATACGTAAAATGGCACTATTTTGTTTATATAAAAAAAATATTGACCTAGTTCGGGTTAGTAAACTTGACCGAGTCTCTGGTTTATAACGGAATCACAATGATTTTGACCGATTCAATGTATATAGAATTCAATTGATGGTTTCATCTAGTAAACCCACCAGTTTCCAGTTAGACCGATCGATTCAATCTAGTTTTTACAACACTGATTTGAGTTAGAGAAAGACTTATGAAAAAAGGACATAAATTGCTTTTGTAATGTTTGAATGTAGTTTATAAAATTAAATATTTAGTTTTCTTTGAGATATGTAGGCTATTTAAATGAGGAAATGTATTCCAATTTTCGCCATTTGTTTTTCATTTTTGTGTGATGTGATCACTTGAGGCATGAGTAATTTTTGCCATAATAAGATCATATATGCCTTGGCCTCCCAACGTCAATGCAATACAGAATTGTCAAGATGATCAGTAATTAGTGTCCCAACTTGGCTGTAAAAGAGTCTTCTAAAGTTTGCCATTTTTTATGTTGCATTGATTACACCATTCTAAACATTATGTACATAGAATCATAGAATTATTAAATATCATGTAATATAATTGTTAGGGTTAAAAAGTATTTGGTACCTATAAAAAGGGTGCACATTGGGTCGGGTTCGGGCCAAAATAGAAAAATTGGTCCAATCTGCGGGTGGTGTTTATTAATCCAATCTTGTCCTTTTTTTTCCGGATAGGTCTGGTTTGGGTCATCGGATGTCGGTTGTGGGTGGATGGGTAAAAATGAATTTGGCTTTATTAGGCCCCTTCTTTTTTTGCATCTTATTTAAAAATAATAATAATAATAATAATAATAATAATAATAATAATAATAATAATAATAATAATAATAAGTAGCAGATAGACCCAGCCATGAAAATTAATCTGGTCCTATATAGTTTGTTATATATAATACAAATCTAACCCATTAAAACAAACTGGCCCAACCTGCCAATCATACATCATATTTGTTTTATATCTTCAATTTTTCTAGATCACAATTTTCAATCACAATCTTTTATAACAATATCAATTAAAGTTTTGTTGAATCATTGTTCTTAAGGACATAGCATTTGCCATTAGGCACATAAAGTCAAAGGCTAATATTAAATCACAAATTCATGAGCAACATAAGTCATTGTCTCATGATAACACAACCAATAAAAATTACATCCTCAAGTATAAATTACATCATGATCAACTTAATTAAAATTTGACATTAATCAAAAGAAGACAATATTTCTGCACCATGATGCTTTACTTGGTGATTTCAGCAACATGAATATTTCTTCTTCTGCATATATATATAGTACAAATTAGAAGAAGAAAAAAAGTTGCAGAACAGAATAACATCAGTGCTCAAATTAGAAAGAACCAATGACAATTGTAGAATAGAATAACAGCAGTATTCGAATTAGAAAGAACTAGTGACAGTTGCAGAACATAATAACATTTGTGTTCGATTTAGAAAGAACCAATGACAGTTGCATAACAGAATAATATTACTTGATAAAAACAAACTCATTCAATAACAAAATTTGTAAAAAAATACCCCAAGAGTAGTAAGAAATTTGTTTCAGTTTTGTTTTGTTCTCATAGCAATGAGACTTTAGCATGACATCTATCTTTCAAATTTTAAACAAATAACTAAATCAAGTTTTCATACGCATTGCATGCCTAACAATGCAATTGTAAAAAAGTTGCAAAGATTAACTTACATAGGTTGTCTATTGTCAATTTTGATCCAATGCCACAAAAGTAGAAGTTGATGCAAAAATATGGTAAGTTGGTCCAATGCCACAAAGTATGAGTCATATGGTTTGTAATTTATTATATTGACAAGTTATGCGGTAAAATGACAATAAAATCAAAACCTACAAATAAATCTTTGTTAGTGCAAACAATAGAAAACTCTTTTAGAAAGCTTTTTGCTCCAATTTACCCAACTCATTGAACAATATAACTTGCAAAAATAAATAAGCCAAAAGCACATTGAAATCATTTACAATAAACTAAAATTAAATGACGAAGCGCTTTACCCACGAAGCTTTTTTATTCAAAAAGAATATGGTTGACTTGTTCCAAAATCCATAATTATCTCCCAAAAACTAAAAATAAAAGGCAACCAATAATAAATAAAAAAACTGAACATAATTAAAAACATAACATAATTATGAAGGGACAAACTGAAATTGGACCTTTAACAATTTAAACACAGCCTGAAGGCTGTGAGACGAAAGAAGTGGGCCACTTCCAGCTAAGCTTCCATTTAAATCTAAGATACATTAAAAAATAGTGAATTATCATGTTAAACACATATAAACAATACAAATAAAAGTGAATACAATTTTTTTTATAAAAAAAACAGCTCACTTGCTAGTACTTCCTCTGAAATCTCATACTCCTAATCAAATATGAAGTCTTTAAATTGGTAAAAAGAAGGCTTCAACTAGTTTTGAGTGCGTATTAGAGACTATGTCATTTTTGGGTTTAGGGAGCTTCTATACACCTCTAAAATTCTACCCCCAGTGTTGAAAGCACCCTAATAAGCCATAATAGAAATTGGTGTAGTCATGATGTCTCTTACCATTTTAGATAGAATTGAATACTAACGAGCATTGTGTATTCACCACATTAGAATCTCAAACTTTACTACAAACTCTATACATTTCTCATTAGTGTAACTCTTAAGCTCATTTTCAACATCAATTGAATCATTTTCCTTTAAATATTTTTGAAAAAGAATTTCCTGTTGTAAGTGTGCATTTATGTGACCAACAACAACTATTTCTCCATGGGAAACAAATGCACCAACACTAGAAGATGAAGACTTAGATGTTGTATCATAAGCATGCTTATAATATTTGTACACTTTAGTAAGATTATCATTTATGTTTGTCAACAAATCTTTTTTAATTGGTTTATCACCATACATATAATTGAAGCACCGCTCCACATACCTTAACTTGTATCGGGGATCTAAAATAACACCAAAAGGAGCTGATTTATGTTAGCTTCATTGCCCCAACATTTGGTCTACTTTACAAACATTTGCTTGGTCATTGATGCTAAACTAGTGTTAAGATCCATGGATGAACGCTTAAGTTCAATAAAGATTGAAGCTAATTGGGGAAAAAGCCATATGCAAACTTGTTTATTGTGAGGTTGAAAACACTTGTGTTGTATCATAAAAATACTTCAACAAATGAGCAAAGCACTTGCCTTTTTCTCATCTTCAAGCTTATCAAAGGCTGGTTTAAATTTTACAGCCACTTCCAACGTCAAATATGTTGAGTTCCACCTAGTTTGAACATCAAGACACAACAATTTCTTGCTTGCAATTCCAACAAATTATATATATTCCTTAAACTTTGCATTCCTATGTGGTGAAGATCTTACATACCTCACAACATTTCAAATGCTAGAAATTGAAGAGTCGAAGTTTTTCAATCCTTTTGTCACCACTAAGTTGAGTATGTGACAACAACACCTCATATTAAAAAAAAAGTTGCATCCAACAATAATCCTACCGCGACATCATTTGATGATGCATTATCAACTGTGACGGTAGACACATTTCTAAGTCCCCATTCCCTCAATACCTCCTCAAGCTTCATAGCCATTGTCTCACCTCTATGATTTGGAACCACATAATGATTCTTTTTTGGTAATTCTACTCATTATCAATAAAGTTGGCTGTGACGGTCAAATAATTAAGATTTTGGACAGATGTCCAACAGTTTGTAGTAAAAACCACCCTACTACAATCGGACTTGAAAAACCCTTTCAACCTAATTTTTTCATCTAAATACAACTGAAAACAATCTGTTTCTACAATACATTTTGATGGTAGAGTAAATTGGGGCTGCAATTGATTACATGTACTTAAATCCCTCCCCTTCAATTGCTTTAAAGGGTTGCTCATCCAAAATGATAAAAACAACGAAAACTTTTCTACATGCTTTAGCATTAAATCTAGAGATTGCTACAACAAAATAAACCCTTCACTTGTTGGAAATTGTAAAATAGTTTGGTTAGGGTCAGTTGCTACATTTAAAGGATTATTTGTGCATCTTGTTATGTGATGCTTCATGTTGGAAGTACCATGTCTCATAGCTTCACAAAAATACCTTTGATGACAGTATTTACAAGCAGCAGTTCTAATTTCACAATCAGGAATTTCATTGAAGTGGTCCGAAACCTAAGAAGTTTTTCTATAACCATTTGTATTGATTTTCTGTCTTATGGCCGACGCTACAACTCACTTTTCTCTTTTTAATGTGAAACTGTGAATTTTCTCAATACACTTCACCTTACAAACTGCTTTTGTATGGATGAATTAATTAGGTCCAAACCAAATCCAAGATAGGATTGAAGACTAATCATTTAAACATCTACTATATTATCCATGTATGAAGCCCAGTTATACGATACGAAGGAGTATATTGGGAAAGTCCATGTATTGATAACATATGCTACCTTCTTACCTAAATATAAACATCTATTGCAAATTTCACTCTTATTAAAAATATTATTAGTATAGACAATTTGCTAATTTTGTAAAGAAAAATGACTAAAATGTCATTTATGAATTAATGTACTTAATAATGATTTTTCATATTCCAAAACAAATTAATAGTATTAATTAGAGTTATATTTGAAAAATAATAATAAATGGATCTAGTAAATTAAAAATGAATTTATATTAAAAGACTAATTTTTTTGTCTATAGATACTTATAATTAGGGACAGACGATAATACCTAAAAAGAATTTATAAAAATATACATATTGTTGGAACCAAGTTGGTTCTAAGTCTTAGGATTTTGATGTTTACAAAAGGACTCAATGTAATCTTATTTTGTACCTTGAATTATTACATTAAATACAACCAGAAAATGAAGTTTGCAGAGGCAGAAGATGCATCCAGAATGCATCCTGGAATTACCAAAAGATACTCCAGGATCACCAGAAGATATCTTTGCTTGCCCAGATCAGAAGGAAGAAATGTCAGAAGAAGACCTGGACCATACCAGAGGAAAGCCTGCCAGAGGGAGAGTTTGTCCAGACCAAGAGGAATCAAATATCATATTTATTCCAGAAGTTATTCTGAGCAGAAGATGGCCTAGCAGTGAGAAATTAAAACAGCCCAGACCTGTTCCAGACTCAACCAAAAGATAAGTTAATGAGTCCAGAACAAGAGAATCAATCCAAATTTGACCCAGATAAGAAGATAGCATGGTTCATGGCATGAACCTAAGTCCAGACCAGAAGAAATGATTTCCAGAATTGATCCAGACCTGATCCAAAATCAAAGGTAAAATGTCCAGACTCAAATATTACTTATCCAGACTTAATTTCAGTTTAATCCAGACCAAGTCCAGAATTGGTCCAGATCAGAGGGAAGATTTCCAGATCAATGGTTCAGAATTAATTATTTGGCCCAGTGTTGGCCGAGATCAGAAGATCAGACCATGGCCCAGTGTTGGCCGAAATCAGAGGGTCAGGATGTGTGGTCCAACAATGGCCGAGATCAGAGGATTGTAGCATATCAGGTGCAAGTCCAGGATGGCCGAAATTAGAAGATCAGAGGGTTAGGAAGTGTGGTCCAGGGATGGCCGAAATTAGAGGATCACAGCATATCAATTAGGTTGGTCCAGATGTGGACTAGCGCAGAAGAATCCAATGGTCCAGATTTAATCAGGAGGATTAACGGTGGAGATTTTAATTTATTTTAATTTATTTTAATTTATTTTAATCAAAGTATTAATTTATTTTAATTTCAGTTTATTGTGGAATTCAGGAGTTGTGGCGGGAAGCAACTAAAGTTTTGATTGGCCAGTTATTTTTTTGAAAGAAATCTGAAGCTTAAAAAGATATGTTTTATATTTAAATAAAACCAATTTGGTCAAGTTATTTTTGCAAGAGAATCCAACAAGATTCAGCTCGAAATTAAGAGGTCTTTGTTTTACAGAAACGATTACTGAAAGTAAAGCTGTTCATTCTGATATTTTTTGTATTGTTTGTGCTAAGAAAGGTCACTCTGAACTATCTTGTCCACTAGTAAAATATGAACAAGATCAGAGAGCTGTTAAGACTAACAAACCGTGACCCAATCAGTTCTGGGTACCAAAAGATCAAATTGTCTATGTTGCAGAAATTATGAGCAACCAGAAGGAGACACCAACAATGGTGCCTGGACAATGGATGTTGGCTATGCACAAACAGAAGAAGGTTTATGTTCCAACATCTACCAAACAGAAGCCAAGTGACTTTGGTAGAAGAAGAACTGGTCAACACAATACCTATCAGAACCGGAACCAGAATCATAGGAGGAACAGGAAATATCAAAGATATCACACGAATCAGAACAGGAACTGGAACCAGAATCAGAATTGGAACCAGTATCAGAGGAACAGGAACTGGAACCAGAACCAGAAATGGAATCAGTATCAGAGGTACAAGAACTAGAACCAGTATCAGAGGCACAAGAACTAGAACCAGAATCAACACTGGAATCATAATTAGTACCAGAACCAGAACCTGAATAGGTATCAGTATCAAAGGTTCAGGTATGATCATCAGAATTACTCTAATTATCAGAATCCGTATAATTACCAAAATCACCATAAGTTCTAGAATCACCAGAGGAACATGGTGTATCAGCCAAAGCAGAAAGAGAAGAATCAGAATCAGGAGAGTTCTTCAAACACTCCAGTGAGATTCATCAAGACTACAAACCTGGAAGGGAATTCAAATCCCCTCATCCAAACCATGTAATCACAGAACATACAGATTAGGAATCTGAAAATTAGAAGCAAGAGGATTTTCAGAGTAAAACTGAAACTGTTGACATAGAGGTTACATCTTGCTGTAAATACTATTATTATTTGATATTTATGTTTACTGTGATAACAAGAAGCTTGATCTTAACAAATCAAAGCTAGATAAGTATTTTGCAGGTTTTCAAACTGTCAGAGGAACCAGGTGATTCACACGAATTGAACACCTCAGCAGAAACAGCATTCCGGTGGTTTCAAAAACAAGCAGAAACCACCAGAAGTAGAAACCACCAGAAGCAGAATTAATGGTTTGGCTGTATTGAGTTCATTGTAAAATTAATTGATTTATATTATGTTATATGACAAACTTTTTGATCTTGACAAAACAAAGCAAGATAAAGATAGTGCAGGTTCACCAGAACCAAAGGGAGCAGAAGCAGAAGCAGAAGAAACAGAAGTACCTGAAAAGGTAGAGAATACAAACAAGTCAGAAACACATGACAAATCTTTAAAAGATAAATCTGATCAAGTCAGAAACAGCCAAGATAAGTCAGAAGAGAAATCTGGATATTTACCAGAATCTGAAGCTGTTACAGATTCACCAGAACCAGAAGCTGATTTATCAGAATCAGAAGCTGTTACAGATCTTCCAGAACCAGAAGCTGATGCAAACCAACCAATGTTGATGAAGCCTTTGCAGAGGAAGGTTGGATACTTGCAATGCAAGAAGAGCTGAATGAATTTCAAAGGAATGATGTTTGGGATCTGGTACCCAGACCAAACAAAAACATTATTGGAACCAAGTGGGTGTTCAGGAATAAACTCAACGAAAAAGGTGAAGTGGTAAGGAACAAAGCCAGACTTGTAACTCAAGGATACAGTCAGCAGGAAGGTTTAGATTACATTGAGACTTTTGCTCCAGTGGCCAGGTTAGAAGCAATTAGAATTCTCTTATCATTTGCTGCTAATCATGATATAATGCTGTATCAAATGGATGTTAAAAGTGCATTCTTAAATGGCTACATAAGTGAGGAAGTCTATGTCAAACAGCCCCATGGATTTGAAAATTCTGATTTTCCAAACCATGTTTTTAAACTAAAAAAAAAAATCTTTATATGGTTTAAAACAAGCACCAAGGGCATGGTATGACAGACTTAGTAACTTTATGCTTAAGAATGATATTTTGATTATTCAAGTTTATGTTGATGATATCATATTTGGATCGACTAATGGCACTGTGTGCAAAGAGTTTTCTGACCTAATGCAGAAAAAGTTCCAAATGAGCATGATGGGAGAACTTAAGTTCTTCCTGGGAATTCAGATTCATCAAGGTAAATCAGGTAAACTCATTCACCAATCTAAATACACTAAATAACTTCTTAAAAATTTCAAAATGAGTGAATATAAGCCTATGGCCACCCCCATGCACCCAACCTACTCACTTGAGAAAGATGAAACCAGCCAAAAGGCAGACCAGAAAACATACAGAGGTATGATTGGATCCCTTCTTTATTTAACTGCTTCTAGACCTGACATTTTGTTTAGTGTTTGTGTATGTGCCCGTTTTCAAGCTGATCCTAGGGAATTCCATTTAACTGCTGTCAAACGAATTTTAAGATACCTTAAAGGAACCACCAACCTTACCCTGTTATACAAGAAAACCCCCACCTACAAACTCAAAGGTTTTTGTGATTCCGACTATGCTGGAGACAAGCTGGAAAAGAAAAGTACAAGTGGCAACTGCACTTTCTTAGGTGATAATTTGATCTCTTGGTCAAGCAAAAGACAAAGCACAATTGCCATGTCAACAGCTGAAGCTGAGTATATATCAGCAGCAGGATGCAGTTCACAGTTACTCTGGATGAAACATCTACTTGAAGATTACAACATCTTTGAAACCAATATCCCTTTGTTCTGTGATAACACTTCAACCATAAACCTAACCAAGAACCCTATCTTACACTCCAGAGCCAAACACATTGAAATAAAACACCATTTCATTAGGGACCATGTTCAAAAAGGGACTTTAAGCATCCAGTTTGTGGACACTTATCATCAATGGGCTGACATCTTCACCAAAGCATTACAAGAAGATAGGTTCGAGTTCTTCAAGAAGCATCTCAGCATTACCTCAATATCTGACTAGCTCAAGTAGTCATCTTAGGAGTTTTTAAATTTCTTGTAATTTTATTTTCTGTCTTTTATTTTCTGTTTTACTTTCTGTAATTTGTAAAGAGAAAAACAAAAAATACAAAAATAGTGGGGCCATTTTTTGGCTGATGACAAAAACGGGGAGAGAGAGAGAAAGGAGAAATAAGTAGAAAAGGAGAGGAATCAGGGAGAGAGAAAAAGAAAGAGTGAAAAAGAGAAGGAGTTAAAAACGAGAGGAAACAGGGAGAAAGAAAAAGAAAGAGAGAAAAAGAAAGAGTGAAAAGAGAAGGAGTTGAAAAGGAGAGGAAGCGTGAAGAGAGAAAAAGAAAGAGAGAATATAGAAGGAGTTGAAAAGGAGAGGAGAAGAGAAGAAAAGAAAGAGTGAAAAGAGAAGGAATTGAAAAGGAGAGTATCAGACTTAGGGGGAGAGATTGGTCTGAGGGGGAGTAATTCAAGTCTTCGAGTTACAAGCTAGCAAAATAAGTTAAGGTTTTGTCATCATCAAAAAGCGGGAGATTGTTGGAACCAAGTTGGTTCTAAGTCTTAGGATTTTGATGTTTACAAAAGGACTCAATGTAATCTTATTTTGTACCTTGAATTATTACATTAAATACAACCAGAAAATGAAGTTTGCAGAGGCAGAAGATGCATCCAAAATGCATCCTGGAATTACCAGAAGATACTCCAAGATCACCAGAAGATATCTTTGCTTGCCCATATCAGAAGGAAGAAATGTCAGAAGAAGACCTAGACCATACCAGAGGAAAGCCTGCCAGAGGGAGAGTTTGTCCAGACCAAGAGGAATCAAATATTAGATTTATTCCAGAAGTTATTCTGACCAGAAGATGGCCTGGCAATGAGAAATTAAAACAGCTCAGACCTGTTCCAGACTCAACCAGAAGATAAGTTAATGAGTCCAGAACAAGAGAATCAATCCAGATTTGACCCAGATCAGAAGATAGCATGGTTCATGGCATGAACCTAAGTCCAGACCAGAAGAAATGATTTCCAGAATTGATCCAGACCTGATCCAAAATCAAAGGTAAAATGTCCTGACTGAAATATTACTTATCCATATTTAATTTCAATTTAATCCAGACCAAGTCCAGAATTGGTCCAGATCAGAGGGAAGATTTCCAGATCAATGGTTCAGAATTAATTATTTGGCCCAGTGTTGGCCGAGATCAGAAGATCAGACCATGGCCCAGTGTTGGCCAGAGGATCAGGATGTGTGGTCCAGCAATGGCCGAGATAAGAGGATTGTAGCATATCAGGTGCAAGTCCAGGATGGTCGAAATCAGAAGATCAGAGGGTTAGGAAGTGTGGTCCAGGGATGGCCGAAATCAGAGGATCACATCATATCAATTAGGTTGGTCCAGATGTGGACTAGTGCAGAAGAATCCAATGGTCCAGATTTAATCAGGAGGATTAACGGTGGAGATTTTAATTTATTTTAATCAAAGTATTAAAAAGATTTGTTACAAAAATAAAAGTGAGGTATTGTGGAATTCAGGAGCTGTGGTGGGAAGCAACTAAAGTTTTGATTGGCTAGTTATTTTTTTGAAAGAAATCTGAAGCTTAAAAAGATGTTTTTTATTTAAATAAAGCCCAATTGGTCAAGTTATTTTTGCAAGAGAATCCAGCAAGATTTAGCTCGAAATTAAGCTTGGAAGAGGCCCAAATCTGCATCTATAAAAGGAGGCTCAAAGCAGAATACTTAGCATCGAAAATCACAAAAGAGTCATACACTTCCAAAGCAAACACTCAAATTTTCAGAGAGGTCAATTGTGAGTTCCAGCTTTCAAGAAGCAAGTACTCGTGTTATTTTCTTTCCACTGTGTCAAATCTAAGTTGTTGAAGTAGAGTCTACAATCTGAGGGAGTTAGTAGGGGTAGCAGGTTACTTGGCAATTAGATTCGTAGTGTTGTAATTTCTTCTACAATCTGGGATTGTCAGATTGGCTGAAGACAGGTGATGTATTCCTCAAGAGTCTAGGATTGTTAGACTGTTTGAGAAGACTGACTTGGAGGGTCAGTAGAACGGTTGTAATTTAAGGTTTGAATTAGTGAAATCCTTCAAGGTGAAGAGACTGGACGTAGTCTCGTTAACGGTGAACCAGTATAAAAATTGTGAGTTTTATTTTTACTTTATATCCGCTGCTAACTTTGTTTTTAATCATACATCAAGTTTTGTTTTAAAAGTGTAAAAACAGGAAAAGTATTCAAGTTAGTCAAACACAATTCAACCCCCACTTCTCGTGTTTGCACCTTCACATATCACCTTAAAAACTAATCTTGTATGAATGAATTATGCGAAATTCAAAATCAAAGACTTGCCAAAGAGACTTAATTAAAAACAACATTAATATTCCCAATCAATTATGATTATTTTTATAAATAAAGTAGGGTAATTGTTAGCCGATTTAAAAAAATTTTAATTGCACCAAGCCAATTTTTATTCCATGTTTTTTTGTAAAAAACATCTCGGGTCAGATCCAATGTTGTACTTTCAAAATGAAACTGAACATAACCCTTTATTTACATTTTAATGCTTATTTATTTTATTGTTTTTATGTAATATGGATTTATATTTCAAACATAATTAATATTTGTTACTTTTCGATGTTAACTTTTATTATTGGAGTGTAGTTTGATATGAGGTCGGAGAGATAGGAGTGTGGTGGTGTTACGACCATGACTGATGATTGTTTCTCGGCGACTTGCACACTCTTTGAAAATTAAGTAAATTTATGTTTGAGAGTGTGATGTTTTAGGGTTAGAATATTGTGATTTTTCCACATGGGATAAATTTCCTTTTTGTAGGACCTCTTTCGTAGGTTCTAGAAGGAATTTGTTAACACTATGAGTTGTATTATGTTATTCGCAGATCATTGTATGATTTCAAACCCACATGTCCTTGATGACAAATGATAATGTTGTCATAATGTAATTGAGATTATGATTTGAAGATCATGTTTGCCATCACGTGGCCTTGGGAGGAGGTCCAAGTGAATCATGGTGTTTACTCACCTCAGAACCCTTTTGTTATGTCTTAATTTTTTGTTATGTCTTAATTTTTGGATGCATGGTTATTGGACTTGAGTTGGAGTGGATGAGACCTTAGTTCGGCCTACAACAATTATGTTATGCTTGTAGGTGTTATTTAGCCTTTTTAACCAAATGTTATTTAACTTGTTCTATATTATATGACATAATATATATATATATATATATATATATATATATATATATATATATATATATATATATATTTTGGCATTTTTAAATTTCAAATAAATCAATTAAATCTTAATCTTAAGTACATTTAATCAGATTAGATCGATATTTTTAAAGATGAAAGTCTAATCTGAATCCTATATTTCAATCTTCTAGTGACTTTTGACTTAAAATCAATCCAAAACCAACCGGAAATTAAATGAGAAGTTTGAGAGAACAAATAAATGATGAAGTTGATGATGTTGGGCAAATGTCATATACACGTCCAAACAAGTAATTCAAGTGGAGAGAAGAGGACAAAATGGACTTTGAACAAAGGTTGGGTTTGTGTCAAGAACGAGTGGTGAATACATACATAATAGCTGTTCAAACAATGAAGGGTGTGGACAAAAACAATGCTGGCCTAAAAAGGGCTTGTTTGGTTTGGTGGTTCTTGTACGATAATGGATTTTGTTTTTGCATATGAATGACATTTGGTGTTCAATGGTTTCATCTCTCGTAATCCTAATGTCCATTTCATCCAAAGAGGATTATACGTAATCCCACTATTATGGATTATCATACACATGTTCCTATCAAATTATTTCTATTTTCCAATTTTATTTTATCATACACTTTTTTATTGGCTAATTCAATTTTTTTGTTTATTTGGTTGTCTAATCAATTGACATTGTTGTATTATTTTGATATCGTTTAGGAATTGCAATCCAGACTTTGGACATTTGAATTTTTTTTTATTAAAACATTTGAAATTAATTAATGATCATGCATAATATCAAAAATTACATTAGTATATTTGTATGTCAAACTACTGTAATTGAATCCGTGTTGTGCACAGATAAAAATACCAATAAAAAATTGTTAATATATAAAATGATACATATTTATTTAATATTTCCTATAAATATAAACACAGTGACACATTTTTTATAAAAATTAAGATACAATGTAATTTTCAAAGTTTAATCAACTCTACTTATATAGATATATTTTAAAATAAAATAAATATCAATATATTTTAGTAGGTGAAAAAAATAGTTCTATATTTATGAAAGTTGATGTAATGTGAATAAATAATTTAAAATTTAATTCATATTTATGTAAATAAATTATAGATATATATAAGTTTAAAAATAAAATAAAAATATCATTTATTTTATTGATAAATATAATTTTTCAAGGAAATATATGTATTCAAACAAATAATTAATCATAATCTTTAAAACATATTAGTACTCTTTCAATTATTTTACCAAAAATTTATTCAGTGTCATCAATTAACGACAAAAACTCTAAATAGTTGTAGTACCTCAATTTTGTCCTCCTAAAAAAAAAGAAAAAAAACGAGGGTTTTATCCTCTTATTTCTGCTTATGATAATATCCTCTAATTTCTACTTCTGATGATATCTTCTGATGATATTCTTTGATTTCTGCTTCTGATGATATCCTCTGATGGTATTCTCTGATTTCTGCTTCCGATGATATCCTCTGATGGTATCATCTGATTTCTGCTTCTGATGGTATCCTTTGATTTCTACTTCTGATGATACTCTCTGATGGTATCCTCTGATTTTTGCTTCCGATGATATCCTCTGATGGTATCATCTGATTTCTGCTTCTGATGATATCCTCTGATGGTATCATCTGATTTCTGCTTCTGATGATATCTTCTGATGGTATCCTCTAATTTCTGCTTCTGATGATATCCTCTGATTTCTACTTCTGATGGTATCCTCTGATTTCTGCTTCTGATGGTATCCTCTGATTTCTGCTTCTGATGATATTCTCTAATTGTTTCCTCCAATTTCTGCTTTTGATTTTTGCATCTGATGGTATCCTCCAATTTCTGCTTTTGATTTTTGCCTCTGATTTTTGCTTCTGATTTTTCCTCTCATTTTTGTCTCTGATGATATCCTCCGATTTTTGCTTCCGATTTTTGCCTCTGATTTTTTCCTCTGATTTTTGCTTCTGATTTTTGCCTCTGATTTTTGCCGCCGATGTTATCCTCTGATTGTATCCTCCAAATTTTGCTTCCAATTTTTGTCTCCAATGTTATCCTCTAATTTTTGCATCCGATTTCTTGCCTTTGACTTTTTGCCTCCGATTTCTTGGTCTCCTTTTTTTTTTTTTTAATCTTTTTGTTTTAGGGCAGCAATAACATTCTCTTCCATCTTTTTAGCCTCCATACCTTTCACCTTTACAGCAGTACACGCCACTTTTCTAACTCTTTTTAGCCATTTTTGCTTTTATTTTTTTTCCTAAACAAGCTGCACTTTTTTCTTGTGTACACGTCATCTTTCCAGTCCTCTTTTAGCCCCTTTTAATTTTTCTCTTTTTTCCTAAAATGGCTACAACTTTTACCATGTATACGAGCAATTAAAAAGTGCATTCTTTTTTTTCTTCCAAACATAGCTTAGCAAAACCAATTTTTCTGCAAAAACAAGCAATAATCCGGAACTCAATTATATCCCATGGATACCAAGATTAACCACTCTTGTCTATAAATTGAAAACAAAAATTAAATCAAGGGGGACGGTTTTGAAAGTTTTCAGTTTTCATTTTTTAAGCTAGTAAGATTTTTGTTGGTAAGATAAATGAAGCATGAATGAGTTAAAGAAGAATGCAACAATTCAAGACAAAAGCAAAAATACAATCAGAAAAAATCAAAGAGTATAACAAATATTCAACTTGTGTGGTAACTATTTCTAAACTCTTCTTTGTAACAATTTTATAGTTTTGTTTAGTGGTATACCTTTAATTTGAATTTTGTTTTACCATAAATAAGCATTTTAACTTCGTTAAAAGTCTTATTAAATTCTGTCAGTTTTATTAAATTCTTTCAATATTATAATAATTGTCCTCTTATTCTTTTATTTAAATTATGGACTAAGTACAACTAACATCAACCACTTTTAAAATCATATACATTCAAATTTCGTTCTTTGATTTATCACTATCATCTTTTAAAAAAATAAATGAATCTAAAATCAATTTTTTTAAAATATTAGATTAATTAGATGTGACATCTTTTTAATCTTTGAGTTGTTAAGACACAAGTTGTACCACTTGGTGGCTTTAAAACTCAATTTTAAAACCGATAATAATAAAAATATTTGTAAACGGATTAACTAAATGAGATATCATTTTACTCTATGAGTTGTTGAGACACGAGTTGTGCAATTTGATAATCTTAAAACTCGTTTTTTTTCAAAATAATTATTTAAATCAAACAAACATTTTTTTGTCAAAACATTTTTTTTATATCAACAATCAACACAATTTCTTTAAAAACAATCAACACATCCGCATTTTGTACCCAATAACTACGTAGTTTTGATTTCTTCATTGCACCGGGAGATACGTAGGAGCAAGATCACACTCTTGTCAAACACATTAATAAAAATTTCTTCTTTTTTCCTTTCTTTTTTAAGCACGTATTTATTTCAAAATCACATTAAAATACAATTGATACTCATATGTAATATAAGGAGAAATAAGTATATTTAAGTTAATATTAATTTTGCACAATTAATTATAAGTAACCGTATTTTAATGAGTGTTGTATGATACTAATACATTCGCTACACATAATCATCGACTCCCGAACTCAAAATTAGGTTTCAATGACAATTTTTTTTTTATAAGGGTTTCCCAATATTTTTCCTATTTTAAATAAACTTTGTTGACGACTCCATTCAATTCGAGAAACACTCGAAATTTAGACTGCAACAATAATGAATGAAAGAGTATATATTTAAAACAACTTTATCATTAATAGGTAACTTAATTTTAGTTCTAATTCGAAAATTCAATTTGTATTTATGTCTATGTTACATGAACCACTATTAGTAGCAATTCTAAAATTAGACACGCAATAAACTTGGTATTCATTTAAATACTTCTCGATTTTTGTAGATTTACGAACCGTTGCATAGACATATAGATTTTGTAACCTTGTCATAAGAGATTGAACATGAAATGTAATATTCAAATCAAATAATGCAAACAATTACGATTAAGAAATTAAGAAAAATAGTACATCTCATTACATTAGCATCTTTCAGAATCATGTGTAACGAGAAATGAAGTTTATTGCATGAAACATTTTGCACAGACAAAAAGCCTATAACTCTAACATGTACACTACATGTCTTCTTCTTTTGAATTGATATTAGATATAGTTTCAGATTTGGGTATCATCACTATGTTAGTAGAAAAAATCTAAGTGTTGAAATTCTTAGAAAGAATGACAAACATAGATATAGAATTGGTTATATTGGTTGTATTAATAATATTAATCTCAATAATATTAATTTAAGAATTGGTCAAATCAGAAAAGAAAAGACAACACTTATTAATCTCAATAATATATTAATAATATTTTGTATTAAATAATTTTTTTTTATTTTTTTTAAAAAGTATATGTGTATAAAAGGATATTTTCTCATGATTTTTCTGAGATTAAAATGAGTTTTTAATCTTAGTAATCATTGCATGAAAAAAATTGTAGTAAAAATACCCAAGTTGAAGTTGGAGATAGATATATAAAGTGGGCATATAATTTTTTGCTTTTGAAAAAAAACAATATATATATATATACACACGTGTGTGTGTCTTTTTGTGTTAAGTCACGGTGAAATTCACAAATTAAATATGTCTAATATAATAATATTGACATTGTCAGTTAAGCTACATACAAACTATATAGAAATAATATATTCAACGTAAAACCACATTTTATTGAACTCAAATAAAATAAGATAAAATATTTAGGATATTACATAAATCTCTCACAACAAAAATAAGTAAAAAACCTAATTATGAATATAAGATGTTGATTTTGTATTTGATCATTCATTACAAATTTATTATTTATTTTCTAATTCAATCTAATATTTAAATTTAGTGTATATATACAAGATATGTTTTTATTAGAAATCAAGCTTAACTTTCTATATAGTGATATAAAAACTATTAACAAAAAGATGATAAAAAGACCGTATTATGAATTTAACGGGGTGTTTTTTTTAATAATTAGTTAAAAGATATTACTACTATTTTTAACTAAAATAAATAAATATTATTATGAGACTCCATTCTCGTTATTCTTTATGTAAATAGTGTTAAAATAATGATTGAGATCTGCAACAAAGAATAACTAATAAGAGATAAAGCAGAAAATGCAGAAAACGGATAACGTTTGGTTTTGTGAAAACTGAAACAGAGAATGTTCTCTGATTTTGTGAAAACTGGAAAGGATAACATTCTTCAATATAACAGAAGTGTAGTTTTTCAATATCAATGTTAAACGAAAACTTAAAGAAAAATAAAGGCAAAAATAACACCAAGATATACGTGTTCTTGAGACCTACGGGCAAGAAAACAAGATGATCCAATATTAAAAATATTAAAGTCTCTTTAACTGTAATCTCCTAGTATCTTTACTGTTTGAAGATCCAACAATACTAGCTTTACTCTACAATTTTTCTCTCTTTTAGTCTCTTTCTAATGTTTTCTATGAGTCTCTTTGATCATTGTATATGCCTTTTGATTACACTATGAAGACTAACTCAACAACCGGTAACATCAACACTATGCAACATAATACATTTACATTTATTTATAACAAGATAAAATAACTAACTACAAGTGCTCTTGTCTATAACTAATTTGGTCAAACTTAGTTATAACAAACATTAAATATAACTAATTGTATTCTAGTTATATGATTTGAGACATATATTCACAAATAAGAATAAGAATGAACTTTTGCTGCCATAATCTGCAGTACGAGAAAGAATGAACAAAAAATACTTTTAATACTAAGCAAAGTTGTTGCATTTTATATATTTTCCACATTCAAAGAGTGAACGATCTCTATTTATTTTTTGTCTAACCTATTTTTTCCTTAGCATTTATTATTTACTTTTTTGAATCATAAAAGAAAAAAATATACTAATTGCATTTAAGTGCTAAATACACAGAGAGAATTGATTTCACATTGAATGATGTTTTCGTGATGTTGACTCTTGCAGCATCTTACGATAACGAAGAGGTATTTAATGGAAATTAATTGTTTGATTAGTGAGATAATATTTAATGTAGAATTAGAGTGAAAATAGAATTGTTGAAAAGCTGACACGTGACAGTAAAATACTTAAAATTGATCTCAAATAATCTTAATATAGATTTCCATGGTAGCTCATTTAGAATAGTGACAATTAATCTAATCAAATTTCCGTAGTATCTCATTATCATATGGTTAAATCTTTGCTGCATTCTTAAATTTAGGATGTACGGGTGCATTTATTATGTGACATCAATGTATCACTACTTCCATTAGATATTATTATGTACTACCAACACCTAATTCTTTTCTCTTTTTAGATTTTTTTTTTAAAATAATCAAATTAAAATAAAAAAATGGAGCCTATAAGGTTTGAACCTATGATTTTTATTTTTTGTCTTAACGGTATTTTAAGATGAATTTGTCTATTGTGTTTACTTAATAATTAATCTATGTATTTATGTGTTATGGTTTTTGTGTTTAAATTCTCTTTTTACATAATTATGTATAGTTAACGGTTTTTATAGAATACATAGGTGGATCCAAGATCCAAATTTAGATGGTGCAAACTTTAAACTTTTATTAATAATAATTATAAGAAAAAAATTTTAATTATATAATTTTAAAATATACTATTATATTTTATAATTTATTTGCGACAAAAAATGAATTAATATAATATATATTAAATTTACGAGTAACATATACAACAAATAATTTTACTTGGGGGTAATTTATCGATAACTAAATCTTAGGACATGAGTTAAAACTTTGTAAGCTAAGGCTCACCTTATCATATTATAATTATTTATAGATATGAGTTTAACTCTACTTATAATAAAAATTAAATATTTTTAATGATTTAACAATCATGTAAATACTCTTTATTTTTATAGTATATATAAATTAAATCTATTAAATTTAAAAAAGAATAATGATAATTAATTTCGTAATAAATGTCACAGTGCAAACAAACAATTATCTCAAAAAAAGACGGTCACTTTTAATTTATCATACAATTAAAATTTCTTTTTTTTCAATTGTACCATCTAATTAATATTATGTGCATCACTCTTAATATATTACTAGTATGTAGCCCGTGCCAAGTACGGAATAAATTATTGTCAAAATAACTTTATTCAAATTATTTAAAAAAAAAATCAATTAAAGTCCTTTGATTCATATGATATATATTGTAAGGGAATATTGTCAAATATGTGTTAGATTATTACATAAATAAATATAATTTTGACAAAATAGTTTTTTTAATAAATTTAATTTATGCACCATTTTTATGGTCATATTATAATATAATCATTAACATTATATTTTTGTATTACACATATAATGTATTAGATAATATATACATAAATTAATTTATTTGATTACATATCGTAGTATTTGTAATTTTATATTCAAAGGGAGGAGATAAATATTATTAAAAAAAATGGGAGCGAACTACAGCCTTATTTGAAAACTTAATTTATTATTATAATAAAAAATATTTATATAAAAAAATTCAAAAAAATTATAATGGTAAATAATGTCATTTTTTCATGAATTAATAACAATTCATGCAATTTTTACGTAAATTTTAAAAATATGACATAAATTGTGAGAATTCTTTTGAAAAATTTAAGTCAGATAATATATCTTGCTTTAAATATTACATTTATAATAATTAAAATATAATAATATTTATTAAGAATAATTAACTAAAATTCGCATTCTCTCTTTTTTATTTATCACGTCCTTATTTGTGTGCTTAAGCGAGTCTTGCATCTTCATGTCATTTTTTTATTTTTTATTTGTTTTATAAGCTAATATCACTTATTTATAATTTTCTGATATTAACATTTAATAAGTACTTAATCCCTTCAATTGAACACTTCAAAACAAATTATTAAATAATTCACACCAATAATTATATATCATTACATTTCAATAACACATATTTCATTTTTTTTAATGACCCCCTAAAAAAAGTGTGAGAAAGGTTCCATTAATAAGTACCTATTTAAGTCGGATGATAAATAAGTGAGCACCCGTTAGAATTAAAAAAAAATTCATCAACTTATTTATATAACATTTTTGAAGATAAAATGGAAAGAGGTGAGACCCAATAAAAAAATACATATATATTTTACAAAAAAATATTAATTTGTTAATTAAGTTAATAATTTTCTCCTTCATCAAAATTCGGGTTAGAACTTTAGTTCTTAGATTCTTTCGACCCTTAGCTCAAACTAGTTGGATATGATACCCAACAAAACTCATGAGTATAGAAATTTTTGTGATATTTTAAAATTTTGTTGGTTATTGGTACCCTAAAGATAAAATAAATTTAAAATTTAAATTTAATTCAAAATAATTAAATATAAAAAATGACAAGACATTAAATAATTAGATATTGAGTAAGATATTCAATAAAGCTCCGAGGTACCGGAGTGTCCACCATAGTGAGGTACCGGAGGGTTCACCATAGTAAATTATTGGGTACTTTGAAGTTTTGTTAGGTACTAATATCTTGAAGACAAAATAAATTTAATTCAAAATAATTAAATATAAACAAATAACATGACATTAAATAATTATATGTCTTGACCAAAACCATGATTAAATGTGTATGATACCCAATAAAATTATGTGATACAGGAGTGTTCGCCTAACAATATTTACATAAATCGCACCACTTATTCATCCTCTATTTGATGGACAAAAAGAAAATGAGGAATTCTTAAGACTATTTACACCTAAAAATAAATAACTTGCTATCTGAGGTTGAAAAGTAGTAGAAAATTGGGTTAGCCGAATTTCCCTTATCCGAAGTAAGGTCAAGCGAATGAAAAACAGTTGAATATGATTCAGTCGAAACTTTCTCAAGTCTATAGAGATCCACAAAGATTGTGAAGGCATAATAGTTGGTCAAAGCTCAGTAGAATTTGATAATTCATCAATTATGCTTGTTTTCAACATTTTTAGTGCCACTAACAAGACTCATTTAATTAACACAGATGCACCAACTGAGGAAAAAGAATACACAAATATTGTCAACGAAACATGCCGCATAAATTGGAAGGACGAGCTGATCGTGGGGTGTCATGTATCCTCAATGTTAGTTCAGAGGCGCACCTAAGAGAGAAGGGGGGGGGGGTGAATTAGTTGTATAGAAATTTTTTAGTTTTTAGAGACTTAGTAGATTATTTTTCTTACTATGATTAATGTATAGTAAAATGTAAATGGCAGAAAAATAAAGAACACGAAGAATTTATCCTGGTTCCCCTTACAACCAAGGGTACATCTAGTCCTCCTACACACCACAAGAGATTTTCCACTAATGTTAGAATAAGTACAAATCTAAGTCGAAGACTTTTGTAACAAACTTCTAACACTCTCCCTAAGATAGCACACCACTATCTTAGTTTACAACCCTTGAAGAAAGTACACCACTTTCCTCAACTTACTCAATAACTTAATTAATTTTACAATAATGATTTTGACTGAAATCAAGAGAGTACAACAGTTGATGCTTTCTTGTATAATGATAACAGTCTAATAGAATTATACTTCAAGTGCAAAGAACCTTTCCAATGATATGACAGTGTAAAATATGCACTTGAAATATGAAAGTTTGACTTTTATTGGATCTTAAACATTCTCAAAAAGGTTCTAAGGTTCTTAAGTTAAAATTGAAATTAGGAAGTATTTATACTCCTTAGACATTCAGATCAGTGGCAATCGTTCCAAGAAGTTTGATGAACATATGCAATGATCCATAATCTATTAGACCTGAAAAGTTACATTGTTTCCCAGTTGTATTCGGCTACATCCTGAGTGTAGTCGAATACACTTCTATAACGTTCAGTTTTATTTCAAAATTTCAAGCTTGTGTTTGAATAAAAATCCATGTAGTTAAAATACAGATGACTGGATTTTGCCACTGACTTGATTTTGTATTCGGCTACATCTTATTGTAGTCGAATACAGAAGTGCAACTTTAGCTACTTACTTGATTCTGTATTCGGCTACGACATCCTGTAGTCGAATACATATATGAAGTTTTTGGTACTGACTTGAGTTTGTATTCGGCTACAACATGCCGTAGTCGAATACAGATGTGCAGTTTTTGCTACTGACTTCAACTGTATTCGGCTACATATATATGTAGTCAAATACAACTTTAACTTTTGTTAGAAACTATATTTTCAAACATTGTTCATGCATTTTGACACTTTGAAAATTCATTTGATACATATGCTAGAATTTAGATGAAGTAACAAGGTTCTCATGTGCATTTGAAATGTAACAATATTAGATTGCATCATGTAACTTAAAATATACATCTTTAATGAATAAGACTTCTAGCACATGACAATGGTTGACTTGATGTTGATTTCTCTTAGCATCTTTGAACTTGCAACTTGATCTTTCAATTTACTTGGTCTTTGTCTTCATCAAAAACATGGATAGTCTTACACATTTACACTCAGTAGTGGGAGCAATCACACATTACTCGTGTAAATAGCTTAGTAAGACTACATTTCTTCATGCCACAATTATGGACATTAGGACTAGTATTTGCCTATAAATACCAACACTTGACAATATTCAAGATGTTATGTATGGTGGTTACCTGAATCTAGAGTGGGTGAATAGATTCTTTTGTATGCAATAAATAAAAACAATTTTTAAACTTTATGCTTATTAAAATTACTGTTAGAAACTTTGAGATTGATTGCAAAACACTATACTAATAACAACAAATCAATTGTGTTAATTCTTTAATTGAAGAGAGACTTCAATTAGGTAATTAACAAAGATCAATCAACCACCAAATACACAAATTGAACACACTTTGAATAAGAACTAAACTAACTTAATAACAAAAAATATTAAAACTAAACTAAGACTTTGTTTTTCACCTTATGTCTAAAAAAAGATCAAAAATCAATTTTCAATACAATAAAAGTTACACTACAAACATAATTTATCAATGTTCTTAAAAATTATTATTCAACTAATTGTGAAATTTTTTTTTGCACACAACTAAATCTGAAAATTTGTCAACAACTTTAATCAACACCTGTGCATAAACTTTTCACATTGACCAAAAGTCACTTATCAATAATCAATGTCTTGCATTAATCAATTAATTTTCATAAATGAAAAGATTAAGAGAAAAAACAACACCAGTCACCAAAGTTTATCCTAGTTCAATCACTTCGTCTTCGCTTGTGACCGACATCTAGTCCGTTCATCAATGATGAAAGATTTTCTTTCTTATATTTTGAATATGAATGAAGATGTTTGAATATAATAGGAAATTTATTCTAATACTATAAATCTCAAGCAAAGTAGCCTTCAAGATCTTCAATCTTTGTTTATTTTTCAAAATCCCCAAATTTTGATCTTCAAGATTTGGTCACACTCCAAATGATAAAATCATTACTTTGAGCCTTCAATCTCCAATTGAATCTTCTCTAAAGTCTTCAATCAAATTGAGCTATTTTTCCTTCAAACTCGAAGATCACAAACTAAAATTCTAGAATATCCTTTCTAGGAGAAAAGAAATGAAATACTTTTCCTTCTTCAATTGCAACATTGAAACCCTGAAGATCTACAACACCATGAACACTCAAGAACAAACAAATCATAGACAAGTGTTCTCACAATCAAACACCCACACTGAAGGATTTCTAAGAGTTTTCAAAGAGTTCTTTGCATGAGAGAAAATAGAGAAGAATGAATGTTAGATTATAACAAAAGTGGGTGAAAAGTATTTATAGTGCAACTTGAAAAATCAATTTTGATGCATGAAAACACAAAAATGTGTATGATTTGAATCACATTAGTGTTTATTCGAATCAACATAATTCCAATTCAAATTTATTTTTAACAAGATGATTCGAATCACCTCTGGCTTGATTCGAATTAATATTATCCAATTTAAAGCAGATTTTGACAATTTGGCTTGATTCTAATCACCTTTACTTTGATTCTAATCAATAGAATTTCAATTCAAAGCTGATTCAAATTACATACAACTTGATTCTAATCAACATAATGTCAATTAATTAAAGATCAAAATAATATTTAAAGTGATTTTAATGCTTGTTTAAGAATCAATATTTGACAATATTTTCAAAGATCAAAGTGGCATCACTCAGAATAAACTAAGCCAAGACCTAAGATCCTAAGATGTGAAAGATTATTGAGAGAAACTTAATTACATCATCTAAATCTAGTTTTGACATCAGTGAAAAAAAACTAAGCCAAGACCTAAGAAACATACACTCACACAAGACACGATTAATCAAGCAAGTTTTTTACGCGTTTTATCTCTGTATTGTTTTGCTTTACTTTTTTTTTTATGTAATTCTTAATTCATTAGCTCAAAAATTCCCGTACACCGTACTTAACACTCTTTAAAGTAGTTAAGGAACTCATAGTTGAGGGACAAATTTCATTCTTCAACGTAATCAATTGAAGAAAAGGAAATCACAATTGAGAGAAATTAGTCGATACCTCGATTAATTTTAAGTTTTGACAACAAAGACTGACAAAATTAAAAAGGAAAAATTGAGTGTCCCTCACTTTTGTTTAACTCTCTTGAAAGTCGAATTGGATCCCTAGTAATTCAAGTCAAACAAAGCGAACCCAATTGAGTTCATAATTCATTTGAACTCTTAATAGTAACAAAAATAAGGTAAAGTGAGTCAAAATAACAACCACTAATGTTGGAAAAAAAGTCGAAAAACAAAACATATAGCAATGTTGTAAAATATTTAAGAAAAAATATAATAATTCATAAATTAAGTAGTTAACTTTTACTAGAATAAAACATAACATTCCTCCATCACTCAAGATATAATGACTAATTGATGCAACTTATTTACATCTGAATCATTGGTCTTTATATATATATATATATATATATATATATATATATATATAGATTGAAAGTTCCACCATTCGTAAAAATAAAATTGTTTGGTGTTTGTTGCAGATTTGTATTCCAACTCCCCACATGCTACTTTTGAGAGAGTAATGTGTCCTCAAAATTGCGTCAAATATAAGGTCGGTATGGAAAATTTGTGGCATTTGCTTGTAACTTGTCTTCTAGAAATCGATACTTCGAAGAAAGTTAAGCTATGACATGTTATTAAGCCTTATATAATACATGATGATGGAATTGTGGCAAATCAATTGTCTAAATTACAATATTTTATGCACTACTATGTAGAGCATTTGGCCAAGTCAAAATTTACTGTTGTGGGAAAATGCCCAAAATTTTATTAGAGTTTAGAACTACTGCTTTCAACCAACTTGTATTAGTCAAGAAAGGGAAACACATGGGTTATTTAAAACTTTATAATCATTGGGTTAGCGACTTTGCACTAGACAATGTAATCTTTTAGCTTGTCTCCAAATAGGTGGTAGATAATGTTCAACAGGATAAAAGTGACGATTCTTATTTTAGTTTTGACTTAAATATTTTTTTGGTCCTTTAACTTAATTTTTAAATTCAGTTTAGTCACTTAACATTAAAATCATTCAATTTGGTCCCTTAACACACATTGGTTCTTTATACCAAGTTAGTCTTAAACAACGTTCAAGACTGATGATGTGACATCTAATGTGTATAGTCATTTCCCTCTTTTCTCAATTCCATTCTTCAGCCTCAAAATAATTTAGTGTTTACCAAAACTCATTCATCTAAAAAACCATGCAAATCTATTCGTCCTATTTCAAAACCATGCAAATCTGAATATTTGGTTTCAAGCAATGAGTTGTTGGATTCTTTATCACATCCAAATTGAACCTTTCGTTTTGGTTACAAAAATTGAGTACATGATTGGGACGAAGAACATTCAATAATGGGATGAGGGATAACAATTGGTCCAACTCTTATCTAGGTTATGTTAATAGTGGGTATTGGATTTAAACATAATTTCCCTCAACATATCCTATAAGTATGTCTTAATAACTTTTTTGTGAATACACAATATTTTGGCCTAAGTGTTCTACATTTCCCTCTTGTGAATCTAACCAATCAAAGTTCCAAATATGCATTTAGCGGTCTAAGTTGTTCAACATTTTCTATGTATCTAATTGTTCCATGTTTTCAAAAAGAACTATCGCTTGGTTGTTCCTTCATTCTTTCCATTATGTGATTTTACTTGTTCGTTTTGTTTTGGTTTCTTCTGGTTTTTTTACCTTCTACTTTAATATTTTCTAAAATAAATAAAAGCTAAATAATATTTACACATAGGTGATAAGTCAGATATGTGTAACCTTTAAGTTTGACTTTGACTAACAGTTTAAATAGAAAAGATCAACTCGCGTTAACAGACATAACTTAAAGGATGTGTCTGTCTAACTTTATAGTCAAGGGGTCTAATTTAATTTAGAAATTAAGAAAAGAGACAAAATGTATTCAAGCCTTTAGTTTTTTAGTCGGAGATTATAATGGATTTTGGTCAATGTTTTTCAGTCCCCACTTTTTTTGCAATGTTTACTAAAAGACAAATTAATGTAGTGATTCATAATCTTACTAGACTAACTACTTATATTCTAGTTCACTAAACTTTTTATGCTGTTCAAGCTTGTAATGAACATGAAATATAATTTCTAATAAAATGATATAAGTTTGTATAAATTACAAAAGAATAAATAATGCATAATACAACAACAATAATCAAGCTTTATCCTACTAAGTAAGGTTGGCTACACGGATAACACGACATCATAACGTTCTATCATATAACATATCCTAATAGTTCTTTAATAGTTTTCCTAGGTCTTCCCCTATCTCTAGTGATTCAACTACCCTTTTATAGATCTACTCTCGTTATTATAGAATTTACGGGTCTCCTCTACACATGCCCAATCCACTTAAGTCGAGTTTCTACTATAGGTGCTGCTCCAAATCACTCTAATGTTGTCATTCCTAATCTTATATCATCTAGCCTTTCCACACATATAACACAATACTCACATATTTGCTAAACTTATTTTATCCTCATGTTGATTTCTTACCTCCAAATACTTGGTCTCATATAACATTGCTGTTTTTATAATTATGTGATGAAAATTCCCTTAATTTGAATGGTAATTTTCTATCACATAAAACACTAGAGCGACTCATCCATTCAAACACTTGACTTGAATTCTATGGTTTACATTTCCTTCTATTTCTTTGTTGTTTTGTATTATGGATCAAATATATTGAAATTGTGTGATTTGGGGTATGATATAATCTCCAGCTTTCACCTTAAAATTACAGATGTTTCACTACTAGAAAAATGCATTTTAGTTGCTATATTTAGTGTCGGCCACGACACCGACGCTAACTAGTGTCGGAATAGCGTCGGCCAAGCCGACGCTAATGCACCAAATTTATTTTTTTTGATTTTATTAATAATTAGCGTCGGTGTAGCCGATGCTACATTAAATTAGGCAGATGCTAGTTTATTTTTAAATTTATTTTAATATTTAGCGTCGGATAAGCCGACGCTACGGTGTATGATTTTTTAAAATTAAACTTTTTAATATTATTTAAAAAATTAAAAATAAATCTCCTAGTCTCCAAAACTTCCACTCTCTTTCTATCTGAACCATATCCCCCGATTCGGCTCACACTCATCTCTATCCAATCTAGCAAAAAACAAAGAGGAAGGGTTTTTCTCTTCATTTCATTTAACTTTACTTTTCTCCTCACTGAATTTTAGGGCTCTTCTCTATCTCTTCCCAAAAACCTTTTCACAATACAAAACCCTTTCACAATACGATTTCTCTATTCTGATTACTTGATCTCGCTATGGAATCTCAAGATTTGAAACCGTCTTCTCCGTCATCAACCGCCACCACCGAAGTCGAAGACGGAGGACTCACTATCACTATCCCTATGGCTAAAGAAGCCGCTATGCATTATCAATCTGGTAACTTCGATGAATGCCTTGAGGTTTTGCATCAACTTTTGGAGCAGAAACCGAACGATCCAAAGGTAATGAAATTCATTTCACCTTTTTGCTTTGGATATTCATCGCTCCGATGTTGTTATTCTTATCTGCAAGAAATGCTCGATGCTTGTTGTTTTTCTCTAGTTGATTATTCGCTTGGTGCTAGAAAAATTGAAATGTCTATCTAGAGAGCTAATGATAAGTCTGTTGGAACCAAGTTGGTTCTAAGTACTTAAGATTTTGATGGTTACAAAAGCACTCAATGTAATCTTATTTTGTACCTTGAATTATTAAATTAAATACAATCAGAATATGAAGAAATCAGAAGCAGAAGATCAAAGGATTCCAGAAAATGAATTTTGGAATTACCAGAAGATACTCCAGGATGTCAAAAACATCACCAGAAGATATATTTGCTGGCCCAGAACAGAAGGAAGAAAAATCAGGAGGAAACATGGATCATACTAGAGGAAAGCCTGCTAGAGGGAGAGTTGTTCCAGACCAACAGGAATCAAATATCAAATTTATTCCAGAAGTTATTTTGACCAGAAGATGGCCTGGCAGTGAAAAATTAAATAGGCCAGACTTGTTCCAGACTCAACCAGAAGATATGTTTATGAGTCCAGAACAAGAGAATCAATCCAGAATTGGCCCAGACCACAAGATAGCATGATTCAAGGCATGAAACTAAGTCCAGACCAGAAGAAATGAATTCCAAAATTGATCCAGACCTGATCTAAAATAAAAGGTAAAATGCCCAGACTGAAATATTACTTGTCCAGATTTAATTTCAATTTAATCCAGACCAAAGTCCAGAATTGGTTCAGATCAGAGGGAAGATTTCCAGATCAGTGGTTCAGAATTAATTATTTGGTCCAGTGATGGTCCAGATCAGAAGATCAGACCATGGCATAGTGTTGGCCGAAATCAGAGGGACAAGATGTGCAGTCCAGTAAAGGCCAAGTTCAGAGGATTATAGCATATCAGGTGCGCATCCAGGATGGCCGAAATCAGAAGATCATAGGGTTAGGAAGTGTGGTCTAGGGATAGCCGAAATCAGAGGATCACATCATATCAATTAGGTTGGTCTAGATGTAGACTAGCGCATGAAGATCCAATGGTCCAAATTTAATCAAGAAAATTATACGGTGGAGAATTTAATTTATTTTGATCGAAGGATTGAAAAGATTTGTTACAAAAATAAAGTGAGTGTTGTGTAATTCAGGAGCTGTGGCGGGAAGGAACTAACTGATTTGATTGGCTAGTTATTTTTGAAAGAAATCTGAAGATATATTTTTTATTTAAATGAAGCCAATTGGTCAAGTTATTTTTGCAAGAGAATCCAGCAAGATTCAGCTCGAATTTAAGCATTGGAAGAGGCCCTAATATGCATCTATATAAGGAGGCTCAAGGCAGAATACTTAAGATCGAAAATCACAAAAGAGTCATACACTTCCAAAGCAAACACTGTCAAATTTTCATAGAAGTCAATTGTGAGTTCCAGCTTTCAAGAAGCAAGTACTCGTGTGATTTTCCTTCCACTGTGTCAAATCTAAGTTGATGAAGTAGAGTCTACAATCTGAGGGAGTCAGTAGAGGTAGCAGGTTACTTGGCAATTAGATTCATAGTGTTGTGATTTCTTCTACAATTTGGGATTGTCAAATTGGCTGAAGACAGGAGTTGCATTCCTCAAAGAAGTCTAGGATTGTTAGACTATTTGAGAAGACTGACTTGGAAGGTCAGTATAAAGGTTGTAATTCAAGGTTTGAATTAGTGAAATCCTTCAAGGTGAAGGGACTGGACGTAGCCTTATTAACGGCGAACCAGTATAAAAACTGTGAGTTTTATTTTTACTTTTATTTGCTGCTAACTCTGTTTTTAACTATACATCAAGTTTTGTTTTAAAAGTATAAAAACAGGAAAAGTATTCAAGTTAAGTCAAACACAATTCGACCCCCTTCTCGTGTTTGCACCTTCAATTGGCATCAGAGCTCGGTCTCAAGGCTGAGCACTTAACAGTGTTTGAGGAAAGGTCCAAGGGGTTCAATATGTCAGAAGAATTGGGAAACAACATCAACAGACCACCACTGTTTGATGGAGAAAGGTTTGAGTATTGGAAGGACATAATGACAAGCTTTGTCATATCTCAAGATCCTGAATTATGGAAGATGATAGTTAAAGGATACACTGCACCTACTGATCCAAAAGGTCCAACTAAGAAACTAGATATGGATGATATGAAACCAGATCAGAGCAGATTACACAAACTTCATCACAAATCCAGAAACATCATGATCAGTGCAATCACATTCAAGGAGTTTGATAGATGCACAGATAAAGAAACAGCAAAGAGCATATTCGACAGTCTGGTTCTGACCTATGAAGGAACCAAGCAGGTTCATGAAGCAAGGGTTAACATATTGTTCAGGAAGTATGAGCTGTTCAAGATGGAAGAGGATGAAGACATTGAAGCAATGTTCAGCAGATTCCAGACTTTGGTATCAGGTTTAAAAGTACTAAACAAAAGTTATACCACTGCAGATCATGTAATGAAAATTCTAAGAAGTTTACCAAAAAGGTCGAGACCAAAGGTTACTGCAATACAGGAAGCCAAAGATCTGAATAACTTAAGACTTGAAGACCTGATCAGCTCACTCAGGTCCCATGAAATAGAACTGGAAGAAGATGAACCAAAGAAGAAGAAGAATCTGGCTCTGAAGTCGAAACAAAAGAAAGCTACAAAGGCAGTATCAGAATCAGAGGATAGTGACAGTAACAGTGATGATATGGCTTACTTAACCAAAAAGATGGTTAAGATCTGGGAAAACAGGAAGAAAAGAAACTTCAAGAAGAAACATAACAGCAAAGATAAGGAAGAATCAGACAAGAAGAATATCATCTGTTATGGATGCAATTAACCTGGACATATCAAGTCAGAATGTCCAAATCAGGAAAAAGGCTAACATCACAAGAAGAGTTCCAGATACAGAAAGAAAGGTCTGATGGCTGCCTGGGATGTATCAAAATCAGACGAAGAATCGTCTGATGAAGAAGAGGCAGAAATAGCAAAGATGGCTCACATCAAGTCTGCTTCTGGACATCAGAAAGGCACGAATTCAAGAAGGAAACACAGGCAGAAGGAAGAATGATCAAAGCAATCATTCAGGCAAGTCTGGAAGCACATCAGAGGAAGCAATTCTGTCTCTGATGGCTGATACCAACTCAAGTTCTAAATACAGCTCAGGCTTTGGAACATAATCAGAAGATGAAGACAATGAGGTATTTTCTGATCTTTCTAAATCTGAATTAATTGAGACTTTAAAAGACTTGTTAAATGAAAACAATAAAAGGTCTTTAAAACAAAAAACTCTTAGGGAAGATAAGAAAAATCTAACCAAAGAAGTCCAAGTTTTAAAGAATCGAAATTCTGTGTATGCAACTGAAAACAAAGATTTTAAAACTGATGTTGCAAGACTCAAATCTGAAAACCAAACTCTCAAAAGTAATACTTGTTCCACTTCTGAAACTGTTTGTGAATCTGATATGCATGAGCATGTTTTTCAAAACTTTATTTCCAATGGAATGGAAAGAAGTAAATATGCATCTATGATTTATGGAAACAGTAACTCTGGAAAGAGAGGTCTTGGTTTTACAGAAACAAGTACTGAAAATAAAGCTGTTCATTCTGATGTTTTGTGTATTGTCTGTGCTAAGAAAGGTCACTCTGAATTATCTTGTCCAATGGTAAAATCTAAACAAGATCAGAGAACTATTACAACTAACAAACCTGGACCCAATCAGTTATGGGTACCAAAAGATCAAATTGTCTATGTTGCAGATATTCTGAGCAAGCAGAAGGAGACACCAACAATGGTGCTTGGACAATGGATGTTGGCAACGCACAAGCAGAAGAAGGTTTATGTTCCAATATCTACCAAACAGAAGCCAAGTGACTTTGGTAGAAGAAGAACTGGTCAACACAATACATATCAGAACCAGAACCAGAATTATAGGAGGAACAGGAAATATCATAGATATCACACGAATCAGAACAAGAACTGGAACCAGAATCAGAACTGGAACCAGTATAAGAGGAACAGAAACTGGAACCAGTACCAGAAGCACAGAAACTGGAACCAGAACCAGTATCAGAGGTACATGAACTGGAACCAGAACCAACACTGGAACCAGAACCAGAACTGGAGGCACAGAAACTGGAACCAGAATCATTACTGGAACCAGAATCAGAATCAGTACCAGAACCAGAACCTGAACAGGTATCAGTATCAAAGGTTGAGGTATGATCATCAGAACTACTTTAATTATCAAAATCAGTATGATTACCAGAATCACCATAAGTTCCAGAATCACCAGAGGAACATGGTGTATGAGCCAAAGCAGAAATTAAAGAATCAGAATCAAGAGAGTTCTTCAAATACTCCAGTGAGATTCATCAAGACTACAAACCTGGAAGGGAATTCAAATTCTCTCATCCAAACCATGTAATCTCAGAACATATTAGGAATCTGAAAATCAGAAGCAAGAGGATTTTCAGAGTAAAACTGAAGCTACATCTTGCTGTAAATACTATTATTTTATATTTATGTTTACTGTGATAATAAGAAGCTTGATCTTAACAAATCAAAGCTAGATAAGTATTCTGCTGGTTTTCAAACTGTCAGAGGAACCAGCTGATTCACACGAATTGAACACCTCAGCAGAAACAGCATTCCAGTGGTTTCAAAAACAAGCAGAAATCACCAGAAGCAGAATAAATGGTTTGGCTGTATTGAGTTAAATTTTAAATTATTTGATTTACTTAATGTAATATGACAAACTTCTTGATCTTGACAAATCAAAGCAAGATAAAAATAGTGCAGGTTCACCAGAACCAAAGGGAGCAGAAGTAGAAGTAGAAGAAACAGAAGTACTTGGAAAGGTAGAGGATACAAGCAAGTCAGCAACACATGACAAATCTTCAAAATATAAATCTGATCAAGTCAGAAACAGCCAAGATAAGTCAGAAGAGAAATTTGGATATTTACCAGAATCTGAAGCTGTTACAGATTCACTAGAACCAAAAGCTAATTTATCAGATTCAGAAGCTGTTACAGAACCAGAAGTTGATGCGAACCAAGCAATGTTGATGAAGTTTTGGCAGAGGAAGGTTGGATACTTGCTATGCAAGAAGAGCTGAATGAATTCCAAAGGAATGATGTTTGGGATCTGGGATCCAGACCAAACAAAAACATTATTGGAACCAAGTAGGTGTTCATAAACAAATTCAATGAAAAGGGTGAAGTTGTAGCTCAAGGATACAGTCAACAGAAAGGTATAGATTACACTGAGACTTTTGTTCCAGTGGCCAGGTTAGAAGCAATTAGAATTCTTTTATCATTTGCTGCAAATCATGATATAATGCTGTATCAAATGGATGTTAAAAGTGCATTCTTAAATGGCTACATAAGTGAGGAAGTCTATGTCAAACAGCCATCTGGATTTGAAAACTCTGATTTTCCAGACCATGTTGTTAAACTTAAAAATTTTTATATGGTTTAAAACAAGCACCAAGGGCATGGTATGACAGACTTAGTAACTTTCTGCTTAAGAATGAATTTAATAGAGGCCAGATTGATAATACATTATTTAGGAAATCCATTAAAAATGATATTCTGATTATCCAAGTTTATGTTGATTATATCATATTTGGATCAACTAATGGCACTTTGTGCAAAGAGTTTTCTGACCTAATGCAGAAGGAGTTCCAAATGAGCATGATGGGAGAACTTAAGTTCTTCTTGGAAATTCAGATTCATCAAGGTAAATCAGGTATACTCATTCACCAATCTAAATACACCCCCATGCACCCAACCTGCTCACTTGAGAAAGATGAAACCAGCCAAAAGGTAGACCAGAAAACATACAGAGATACCTTAAAAGAACCACCAACCTTACCTTGTTATACAAGAAAACCCCCACCTACAAACTAAAAGGTTTTTGTGATTCCGACTATGCTGGATACAAGCTGGAAAGGAAAAGTACAAGTGGCAACTGCACCTTCTTAGGTGATAACTTGATCTCTTGGTCTAGCAAAAGACAAAGCACCATTGCCATGTCAACAGCTGAAGCTGAGTATATATCAGCAGCAGGATGCAGTTCACAGTTACTCTAGATGAAACATCAACTTGAAGATTACAACATCTTTGAAACCAATATCCATTTGTTATGTGATAACACTTCAGCTATAAACCTAACCAAGAACCCTATCTTACACTCTAGAGCCAAACACATTGAAATAAAACACCAATTCATTAGGGACCATGTTCAAAAAGGAACTTTAAGCATCCAGTTTGTGGACATTGATCATGGGCTGATATCTTCACCAAGGCATTACCAGAAGATAGGTTCGAGTTCATTAAGAAGCATCTAAGCATGACCTCCATATCTGACTAGCTCAAGTAGTCATCTTAGGAGTTTTTAAATTTCTTGTTATTTTATTTTCTGTTTTTATTTTCTGTACTTTGTATGAAGAAAAACAAAAAATACAAAAATAGTAGGACCACTTTTTGGCTGATGACAAAAAGGGGGAGAGAGAGAAAAAGAAGAAATAAGTTGAAAAGAAGAGGAAACAGGGAGAGAGAAAAACAAAGAAAGAAAAAGAAAGAGTGAAAACAGAAGGAGTTGAAAAGGAGTGGAAATGTGAAGAGGAAAAAGAAAGAGAGAATAAAAAAGGAGTTGAAAAGGAGAGGAGAAGAGAAGAAAAGAAAGAGTGAAAAGAGAAGGAGTTGAAAAGGAGAGTATCAGACTTAGGGGGAGAAATTGGTCTGAGGGCGAGTAATTCAAGTATTCGAGTTACAAGCTAGCAAAATAAGTTAAGGTTTTGTCATCATCAAAAAGGGGGAGATTGTTGGAACCAAGTTGGTTCTAAGTACTTAGGATTTTGATGGTTACAAAAGCACTCAATGTAATCTTATTTTGTACCTTGAATTATTAAATTAAATACAATCAGAATATGAAGAAATCAGAAGCAGAAGATCAAAGGATTCCAGAAAATGAATTCTGGAATTACCAGAAGATACTCCAGGATGTAAAAAACATCAACAGAAGATATATTTGCTGGCCCAGAACAGAAGGAAGAAAAATCAGAAGGAAACATGGATCATACCAGAGGAAAGCCTGCCAGAGGGAGAGTTGTTCCAGACCAACAAGAATCAAATATCAAATTTATTCCAGAAGTTATTTTGACCAGAAGATGGCCTGGCAGTGAAAAATTAAATAGCCCAGACTTGTTCCAGACTCAACCAGAAGATATGTTTATGAGTCTAGAACAAGAGAATCAATCCATAATTGACCCAGACCACAAGATAGCATGATTCAAGGCATGAAACTAAGTCCAGAACAAAAGAAATGAATTCCAGAATTAATCCAGACCTGATCTAAAATCAAAGGTAAGATGCCCAGACTGAAACATTACTTGTCCAGATTTAATTTCAATTTAATCCAGACCAAAGTCCAGAATTGGTTCAGATCAGAGGGAAGATTTCCAGATCAGTGGTTCAGAATTAATTATTTGGGCCAGTGATGGTCCAGATCAGAAGATCAGACCATGGCCCAGTGTTGGCCGAAATCAGAGGGACAGGATGTGCAGTCCAGCAAAGGCCAAGTTCAGAGGATTATAGCATATCAGGTGCGCATCCAGGATGGCCGAAATCAGAAGATCAGAGGGTCAGGAAGTGTGGTCCAGGGATAGCCGAAATCAGAGGATCACAGCATATCAATTAGGTTGGTCTAGATGTAGACTAGCGCATGAAGATCCAATGGTCCAGATTTAATCAGGAAAATTATACGGTGGAGAATTTAATTTATTTTGATCAAAGGATTGAAAAGATTTGTTACAAAAATAAAGTAAGGTGTTGTGGAATTCAGGAGCTGTGGCGGGAAGGAACTAACTGATTTGATTGGCCAGTTATTTTTGAAAGAAATCTGAAGATATGTTTTTTATTTAAATGAAGCCCAATTGGTCAAGTTATTTTTGCAAGAGAATCCAGCAAGATTCAGCTCGAAATTAAGCTTGGAAGAGGCCCAAATCTGCATCTATAAAAGGAGGCTCAAGGTAGAATACTTAGCATCGAAAATCACAAAAGAGTCATACACTTCCAAAGAAAACACTCAAATTTTCAGAGAGGTCAATTGTGAGTTCCAGCTTTCAAGAAGCAAGTACTCGTGTTATTTTCCTTCCACTGTGTCAAATCTAAGTTGTTGAAGTAGAGTCTACAATCTGAGGGAGCCAGTAGAGGTAGCAGATTACTTGGCAATTAGATTCATAGTGTTGTGATTTCTTCTACAATCTAGGATTGTTAGATTGGCTG
The DNA here is from genome assembly GCA_037974295.1 of Cicer cuneatum. Classification (NCBI taxonomy): domain Eukaryota; kingdom Viridiplantae; phylum Streptophyta; class Magnoliopsida; order Fabales; family Fabaceae; genus Cicer; species Cicer cuneatum. Next base: position 32,174,250 of record JBBPBO010000001.1, read on the forward strand.
AAGACAGGAGTTGCATTCCTCAAAGAAGTCTAGGATTGTTAGACTGTTTGAGAAGACTGACTTGGAGGGTCAGTATAAAGGTTGTAATTCAAGGTTTGAATTAGTGAAATCCTTCAAGGTGAAGGGACTGGACGTAGCCTCGTTGACGGTGAACCAGTATAAAAACTGTGAGTTTTATTTTTACTTTTATTTGCTGCTAACTCTGTTTTTAACTATACATCAAGTTTTGTTTTAAAAGTATAAACACAGGAAAAGTATTCAAGTTAAGTCAAACACAATTCAACCCCCCTTCTCGTGTTTGCACCTTCAAAGTCTTCTCAATATCAATTTTGTAAGCTATGTCATCGTTCCTTCTCTTGTAATTCATTTCACCTTTTCGCTTTGGTTGTGTAAACCATTATTGATGTTGAATCGTTGAACTTATCTTACCCAACCTTGGACTCTTGTCTGCCAACAATTGGCCATGAGAAGGCTAGCTGAAGTTCTCCTTATTACTGTCAGTCAAGCTACAGTTGAGGGAGCTATGTTTTGACTTAGAATCTTATCTATTTGGATTGGTTTATTTGAAATTATTTATTGGCATAAATACTTAATTAGTTCTGTTATATGCTTAAAGTTATGTTAGGAACTAGTTTGTGTAATGATCTTAATGAGGGTGGTTTGTCTTTGTTGTTAATTTAGATGTTAAGAAGCAGAGAAAAGAGGCTTCACGGCTGCAAGCTGTGAATAAGAAACTGACTGCTATGAATAAGGTGCTGATGGAGGAGAATGATAGTTGCAGAAACAAGTGTCTCATTTGGTGTATGAAAATGGCTATTTTCGCCAACATACTGAAAATGTATGGTTTTTTTTTTGCTTACTTTAGAATGTTTTTTAATCAATTATTTCTTAATTTAGAGTATTATTACTAGAATTGAGTTAGAATGGTGATTTTTGTGCAGACTACTCTTGCAACCAAAGACACAAGCTATGATTCAGCGGTGACTAGTGGTCAACGCAGTTGGACAGCTTAGCATCACCCAAGGGATGCTAGTCCTGCAGGGTTAGTGGGAATATGATTATTGGGTCCCTTTCTGTTGTCCTTGTTTGTGAAATTTTGGTTGTGTATGTTTGGCCTTATGAAATCATGTGGCATTTTTTTCTCTAGGCTTTTGTCCATTGCAGAGGAAACTTTAGCAGAGTTTCTTTCAAAGGCTATTGGAATTGCTATTGAGTGGGTCCAAATGCCTTAAATGAAGGTAATTAATCCAATGGCTCTAATATTTTTTGATCAACTAGTTGTTTTATTATTCAATATTTTTTGGGATATTGGGTCGTCAACTATGCCTCACAAAGTATTTGCAAAACTTGTTGTATAGACCACTAAAGCTGGGGAGATTGGGTCGTCAACTATGCCTCACAAAGTGAATCCCATTGATTTTGAGAACAGCGAAGGCAATTTAGGTGTGGCTAATGGAGGACTTTCTCATCTAAGCATGAAGTTGCCAATTTCACGTTGGCAGGCAAGAATTACTTTAGTTTGATTTTAATGTTCTTTGTTTTATTTTGATCATTAGTATTGACATTATTCTAGACTATGATACTTAGAAGACTTTACAATTACGTTTTCTTGAAAATGGTTAGTGTAATTTTGTTTAGTAATGTGTGTGTGAAAGAGTTACTAAGCTATTATAATGTATGGACCTTGTATCATAATTTATTGCAGGTGATAGTCTAATTGTGTGGTAGAAACATGTATAAAATTACAAACAGAACTCAAACCAAATTGTTATAAAAGAATTAAAAAATTGAACTGTTTTATTTCCATTCATACTGTTCTGATTGCTCCTTTCACTTTTATCCTATTACAGATTGAATCCTTATATTCTGATTTCCCCCTATTTATTGCATTGATCCTGTCAAAGTTCTAACTAACTAACTAATGGGCTGATTATTGTACTTATTTTGTCCTAATGAGCTATTCTTTCTTACAGTAGCTCTTAGAAATAATAATTTTGACAGTGTGCTTTTTGTTTTGCAGAGGGATTTGACTGATTCAACTGTTTTAAGGAACATGGGTGTAAATTTTGGTCATTCTCTTCTTGCGTATAAAAGCACACTTCAAGGAATTGGGAAGCTTCAGGTATGCATTTCAACATAGAGAAAAAATCTAGAGAAGAAAAAATTATGCTTTGGTTTGTTCGTTGAGCTGTCTTGTAAATGTTACAATTCACAATTTAGGTCAACGAAGCTTGCTTGAGCGAAGACTTAAACCAGTGCTGGGAGTTGCTTACTGAACCAATACAAACAGTAAGTATATGCTTCTGGTTTTACATGGTTATCTGGTTTTATCATTTTGTAATTTGAGTTCTTTGTGGTGCTTGATATGGTTGTGTATTTGGTAGAACGTAATGATAATTTATTTTCTTTTAAGACTTTTCAATTATTTTATTGACAAATGCATTTCGTGGGAACAAAGGCGTATGCACATTCAGTTTAGAAGTTTATTATAATACTTCAAAAATTCATAATTCTAATTGAAAAAATAGATATTTTTCAGTCAATGATTACATTACATGTCTCTTGTTAAAAACCAAGCTACTAAATGTGTTTACAATTGTGTGCTTGATTCTTTTTTGCATAATCCTTCTGAATTTATTCAATTACATCTCCTTACTATCATTATGCAGTGAAGTTGCTTAAATTCTTTTCATTATCAATGTTTATTGTGCAATCTTCAATTTCTATTTTCCCCCATAGCACCTCTAATAAAAAGAAAATATATATTTTGAATTATTTTAAACAGGAAATGCTCCGTTTTCTTGAACTATTTTGCTTCTTATCTTTTCTTCTATATACTATGGATTTAGTTAAACTGTCATATAGGCAACATCCAAGAACTAATGAACACGAAATATATATCAAAAGGTAATACTAATGGATTGAGTTTACTGTTCTGATCTTCTCCAATAAGATATTTTGATATTCACAACAACCTTTTCTGTTTGGTCCTCAAGGTAGAATTATCAACGAATCTAGTGATGTTCCTCATATTTTTCACTGAGTGAACTGTTATGAATTAATAACTCCTATCCGACGCTAACAGTTCATTGACTTTTTCTTTGTTGACTTTTAGCGTCGGCCATCCTACGCTACGTATTTTTTAAAATGACGTGGCAAAAGGCTTCTTCAGTGTCGGATGGCCTTTTTTATTTACTAGCGTCGGTTTAGTGTCGGCCAGGCCGACATTAATATATCATCCGACGCTACATGACCGACACTATGCAATAGCTTCGACCGTTTTAGCCTAGGCCCGACTCCGACGCTAAAATGACGTTAGTGTCGGCTTTTGGCCGACGCTAAATCCTGTTTTTCTAGTAGTGTTTCACTTGTTGCTAAGCTTGCATTTCCATATAATATATCATGCTTCTACTCAGCCAGAAGCCATACACGTCTAAGACTTGTCTCCAAGTCTCTAACCTCCAATTAAGTTCCTCCCTCGACTCTCGAAGTAGCTTTATATCATTTACAAAAAGCATACATCTCAGTGTTGGCTCTTAGATATAATCTATAAGTACATCCAAAACTAATGTAAAAAGAAAATGGCTTAAAGTTGATCCTTGGTGCAGTCATATTAATATGGGAAAATCTTCAGCAACACCACCTCGTGTCCTCACACTAGTTGAGGGCTCCTCATAAATATATTTGATAGGTCGAATAAAATCGTTATGAACCTATTTCTTCTCTAGGGATTTCCACAAAATTTCTCTAGACACTTTATCATATGCCTTTGACAAATCAATGAAAACTAAGTGCATCTCTTTTTTATCCATTCGATAATGCCCCATCACCCGTGGTTGTAAATGGATTGCTTTCATTGTCGACCTTTCAAGCTCTAGTCTATTTTCTTAGTCTCCTCTCAATCATTCTTTCCCATAACTTCATGTATGGATCATTAAGTTTAACCCCCTATAATTTGTAAAATTTTGTTTATCTTCCTTCCTTGTTCTTAAAATTGGAATTAGAGTGCTCCTCCTCCACTCATCTAACATTTTCTTTGACCTTATAATCTCATTAAAAAGCTTTGTGAGCCACCCAATTCCTCTATCTCCAAGACTTTTCCATACCTCAATAGGTATATTGTTTGATCCAACTCCTTTGTCATTATCCATTCTTTTCAACACTTCTTTTACCTCTCGTTCTTGAATCCTATGATGAAAAGTATAACTTTGGTCCTCATCTCAAATGTTTAGCCTGTTAAAGTTCAGTAGAATCTTGTAACCATCGTTAAATAATTTGTGGAAATAATTCTTCGATCTATCATTTATATCTTTATCTTGAACCAAAACTTTACCTTTTACAATCCATGCAATTCCTAATTGATTTCCAAATAAGAAATAAATCAATTTGAGAACATGTCATGCCACTCTTGTATGTGACATGATGTTTCTCTCTTTTTCTAAAGAGCGCATTATCTACTATAATATCAAAAGCTGATGAAATATTTGAGATAGATTTATCATTCACATTCATTTCCCCAAGGCCACACCCCCATGCTAGCTTTCACAACCTTTCGATGCACTTGTTACATGGCCATTTAGACTCCTTCTGTAAGACACTTAATTTTAAAGTATTTTATGAATTAAGTATCAAAAATATATTTTGAGATGTTTGTAATATGATTAATATTTGTATATATATATATATATATATATATTGAGAACGACTAAAATTATTTGTCGAAGAATAATTTAATTATTGTACGAAGAATTTAATACCGGACAGTTTATCAAGATTTGATCTGCCAACAGAGTTGCGACGAGAGTAGATATTTTATCAAAATAGTTTGAGATGTGAGTGAAGTGATGTGTGTAAGGGTGTTTAGATATTTATGGGTTAGTTTTAATTATAGTATATATATATATAGTTGGTGAAGTAGTATATATATATATATACATGTAGGTGAGAGGGAAGGAGGAATCATAAAGGAAAATATATTCCTCACCTGCCCGTGAACCATTTCTTTTCTTCCTCTGTTTTGGTAAACCATAAGTGTTGGTAGAAAGAAAAACAAAACACAAATCCTAAATTACTTCCTAGATCTAAGCTTCCATTCGAGAAGTGGCAAGAGGGAAAGTTACTCTTATCCACACTATGGTGCTTGTGAGCTAATTTTTGTGGCGTCGACGCGAGCGAGAGTTTCGCCGTAGTTGATCGTGGTAGCGGAAAACAGTTGAGAAAACGTTAAGGAAGGTAAGAGGCTCCTTCTAAATTTTTAGTTTGCATATAGGAACTCTATATGTGTGATTGATGGATGATTAATGTGTGTTTTGCGTGATAATAAATTTCGACGTGAAAATATATACGTTTGGAGTTCTTAACCGACTCATTGTTGTTGTGTTATTGTGTTGAATATGCTTTTGATTGAGTTGTTGTTGTTATCAATGTTGTTGGTAATGGTTGGATTTGAGAGATTGATTGTTGTTGTGTTGAGGTTGTGTAATGATTTATTCTCAAATAAAAGAGTTTGAACTGAACTTGAAATTTACTAGAAAAATTGCACTGTTTTCGAAGAAGTATTCGAATACGGCCCTAGCGTATTCGAATACACTTTTGCAAACGTTATGTTCTTATTTAAATTTTGAACCTCGTATTCGAATACAATTACGTGATTTTTGCCACTGACTTGTGTGGTATTCGAATACACGAGGATGTAGTCGAATACAAAAGTTCTGATTTTGCTACTGACTTGCCATCTGTATTCGGCTACGACTCTGCGTATTCGAATACAGAACTGAAGATTTTGCTACTGACTTGTCATCTATATTTGGCTACGACTCTCCATATTCGAATACAAAATTGAAGATTTTGCTACTGATTTGTCATCTGTATTTGGCTACGACTATTCGTATTCGAATACAGAACTGAAGATTTTGCTACTAACTTGTCATCTCTATTCGGCTACGACTCTTCGAATGCGAATACAAAACTGAAAAATTTGCTACTGACTTAGCGTCTGTATTCGGCTACAAAAAGTTGTAGTCGAATACGACCTTGATTTTTGTCAAAAATTCTATTTTTGAAATATTTGTTTATGCACTTAATTACTTGGAAAATATTTTCAATGCATATGATAAATTATATGGGGTTCTCTTAATATTGTTTCTTTCATGGTTATGAATTATCCGGGTTTCATAGTTGCATTTACGTACTGATTACAATGAAGAGAGTCAAAGTATGCTCATGCATTTCATAGTTTGTGGTGACCGCAATAGGCCACAGTGTCAGTGGTGACCGCGATGGGCCACAGTGTCAGCGGTGACCGTGATGGGCCGTAAAGTTAAGTAGTGACCGTGATGGGCTACGGGGTGGTTCCACGTGATTAGATGGTTCATCTCATCCTTACGAGGATTTAACTAATGTGTAAAGCCTATGAGAGGCTACACTCTAAGTAAATCGTGCTAGTCCGTGAGAGACTGCACCACGATAATTAGTACTAAGGCCTGTGATAGGCGGTACAATTATGATTTACGCCCCTCGAGGAGGGTTTTGTTGTTAAGTGGTGACTGTGATAGGCCACAAAGTTAAGTAGTGACTGTGATGGGCCACAAACTTAAGTAGTGACTGTGATGGGCTACGGGGTGGTTCCACGTGATTAGATGGTCCATCTTATCTTTACGAGGATTTAACTTATGTGTAAGGCTTGTGATAGACTAAAACTCTAAGTAAATCGTGCTAGTATGTGAGAGACTGCACCACGATAATTAGTACTAAGGCCTGTGATAAGCGGTACAATTATGATTTATGCCCCTCGAGGAGGGTTTGGTTTTGAGAATTCTGGGATCATGTGCACTGGCATATACGCATTGCATTAGGGTGTTTGACGTGCGAGTCATGATTGTTATGATCCGATATGTGAAAATGATATGTGCAAGTACCTTAAATTCTAAATTCCTAATAAGTTGTTGTAATTGTGGATTGTACTTTGGGGCTTGCAACATGATCTGTATTCTAAATCATTTGTTTCATCGAAAACTTAGATGTTATACAATTTCAATAAGTGGGTATACTTATTTGGTCACTGTTGTTATCTTGCTGGAGTTGCTATGTATGTATTGTTGTCTTTTGACATAATTGTTAACTGTTATTTTCGGTTGGTGACCCTTTACATTATTGTGGAAAATTGGGCTTTGCCCTCAGATGATACCCGAGTTCGTTCCACCGACGGTTACCCTGACGACAAAGACATCGTTAGACTTCCGTGATCGTCATACGCCGACTACTTAGGTATACGACCCCACCTCAAGCAGGGCTACTTATACGGGGAAGGTGATGAGAACTAGTAGGAGTGTTGGGGCAATGTCGTATGTGGAATACACTCACGGGCGGATCGACTTTCCTGTACCTTCAGGATTGGTACTCGAGGGGAATGGGGTATATTCAGATGCAGAGAGTCGTGTAGTTGGAGGTGAGACGGAGGCCACCGTAGGTGTGGTGACTCCTACTGTAGTAATAGGGGATGTGGTGCCTGGAGCAGGAACGAGTGAGAAAGGTAAGGGGCTGATGCCAGCGAGGGAAGACATTCCAGGTCCGTCTAGGCTGGTCGGAGACCAGAGTTTTGTTGATGAACCACTGGTGCCTTGGTTGGTGTCACCGCAGATTGAGTTTGAGCTTCCACTTCTGGTGAACGATCCCCTACCGACTGTCCCTGAAGTAGAGGACTGTTTTGAGATTCCAGCGCCGCCGAAACCACCTATATCGTGGGTGGATCTGACTTCTGAGGAGATTGATCCTTTTATGGCTGATGAGGAGGAGGACGTCACTTCGAGGAGAGATATTGCATCGCACGAGACTTGTGCAGAGTGTGGAGGTCACCCTTGTTACTGTAGTTGTTAGTGGATGATCAGATTAGTTTTTTGTTGTATAAGGCTTTAGTGTTTTGGTGGTTGTACTTATTTCGTTTTGGGATGACTGTACTTATGACGTACTTTGACAGTGACTTATGTTGGTGGGTCCATGTTCCATTTTTTTGACGTGATCATGGAGGGATAGCATTCTTGGAGTAGTACTTCTGTGCAGGTGTCTGCCGAGAATACCCCAGGGGTATGAGCGATGCTTGATAGGTCTCATAGCCCCGGTGTATTTTCTATTTGTATATTTTGGATTATTGTTCAAAAACTATTTTAACTGGTTTATATATATGATATAATTATTTAATTACTCTTAAAAACTATTTTGGATAATTATTTAGTGTTACAATGTACTATTTTTAGTAAGTGGTTTTAAAAAAATAATAATAATACACTCGCGCTGTTAAAAATTGGGGTGTTACACCTTCCTAATAAAGTATTCTCTCCAAGTGGTATTTGTTGAATTGATCCTTCTAAATCTTCCCAAACTTGTACTTTAAGATCTTCTTCTAACCCTACTTAAGGTGCATAAGCACTAATCACATTAAATGTGTTTTGTTCCACTGCAAATTTTAAGGCTACGATTTAATCTTATATCTTTTTACATCCACAATATCATTCTTCTACTCTTTATCAACAATAATTCCTATCCCATTTATCAATCTTACTTTACCAGTGTACCAAAGCTTAAAACCTGATATGTTTAATTCTCTAGCCTTTTCACCCATCCACTTAGTTTCTTATAGACACATGAAATTCATCCTCCTCTTAATCACGTGTCTACTAATTCTATAGATGTTCATGTAATTATGCATATATTCCATGTCCCAAAACAAATCATACTCTCTTGAACTAGCTTCTTTACCCACACTCATACACAAACATGTGGGAACCCTTGCTTATTTTTCACTACATTCAGGCAGCGATGCAGCGACCCTTGCTCCTTTGATATTGTACTTGAACTATGCAATGTGTTGCTTCTAGGCAACGACATAGCATTAACACTATTACGAAGTTGATCCACTTCATAGAAATTCAACCAACTATGAATAGCAAAGTTAACATAGGCAGGTTTATAAATAAATCATTTATACTATAGTAAATTAATCACTTGTTCATGGAAAAAAATAAGCATCACTTAACTAAAAGGGTATTGATACCCATTTAACTAAGTTAATTTCTTTTTTTTTAAGAAGCAAAACATATTTATCCTTCAACAAAAGTTATAAAACTGAAAACTAATTTACTCAATTTCTTTGTGGATTGTCTTTCTTGGCCCAATGTCACTCTAAAATTAATAATATTGAGTGCTCTGCCAACTTCCAATCATGAGTTTATTGATAACTCATTTAAGTAATTGAGTAAATAAAATTCTGCCATGTATTTTACGCATCATTTTGCAGCCACATATTCGCAATTCTTTTGTGTTGTTGATGAAAAAACCGTAAATTGTTATAAAACTATAACCTATATCTTTTTAAAAAAAAACACATAAAGCAACAATAAATATACTTTAGTTGAAAGCTCAATTCGAAATAGTTTTAATATCCAAAATAATGGCGGAATCAATAACTAAAATAAGAGATAATGTGTATACGATAGTGAACTAGTGAAGTGGACGTGTCCTAGGTGGGAGGGAAATTAGTCACGTGAAAATGACATAATGGATGGTGACTCGCAAAAAAAAGTACCTTTTGAGAATGATATATATGAATTTACTAAGGTCCATTCACTCCGACTCATCGTTAAATCACAAATACCATATTACTATTACTATACAGATTCACTCATTGAATTTAAAATCTTAAATGCTATAGTCTATTTAGTTTATTTTTTATCACTAATTTCGTCATTAATTTTATTAATTTAGTAGTGAATTAAGATTAAGATTTTAAGATGTTTGTGGCAACAATGCAATTGTTGATTAGCATTTGTCAAAAATTATTTTGAAAGTTTGCTCTTTGTGTATTAAGATAAGATTAAGAAAACATTATGATTAAAATTAAGATGATTTTAAAAATTTTAATTTTAAAATTATTAATTATAATATAATTTTTTACAAATATATTTAAATATATCTTTGACATATTTACTTTTAAGTGAAGATATTTATATCATTAAAAAAATAATGATTATTGTTTATCTCTCTCATTTTTTTAACACATGTTGTGACAAAATTTCAAATTAATAACAAGGTGATTTTTTCTATGATAGTGTGGTTGGTGTAGTTGTAGAAATAAATTTAATTTAAAGTTATTAATTAAAATATATTTTTCATAAATAATAAAAATAATTAAATATATCTTTGATAGATTTAAATGTGATTATTGTTTTTCTCTCATTTTTTTCTAAAATTTAGTCGCATAAAAAATGCAAACAATTAACAAAGCTGATGTTATTTGTTAGTGTAGTTGAAATAGGTGTAGACATAAATATGTACAAATTAATTGATATTTTTTTACTTCAATTGAATTTTAAATTGATATGGCAATAATGACTTTATTTAGACTCTCTTGAAAATATGTTATTTTGTATATTATAAAGATAAAAATTAAAATAATTCATTTTATTATAAAGAAAATCCAGTGATAGTAACAAAGTATCAAAAATTCAAAATAGAAACGAAGTAACTTGAATCACACACATCTATAGAGTTGTCAAAATAAATTACCCGACAAATTTAAATTCAAACCTAATGAAATCTGCTTAAATATCGGCTAATAAACACTACACAAGACCAAATCTATAGCTTAGCAAGCAGCCCCTTCATTTAATTGTTTTTTTAGATATTGTAAAATAGTTACAATTGTCCAAAACAATGGATTATATCACAAAATATAACTTCGAAATTACATTACAAGTTATCCGAACAACACACAACCTAAATTCAAATTGGCCAAAACTTAGAAATTATCCAACATATAATACAAACTAAATTCAAATTGTCTAATAAAACTCAAACTTAAACTAAATTCAAGTAAAGTGCTAAAAAGTCCTAATTTGACTCCCACCAAAATCATTTTGGTCTTTTGTGACAAACCATCAAAATTCTTGTAAGGTGCACCACAAACCATCAAAACTTTGATAGCACTAATAGTTATATTGTGGCAGAGATCTAAACTAATTCATTTTATCCACAAGCTCGTTAATGACATCCTTATGGTTCCCTACATCTCCGCCATCCTTGAATCGGGTTTTTTTATCCTTTCAATCCTTCTGCTGGCTTGTTGAGTTCAAAGGGCCACATAAATCTAACAACTTCCTTAAAGTGTGGGCCAACATTATCAATTGATGAACCATATCTTATACAATACCAAACTTCCCTAATTCCTACATGGAAAAAAGTGAAAGAATTACAACAACAAAAAATTAAGTGGGAGGGTCTAAGAATCTAGAATTACCATATTTTACTTGCTCAGTAATTTTATTACATGTGATGAATATTTTCACCAACTTCGTTATAAAAACTTATATAAAATCTTATAATATTAAAATCAATCTCTCCAAAATCTTGTGTTCAAACATAACCTTAGTTGCCAGCAAAATACAAATTAATGTATTCAACATACTAATTCTCATACTATTACATTACATCCCTGATCACCCATAATAGTCACCCTCTGTCATGGTGAATAGTATACACGGTATCAGCTAATGGGTGGTTATATACAGTAGAGTTTAGATTTACATAGGTTAGATCTTGAGGATAAATATATGTCTTATTAGAGAGAGCTTTACACATATCTAGACGAGGGGACTATCAGTAGTACTGTAGTTGTCTTATTTTATTATTTAGACTTATTAATTCAGACTTTATTGTTTAAATTTTTTATTTATATTTATTATTCAGACTTTGCTTTATTATCTCGATTGACTTATTATTTAGACGTTTTATTGTTTTAGACTTATTTTGTTAAAAGTTGAAATGATTTAATCTTTTTGTATATTATGTGAATGAATTTTATTACAAAAAGGAATGTGAATTGTAGAGGAAACAAACTAACTAATTGAAAACTACATATATATATGAAATAAAATTTTAAATCAAAAGTGTTAATCATCTGCCAATGACATATAATCTTACGTATATTCTAAATCTAATGAACCCCAATGTTGTAGATGTCCTGCATAAGCTATACCCATGATGTAGACTCATTACTACGATGTTTCTTCCAATGCCATGCAAGTGGAGGCAACGAACAAACTGATTTCAATCTAACTTGAACCCAATGAGTTTCATTAACAAAACTAATGCTGAAAATACGATCACGTGATAGGTCTCCATTGTGTGCACCCCTCAATGGGAAAAAAGTTAAAGAAAAAGTTTTTCCCAATGTCACAAGAACGAGATTATATTTTGTTGCTATCACGTAACCCATATCTGCAATGCTCATCCACTTCTCGTTGGGTTGGTTTCTCAAATCAATTACAAGTAAAGAGTATGTCACTTCTTTCAAACGTTCCTTGAATAATGCAGCATATAAATCAAGTTTGGACTTAATCTCTGTATACAATTGTCGACGCACAATGTTCCAATATTCTTCATTATGGCCAAGTAAAGCAGCAATAGCACGATATCCACAGTTTCCATCCGCTTTAACATTCACTATGTCTTCAATATATGGATGAATTAGAAGAGGAAACTCGTCCAAATATTTTTTTAACTTTATTCGTTATAGGTGCTTGCTGAGAGACTTGTTTGGATGTTTGTCGGGAGACTTATTTGGATGTTTGCTGGGAGACTTGTTGGGATGCTTTCATGGGTCCTTGCTGAGAGACTTGAGTATTTGCATTATCAAAATAAAATGCATCAACAAGCTCAAAAAATGAAGGGTCGCGATATAAGTCAAATCCCTTCGGCTTTTTGCCTTTTTTCCTCTTCACACCATCTTTTGTTTTGATCTTATCTGGTGGTGCACACATTGATGTTGTCTATGGATATTCTAGTTCATGCAACTTGCTCTTCAATGTCCTCCTTCCAGCAACATTAAGTGTTTTCCATGTTTTTCAAATTATATTCATCTTTGATATAATGTCTAACTCTGAACCATTTACCAACTTTTCTTCCTCTAGATCACTATTCATGATTAATTTCCTCCAATGTATATGAACAAAATCTAATGGGATTGGAACACCTTCCAACTTGTATTGTGCCAACTCACATGCACAAGGTTGTTCATGAGTGTTTCTAAGTATACAACAACACACAACTTTGTCGTTATTGACATAACTGACTCTCTTGTATTCATGAACAATATCAGCTAAAGCTTTTCTGGATACAACTCAAGTCAAATTCTCATAGAATGGATTGTTGTGAATATGCTCTTTGCGACCTTTACTTATCTCAAATGAACCTTTTATCTTAATAATTTGGAACTTCAACATGTCATTCATAGCATTCCATGCCTTACAGAAATCTCCTTTACTGTGTTCCAAAAATCTCTTTAATGACCATTGAGCAGATTCAACCATAATATTCAAATATAAAAAAACTATAATATTATTTCTATCATGCATGTTTAATCCTATATAAGTATAAATATAAACCAAATTGAATCGTTTTAATGACGTACCTATTAGTCGTAGTATTTCCTAGATGCAATACTCGACTGGTCCATGCTTCAACAAATCTTTCCTTGTGAGGAGTCAACCATGTGTCTCTGACGTAGTCAAAGAAAATAATATTATCGACATATGCTTGCTCAAACATTTGCAAAAGTTCCTCGTACTCCTTCTCTTCAGAACAATAAACAATTTTCCTCCACAACTCAAGAATGAGTTCATGCATATCTTTCTTCAATATATATTTTTTGCATTTGGCTCCAACATTTTTGTTAATATCAAGTTGACAAAGTAAATTTGTTGAAGATGGAAATACAACTTCAATTGCATTCATTAAAGCAAGTTCTCTGTCAGTCACGATCACCTGAGGAAATGAGGTATTTGAAACAAACAACTATTTTAACCTCTCCAATGCCCAACAAAAGTTTTCTTGGCGCTCACAACCATATAAGCAAATGCAACGTTGAATGTCAACCCAGTTGAAGTTACGCCAACAATTTCAAACAATGTTAATCTATACTTGTTGGTTTAATAGGTGTTATCCATGATCAATACAAGAGAAAACATGTTCAACAAAGTTATGGAATTTGAGTGCGTCCCAAACATGTCCCTCACAACGTTGAAGTCTCCATGAGTTCTACTCCAACAAGCATACTTCTCAGCTTCAACTAACTTCAACAGATGTTGCATATCAGTTCTAGGTCCTTTCAAATTCTTCTTGTATGTGCTTCTGCGCTTATAAATTTGAGAGATAATAGTCATATTCTCTTTATCTCGATCTCTCAAAGATGACAAGATGTGTCTTAGTGCAACGTGATACTTTGCCAGCTCGTCAACATGTTTCTTATCTCACTACTAGAAAAATCCATTTTAGCTGCCGTATTTAGCGTCGGCCACGACACCGACGCCAACTAGCGTCGGAATAGCGTTGGTCAAGCTGACACAAGTGTACCAAATTTATTTTTTTGATTTTATTAATAATTAGCGTCGGCTTAGCCGACGCTACATAAAATTAGGCAGACGCTAGTTTATTTTTTAATTTATTTTAATAGTTAGCGTCGGATGTGCCGACGCTACAGTGTATGATATTTTAAAATTAAACTTTTTAATATTATTTAAAAATTCAAAATGAATCTCCTAGTCTCCAAAACTTCCACTCTCTTTCTATCTGAACCATCCCTGATTCGGCTTACACTCATCTCTATCCAAGCTAGCAAAGAACAAAGAGCAAAGGTTTTTCTCTTCATTTCATTTCACTTCACTTTTCTCCTCACTAAATTTTAGGGCTCTTCTCTATCTCTTCCCCAAAACCCTTTCACAATACGATTTGTCTATTCTGATTACTCGATCTCGCTATGGAATCTCAAGATTTGAAATTGTCTTCTCTGTCATCAACCGCCACCACCGAAGTCGAAGACGGAGGACTCACTATCACTGTCGCTATAGCTAAAGAAGCCGCTATGCATTATCAATCTGGTAACTTCGATGAATGCCTTGAGGTTTTGCATCAACTTTTGGAGCAGAAACCAAACGATCGAAAGGTAATGAAATTCATTTCACCTTTTTGCTTTGGATACTAATCGCTTCGATGTTGTTTTTCTTATCTGCAAGAAATGCTTGATGCTTGTTGTTTTTCTCTAGTCGATTATTCGCTTGGTGCTAGAAAAATTGAAATGTCTATCTAGAGAGCTAATGATAAGCCTTCTCAATATCAATTTTGTAAGCTATGTCATCGTTCTTTCTCTTGTAATTCATTTCACCTTTTTGCTTTGGTTGTGTAAACTGTTATTGATGTTGAATCGTTGAACTCATCTTACCCAACCTTGGACTCTTGTCTGCCAACAATTGGCCATGAGAAGGCTCTAAGCTGAAGTTCTCCTTATTACTGTCAGTCAAGCTATAGTTGAGGGAGCTATGTTTTGACTTAGGATCTTATCTATTTGGATTGGTTTATTTGAAATTATTTATTGGCATAAATACTTAATTAGTTCTGTTATATGCTTAATGTTATGTTAGGAACTAGTTTATGTAATGATCTTAATGAGGGTGGTTTGTCTTTGTTGTTAATTTAGATGTTAAGAAGCAGAGAAAAGAGGCTTCACGGCTGCAAGCTGTGAATAAGAAACTGACTGCTATGAATAAGCTGCTGATGGAGGAGAATGATAGGTTGCAGAAATGAGTATCTTATTTGGTGTATTAAAATGGCTACTTTCGCCAACATAATGAAAATGTATGGTTTTTTTTTGCTTACTTTAGAATGTTTTTTAATCAATTATTTCTTAATTTAGAGTATTATTACTAGAATGGTGATTTTCTGATGGATATCTTTGTTACTAAGGGTTTCATTTCTATTTGTTGTGTGCATGCTTGAACAAACATTTAAACATCATATATACATGTCAATAATTTTTTTTTATTTGTGCAACCTGGTCCGGATTCTATTGGAATCGTTGCAATTTCTCATGTTGAAATGTTATTGATTGGTCGTTTCTTCCTTAGATTTGATTGGTATTCATGTACTGTGCTGAATATTCGTTCTTACTTTGGAATTTTGTGCTTTGTAATCTTCTGGTTTGTCTTCAAGAATCTTATTTATTTACTTATTCAAAAGAAGTATACTTGATGTTTTTGTTTTTCCAGGCGCATTACCTATTAGATTGCTTATGTAAAGGATTATGTTAATTCAGAATTTGTCTTTCTTGTTTGATTCTATTTGGCCTTATTTTCCAGTTATAATACAAAACTAATTTTTTTTTCTTCAACTAAACAGGTTGGATTTGTGGTCCATCTTTGTCATGCTAGCTAGCACTATTGTTGTGATGTGTCACTGCTTAGAGCAAATAAAAGATTAAAAATCAGCTCTATTTCCTTGCTTTGTTCTTCTCAATCTTTGATTTTTTTTTTCCAATTGAATATGTGAAAGTTATTTTTTGCTTCTCTATTAATCTCAGCATCCAAATGGTTGTTAAATATTAGTATACTTTTTTTTGACTATATGGTGTATCACAGACTCTTCAGGTTAAAGGCATGTCTAGTGTTCGACACATGTTTGTGTCCGACACTGGCACAATACTTACATATGTGGTTACATTCAATTACTTTTTTTATTTTGAATTTTTATGGTTTTCTGAGTGTTAGTGTTGTGTCCGGCGGTGTCTGTGTAACGTTGGTGCTTCACGAGTATAATTTTTTGTTTGACTTAATTGGGTATTGTTTGACTTGGTAGGCTATTAATTTGGGAAGAATGCTATCATGAACCCTTGTTATGTCCTTCCCCTCGTGGCATAGTTGGGATGTCTAATTTGCCTAATCAGAATGGGGAAGGATGTTGGTTTTCTTCCGAGTCTCAATCGTTTCATCTAGGAATTCGAGAGGAGGACACAGTCTCTTCTTTGATTAACAATATGACAGTAGATAATTTAGTCATTGTTGCAGGTGAAGGGTAGGTACTTTATGTTTTCACCCATTTTCACCTGTTTGTTCCAACTTTCCAATGTTACTTATGTGCTGCTTTTTGCTATTACTCAGTATGATTGGACGGGCTGCATTTACCAACAGTCATCAATGGATTCTGTTGAACAATTTCGCAAAAGATGCATATCCACCTGAGGTATAAAGCTTTACTTGTTGTTCAAATGTAGAATGGTTGCAAATTGCAATGTTTCCTCTATCTAGTAATGAGTGTTGTGATCATGGTTTTTAGTTGAGGCCGCTGTTGCGGTTGTGATACGAATCTTTATATTGTGAGAAAATGGGATCAAAATTACGGTTTTGATGCCGTTTCAGAGACCTCAAAATCCTTTATGTTGCAGATGCAATTGCGGTTGTTGGCTGCAATTTAAAACCATGTTTGTGATGTGATTATCAATAAGTTTGGTGGAAGGGCTAAGTTTTTGAAAGCTTGTGCACCGTCCGTGCTCAATAAATTTAATTGGTGTTCTGACTCTAATTGTATATACTTCTTAACTTCATTTCGATTTCTTATATGAGTGTGCTCTTTTTAGGTATATGCTGCAGTGCATCATCAATTATCAGTTGGAATACAGGTTTGCAATTTTCATGTTTTGTTATCGCACTTTTCATTGTTGTTTCATCATACTGTATTGTATTGTTTTTGCAAACCGTAGAAGTTATTCATGTGCTTCCTCATGGGGTTGTTCAACTTGGTTCTTTCTTGCCTGTAAGTCATTTTTCTCTAGTTGCAAGTTTAGTTCTGTATTTTTGGAGATTTAATGTAACTTTTTCCAATTCCAATGATCTCATGCTGGTGTACTTAGTTATGGTGATAGGTAAGAATATTCACCGCATGTTGAGAGTGAATTATCCTGGTTAACTTATGCACATAAAAGTTAAAACTTACATATCACTTGAGGATCAAATGAGTATGATTGTTGGAATGAATTTAGGATATCCAGTCTTCAAAGTAGTTCCCCTGGTGTGGCAGCAAGAGCATGTGGCCTAGTGGGTCTAGAACCTACAAGGGTTAGTGCTCTGAATTTATTGTCTTTGTGATAATTGTTTTGTCGATGTTCATGGGTGGCATGATAAATCGTTCTCTTTCAGGTTGCAGAAATCCTTAAAGATCAACCCGCATGTTATCATGACTGCCGAGTTGTGGATACTCTAAATGTGCTTCCCACAGCAAATGGTGGAACCATAGAGCTGCTTTACATGCAGGTAAAGCAACTCAAACTCAGTGTGGATGAATGGTGACTCTGTAACTTAACAGACTAAATCTTATTTGCATACTTTTTGATGATCAGCTATATGCGCCAACCACATTGGCTCCTGTCGGGATTTATGGTTGTTGCGCTACACATCTATTTTAGAAGATGGAAGCCTAGTGGTAAGTGAATGCAAAGAACCCTTAATAATTCTATTTGATTTGAAGGCGTAGTTAAAAGCAGACATCTCTTGTGAGCACATTTGAATCATTTCTTAAATGCTTTCCTGTCTTAGATTTGTAAGAGATCTCTTAAAAATTACACAAACATCCAACGTAAAATAACTTAAGCATGTTTGTTGCGCTACACATCTATTTTATTGCATTGATATTATCATCAAACATCCAACGTAAAATAACTTAAGCATGTTTGTATTATTCTTAGCCATGGAGTGTTCCCGAAATACTGCGTCCACTGTATGAATCATCAACAATGCTGGCTCAGAAAACAACAATGGTGGTATGGATTTTTGTATTTCATTATTTATGATGATTTTTGTTGTAATTTAAATTTAAACTCTTTGTAGTTGGAAAATATTAATCATCTTATCATTCTCATCCAGGCCCTACGTCACCTAAGGCAGATCTCACATGAAGTTTCTCAATCTAATGTCACTAGGTGGGGTAGACGAGCTACAGCACTTCGAGCACTTGGCCAACGATTGAGCAGGTATATTCAACTGAGGAATAATTTTTTGTTGAAATTCATTGCATCTAAATTTGGAGTCTCACTTATATTTCCTGGCAGGGGTTTCAATGAGGCACTCAATGGGTTTACTGATGAGGGATGGTCAATGATTAGCAATGATGGTGTTGATGATGTTACAATTCTAGTGAATTCATCACCTGAAAAATTAATAGGTCTAAATATTTCATTTGCCAATGGATTTCCATTTGTCAGTAATGCAGTCTTATGTGCTAAAGCTTCAATGCTATTACAAGTAAGCATGTTTTCCAATTTCACTGAGTTTCCATAAAATTAGAGAATAAAGTATCAAACAAATATGTATTCTATTTCTATATATATGATTTTATATAGACGATAAAGGTCAAACGCCTATTATATTATTTTTTACTGCATAAGTTGTTAACCCCATGTTTAATTGAGCTGAACAAATTGCTCAGTATGAGGTCAGTGGCCCAAGCTCAAGTGGCTACCAAGGTCGCCGAAGAGGCTAGGGAGCCTTCAAAGAAGTTAGAGAATGAATTTAGCGTCGGCTGGACCGACGCTACAATATTATAAAAGTCAACCGTAAATTACAAACAACGTTGACTTTAATTTAAGTTTAGCGTCGGCCATCTTACGCTACCTATTTTTTAATGACGTGGCAAAAATACTTATTTAGCGTCTATGTTTTTTTATTTCCTAGCGTCGGTTTAGCGTCCACCTAGCCGACGCTAATATAGCATCATATGGTATTTGGCAAACGCTATGCAATAGTTTCGACAGTTTTAGCCTAGGCCCGATTCCGACGCTAATCAGACGCTAAAACCACGTTAGCGTCGGCTTTTGGCCTGTTAGCGTCGGCTTTTGGCCGACGCTAAATCCTGTTTTTCTAGTAGTGTCTTCTTTTTCTAAGCGTCCCATAAATGAATTATTCTCAAAAACAGCTACTAACTCATGGTTGTGAAGTCCACACATTAAACTAATAATTCATCCCTCAACATTTTTCAATAGTCTCGATCTAAGTTTAAACGGACAACCACACTTTTTAGTTGAAGTCCTTGAGTTACTTTTATTTGACTTATATTTTCCACCTCTATCACAACCAAGAATTAATTTTGACTTCCTCCCTTTCCAGTCTCTATGTCAGAACAAGTAATGATAACAACTACTCGATTTTGTCGGCCAACCTCTCTTGCTCATGATATGACAGTTTTCTTGACTCAAAAATTTGATCAGTTGTGAATGCTTGAGTCAAATCTATACATAATGGTGATGTTTTTTTTTCATACGTACTTCAAAAAAAATATTAAATTTTCTGGTAGGGGTGTGCATGGTCCAAAAACCAAACTGAATTGCACCACATTAATAGTGCAGTTCAGTTTTTAACAACCACTTTAAAAAAAACTGGTTATTTTTTTAACCAGTTACAATTCAGTTTTAAACTGGTTTAAAACCAGTTTATAATTATAAACTGGTTTAGTATGTTTGAACCAGTTTGAAACCGGTTTTTATCAAAACCAATTCGAACCGGTTTTTATTGAATTGTTTAAAATCGGTTTTTCATTAAATTTTTTATACTTTTCTATTTTTTTTAACATAAAATTATACTTTTTTTTAGAATGTTCATTGGCACATCTTTCTGTTAAGTATAGTTTTTTAATATCTATATTTTGATTTTTCAAAAATAAAATAAAAAATATTGAATTGAAAATACTAGTACATGTAGTATTAATTAGAGCGTTCAATTTAAAAAAAATATATTTAAATATTTCTATAGCGTAGATATAAAAAATAATATTTTCTCAAAAATGAAAGCGGCGGTCATTTTAAGATAATTATTTTTGACAAATAAATCAATCATTATAGGACGGATGAAATATTATATATATATATATATATATATGTATAGTTGCATTTTTTTTACTCATATGTATATAGCTTATATAAAACTGTTTTTAGAGTAAGAAAAATGCTATTTTCAACAAAACAATGTTAAGTTCCCATAACTTAATTTAAGTTAACGTTTTAGTCATTTATCTTCTTTTTTTCTGATTTGGTCATTTTTTTTAATTTTAAGTGATAATTTGATTTTTTATGTTTTAAAATGTCAACAATGTTAACTTTTTTTTTACAAAAATTCAAAAAATTAATCAAGATTTTCAACTAAAACCCATAAATTAATTATATTTTTCAATATAATATAAATTCCATCAAATTTGAAACTCAAATATTCAAATAAATTCATATTTGCATATCTAACAACATCAAATAAAGAATGAAAATATGAGTTTATTTGAATATTTGAGTTATGAATTTGATTAAATTTGTATTATATTAAAGAATATAATTAATTTTATGGGTTTTGGTTGAAAATTTTGATGAATTTTTGTAAAAAAAAAAGGATAATATAGTTGACATTTTAAAACATAAAAGATCAAATTGTCACTTAAAATTAAAATAAATGACCAAATAAAAAAAAAAGATAAAAGACTAAAATGTTAACTAAAATTAAGTTAAGAAACCAAATGTGCTATTTAGTATTTTATTTTTTATATTAACAATGTTAATTTTAATTTTATGATATTAAATACAAAAAGGTTTGAAAGTGGTTCAAACTAGTTTTTTAAAAAAAGTTTAGTTAACTAGGCTTTTTAAAATTTATGGTGCAGTTCATAAACCATTTAATTGGTTTGGTCTTTTATAGTGCAGTGCAATTCAGTTTATGAATACAACCCAATTAACTACATTTTTTGCACACCCCTAGTTTCTGGTAAAGTAAAAGTAACTACCGGAAATTTCATGACACAAATTTACGGTAGAATAAAATAACTACCGAAAATTTCAAGACACTAAATTTCCGATAGTATAAATAACTACAAGAAATTTCATAGCACAAATTTCCGATAGAATAAAATAACTACCGGAAATTTCAAGGTACCAAATTTCCGGTAGTATAAATAACGTACCGGAAATTTAGTTGGCGAAATTTCCAGTAAATAATTTATATTACCAAAAATTTGGTGCCTCAAAATTTTCGATAAACACATTATACTATCGGAAATTGTAAAAACGAAATTTTCGGTAATTATAAATTGTGTACCGGATTTTTAAGAGAAAAAAATACTTACCGGAAATTTTGGTGAGGAGTAAGATTTTAAAGTAATTTTTTTACTATCAATTGAATAAAAATTAAAAAAATAAATTTGAGTTTTTAACATTTTAAAAGTATAAATCCAATTAGAGGAGTACGAAATTCAACTTTCGGATACCAAATCTAAACAAGCTTCAAGCTTAGCAAGCAGCCCCTTTATTTAATTGTTTTTTAGATATTGTAAAATTGTTAGAATTGTCCAAAACAATGGATTATATCACAAAATATAACTTCATACATTACATATATTATCCGAACAACACACAACCTAAATTCAAATTGGACAAAACTTAGAAATTATCCCACATATAATACAAACTAAATTCAAATTGTCCAATAAAACCCAAACTTAGAATCTAGAAGTACCATATTTTACCTGCTCAATAATTTTATTATCTATCAAATAAACTTTTTGTTTATCTATTTTCGTACGCCCCTTCGTCTAAATTAGCTCATTTATGCTTTTAAGATTCAGATATATTCAAAAGACAGATTTTTGCAAAATTAATAATAATCCTCAAGAATTGATTTTTTTTTTTATAATAATTACGCACTTCATCTTTCTTTCTTTTACCTTAGAAGATCAAATATTTTTTATGTGAAAATATTATAATTTTGTTTTTTTTATCTTAGAAGATCAAACGTTTTTTATGTGAAAATATTATAAATTATTTTCACCCACTTCGTTATAAAAACTTATAATATTATAGATTATTATTTTATTTATTTATTTACAAGACCAATTAAATCTTCATATTCTTTTTAATTACGAATAGTTTGTACATTTATTCTATTATTTTAAGAAATACTATACTTATTTTCTTAACATGATACTATATGATAATATAACATTCCAATCATGCTTAATTTATTTTTATCAATATATTGTAGTTTCCTCAATTTAGAAAAATAAAATAAATCTCTCCAAAATCTTTTGTTCAAACATAACCTTAGTTGCCAGCAGAATACAAATTAATTTATTCAACATACTAATTCTCATACTATTACATCACCCACAATAGTCACCCTCTATCTTCGCCAGCATAAAAATGGTTACAATTTGATATCTTTTTTACAGGCAACATATATACCGTAGTACCTTTTCAACTCATTAATCATTTATTGTAGCCTGCTGCCATGCATGTTGTCGATCCCTCATTTGGTGTTTGTAAGCTTGACAATTTCGCAACTCTATGACCTTTGGGTCCCACTTGTACCTCTGGACAATATCCACAAGTTTGAACAGCATATTTCTCCATAAGTTTTGTAGCTCCAATGCACATTTTGTTCCAGGCTTTCATGCCTCGGATAGCAACAGCTGCAAAGAAGCAAACATATGGTTAGCCGAGTTGACAGAGGACAAAATGTATGTTGTGCGTAAGAGAGAACGACAAAGAAGAAAAAATATGTATCTTCATTAACCTTGGATGTCATCACAATGCATTTCCATATAATTAGTGTCTTGATTCAATCTCTTTTTCATATACGGAAACCAACGTTCATCTATGTCTTTGTCAAGAGAAATTTCTTTAATCTTTTCTCGAAATCAATTATCCTACCTGCAACACAGTAAACAGGATAGGTCTAACTTAGCAGACAAGTTAAAAGTATCAGTCAAAATCCTAGATAGTAGTCCCTAGTGACCAATTTCAAAAATGATATACCGCAGCATAACAAGATTATTGCTATTCTGAATTTTTTATACGTATTAAATAACTAATGTGGGACATATGGAATACTTAAATATAAATTCTATTCTAGTTGCAACATGCTAAAAAGCTCAAACAACAATAATGAAGTTGTGAATTATGATGTTACTTACCAGCATGAGTAATGTTATAAGAAATCACACAAGGAATACATTCAAATGAGTTAATGTTATAAGAAATCATAACATCCACTAAAAGAAACTAATGTTTTAGCGCCGGGAGAAAACCAACTCTACAACTGAAATTTTTGGACGCTAACAACTCATTTATTTCTGAGAAGCTTTGTATTACCATATAATACTCAAAAATTAATCAAAACAGAATAATCGTATACTTCAAATTTAGTTAATCTTACATCATAGGATGTGAATCGCGAGAATATCAAACTTAAATAAATGAAACCAAACTTCAACCTTACTTTCACCTGATTCTTTAAAAATCAGTCATCCACGTGCACCACAAATAAAAGAAAGAGAATCTCCCAACTCAGCCCTAGAAAACAATCATAAATAAGAATTATGATAAACACCATAAATTGTTAATACAGCTGGTCTGACCTAAGACGCTTCATTGTCAAGGTCTTGAATGAAGCACCTCAGGTGGCAATGGCTTTAAATTACTGGTTTAGTCTTCGGTTATGTTCCGAACCGGTTTTAAAATGATTTATAATTACAAACAGATTTAATATCTTTCAACAGATTTTGAACTATTTTTTTTGTTAAAACTGGATTATTTTTAAATTGATTTTTTAAAATTGATTTTCAGTGAATTCTTTAAAACGAGTTTTTCGGTGAACTTTTAAAAAAATTGGTTTAAAATAAGTTTTTCAACGATTTTTGTATGAAATCAGTTCAAAAAGCAGTATACCTGTATTTTTTTTTTTTTAATAAAAACTGATTTTAAAGTTATTGTGAATAAAAAGAAAGTCATTCTGAATAGAATTCGTTTGAAAAAAAATACTATTTTTAATGTTTCAGGATATGACTGCATCTCAAAAGCCACAAGCTCATGAATTAATAATGTGAAAGTTGCAACAAGACCTAATCTTTTATCCATTTCACACGAGTATAACAAATTGAAAGGAGAGAACTTGCAACTAAGAGCATATTAATAGGTCATCCAAGTCATAGAAGCATGAGAAGCAAAACAAACCAGATTCTACAATCCTATAACGTTGAACATTGATAAATATGATTCATATCAATAAAAAACTTTAAGCCTGTGACTTTATGATTCATATCAATCAACATAAAACAGCAAGACCTTATATGACCTTCCTCCAACGATATTTGCTTCAGGATATCCTTTGGCTCCTGCTATTAGTAGTGATTAGGTTCAGTCGAACAACTACATAGCTAGGCCTAAAGTGAAGTATAAAATAAAATTATGCTCACTAGAGTTTTAATGTATTTCAATTGGTTAAAGTCTTTTATATTTAACGGCTACAATATTATGATAAAAGTTGTGTTTTTCTTCTCTATTTTTAGCATGCCAATAGATACTTAATGTGTGTTTTATAAGTGTAAACACATAAACACACACGTGAATATTAAAGCTACAATGTATTTGTTTTATTGGTGAAAACAACTTCAGCACACGTCAATCTTAAAACTACAATTAAAGCTACAATGTGTGTGTTTTATTGGTTAAAACAACTTCAGCACATCTCAATCTTAAAAATACAATGTGTAGTTTATGTAAATTTATGATCAAATAACTTCCTTATGGAAAAAGAAAATGTAACGTGGATTCAAATACACGTTAAACCTCTCTCTCTCTATATATATATAGAGTGTTGTAACTAATGATAGAGTTTAAGAAAAGAGTGAACTAATATTTCGAATTCACTATAGAAGTGTAAAAGATAACCTACTTAGACACAAGGACGGCCCTACATTCAAGAGTGTGGGGGTTGGAGCCTCCACTATAATTTTGATGGGGACAAAGAAGGAATTGATGACGTGTCTAGTGAGACACAGAGTACACCTAAGGTATGAAGAGTGTATGTCAGACAATCCAAGAAAGTTGAGCTGGCCCCACCCCGTATATAGGGGAGATATGGGTAAGGAGGGAAGGGAAACAAATTCTGTTAATTGTGAGTAGAGAGAGGATTCTCTCTTATTGGAGTGAGCATAAATCTCGAGTAAAAGGAAGGCTTGTTTCCTTTGCTCAATTTCCCTTTATCATCAATAAAATACACTATCACACGTTGATTAATCTCTCATTAATTCTTACTGCCGCATTTATAAATTGAGTATCTATCAATTTGGTCCGACCTGCCGGAAACATTACAAACCAGTGAGTGTATGAAATTTTGGTGAATGCCCCCAAAGAAGAAGATGGAAAACAAGGTTCATGCATTGGAGAACCGAATGTCAACTCTCGAGGTTGCAATTGCTGAGATGCGAGCGCAAGCTGCTGCAGACCAAGAAAGGTCCATCTCTCTCATCACTCAAAGCAAGGGACATGGGTGATTCTGTAAAACAGAAGAGTGATGGAGACTCGAATCACGCTGACGAAGAGAAAATCAAGAAGATGCAAGGAGATAAGCTTGATGAATTACGTCAATCGATGAAAAAGATTGAACTCCCAATGTTCACCGGTGATGATCCCACCGATTGGATTGCTCGAGTTGAGGTCTATTTTCTAGTGCAGGATACGAGTCTTGAGATCAAGGTTAGTCTGGCTCAACTCTGTATGGAAGGATCTACCATCCATCTTTTCAAATCGCTGGTTGAAGATGAGATTGATTTTACCTAGGAAATTTTCAAAGATGCATTGTTGGAGAGAGACGGCGGTTTCGGTGAAGGGAATGTGTTTGAGCAACTCTCGTCGTTGAAGCAGGAAGGCAGTGTGGAGGAATACATCAAGGAGTTCGAGAGGTTGGTTGCACAGGTAGATCCTTTACCAGAAGCTCAATTTGTATGATATTTCATCCATGGCCTCCGTGATGGGATACAAGGAAGAGTTCATAGCCTCAAAGCGCTAGGTCCAATCTCACGTGTGAAGCTGATGTATCTAGCACGTGCTGTGGAAGCGGAGGTACAGGAGAAGAGGATTGGTTGGAATGGGCCTAAAGGATCCGGGTTAGGTTTTACTTATAGATCTAACCCTAATTCTAGATCTGGGTCAACTCACCCGGGTCGAGTGCGAAACAGCAATTGGGTCGTAGTCAAGGGATCCAACGACGGCGGAGAGAAAGGAGGAAACGAGTCGAATCCGAAGTTAGAGACCCGTCAAGACTCATGACGATCTGTTCCCCGTGATCGTGGGATCCGTCATATCTCAGCCCACGAGATTGCAGAAAGGCGGCAGAAAAACCTGTGTTTTAAGCGCGGTGGCGCATATCATTCTTGTCACCAATGCCCAGATTGTCAGCTTCGTGTAATGGTGATGGAGGAAGACAACAATGGCGAGATGCAAGTCTTTGCAGCTGATACAAAGGAGGAAGATGGAGAAAGAGTTGAACTCAACATTATGAGTTTGGCTCATATTGATAACTTGAGTCCCAGGGAGTTAGGGAATGTTCGCACCATCAAGTTAAAAGGTCGAGTGCAAGAAGTACCGTTGTTGGTGTTGGTAGACAGTGCTGCAATGCATAATTTCATGTCGTACAAGTTGGTGAGGTCAATGGGATGGCCACTGGAAGGAACTACTCCTCTCAATGTCAAATTGGGGGATGGGTTTAATGTAGTGGCACAAGGAGTTTGTAGGAAATTGGTGCTGATTTGGGGAACATGACAGCTACCATTGATGCTTGATTGTTTGATTTGGATGGAATTGAAATTGTCATCGGAATGTCTTGGTTAGCTTCCATTGGGGGCATGTGGGTCAATTGGGCACAAAAGGTGTTGCGTTTCCCCATTGACTCTCAATGGGTGGAGCTACGTGGGGAAGGCAGTGAACATAAAAACCCTAAAGTGCATTTTCTAGTCCAGTGATACTCGTGAAGAAGAAAGACGGGTCATGGCGGATGTGTGTAGATTACCGTGCTCTTAACAAGATAACTATTCCCGACAAGTTCCCTATTCCGGTGATTGATGAACTCTTAGATGAGTTATACGATGCTAATTACTTCTCAAAGTTAGACCTCAAATCGGGATACCATCAAGTGAGAGTTAAGACTAAAGATGTGCACAAAACTGCATTCCGCACTCATGAAGGCCATTATGAATATCTCGTAATGCGGTTCGGATTGATGAATGCACCCTCGACGTTTCAAGCCCTAATGAATGACATTTTTAAGACTCTTTTAAGAAAATATGTGCTGGTATTTTTTTATGACATATTAGTGTACAGTCCGAGTTTGGAAGACCATCTCCATCATGTATCCTCTGTACTAAACATTCCGTAGCAGCAAGGTCTGGTGGCTAATAGGAAGAAATGCAGTTTTGCGGAGCCTAGTGTTGAATATTTGGGTCATATCATCTCTAGATAAGGGGTGGCGATGGACCCTGCTAAGGTGTTGAATGTATTATAGTGGCCCACTCCGAAGAATGTGAAAGGAGTGTGAGGGTTTTTGGGTACGGGCTACTACCGTAAATTCATCAAAGACTATGGCAAAATGGCGAGGCCATTAACTGAGCTGACTAAGAGGGACAATTTCAAGTGGGGAGAGGGTGTTGAGCAAGCTTTTCAACTGTTAAAGCAAAAGATAACATATGCCCCTGTTTTAGCACTTCCAAACTTTCAGAAAGAATTCTTTATTGAGAGTGATGCTTCTCGGAATGGGCTGGGTGCTATCTTAATTCAAGAAGGGAGGCCAATTGCTTATTTTAGCAAAGCCTTGGGGAGGGAAATTTGACCAAATCAGCATATGAAAAATAGCTTACGGCAGTGGCTCTTGCTATCCAACATTGGCGTCCCTACCTCGTAGGCCGAAAATTTACGGTGTGTACCGATCAAAAGAGTCTAAAACAGTTGTTATCACAGAGGATCTGCACCATTAATCAGCAAAATTGGGCAGCAAAGCTTCTTGGATATCATTTCGATATCATTTACAAGCCCGGACTCGAGAATAAAGGTGCAAATGCATTGTCCCGTATGCATGATAGTAGGGAAATGACTTCCTTGATACATGTCCCTGAGTGGTTGGGCAGGGCTGAAGTGATTGAAGAGGTCCACAAAGATGTTGCTCTATAGAAAGTCATTTATGTGCTCAAGGAGAACAAACCAGTTCAGTTTGGATTTTCTTATGTGTGAGAGGTGTTGTTGTGTGAGGGGAGGCTGGTGATTTTTGCACAGTCTCCATGGATACCGGTTATCTTGAAAGAGTTTCATTCTACGCCACAAGGGACCACTCCGGTTTCCATCGCACGTTTAGACGAGTAGCGTTGAATGTGTATTGGATTGGCATGAAGAAGACAATCCAGCAATTTGTGCAAGAATGTGATACTTGCCAACGTCAAAAAATATGTCGCTGCTACCCCTGGGGGTCTGTTACAGCCGTTGCCAATTCCGGAACAGATTTGGGAAGATGTATCAATGGACTTTATCACCGGTCTTCCTAAATCCAAGAGATTTGACGTCATCTTTGTGGTGGTCGATCGGCTGTCCAAATACAGCCATTTCATTCCTCTCAAGCGTCCTATTAATGCCCATGTGTTGGCCGAGGTGTTTACAAATGAGATAGTGCGACTGCATG
Source organism: Cicer cuneatum (assembly GCA_037974295.1). Classification (NCBI taxonomy): domain Eukaryota; kingdom Viridiplantae; phylum Streptophyta; class Magnoliopsida; order Fabales; family Fabaceae; genus Cicer; species Cicer cuneatum. The sequence continues at coordinate 32,203,595 of JBBPBO010000001.1, forward strand.
GCATTCCCTCTTCCATTGTGAATGAGCGCGACCTTATCTTTGTCAGCAACTTCTGGTGTGAATTGTTTAAATTACAGGGGACCTTGATGAAAATGAGCACCGCTTACCATCCACAAACGAATGGACATACAGAGGTCATTAACCGTTGCTTGGAGACATATCTTTGCTGTTTTATAGCTGATCAGCCTCTGACGTGGGTAATGTGGCTGCCCTGGGCTGAGTACTGGTACAATACGGCGTACCACGTCTCTACGAATTTGACTCCTTTTGAATTGGTTTATGGGAGGCCACCGCAAACCCTCACGCTGTTCCTTCGAGGGGAGACCAAGGTAGAAGCTGTAACAAGGGAACTTGTTGATCTTGACGAGGCTTTGAGACAATTGAAATACCATCTCGATCGAGGTCGTGGACGCATGAAGGACCAAGTTAACAAGAAAAGAAGATATGTGAGTTTTAAAATTGGTGAATAGGTTTTTCTCAAATTAAGGCCACATGTGCAGAATTCTGTTGAATCACGCATCAATCTGAAACTTTCGCCAAGATACTATGGGCCCTTTGAGATAACAACACGGGTTGGTGCAGTTGCGTATCGTCTCCAGCTACCTGCTACAACTCACATTCATCTGGTGTTCCATGCTTCATTGCTTAAGAAGGCAATTACTGGGTTGAGCATGAGTTGCCCTTGGGCCTCGACGGTGATCCTGCTGCACAATGGGAGCCAGCAACGGTGCTCGCCTTTCGCACTATCACTAAAGAGGGGTAGGACATCAAATAATTGTTCGTTCATTGGAAAGGCAAGCCTATTGAAGAAGCCACATAGGAGGACGAGTTTGTAGTGCTGACACAATTCGTAGCCCTCAGACTTGAGGACAAGTCTGTGACTCAAGGGAAGAGTATTAATGGGGACCAAGAAGGAATTGATGACGTGTCTAGTGGGACACATAGTACACCTAAGGTATGGAGTGTGTATGTTAGAAAATTCAAGAAAGGTGAGTTGGCCCCACCCCGTATATAGGAGAGATGTGGGTAATGAGGGAAGAGAAACAAATTATGTTAGTTGTGAGTAGAGAGAGGATTCTTTCTTATTGGAGTGAGCATAGCTCTCAGGAGTAAAAGGAAAGATTGTTTCCTTTGCTCAATTTCCCTTATCATCAATAAAATACACTATCACATGTTGATTAATCTCTCATTAATTCTTACTGTTGCATTTATAAATTGAGTATCTATCATAATTTGATTTGTTTCTTTAATACTTTTAATAATATAATAATATATGTATGCATAGTAACATAGATAGTTTGACTAATTGATTAATGTTGCCTGCAAATCCAAAATCAAAATTGGTGTTGTAAAAGGGAGAAAATTGTTAATTTACTAAGTTTTTAAGTTCATTTGTTTTATCAAGTGATTGATCAACAACTTCAAAAGTAGAATATAATCTTTTGCATAAATGAATTATTGAGTTTTTTCTTTGACGTAGTTTGTTTAAGTTCAAAAGATTTCTTTTATACATTTGATGAATAGTAGTTGAACGATTAAATGAGTATTATCAAGAGTTAGAGAGTGATATTTTTATTTACATTGAAAATGAAAATCAAGGAGAGAATAAGGATAGGAAAGACATCCAACAAAACTTTATTCAGTGAAGTCTAATTAATTTGATGATCTTGCTTGTTGAGAACAAAAAAGTTAATAGCTAAATTAAACTGGACAAAGTGAAAGAGATGGGGCAAAAATCTTGAGTTCTCGAAGAGACTCATATAGGATTGCATCTTTCAAACACGTCATCACATCGTGTCATTAGCAAAAATAAGACAGATATTCCAAAAAGTACTGATTAGTGTATACACTTATAATGAAACATCACTAACCAAAAAATACAGATGGTTTGGCTCTATACAGGAATGCAAACAGAGTACATGAGTTGATACAACATGATATGCGGCATGAGCACATGGTTTGAGACTGACTGAAAAATGGCATGGCATGGTATCAAAACTAAGATACGAGGCCTGTGCAACTGAAAGAGCATTCGTAAGTCCTTCAACACTTTTACAAACTTTTCCTCAATTTGATGATGAGTGTGAACCAACACTCATAGAACCACTAGACCACGTGCTGAGAAATCATCCTACCATCCATTTCCCGAAAAAAGGGTAACATGTTCAAAAGGAAAAACTGTACTTGATTATATTTTTAAAAAAAAAATTGCTAATACTTGAACACTATAATTGGCATGCCATTCATCTTCCTCTCCTTGAAGCTCAAACAATTTACAAGTGCATTCAATTCCACAGTTTTGCCTTCGGAAGAGAAGAAACTCACTCAAAGTTATCTATCAACTCCTCATTTAGCAAGATCAATAGTTTGCTAATGCCTGAAGGCATCCACAATTTGTCTCATGCTGTTTGTGGCCCCTTTTTGCCAAAACCAGTGTCTTGCATCATTGCAACAAATTCACTGTAATCAATTCGTCCATCCTGAAAACAGTGCAACGTACAAGTCAAATAAAGAAAAACAAGAAATTAAATGTAATTAGGAAGTTAAAGGAAAAATAGCGAATCTCTAGAATGCCAAATGATTCTCTCATCTCTCACATTCAATGGGAGTATGAGAGAGATGAAAGAGAAAAAAAAAAAGATGTGAAACTAGGTGTTAAAAAATTAAGATCCATTACATTATCCCGATCAGCTTCCCGTATTATATCATCTAGATGATCCTCTTGTAGGCCAAACTGTTGACAGGCTTGTTGAAGCTCATCCTTTGTAATGTATCCACTCCCATCTTTGTCAAAATAGGAAAAGGCTGCAAATAGATGATCCTCCTTCTGAACCTTGTTTAGATGAAGCATAGCTGCAATGAATTCACCATAATCTATGGTACCACTATTATCAATGTCTGCCTGAATTTTAAACAAGAAAGGAATAGAGATTCATCAGGTGAAATATAAAATAGAATCAATCATTCCATTGAACGCAATATGAATTGTTCAAGGTCAGTTCTCCTATCAAAAGGATGAAAATGAAAGGCAATCTTGGATAGCTGGCAAGCACTCACCGCTTGCATTAACCAGTTAATTTCAGAATCCTTAAGAACAGAACCCACTCTCTCTAAACCATTTTTCAGCTCCTCTAGAGTGATTTGCCCGCTATTATCTGTGTCTATCATCTTGAACATTTCTTTTAGTCCTGCAATTTCCTCTTCGGACAGATTTTCAGCAATTACCTGTCAAGTGATATAATACAGAAAGTCATGCTACATAATATATTTTTTCTTGAACATTAGAATTGTTTCTCATTGGCAAAATTTGCAACATGATAAAAAATAGTAGCTTTGTTTCTGCTTTATTCTCCAATTGACTATGCTTCAAATAAATTAGACAAGTTTTCTAAATTTACAGAAAAGCATTGATTAGTAAATTATATTTCAGTAATAAAATGTAATGATTCCTGAGCACGACGAAGTTAGCTTTTAATTTCATGACCTATTATATGCTCCAAAACAAATAGTTTCAGGGGTGGGTCGGTCTGCATTAGAGCAAAAATATAAGATTGTACAAAGATGGTTTCCATGTAACATACAATGCTTCTGATCTTAAATAACTGAGGGATACTCACTCGAATGGCAATTTTCTTGAGCTTGTTCATTGCAGAGAATTGCTTCAATCGAGATAAGACAGCAGAATCAAGTGGTTTATCAGGAGCAACTCCTCCAACCTGAACCCAAGGATGGCCTGCATATCATCAATAATAACTTAATATATTTCTATATTTAAAATGAAGAAGATTAATATTTTAATTTTGAAACAGAAGACAAATTATGCTTATCATTGAAAACAATGAGATCAATGTCATGATTATGCAGACTGAAAATCATTTTGCCACTTCTGAGAATCCTATATCAATATCTTCAACATTAAAGTTAATTAGTAAGAGAGAATTCCTAGGCTCAAAGGATAATTGATTAATGAATAGCAGCCAACTAACTCGTGAGCAAAATAGTAGTAAGCAGTAATAAAAAGCAGCAGAGGGGGAAAATAGTGGTTCAATCATTATTATCTTATTAAAAATCTAGCTTCAAATTTATGATTCGTAAGGATATGCAAAGTTTACATGTCAGTTACGTGAAAATGATATGGGGGCGTAATGTCACCAAATGGGAAATGGGGCCCCATTTCATCTGAGATATCAAATGAGAATGTTCATACACATAACATTGTTTAAAAAAGAAAAATAAAATCCTGATAACTGGACTTATTTGATCTCTGGTAACAAAAAAATTCAAACTATTCCAAAATGCATTTGAGATCAAGCCATTTAGCATCAAATAGGCATGCATACTCACAAAGAACTTCATGTGCCGTCAACCGCTTCTTAGGGTCCCTTATAAGCATTCTTCGAACAAGATCCTTAGCACTTTCAGATATGCTGGGCCATGGTTCAGAAATAAAGTCAAGCTCTCCTTTCAATACTTGCTCAAATATTCCTTGTTCCGTTTCTGATCCAAACATCAAACACATGAGGCATACATATATTACGTCACAGACACAACTAATACTGCTAACGACAAACAACAAAATCAAGTGGCATAACATTCTCACCATCCCAAAATGGGGGAACTCCACTCAGTAAAATGTAAATGATCACCCCAGCACTCCAAACATCACATTCTTGACCATAGTTCTTCCTCAAAACTTCAGGGGCCACATAGTATGGGCTCCCAACCACATCAGTAAATGTTTCACCTGCGGTAATGGATATTTTTCTCAATTTGAACTAGAAAAAGCTAAATCCAAAATAAAAGGAAAAACAAGAGCTTTGATCACAGTTAAACAAAATAGGTAAGCTCGCCCTAGTTAATCAAGAGAATGTGTCTTTGATATGGAATAGCATGATGTCCTATGTATATGACTAAAAGTCTTAAACGACTAAAATGCACTCACCCTGCAGGCTTTGCATGCATATACAATATTTAGCACACATGGTCAGCTAGTCCACTTTCTCTTTTCACCATAGAATTATATAAACATAAGAACTATAACCACTATGTTATAATATTAAACTTTTTTCACATGATTCTTAGTAGACAACCCGCTGAGGTGATAAAAATGCATTAAGGGATGAAACTAGCTTACCGTGTCGTAACAAAATATGAAATTAGCTTTCATTATTCTTGACAATTTAAGGGATGAAACTTTGATCAAGATAAAGTATTCATAATATTGCCCTGAATTTTAGCTAACTAAATTACAAAAGTAATTCTTCCTTCATTGAATATTAATTTTGTAAACATGAGTAAATTAATTACAGGAGATCAAGAGAGTGAAGAAAAAACGTGAGTGCCTCCTGTAGCTTTTTTTGAAACATCAAAACACTTGCTTCATATGACAAATTTAAAGCAATAAGACAAAAAGTCTGTAAGAACAAATTGTCCTTTGCCATGTCATAGTAAACAAGAATGCTGACTGAGAAAATGTATTCCTAATCAGTACAGAAGTTATAACTTTTCATGTTTCCTTTTTTTAACAACACTTTTACATATCTTCTTTTGTATCCAACTTTCTATTTCTCATCGCAATTACATCTTTCACTTTATTTCCATCTTATTTCTGTCTCTCTCTTCTATAAGCCATCCTCACACGAGTAGTACAACACATGTAAGTTGTAACTGAAAATTTTGATAATTTTAAAACTAGACACAAGTGTTGCACTCCCAATCACTAGGTAAAAGCCTTATGTTTGCCATTTTGCTAATAGAGAGTAATTACTTGGGTAGAATAGGAACACACTATTCAACAATAAATAGATAATTAATAATCATAATGTCTCTCGTAACACTTCATGATCATATTCAACTTAATATTAATTCCCTCATGTAAACTACTATATACATAGTTTTCACTCAATTAATTAAGAAGAACAATAATAATGGTGAAATGACAAATAAAATAAAAATACCTGGTCTAAAAAACACAGAGAGTCCAAAATCAATTGTCTTAAGTGGTGATTCTTCTTCATGGTTAACAAATAGAAAATTCTCAGGCTTCAAGTCTCTATGCATAACACCTAAAGAATGACAAGCCTGAACAACAGCTAAAATCAACCTAGCAAGTTCAGCAGCTTTTCTCTCAGTATAATGTCCTCTCTGAATGATCCTATCAAAAAGTTCCCCACCAGCACACAACTCCATAACAACATGAACAGCAACAGCATCCTCATAAGCACCAACTATTTGTATCACATTTGGGTGACCAGCCAAGTGATGCATTATCTGAATCTCCCTTCTAACATCCTCAACATCATCTTGTGTTGTTAATTTCCTCTTTGCAATTGATTTGCATGCAAATTCCTTGTTAGTCCCTTTTTCCATACATAGAAATGTTGTACCAAATTGCCCTTGCCCTAATTTCCTCCCCAAACTATAAAATTCCTTTATGTTCTCTGTTTTTCTACCCAATACAGATTCTACCTGAAGTCCAATACTTGATACCCTTTTCACGTGAGTAGGTTTCTTAGCTTTCCCTGCATCACCCTCACCACCACCACCATCACCAACACCAGCAGTGCTAGATGCTGGTGCATTATTTACCTCTGATTTAACCGGCTTCTCCGGTTCAGCCTGAACCGGAAGCGGATTTGTTTCCGCCGCAGTTATTTTCACCGGTTCAGGCGGCGTGCTCTGAACCGGCATGGGAGGATTATTATTGTTGTTGTTGTTGTTATTATTATTATTATTATTATTATTATTATTATTATTATTATTATTATTATTATTATTATCAGAACCTTTTCCGGCGGAACTCGACTCTCCTTTGGAGGAATCAGTTGAAACATTCGGCGGCGACGGAGGTTTGTCCTTGTCATCGGCGTTAGGAGGAGGAAGCCTTGGCTCCGGCGGACGAGTTTTCCATACGGCGGCCGTAACGGATTGAAGGAAGCCAGTGCCACCGAGGTTTGGTCCTACACAGTTGTTACCCATGAAAATAAAAACGACGTCGTTTCAGCACCGTGTTTGGGTCCAGTCTCTCCACGACGCCATTGACGGTGAGTATTGAGAGCCACGAGAAACCCTAGTTTATTTGAAATTTTGAGATCTCCAAATTGAAATGGCTCTTGGATTTACAAATTTGAGGTTCGACGGAAAACAAATGAATGATTTAGGAAATTGAGAATTCCATATTCGGAATGAATTGAAATGGTTGAAGAGAAATTTGGAAGAGTAATGAAAGAAATTACGATGTTGAAAATGAGAATGTAGAATTGTGAAGAGAAAAGATGTAATCGGGATAAGATGTTTGGTTGCAAAGGAATCGTGGAGGTGTTTGTTTGTTTGGGAGAAATGGATGAAAGAAAAAGAAAGAAAAAAAAATGGTAATTTTGTTTGGTTAATATTATTATTATTCAGAATTGAAGAAATGGAGAAGACGATGGATATGATCAATTCATCATATACAGCTCATTAGCTCGTTATACACGACGAGAAAAGCCATATTCGCATGCATGCAAATATGTTAAATAATTATAATAATGTATTTAAAAAGTAATAGTAATATTCTATACTATATTTATTTATTTATAAAAGGAGTTACTTTTTCGTTCAATTTTACCTTTAATTTAAAATATCTATATACAAAGTTTTAGTGTAACTTTTACTTATTCCGATTTTCTCTTTCAGTTAAACTCTTTTATCTACAAAAACAAAATTATCCTTTCTTACCAATATAACATCTGAATTTTTGAAATAATTGTATACTAACTTTTATTATTTTGATAAAGAAAAAATGAACGGACGAACATTGTGACGATAATAATAATAATCACTTATTTTTCTTTTTATTTTTAAAATTAATTGCATGTACAAATAGTTACGCTTCTTAACAAATAATAATCATACTTGTTGTACCAAAAATAACAATCATAATTGACACATGGAAAAAAAACAATTAACTAGACAAATTAAATTTTATGTACTTTATTTTTACATTTAATCAAATTATACAATAATATCACATTAATATTTTTGCTCTTAAAATATCTAAACAAATATTTATTTAGTGAGATTTGATTTGGATGCATAAAAAAATTATGCTCTAATAAAAAACATGTAATTCCAAAACACGTTTGATCACAAAATTATTAACGAAAGAGAATTTATGTCAAAAGGGTAATATGACTACTTTATTATATTTTTCGTGATACTAATCAAGTAACCAATGTTTTTGCTATGTATGGTTTAGATATAATAGACTCACAAAGAAACTTTAATGTTATTCAAAATTTTGTCTCTTTCACCTTGTTGGCCAATAAGAATTGTATTAACTTTTTTAAGGAGTTTTAATTTTTTTGGCTTACATATAATTGCGATCCTTTGACTAAAATAAATATTTAGCCCATTTATTTCTAAAATCAGTTTTTTTGTCTTCCAATTAACTAATTCTTTAGATTTCTTTATCTCCATATTTCTTGATGATATAGCACTCTCATTAATTATATGATACATAGATAATATTTGTAAATTGGATAAATGTGTTCTATGTCATTATTGTTGTAATTAATTTTATTTATATATTAAAAAGAAATTTATTTTATTTATATATTTAAATATTTAAAACATTAAAATTTATTTATTTTGTTTAACTTTTCTAATAATTTTAAATATTTATATAAAATAAGAAAAAATTTAATTATTTTATTTTTAATATTTAAGTTATTAATTTTTAATATTATTTAATATTTATTTTATTTAAATATTAAAATATTAAAAATAAATTTATATTATTTATAAATCAAATTGTTTAAAATTTAAATTTACAGTCTTAAATATTTTAAAATTAAAATTTTATGTATTTGAATAAAATATTTAAACTTATTTATTTTAACCAAAAATAATTTAAAATTTTATTTATTTTATATTTAATATATAAATAAAATTTATTACAACAATAATAACATAAAATTATTTTATCTAAATCATAAATATTATATAAGTGTCACGTCATTGATAAGAGTGTTACGTAATAAAAAATGATAGAGACAAAAATATCAAAAGTTAGTTAACAAGGAACCAAATAACTTATTTTAGAAATAGAGAGACTAAATATTTATTTTTAATAAAATAGAGTGATCAAAAATATATTTAAGCTTAATTTTTTGTATCTTTGTTTTTCGATTTTCTTTGTTCAATTGTGGCTTGGTCCCCTTTTTCTTCATAAAAAGAATATGGTTCCTTCATTGAATCTCTGTGTCTCTCTGATTGATTGATTGATCTAATTTTCATTTGACACCTAATTTTCAATATAAAAAAGAAATTAATAATATGGAACTTGCTTTTTATTATTCATAATATAAATTGCACCAGAAATAAACAAAGTACTTGTAAACCAAAGCTCATAATTACAAAGATGTGCTAGTTAATTGGACTATAATGATAAATTAAATTGCATTGTATTAAAAAAAATCAAATCAATTAAATAGTTCATAAATTAAATCATGTATTTAACACAAATTAGTTATTCAAATTTAATTTTAAAATCAGTTTAATAATTTTAAAAAAAATTTAATCTTGATTAAATATTTTTTTTTTGAAAAATTTTTGAAATTTTTTTTTCTGAAAAAAAATATAGAAAATATAAAAAAAGTTAAATAATTTCATTTTTTGGAAAATTTTTGAGAAAAAATCGAATAATATTTTTTTTTAATTTTTTTATCGAGAAACTTTTTATATCTATTTTTCTTGAAAAAAATTGAAAAATTTTTGCTAAAAGAATTTCAAAATTTTTATTCAAAAAATAATTAAAACTTTTGATCTCGAATTTTTTTTTTATCGTTTACATATATTTTTCTCGAAAAAAATTGATATTTTTTTGTCAAAAGAATTTCAAAGTTCTTTTTTCAAAAATTAATTTGAAACCAATTTTAACTAAAAACTTGTTCAAAATATTAAATTGGTTTATATTTATAAAACAGTTTAAACCGATTCAGAACTGCATTAAACTTGTTTTGAAAGTAGTTTTCAAAAACTGAACTAAATCATTAATGTGATTCAATTCAGTTCAGTTTTTACTCTATGAACACATCTATTCATAATTGATAAAAATCAGGTGAAAACTCAAGTATCATCAAATTTTATTGAATATAATACCTATCATTCAATTATCTAATGACACTTCATTTTTATATTTAATTAATTTTTAAATAATATTTAAAATACAGGTTTGCATCTTATAGGTTTCAGCAGTAACTTATTTCATGAATATCGAAAAATTTGCCAAAAATCAAATAAATTTTTTTGCATACATCTAATTCCGCTCATTTTACAAGTAGAAAAAAATATATATTTAACCATATTATTTCTAATTTAAATTATGGCAGTCTTCAGTACAATTATAGAATTAATACTCCATTCATCTTACAATGACCCATTTATAAAAAAAGTCTTAAAAATGAATGAACATTTTTCATTTCCAATGTAATATTAATTTTTTTTTAACAATTGAACTCTAATTAATATTAAATACATCACTTCCAATTCATTTTTTCTATTTTGCATTAATGATAATGATAAATACACCAATATTTGATAACAATATTTAAATAAAAATATTATTCTCCCTTTTAGTTAATACCTCTTTATTGAAGAATGAATTTACTAAATAATACCTCTTTATTGTTATTGTCAAAATGAATACAGGGTTGTGTATAATTGAGATGATTACAAGATATATATAGGCTAAGGTAAAACACTAGGAATAAAGAAACTAACTTAGTTAATCATAACTACCACAATTGTTAAATATGGACCTAGTGTCTTATATCAGAAACAGTTACAAACTAAGTAATATTGGTTGACTTTTGATAGAGAAACTAAAGAGAGCAGAATGCAAACAGAATTGAAAACAGAATGGAAACAGAATGAGAAAGTATACAATTAATAATGAAAATTGAATTTTATTAACTTGTGTTGCGAAATACAATAGTGTGAGCTTTATTTATACATATAGCTCACTTGTAACCAACTCTAACAACTCTAATATACAAGTAACAAACTATAACAGAATTTTAACTAACTCTTAACAAAGTCTTTTCTAATATTCCCTCTTAGAATTGTAGGATGGTTTTACTAAGGTGTGTTTGTCAAACACTCTGAGTTTGTCACGAAGCAATGCAAAGTTGGTAGTAGGAAGAGGCTTTATTAATGCATCTGCCCATTGGTCTTGAGCTGGAACATGAGAGACAATGAGACTTTTGTTCAGCACTTTTTCTCTTACAAAGAAGATGTCAAGTTCCATGTGCTTGGTTCGATTGTGGAGAGTTGGGTTATGTGCAAGATAAATTATGCTTAAGTTATCACATAGGAGTTGAGGAGTTTTGAACTTGCAATGAAGTTCATTTAATAGTGATTGTATCCAAAGAATTTCTGCTGCAAATTGTGTCAAGCTTCTATACTCAGCTTCTGCCGTTGACCGTGCTACTTGAGGTTGTTTCTTTGACCACCGTGAAATGAGATTAGGACCAAAATACACACAGGCCCCTGAGGTGGATCTACGGTCATCAGGTTCTGCTGCCCAATCTGCATCACAAAAGCCTATTAAAGACAGAGGTTGATGCATAGGTGATGGTTGAAGCAGAAGACCATGATGCAGAGTGCCACTTAAATAACGCAAAATTCTTTTAACTGTCTTCCAGTGATTTTCAAGGGGTTGAAGTCAGAACCAGCCTGCTGATGAAATCCTTTTGCTACAAGTCGTGCCTTATACTTATTGATTGATCCATCAGGGTTCTCTTTAATTCTAAACACCCATTTACACCCTATAGGTTTACGATTAGAGGGTGGAGGGACTAGGGACCAAGTATTGTTTTGAAGAAGTGCAACATACTCAGTTTTCATTGCTGCCAGCCACTATGGGACAACAAGTGCCTGCTGGACAGGTGGTAGGTGTGTAAGAAGCAGAGTGGGATGCAATTTTAGCTTGACAATTCCATTTTTGGCTCTAGTTTGCATGGGATGTGTATTCTGAGGAGGAATTCTGATGGGGACAGAATTTAGTGTAGAAGTTGCTGGCCCAGATTCAGATTCTGCACCAGGGGCAAGAGAGAGCATGACAGGGCTGGACACTGCTGGCCTAGACTCTGCACTAGTGGTGGGAGAGAACATGACAGGTCTGGGTGTTGTAAGAGTGGACTCTAAATCAGGGGTGGAAGTATGCACATGTGATGAAACATAGTTTGAGAGTGAGTTTGGAGTTGTTGAGTTATCAGAAGTGGATGGAGTTGCATGCATTATTAATAATGCAGTCTGCAGCAGTGTGATGAGGAGACAAGGGTTGAGTTACTTAAAGAGGTAACCATGATAATGATGGAGTAGATGATTCTTGTGATGGAATGAAGGGCTTAGAGAATAATTCAGAGTATAGAATCCTTGTTTCATTGAATAAAACATCTTTTGAAATATAGATTATTCCATAAGAACTAAGACATTTATATCCCTTGTATGATGAAGAGTATCCCATGAAAACACACTCTTGGCATCTAAAAGCAAGTTTGTTGGGGTTGTACGATCGTAGAAGTGGAAAACAGGCACATCCAAACACCTTTAGATCCTTGTAGCTTGGATGGTTGTGTTGTAGAAGAAAATAAGGAGACATATTGTTGAGAGCAGGTGTTGGTAGACGATTAATAAGGAACGCAGCTGTAACAAATGCATGATCCCAGAATTTGAGAGGAATTCCAGCCTGTGTCAGCAGTGTGAGACTAGTGTCAACTAGATGCCTGTGCTTTCTCTCAACTAATCCATTCTGATGATGGGTGTGTGGACAAGTGAAACGATGAAAAATACCTAAATCAGCAAGATATTTAGTGAAGGGACGAAATTCACCCCCTCTATCACTTTGGACAACTTTGACTTTACAATTGAATTGCAATTCTACCATAGATTTGAATTGCTTGAAATGAGCTAGAGTATCAGATTTTTGTTTTAGGGGATAAATCCAAACAAACCTAGAGTAAGCATCAACACATGTGAGGAAATATGTATAGCCTCCATGGGATGTAATAGCGGCAGGACCCCACAAATCACACACTACCAATTCAAAGGGATTATGATATAGTGGTAGAAGGAGGAGCATGCAGACAATGTGCCTTGCCTAGACAACATGCTGAGCAAAAGTCAGTGGTGTCTTTTGTTGGCGTAGGGATATTGCACAACTTTAATACTGTCTTAAGTGATTCATGATGAGGATGCCCTAAACGAGCATGCCATAGGTGATAAGCAGAATTTGAAATGGAAGAACAATGTAAATTGGAAACATTATTATTCATATTTTTAGCAGTTACAAGAGCAGTAGGTACAACAGGAAAAGAACTATAATAGTAAACAACATTAGTTTCAAATTTATGAGTATGCAAACTAGAATTCGAGTAAGATGGATTTTCAAACTTGTAGAGGCCATCTGCTCCAACTGTGCCTTTCGGCAGGACTTCAGAAGAAGCCTGTGATTTCACAACATAAAAAGTGGGGTGAAATTCAAAGAAAACCCCATTATCTTGTGTGAACTTACTAACACTAATTAAGATTTTGGTAATAGATAGAACAAGTAAAAGGTTCTTGAGTGTAAGATTGGTGTTAGGATGAGTTGAGCAAGGAAAATGCATGTTGCCTATTGAGTTTATATACAAACCTTGGCCATTGCCTATTAGCACATAATCTGATCCAGGTAAGGAAACTGCATCTCCCAAGTTGGAAGCATCAAGCGTGACATGATGCGAAGCATCTGATTCAGGATACCACCGTTGGTTGTTGAAGCTAGAGTCAACACCAATGAGAAAGGCTAGAGGATGAAAGGGATGTGGATTAGCATGTCTAGCACTGGGGTAATGATAACTTTTCATCATATGCATATTTGTAATTGTTTTTAGTCTTATTTATAGGAAATCACTAGTTAATTTAAGGAGTTATTTAATATATTTTGCTTATTTTAGTTTTTGGATTTAATAAAATGTTTATGTTCGTATTTCCTTGATTAAGTAGATATTTTTTGTGGTTTTATGTTATTTCTTTATTTTCAGTGCAGTGCTGAATTTTGGTGAGAAATCAACATGACCTACATAAAGTATTTCTACCATATCTGGAGGTTTAGATGTCCAATTGGAGTCAAACCAAGTGCAAATGAAAGCTAAGATCCATAGCTACAACTTTCATGAAGACACCGGAACCAAATTCGGAATCTAAAGAGGAGAAAAATGCAATAAATGCCAGACATCAGATGTTGTGCTCCCGAAGCGCAAAGCACGCGCCTGAAGCGCATTTCGGCACTGCTGATTCTGTTTTAATATGCCTGAAGCGCATGTCCTGCGCCTGGGGCGCGTGGCACGCTGAAGAATGCATAAAACCGAGATTTTATGAATTTTCAGGGATCTTTTTGTCAATTAGGAAGCTCAGAGACTTGTGCTCTAGCAAAGAAGCTCAGAGACGGCTGTTCTACACCATTGAAGGAGTTTTATCAAGAATCATTCATGAATCTTTCTTGTAATTCTTCTTTAATCTCTATCTCTTTAATCTCTGTAATGAGTAACTAAACTCTGTTTGTTAAGGATGAGTGAAACAAGATGAAACAAGATGAAACCCTTATTTGTCTGATTTGATTCCTGGTTATACGAATAAATTTATTGAATTATTTTTCTCATCTTTGTGCTTAATGCTTTTTATTGCCTGATCAACTCTAAAATGTTCTACGATTCGTATTTTGAAACGGAAGTGGACTTTACGAATGCTTGAGATGAGAAATTCATGAGATTGTAGTCTAGGGATAGATGCAGGTCATGAAACCAATTAAATTAGTTGCAGAGGCAACAATTTAAGAAGAGAATTTTTGTACTGTAAAACTTAATCCTAATTTTAAACTCACTAAGGAATTATGGGTTATTTTGGAATTAAAGGTTCTGTAACTAAGACATTAGGGCAAGAATACTAAAGAGAATTTGGTAACAATTCAATAAAGGAATTCAGTAACTAGGATCAAATTAGAAACCAAGGTTGGACTCAAAGTGAAACTCATCCCTGACATTTTTATCATTATAAAAGTTCAATTTCATTACTATTGTTATTTTAAATATTACTTAAATCAATTCGGAAACTGTTTGTTCAATTTTAGTAATTAAAGATAATTTGATAGTAAAACGCAATCCTTGAGTTCGACACTCGGTACTACCGTTTTAATAATTACTGTCAACGATTCAGTACACTTGCTGAAACGCTATCAAGTTTTTGGCGCCGTTGCCGGGGATTGCCATATCACTATTGAGTTATAATTTATTTACTTAATTGGAATTTTTTGCTCTACAATAAAATTTTGGGTCTTTAGTTATTAAATTTTTATTTTTCTTTTATTTACTTTTTTTTATTTCTATTTTCTCACGATTTTTCTAACCTTGTATGCGAGGCTAGTCCTCAGTTAAGCTTCTTTTTTATCCATAAATAGAAAAGACTACAAAAGCAAATCGAAAGGCGGTTCGAGAAAGGAGGAAAAGGGAAAGAAAGTTAGCAGCGGAAGAACAAGATCTAGGGGATTGTTTCATATTTGCTTAAATGGCTGATCCACCACCACCTGAACGTACCCTCAGGGAGTTTGGGAATCATGATAGAAACCGTGCTCGGTTGGCCATCCATAACCAACCGGTTACAGTCAACGAATTCGAAATAAGTACCGCCCTGTACCGATAGTTGAAGGAGATTCATTTTTCCGGTAAACATAATGAAGATGCAAATAGACATCTCACAAACTTCTTTGAAGTATGTGAGACAGTGAAGGTGGATGATAATAATGAAGAAGGCAAGAGGTTGAGACTATTTCCATTGTCATTAAAAGATTATGCTAAGGAGTGGCTAAATTCTTTACCCTCCGGTAGCATCACCACATGGACGATCTTGAAGACAAATTCTTGGAACAATACTTTCCCCCAACTGTGTTTGTCAGAAAAAGGCAAGAGATTTCTGGTTACAAGCACAAAAAAGGAGAATCACTTAGTGAAACTTACAGGAGGTTCAAGAGTTTACTAGCAGGATGCCCCAATCATGCTTATGACGACGCCGCTCAAATGCAAATATTCTACAATGGGTTGAGGTCGAAGCACTAGAATTATGCTGGATGCTACAGCAGGTGGCTCTTTGAATTACAAGACCGCATCAGAAGCACGAAAAATTATTGAGATTATGGCATCAAATGAGCAAATGATGTTGTATGATAGAGGTGGTGGGTCAAAAAGTGGTATGCTGGAATTGAGTGTTATGGATGCCGGGTGTGCTCAAGGAAAGCGACTCTCAAAACCGATAGAAGAGGTTATCGCTACTAAGATAAAAAAGGGATGGCAGCTCTAAATATACAACCCCAAGTGGCCCCTATTAAATTATTGAAACATACAAGTTGTGATTTTTGTGGAGGAGCACATAAAAATGGCGCCTGTGAAGTACCAGAGGATGATGACACAATCTAGAAAAGGTGAATTTTGTGGGTAACAACGAAAAGCAAAATAATCCTTACTCTAGTACGTACAATCCGGGATGGAGAAATCATCCAAATTTTTCATGGAAAGATCAAAAGGTTGGGTCTCAAAGCCAACAAAGAGCTCAAACAAATCAAGCGCCACCGCGTAAAGCTGCTTGGGAGATTGCTATTAAGAAGTTGGCAACAAACACAAGTGTTTTCATTGAAGAGTCAAGAGCTATCCAGAAAAATCAATCAGCCTCTATCAAGAATCTTGAGACTCAAGTGTTTCAAATTGCTCAACAGCTAGCACAAAGAGCACCTAGAAACTTGCCTAGTGACACAGTTCCAAATCCGCGAAACAATGTTAATGTTGTGACAACAAGCAGTGGCAAAGTAAGTGAACCAACACCACCTGAAGAAAAAATAGGGTGGAAGTGCTTCAATCCCAACCCACTCGGAGGAAATAGTCACTCCGACATCAGCTGAGAGGGATATTGGTTATGAAAAGGAGGAAGAACTTGTGGTGCAGAAAAAGGAAGTCCTACCAAAACCCGAAATTCAACTCCTATTCCCTTAAAGATTAAAAAGGGAAGAAACCGAAAAACAATTCGGTAAGTTTCTTGATGTTTTTAAATAATTGCAAATTAACATTCCTTTTGCAGAAGCACTAGAGCAGATGCTGACGTACGCCAAGTTCATGAAGGAGATTCTAGCAAAGAAAAGGAAAATCGGAGGTGAAGTAGTGATGCTTACTGAAGAGTGCAGTACTATTCTACAGAGGAAGCTACCACATAAGCTCAAGGATCTTGGAAGCGTCTCTATCCCTTGCGCTATTGCGAATAGAACTTTTGGGAAGGCCCTGTGTGATCTTGGGGCAAGTGTGAGTCTTATGCCTCTTTCTATATACAAAAGGTTAGGCATTGGAAGAGTCAAACACACACAATTGATGTTACAGTTCGCAGACCGCTCAATGAAACACCCATATGGAGTGGTGGAAGATGTGTTGGTGAAGGTGGATAAGTTCATTTTCCCATTTGGTTTTGTGGTACTGGACATGGAGGAAGACAATGATATCCCCTTGATCTTGGGGAGACCGTTCCTAGCAACAGGGCGAGCTATGATTGATGTGGAGGATGACACCTTAACCTTGAAAGTAAATGAGGAAATAGTCACCTTTAATATCCTAAAAGCCATGCAACACTCTAATGAAAGAGAAGGGTGCAACCGAATTGAGATATTTGATTCGATAGTTAATGAAGAAGTTGAGCATCAAGTACCCATTTTGCCGCTAGAAAGAGTGTTATGCCTACCCCAAGATGTTGTTAAAGATAGTGAAGACCCGAGGGAAAAAGAAGTTTTAGCCATGTTAGAAGCATCACCATCTCATTCCTCCCGCTTCCGCACTAGATGGGAGGAGTTGAAGAGGAATGAAGAGGAACTCCTAGAGAAAAAGAAAGAGACACCACTTATTGAACTCAAGCAGCTGCCTCCTCACTTAAAATATGTATTCCTTGGTGAAAAAGATAATAACCCAGCTATCATTAATGCAAGCTTGAATGAGTTACAAGAAGAGAAGCTGTTGAGAATTTTGCGAAAGCATAAGGGTGCCATCAGTTGGTCCATTGAAGACTTGACGGGAATAAGTTCAACTTTTTGTATGCACAATATCCTAATGGAGGACGGTCACAAACCGGTTGTATAACCCCAAAGAAGACTGAATCCAGCTATGAAAGAGGTGATTAGGAAAGAAGTGGTAAAGCTCTTAGAAGCCAGTCTCATTTACCCCATTTCACATAGCTCTTGGGTGAGCCCCATTCAAGTTGTACCAAAAAAGGGTGGAACGACCGTCATCACAAATGAAAAGAACGAGCTAATTCCTACGCGAACGGTCACAAAGTTGAGAGTTTGTATTGATTATAGAAGATTGCACAGTGCTACGAGGAAGGATCATTTTCCACTCCCTTTCATTGACCAGGTGCTTGACAGACTAGCAGGACATGATTATTACTGCTTCTTAGATGGATACTCGGGGTATAATTAGATAGTTGTGGCACCTGAGGATCAAGAGAAAACTGCATTCACATGTCCTTATGGGATGTTTGCCTATCGGCGGATGCCGTTTGGGCTATGTAATGCACCCGCTACATTTCAAAGGTGCATAATGTCCATATTCTCCGATATGATTGAGAAATATATCGAAGTATTTATGGACGACTTTTCTGTTTTTGGTTCATCGTTTGACAATTGTTTGATTAATCTATCCCTTGTATTAGAAAGGTCGGAAAAATTCAACCTGGTCCTAAATTGGAAAAAATGTCATTTTATGGTAAGAGAGAGAATTGTGTTAGGCCACCGAATCTCCCACAAGGGGATCGAAGTTGACAAGGCCAAAGTTGAAGTTATTGAAAAACTTCCCCCTCCCACCAGTGAAAAAGGCATTAGAAGCTTTTTAGGTCATGCTGAATTTTACAGGTTTATAAAAGATTTTTCTAAAGTTGCCAAACCACTTACAAACCTACTTGTAAAAGACACACCTTTCAAATTCAATAAGGACTGTTTGAATACTTTTAACACCTTGAAAAATAAGTTGATAATTGTCCCTATTGTCACTGCACCCGATTGGTCACTACTGAAGGTGCAAACACAAGAAGGGGGGTTGAATTGTGTTTCACTTAACTTAAATACTTTTCCTGTTTTAATACTTTCAATACAAAACTTGATGTATAATTAAAACAGAGTTAGCAGCGGATAAAAATAAAAATAAAAACTCACAGATTTTATACTGGTTCACCGTTAACGAGGCTACGTCCAGTCCCTTCGCCTTGGAGGATTTCACTAATTCAATCTTGAATTACAACCTTGCTACTGACCCTCCAAGTCAGTCTTCTCAATAGTCTAACAATCCTAAACTTCTTGAGGAAAACAACCTTGTCTTCAGCCAATCTGACAACCCCAGATTGTAGAAGTAATCACAACACTATGAATCTAATTGCTAAGTACCTTGCTACGCTTTCTGATTCCCTCAGTTTGTAGACTCTACTTCAACAACTTAGATACAACCCTATCTAATTGTCAAGTACCCTGCTACCTCTACTGACTCCCTCAGATTGTAGACTCTACTTCAACAACTTAGATTTGCCACAGTGGAAAGAAAATAACACGAGTACTTGCTTCTTGAAAGCTAAAACTCACAATTGACTTCTATGAAAATTTGGGTGTTTGTTGCTTTGGAAGTGTATGACTCTTTTGTGATTTTCGATACTTTATTCTTCTGCATTAAGTCTTTATTTATAGTTGAACTTTTAGAACTTCACTGATGCTTTACTTCTGCAGTATATTTCGATTAATCTGTTTTGAGAATATTCTGGAGTAGTTTGCTCAGATTCTGTTTTGAGCCTTTTGCTCATTGATCTGTTTTGAAAATTTTGCTCCGCTTCTGTTCTGAGCATTTTCTCAGATTTTGTTTTGAGCCTTTTTCTCCAATTCTGTTTTGAGCATTTTTCTCAGATTCTTTAATCCTCATGATCAAATCTGCACCATTGGATCTTCATGTGATAGTCCACATCTGGACCAGCATTTGATATTATGTGATCCTCTAATTTCGGCAATTCCTGGACCACACTTCCTAACTCTCTGAATTCGGCCTTTACTGGACTGCACAGTCTGTCCCTCTGATTTCGGCCACCACTGGGCCATGGTCTGATTTTCTGATCTGGACCATCACTGGACCAAATAATTATTTCTGAACCATTGATCTGGAAATTTTTACTCTGATCTGGACAGATTCTGGACTTTGGTTTGGAACAAACTGAAATTAACTTGAACAAAAAATATTTCAGTCTGGACATTTTACCTTTAATTTTGGACCAGGTCTGGATTGATTCTGGAACTCATTTCTTTTGGTCTGGACTTAATTCCATGCCCTGAATCATGCTATCTTATGATCTGGACCAAATCTGAATTGATCCTTTTGTTCTCATAAACATACCTTCTGGTCAAGTCTGGAACAAGTCTGGACTGTGTAATTTTTCACTGCCAGGCCATCTTCTGGTCAGAATAACTTCTTGAATAAAATTGATATTTGACTCCTGTTTGTCTGGAACAACTCTCCTTCTGGCAGGCTTTCCAGTATGATCCATGTTTCATTATGATTTTTCTTCCTTCTATTATGGGCCACCAAACATATCCTCTGGTGATGTTTTGACATCCTGGAACATCTTCTGGAAATTCCAGAATTCATTTTCCTTTGATCTCTGCTTCTGTTTCCTTCAGTTTCTGGGGCATTTAACTTAATAATTCAAAGTACAAAATAAGTTTACATTGAGTACATTTGTAAGCATCAAAATCCTAAGTACTTAGAACCAACTTGGTTCCAACAATCTCCCCCTTTTTGATGATGACAAAACCTTAACTTATTTTGCGAACTTATGACTCAAAAAGTTTGAATTACTCCCCCTCAGATCAATCTCTCCCCCTAAGTCTGATACTCTTCTTTTCAACTCATTCTTTGTTCTCTCTTTCTTTTCTTCTCTTCTCCTTCTCTTTTCACTCTTTCTTTTTTCTCTTTCCCTGATTCCTCTCCTTTTCAAATTCTTCTGTTTTCACTCTTTCTTTTTCTTTCTTTGTTTTTCTCTCTCCCTAATTCCTCTCCTTTTCAACTCCTTCTGTTTTCTCTCTTTCTTTTTCTCTCCTTCTTTCTTTTTATCTCTCCTTTTCTACTTATTTCTCCTTTCTTTCTCTCTCTCTCTTTCTCCCCTTTTTTGTCATCAGCCAAAAAGTGGTCCTACTATTTTTGTATGTTTTGTTTTTCTCTTTACAAATTACAAAAAGTAAAAATTAAATAAACTAAAATTGCAAGAAATTTTAAAAACTCCTAAGATGACTACTTGAGCTAGTCAGATATGGAGGTCATGCTGAGATGCTTCTTAATGAACTCGAACCTATCTTCTGGTAATGCCTTGGTGAAGATATCAGCCCATTGATGATCAGTGTCCACAAACTGGATGCTTAAAGTCCCTTTTTGAACATGGTCCCTAATGAAATGGTGTTTTATTTCAATGTGTTTGGCTCTAGAGTGTAAGATAGGGTTCTTGGTTAGGTTTATGGCTGAAGTGTTATCACAGAACAAAGGGATATTGTTTTCAAAGATGTTGTAATCTTCAAGTTGGTGTTTCATCGAGAGTAACTGTGAACTGCATCCTGCTGCTGATATATACTCAGCTTCTGCTGTTGACATGGCAATGGTACTTTGTCTTTTGCTTGACCAAGAGATCAAATTTTCACCTAAAAATGTGCAGTTGCCACTGGTACTTTTCCTTTCCAACTTGTCTCCAGCATAGTCAGAATCACAAAAACATTTTAGTTTGTAGGTGGGTGTTTTCTTGTATAACAAGGTAAGGTTGGTAGTTCCTTTAAGGTATCTCAGAATTCGTTTGACAGCAGTCAAATGAGATTCCCTAGGGTCAGCTTGAAATCGGGCACAAACACAAACACTAAACATAATGTCAGGTCTAGAAGCAGTTAAATACAGAAAGGATCCAATCATACCTCTGTATGTTTTCTGGTCTACCTTTTGACTGGTTTCATCTTTCTCAAGTGAGCAGGTTGGGTGCATGGGGGTGGCCATAGGCTTACAGTCACTCATCTTGAACTTTTTAAGAAGTTCTTTGATGTATTTAGATTGGTGAATGAGTATACCTGTTTTACCTTGATGAATCTGAATTCCCAGGAAGAACTTAAGTTCTTCCATCATGCTCATTTGAAACTCCTTCTGGCCACTGGAACAAAAAGTCTCAGTGTAATCTATACCTTTCTGTTGACTGTATCCTTGAGCTACAACTTCACCCTTTTCATTGAATTTGTTTATGAATACCTATTTGGTTCCAATAATGCTTCTGTTTGGTCTGGATACCAGATCCCAAACATCATTCCTTTCATTCAGCTCTTCTTGCATTGCAAGTATCCAACCTTCCTCTACCAAAAATTCATCAACAATGCTTGGTTCGCATCAGCTTCTAGTTCTGTAACAGCTTCTGATTCTGATGAATCAGCTTCTGGTTCTGGTGAATCTGTAACAGCTTTAGATTCTGGTAAATATCCAGATTTCTCTTATGACTTATCTTGGCTGTTTCTGACTTGATCAGATTTATATTTTGAAGATTTGTCATGTGTTGCTGACTTGCTTGTATCCTCTACCTTTCCAGGTACTTCTGTTTCTTCTGCTTCTACTCCCTTTGGTTCTAGTGAACAACCAAACCATTTATTCTGCTTCTGGGATGCTGTTTCTACTGAGGTGTTCAATTCGTGTGAATCACCTGGTTCCTCTGACAGTTTGAAAACCTGCAGAATACTTATCTAGCTTTGATTTGTTAAGATCAAGCTTCTTGTTATCACAGTAAACATAAATATTAAGTAATAATAGTATTTACAGCAAGATGTAGCCTCAGTTTTACTCTGAAAATCCTCTTGCTTCTGATTTTCAGATTCCTAATCTATATGTTCTGAGATTACATGGTTTGGATGAGGGAATTTGAATTCCCTTCCAGGTTTGTAGTCTTGATGAATCTCACTGGAGTGTTTGAAGAACTCTCCTGATTCTGATTCCTTAATTTCTGCTTTGGCTCATACACCATGTTCCTCTGGTGATTCTGGAACTTATGGTGATTCTGATAATCATACTTATTTTGATAATTTAAGTAGTTCTGATGATCATACCTCAACCTTTGATATTGATACCTGTTCAGGTTCTGGTTCTGGTATTGATTCTGATTCTGGTTCCAGTGTTGATTCTGGTTCCAATTTCTGTGCCTCCAGTTCTGGTTCTGGTTCCAGTTCCTGTTCCTCTGATACTGGTTCCAGTTCTTGTTCTGATACGAGTGATATCCATGATATTTCCTGTTCCTCCTATAATTATGGTTCTGATTGTGTTGACCAGATCTTCTTCTACCAGAGTCACATTGCTTCTGTTTGGTAGATGTTGGAACATAAACCTTCTTCTGCTTGTGCGTTGCCAGCATCCATTGACCAGGCAGCATTGTTGGTGTCTCCTTCTGGTTGCTCAGAATATCTGCAACATAGACAATTTGATCTTTTGGTACCCAAAACTGATTGGGTCCAGGTTTGTTAGTCTTAACAACTCTCTGATCTTGTTCAGATTTTACCATTGGACAAGATAATTCAGAGTGACCTTTCTTAGCACAGACAATTCATAAAACATCAGAATAAGCAGTTTTATTTTCAGTACTTGTTTCTGTAAAACCAAGACCTCTCTTTCCAGAGTTGCTGTTTCCATAAATCATAGATGCATACTTACTTCTTTCCATTCCATCTGAAATAAAGTTTTGAAAAAATTGCTCATGCATATCAGATTTACAAACAGTCTCAGAATTGGAACAATTATTATTTTTCAGAGTTTGGTTTTCAGACTTGAGTCTTGCAACTTCAGTTTTCAAATCTTTGATTTCAGTTGCATACTCAGAAATTCGATTCTTTGAACCTTGGACCTCTTTGGTTAGATTTTTCTTATCTTCCCTAAGAGTTTTCAGTTTTAAAGATATCTTATTATATGCATTTAACAAGTCCTTTAAAGTATCAATTAATTCAGGTTTACAAAGATCAGAAAATACCTCACTATCTTCATCTTCTGATTCTGTTTCAGAGCAGTATTCAGAACCTGAATTTGTATGAGCCATCAGAGACATAATTGTTTCCTCTGATGTGCTTCCAGACTTGCCTGAGTGATTGCTTCTATCATTCTTCCTTCTGCCTGTTTTTCTTCTGGAATTCGTGCCTTTATGAGGTTTAGAAGCAGACCTGATGTGTGCCATCATTGCTGTTTCTGCCTCTTCTTCATCAGATGATTCTTCTTCTGATTTTGATACATCCCAGGCAGCCATCAGACCTTTCTTTCTGTATCTAGAACTCTTCTTGTGCTGTTTTCCTTTTTCCAAATTTGGACATTCTGACTTGATATGTCCAGGTTCATTGCACCATAACAGATGATATTCTTCTTGTCAGATTCTTCCTTGCTGTTATGTTTCTTCTGGGAACCTCTCCTCTTTCTGTTTTCCCAGATCTTAAACATCTTTTTGGTTAAGTAAGCCATATCATCACAGTCACTGTCACTATCCTCTGATTCTGATACTGCCTTTGCAGCTTTCTTCTGTTTCGACTTCAGAGCCAGATTCTTCTTCTTCTTAGGTTCATCTTCTTCCAGTTCTATTTCATGAGACCTGAGTGAGTTGATCAGATCTTCCAGCCTCAAGGTACTCATATCCTTAGCTTCCTGAATTGCAGTAACCTTTGGTCTCCACCTTTTTGGTAGACTTCTCAGAATTTTCCAGACATGATCTTCAGTGGTATAGCTTCTGTTTAATACTTTCAGTCCTAATACCAAAGTCTGGAATCTGCAGAACATTGTGTCAATGTCTTCATCCTGTTCCATCTTGAATAGCTCATACTTTCTGACCAATATGTTAGCCTTTGTTTGTTGAACCTGCTTGGTTCCTTCATAGGTCAGAACCAGACTATCGAATATATTCTTTGTTGTTTCTTTATTTGTGCATCTATCAAATTCCTTGAATGTGATTGCACTGACCATGATGGTTCTGGACTTGTGATGAAGTTTGTGTAATCTGCTCTGATCTCGTGTCATATCATCCAAGTCTAATTCTTTAGTTGGATATTCTGGATCAGTTGGTGCAGTGTATCCTTTAACTATCATCTTCCATAGTTCAGGATCTTGAGATATGACAAAACTTCTCAGTCTGTCCTTCCAATACTCAAACCTTTCTCCATCCTTGGACCAATTCTTAAACACTATTAAGTGCTCAGCCTTGAGACCGAGCTCTGATGCCAATTGAAGGTGCAAACACGAGAAGGGGGGTTGAATTATGTTTGACTTAACTTAAATACTTTTCCTGTTTTAATACTTTCAATACAAAACTTGATGTATAATTAAAACAGAGTTAGCAGCGGATAAAAATAAAAATAAAAACTCACAGATTTTATATTGGTTCACCATTAACGAGGCTACGTCTAGTCCCTTCGCCTTGAAGGATTTCACTAATTCAATATTGAATTACAACCTTGCTACTGACCCTCCAAGTCAGTCTTCTCAATAGTCTAACAATCCTAGACTTCTTGAGGAAAACAACCTTGTCTTCAGCCAATCTGACAACCCCAGATTATAGAAGTAATCACAACACTATGAATCTAATTGCTAAGTACCTTGCTACCCTTTCTGATTCCCTCAGTTTGTAGACTCTACTTCAACAACTTAGATACAACCCTATCTAATTGTCAAGTACCCTGCTACCTCTACTGACTCCCTCAGATTGTAGAGTCTACTTCAACAACTTAGATTTGCCACAGTGGAAAGAAAATAACACGAGTACTTGCTTCTTGAAAGCTAAAACTCACAATTGACTTCTATGAAAATTTGGGTGTTTGTTGCTTTGGAAGTGTATGACTCTTTTGTGATTTTCGATACTTTATTCTTCAGCATTAAGTCTATTTATAGTTGAACTTTTAGAACTTCACTGATGCTTTACTTCTGTAGTATATTTTGATTAATCTGTTTTGAGAATATTCTGGAGTAGTTTTCTCAGATTCTGTTTTGAGCCTTTTGCTCACTGATCTGTTTTGAACATTTTGCTCCGCTTCTGTTCTGAGCATTTTTCTCAGATTTTGTTTTGAGCCTTTTTCTCCAATTCTGTTTTGAGCATTTTTCTCAGATTCTTTAATCCTCACGATCAAATCTGCACCATTGGATCTTCATGCGATAGTCCACATCTGGACCAGCATTTGATATTCTGTGATCCTCTGATTTCGGCAATTCCTGGACCACACTTCCTAACTCTCTGAATTCGGCCTTTACTGGACTGCATAGTCTGTCCCTCTGATTTCGGCCACCACTGGGCCATGGTCTGATTTTCTGATCTGGACCATCACTGGACAAAATAATTATTTCTAAACCATTGATCTGGAAATTTTTACTCTGATCTGGACAGATTCTGGACTTTGGTCTGGAACAAACTTAAATTAACTTGAACAAAAAATATTTCAGTCTGGACATTTTACCTTTAATTTTGGACCAGGTTTGGATTGATTCTGGAACTCATTTCTTTTGGTCTGGACTTAGTTCCATGCCCTGAATCATGCTATCTTATGATCTGGACCAAATCTGAATTGATCCTTTTGTTCTGGACTCATAAACATACCTTCTGGTCAAGTCTGGAACAAATCTGGACTGTGTAATTTTTCACTGCCAGGCCATCTTCTGGTCAGAATAACTTCTGGAATAAAATTGATATTTGACTCCTGTTTGTCTGGAACAACTCTCCTTCTGGCAGGCTTTCCAATGGTATGATCCATGTTTCATTATGATTTTTCTTCCTTCTGTTCTGGGCCACCAAACATATCCTCTGGTGATGTTTTGACATCCTGGAACATCTTCTGGAAATTCTAGAATTCATTTTCCTTTGATCTCTGCTTCTATTTCCTTCAGTTTCTGGGGCATTTAACTTAATAATTCAAAGTACAAAATAAGTTTACATTGAGTACATTTGTAAGCATCAAAATTCTAAGTACTTAGAACCAACTTGGTTCCAACAACTACCTTTTAGAAATCATGTGTGATGCAAGTGACATTGCTATCGGGGCAGTCCTGGGAAATAAAAAAGATAAGTTGTTGCATGTAATTTACTACGCGAGTCATGTTTTGAATCATGCATAACATAATTATGCAACAACTGAAAAAGAATTATTGGATGTGGTTTATGCTTTTGATAAATTTCAATCTTACTTATTAGGATCGAAAGTTATTGTTTACATTGATCATGTTGCCTTGAGGTATTTGTTTGCTAAGCAGGAATCAAAGCCAAGGCTACTCAGGTGGATTTTGTTACTACAAGAGTTCGATACTGAGATCCGAGATAAGAAGGGTTCAGAAAACACTATAGCTGACCATCTATCTCGATTGGAGAAAGTGGAGGAGGATGATGACATAGACCGAGACCAGTTCGTCGATGAATACATCTTCACAATTTCCGAGGCACCTTGGTTCGCTAACATTGCAAATTTTCAGGTAGGAAAGGCAATTCCATCCGATTTCACCTACCAATAACGAAAGAAGTTCATCCATGACGCCAAATTCTATGTATGGGATGAACCTTTCTATACAAAAAAGGAGTGGATGGGTTGTTGCGAAGATGTGTACCCGAGGAAGAGCAAGAAAAGGTATTGTGGCACTGCCATGAATTTGATTATGAGGGTCATTTTAGTGGGGATCAAACTGCATCAAAGGTTCTCCAATCAGGATTGTTCTGGCCGTCATTATTTAAAGATGCATTCAATTATGTGAAGAAGTGTGATCGATGTCAGCACACTGGTAATATTTCAAAACGGGATGAAATGCCTCAAAATCCTATATTAGAAGTAGAAGTGTTCGATTTGTGGGGTATTGATTTCGTGGGTCCATTTCCACCTTCATATGCAAAAGTTTATATTCTGGTGGAGGTGGATTATCTCTCAAAGTGGGTTGAAGCAGTTGCTACATCAACCAATGATTCACAACAGGTAATCGCATTTCTCAAGAAGAACATCTTCGCGCATTTTGGGGTGCCTAGAGCTTTGATCAGTGACGAGGGCACTCACTTTCTTAATCGGAAGTTGGAGTACCTTCTTAAAAAATATAATGTGCATCATAGGGTGGCAACCCCTTATCACCCACAAACTAGTGGGCAAGTTGAAGTATCCAACAGACAGATAAAAAAAATCCTTGAAAAGACGGTGAACGCTTCAAGGAAAGATTGGTCGACAAAGCTTGACGATGCACTTTGGGCATATCGAACAGCTTTCAAGACCCCCTTTGGTATGTCACCGCATCAAATTGTGTATGGTAAAGCTTGTCATTTATCCCTTGAGTTGGAGCATCGGGCTTTTTGGGCAACAAAGTACTTGAATTTTGACTTGGTAAAGGCAGGCGAATCTAGAATTCTCAATCTTCACGAGTTAGAGGAGTTCCGGAATTTCGCATATGTAAATGCCAAGATCTATAAAGAAAAAACCAAGAAGTGGCATGACAAAAAAATTCAGTTCAAGGATTTCCAAGAAGGACAACTTGTTCTCCTCTTTAACTCAAGATTAAAGTTGTTTCCAGGAAAATTAAAGTCAAGATGGTCGAGACCGTTCAGAATAATCAAAGTGTTCCCACAAGGTGCAGTGGAGTTAAAGGATACACACTCGAACCTAAGTTTCAAGGTGAATGGACAAAGGCTCAAACATTATTTAGGGGGAGAGTCAAAATTTCCGATGGAGTCCATCAATCTGATCACCACTTGAAAAGGGGAATGTCAAGCTCAAGACATTAAACAAGCGCTTATTGGGAGGCAACCCAAATTCGTATCCTTTGCAATTTATTTTTAAATTTAATCTCATTTTATTTGCTTTATTTTATTGCTAGTATATTAGTTCTTGTTGTTTTGTATGCTCAAGGAACCAAAAGGTGGGTTTAGGGAGTAGTTTTTGCCTAGAGTTGCATCCAACAGCAGCGTTGGTGTTTCAATTCAGCCTCTTTGCACTTGAAGCGCTACTGGTACGCCTGAAGCGCAGGTCAATTATGAGTTTCTGTACAATCTGCGCCTGAAGTGCATTCGCGCAAGTTGCCTCTGCCATTTAGCGCCTGAAGCGCGCCTGCAGTGCTTGAAGCACAATCGCGCAAATTGCCTCTGCCATTCAGCGCCTGAAGCGCATTCGCGCATTTTATTACTATCAGTTAGCGCCTAAAGCACAACTGTTGCACCCGAAGCGCATTTCGCGCATTAAGCCACTGCACATGTTGCACCCGAAGCGCATTTCGCACATTATGCCACTGCCAACACGCACCTAAAGCGCGCCTATTGGGCCCGAAGCGCGTTTTCGCACTGCAATGGGTATTAAAATGCCTACCCCTCCACTATTTCCCCAAACCGGCTTCAAGCTCTCTAACATTCCTCCAACTACATAGTTCATTTCAAGCATCCGTTTTGAATCTCTAACACTTCTTATTGTTCAACCCAACAAAGGTAAGTCTTCTTAACTTCAAGCATTCAAATGTTCATTCATATTCAAGTAAGTTTTGTTGGAACCAAGTTGGTTCTAAGTACTTAGGATTTTGATGCTTACAAATGTACTCAATGTAAACTTATTTTGTACTTTGAATTATTAAGTTAAATGCCCAAGAAACTGAAGGAAATAGAAGCAGAGATCAAAGGAAAATGAATTCTGGAATTTCCAGAAGATATTCCAGGATGTCAAAACATCACCAGAGGATATGTTTGGTGACCCAGAACAAAAGGAATAAAACTCATAATTAAACATGGATCATACCATTGGAAAGCCTGCCAGAAGGAGAGTTGTTTCAGACAAACAGGAGTCGAATATCAATTTTATTCCAGAAGTTATTCTGACAAGAAGATGGCCTGACAGTGAAAAATTACACAGTCCAGACTTGTTCCAGACTTGACCAGACGGTATGTTTATGAGTCCAGAACAAGAGAAATGAGTTCCAGAATCAATCCAGACCTGGTCCAAAATTAAAGTTAAATGTCCAAACTGAAATATTTTTTTGTTCAAGTTAATTTCAGTTTGTTCCAGACCAAAGTCCAGAATCTGTCCAGATCAGAGTAAAAACTTCCAGATCAATGGTTCAAAAATAATTATTTGGTCCAGTGATGGTCCAGATCAGAAAATCAGACCATGGCCTAGTGGTGGCCGAAATCAGAGAGACAGACTGTGCAGTCCAGCAAAGGCCGAAATCATAGGATTACAGCATATCAATTCGGCTGGTCCAGTTGTGGAATATCGCATGAAGATCCAAGGGTGCAGATTTGATCATGAGGATTAAAGAATCTGAGAAAAATGTTCAAAACAGAATTGGAGAAAAAGGCTCAAAACAGAATCTGAGCAAAAGGCTCAAAACAGAATCTGAGCGAATTACTCCAGAATATTCTCAAAATAGATTAATCTAAATATACTGCAGAAGTAAAGCATCAGTGAAGTTCTAAAGTTCAACTATAAATAGAGACTTGATGCTGAAGAATAAAGTAATGAAAAACACAAGAACTCAAGCTTCAATTCAAAGACATCTGAGAGTTCAAAAGAGAGAAACCAAATAAACAAGAGCAATATTTTCTAAGTGTTTTCGAGAGAGAAATACAGTGCAACAAACAGCTTTCCAGAAGCAACATTGCAAAGTTCTAAACCTTTATTATAGTGGTGTAGATTCCTTCTTCAATTTGGGGTTGTCAGCTTGGTAGGAGAAGACTTAGCTGGTTTAGTTAAGGTGTTGTTGTTCCTCAAAAGTCTGGGGTTGTCAGGCTGTTTGGGAAGACTGATTTGAAGGGTCAGTGGTGTTGTAATTCAAAAGAGTTTGAATTAGTAAAAGGCCTTCTGGAGGAAGGGACTGGACGTAGCCTAGTTAACGATGAACCAGTATAAATTGCTGTGTTATTATGTTATTATTATCCGCTGCTGAATTTGATTAATTATTTATCGAATAATTCAAATCAATATTTAATAAAACAGCAAAAGAAATTAAGTTTGACAAACACAATTCAACCCCCCCTTCTCGTGTTTGCACCTTCAATTGGCATCAGAGCTCGGTCTCAAGGCTGAGCACGTTACAGTGTTTGAGGAAAGATCCAAGGGATCAACATGTCCGAATTCAATGAAGAAGCTACTGGAGGAAACATCAATAGACCACCTCTGTTTGATGGAGAACGATTTGAATACTGGAAGGACAGGCTGAGAAGTTTTTTTTATTTCACAAGATCCTGAACTTATGGACTTGGTGGAAGATGGTTATACTGCTCCAGAAGATGCTGATGGCATTAAAATTTCCATAAGAGATATGGATGCTGATCAGAAGAAGATGTTCAAGTTGCATCGCAAATCCAGAACGTTCATGATCAATTCAATCACGTTCAAAGAGTTCGACAAATGCACTAACAGAGAAACAGCAAAGAGCATCTATGATAGTCTGATTCTGACTTACGAAGGCAGTAAGCAAGTCCCAGAAGAAAAGGCTAACATTCTAGTCAAGAAGTACGAGTTATTCAAGATGGAAGAAGATGAAGACATTGAAACTATGTTTTCCAGATTCCAGACTCTAGTATCAGGATTAAGGGTACTAGAAAAGAGCTACACTACTGCTGATCATGTAAGGAAAATACTTAGAAGTCTGACAATCAAGTGGAGACCAAAGATTACTGCTATTCAGGAAGCTAAAGATCTGAATACTCTAAAGCTGGAAGAATTAATCAGCTCCCTCAGATCACATGAAATTGAATTGGAAGAAGATGAACCCAAGAAGAAGAACAAAACTCTAGCCCTGAAATCCAAGCAGAAGAAGGTTTTGAAAGCAACATCAGAAAATAGTGAGTCAGACGATCAAAGTCTGAACTCAGAGGAAGAAGAAATTGCTTTCTTATCCAGGAAGTTCAGAAAGATGTGGCGTAACAGAAGGAATAAATTTCCCCAGAGATATTCCAATCAGTCTAACAAAGGAAGTGATGATACACATGACAAGAAAGGTATCATCTGCTACGGATGCAATGAATCTGGACATATCAAGTCAGAATGTCCAAATATGGAGAAAGGGAAGTACCAGAGGAAAGATTTCAGAACTAAGAAGAAAAGCATGATGGCTACATGGGGTGATTCTGATGAATCTTCTGAAGATGAACAAGCAGATTTGGCTATGATGGCTCACACCAACTCTGGATCCAACACAGAATCTGATTCTGAAAGAGAATCAGAAGATGATGAAACTGAGGTATATTCTGAATTCACTCGATCTGATTTGATTACTGTTCTGAATGATTTTTTAAACTGTAATTACAAATTATCTTTAAAACTGAAAACTCTTAAGAAAGAAAATACAAATCTAACAGAAGAAGTTAATGTTTTAAAAAATCAGATTGCAGAATTTAAAACAGAAAGTGTCATTCTTGAAACTGATATTGCAGAATTGAAAACAGAGAATGTATGCTTGAAAAACAGTTTTGCTGAACTTAAAGATGAAAGTTTAAATCTGAAAAATAATCATAATTCAACAGCAATTGAAAATACCACAAGTAATTCTGATATGCATGAACAAGTTCTTCAAGAACTTCTTGATAGTGGTATGGAAAGAAGCAAATATGCTTCTATGATTTATGGAGTCAGTAGGAACGGAAATAGAGGTATAGGATTTGAAGAAACTATAACTGAATCTAAACTTGTGCTTAAACCTGTTCCCTCTGATATAGTGTGTACTGTTTGTTACAAGAAAGGTCATTCCAAAGTGTCTTGTCCTATGATAAATACAAGGGAAAACGAGAAACTTTTCAAGACTAACAAACCTGGACCTAACCAGATTTGGGTACCAAAAGATAAAATTGTCTATGTTGCAGATGTTCTAAGCAACCAAATTGAAACACCAGTCATGGTGCCTGGTCAATGGGTGCTGGCAATATATGAAGGGAAAAAGGTCTATGTTCCAACATCTACCAAACAGAAGCCAATTGACTCTGGTAGAAGAAGAACTGGTCAACACAATACCTATCAGAACTAGAACTGGAACCAGTACCAGAAGCACAGAAACTGGAACCAGTACCAGAAGCACAGAAACTGGAACCAGAACTGGAACCAGTATCAGAGGTACAGGAACTGGAACCAGAACCAACACTGGAACCAGAACTAGAACTGGAGGCACAGAAACTGGAACCAGAATCAGAATCAGAATCAGTACCAGAACCTGAACAGGTATCAGTATCAAAGGTTGAGGTATGATCATCAGAACTACTTTAATTATCAGAATCAGTATAATTACCAGAATCACTACATGTTCCAGAATCACCAGAGGAACATGGTATATGAGCCAAAGCAGAAATATCAGAATCAGGAGAGTTCGTCAAAAACTCCAGTGAGATTCATCGAGACTACAAACCTGGAAAGGAATTCAAATTCCCTCATCCAAACCATGTAATATCAGAACATATAGATTAGAAATCTGAAAATCAGAAGCAAGAGGATTTTTAGAACTGAGGCTACATCTTGCTGTTAATACTATTATTATTTAATATTTATGTTTACTGTGATAACAAGAAGCTTGATCTTAACAAATCAAAGCTAGATAACTGTTCTGCAGGTTTTCAAATTGTCAGAGGAACCAGGTGATTCACACGAATTGAACACTCAGAAGAAACAGCATTCCAGTGGTTTCAAAAACAAAACAGAAACCACCAGAAGCAGAATTAATGGGTTGGCTGTACTATGTTCATTTTTAAATTAATTGATTTATATTATGGTATATGACAAACTGCTTGACAAATCTTCAAAAGATAAATCTGATCAAGTCAGAAACAGCCAAGATAAGTCATAAGAGAAATCTGGATATTTACCAGAATCTAAAGCTGTTACAGATTCACCAGAACCAGAAGCTGATTCATCAGAATCAGAAGCTGTTACAGAATCAGAAGCTGATGCGAACCAAGCAATGTTGATGAAGCTTTGGCAGAGGAAGATTGGATACTTGCAATGCAAGAAGAGCTAAATAAATTCCAAAGGAATGATGTTTGGAATCTGGTATCCAGACCAAACAAAAACATTATTGGAACCAAGTAGGTGTTCAGACACAAATTCAACAAAAAGGTATAGATTACACTGAGACTTTTGTTCCAGTGGCCAGAAGGAGTTTCAAATGAGCATGATGGAAGAACTTAAGTTCTTCCTGGGAATTTAGATTCATCAAGGTAAATCAGGTATACTTATCTAAATACACCCCCATGCACCCAACCTGCTCACTTGAGAAAGATGAAACCAACCAAAAGGTAGATCAGAGAACATACAGAGATACCTTAAAGCAACCACCAACCTTACACTGTTATACAAGAAAACCCCCACCTACAAACTCAAAAGTTTTTGTGATTCTGACTATGCTGGAGACAAGTTGGAAAGGAAAAGTACCAGTGGCAACTGCACATTTTTCGGTGATAACTTGATCTCTTGGTCAAGCAAAAGACAAAGCAACATTGCCATGTCAATAGCAGAGGCTGAATACATTTCAGCAGCTGGCTGCAGCTCTCAACTACTCTGGATGAAGCATCAACTTGAAGACTACAAAATATTAGAATCCAACATACCCATCTATTGTGATAACACCTCTGCAATTTGCCTAACCAAAAATCCTATCCTACAATCTAGAGCCAAACACATAGAAATCAAACACCACTTCATCAGAGATTATGTTCAGAAAGGAGTACTCAACATTCAGTTTTTGGACACTAATCATCAATGGGCTGATATCTTCACCAAAGCTTTACCAGAAGATAGGTTCGAGTTCATTAAGAAGCATCTCAGCATTACCTCCATAACTGACTAGCTCAAGTAGTCATCTTAGGAGTTTTTAAAATTTCCTGTTATTTTATTTTCTGTCTTTTAATTTATGTTCTGTACTTTGTAAAGAAAAACAAAAAAAAATCAAAAATAGTCGGACCACTTTTTGGCTGATGACAAAAAGGGGGAGAAAGAGAGAGAGAGAGAAAGAAAGGAAAAATAAGTAGAAAAGGAGAGATAAAAAGAAAGAAGGAGAGAAAAAGAAAGAGAGAAAATAGAAGGAGTTGAAAAGGAGAGGAAACATGGAGAGAGAAAAACAAAGAAAGAAAAAGAAAGAGTGAAAACAGAAGGAGTTGAAAAGGAGAGGAAATGTGAAGAGAGAAAAAAAAAGAGAGCAAAAAGAAGGAGTTGAAAAGGAGAGTATCAGACTTAGGGGGAGAGATTGGTCTGAGGGGGAGTAATTCAAAGTTTTCGAGTCATAAGTTAGCAAAATAAGTTAAGGTTTTGTCATCATAAAAAAGGGGGAGATTGTTGGAACCAAGATGGTTCTAAGTACTTAGGATTTTGATGCTTACAAATGTACTCAATGTAAACTTATTTTGTACTTTGAATTATTAAGTTAAATGCCCCAGAAACTGAAGGAAACAGAAGCAGAGATCAAAGGAAAATGAATTCTGGAATTTCCAGAAGATGTTCCAGGATGTCAAAACATCACTAGAGGATATGTTTGGTGACCCAGAACAGAAGGAATAAACCTCATAATGAAACATGGATCATACCATTGGAAAGTCTGCCAGAAGGAGAGTTGTTTCAGACAAACAGGAGTCGAATATCAATTTTATTCCAGAAGTTATTCTGACCAGAAGATGGCCTGGCAGTGAAAAATTACACAGTCCAGACTTGTTCCAGACTTGACCAGACGGTATGTTTATGAGTCCAGAACAAGAGGATCAATCCAGATTTGGCCAAGACCATAAGATAGCATGATTCAGGACATGGAACTAAGTCCAGACCAAAAGAAATGAGTTCCATAATCAATCCAGACCTGGTCCAAAATTAAAGGTAAAATGTCCAGACTGAAATATTTTTTTGTTCAAGTTAATTTCAGTTTGTTCCAGACCAAAGTCCAGAATCTGTCCAGATCAGAGTAAAAACTTCCAGATCAATTATTCAGAAATAATTATTTGGTCCAGTGATGGTCCATATCAGAAAATCAGACCATGGCCCAGTGGTGGCCGAAATCAGAGGGACAGACTGTGCAGTCCAGCAAAGGCCGAAATTAGAGGATTACAGCATATCAATTCGGTTGGTCCAGTTGTGGAATATCGCATGAAGATCCAAGGGTGCAGATTTGATCATGAGGATTAAAGAATCTGAGAAAAATGTTCAAAACAGAATTGGAGAAAAAGGCTCAAAACAGAATCTGAGCGAGTTACTCCAGAATATTCTCAAAATAGATTAATCTAAATATACTGCAGAAGTAAAGCATCAGTGAAGTTCTAAAGTTCAACTATAAATAAAGACTTGATGCTGAAGAATAAAGTATTGAAAAACACAAGAACTCAAGCTTCAATTCAAAGACATCTGAGAGTTCAAAAGAGAGAAACCAAATAAACAAGAGCAATATTTTCTAAGTGTTTTCGAGAGAGAAATACAGTGCAACAAACAGATTTCCAGAAGCAACGTTGCAAAGTTCTAAACCTATATTATAGTGGTGTAGATTCCTTCTTCAATCTGGGGTTGTCAGATTGGTAGGAGAAGACTTAGCTGGTTTAGTTAAGGTGTTGTTGTTCCTCAAAAGTCTGGGGTTGTCAGGCTATTTGGGAAGACTGACTTGAAGGGTCAGTGGTGTTGTAATTCAAAGGAGTTTGAATTAGTAAAAGGCCTTCTGGAGGAAGGGACTGGACGTAGCCTAGTTAACGGTGAACCAGTATAAATTGCTGTGTTATTATTATCCGCTGCTGAATCTGATTAATTATTTATCGAATAATTCAAATCAATATTTAATAAAACAACAAAAGAAATTAAGTTTGACAAACACAATTCAACCCCCCGTTCTCGTGTTTGCACCGTCAAGTTCCATATCCGTTTTTTGGTTAGTTGATTCTATCTCAAAAAAAAATGTATGTCCACTATTGTTGCATGCATTGTTACATGATTGTGGGTTGTTACATGCATTGTTGAATGAGAAGTTGTGTTAGGGTTTACTTTCAAGTATAACTTGTTATGAAGGAACATTTGACTACATTTTAAGTGTTTGAGAAAATTCCACAACCACTGTCGAGTCTTAATTGATGAATTGTCAGTATATGTGCATTGTTATATGTTTGTGTGTTGTTTGAATTAGAAATTGTGCTTGTGTTGGCCTTCACTTAGAACTTGTTATAAATGAAAATTGTCTTGCACTCTAAGTGTTTGATAAAATTCCACAACCATCGTTGAATCTTAATTGATAAATTGTCATTGGATTAATGTGCATTAGATGAATGTGGAACAATAGTTATGGTTGTCTTTGTCAAGTGGATGAACATTCGAACTAACCCTCTAAGTTGAATACTTTGAACCTTGGTTGTGTATAATTTTTTTGCAGGACCAAATGGCAACCCACCAAAAAGCAAAACGAACAAAGGTTACAGAGGCATCATCTTCCCAACCGCACGATACGTTCTTATTCAAGAACATAACAACACAAGAGTTTCATGTCAAACTCCCCACCATCAAAAAGTTTGTGAGTGAGAAAAATTTTGATTTGAAGGAAAATGAATTTGTTGACATCCAGACAATGATTGCTTCCAGGGGATGGGAGAAGTTAACCACATTTGTCACCAACGCGAGTAAACCAATAGCAGTGGAATTCTTCTCAAATGCCTTTGATATGAAGTCTGCTCCACATGACGAATTTGTGAGCTATGTGAGGGGAAAAAGGGTTCCCTTTACGCCTCAAGCAATCAATGAACTTTTTGGTCTGTCAAACTATAAGAATTGCCGCTTTCAAGTATATGAGGACACAAACACAAAAATAGACACTCGAGACATTTTGCGCACTTTGTGTAGACCCGACACAGATTGGGTAAGAAACAAAGATGGCACTCCTAGAAAACTGCGCTCGTTGGATCTCACTCCAATTTCAAAAGCATGGAGTACATTTGTTCATCATACGCTTTTGCCGTGTTCAACTGTGTCAGATGTGACAGTTCAACGAGCATGTCTACTAGCGACGATCATCAAAGGTGAAAGAATTAATGTGGGTCTGCTTCTTGCTAATGATTTGTGGGGGACAGCTCTTCTTGACCCTCTGGCGGGCTACTTCCATCACACCTCTCTGATAGGCAAACTCTGCGAATGGGTGAGAGTGTCACCCAAAAAGGGTGAAGAAATGGTGAAACCTGCTGCCCCCATCACTGCCAAGTGGATTGAAAAACACTCCAGAATTACGGCAGATCTTCCTGGTGTTCCACATGTAGTGATGCTGATGGAAGAAGATTCTGATCCTATAGGGCCACATGACCACTCTCGACACCCCCCACAGCTCTCCACTGAGGAAATATTTGGAAGACTAGAAGATATGATGGAGCAGATGAGGATCGACCAGCAAAATGGACAGGCCAAGATAGAATTGGGGATGACCAATCTTTATCGAGCCTTCACATCATCGCAACAAACACCGGGCGGCATGTTCTACTCTGACTTGTTCTCACGTCACCAGTATACTGGTGACTCTAGTGGTGCGGGAATGGAGAACCCAAACAATGCTCCTTGAGTCACTTAATTGAGAGAAGTTTTCTTTCCTTTTTCTTTTGTTTGTATTTTCTTTATGTCAGTAGTCGAACTATATGTCTGTGTTTGGTCATTAAATGTGTACTATGATGAAGAAGTATAATAACTTGCAGTATGTCTTAAGTTTTCTGTTTGGGATTCTGAAATTCAACTTTATGTTTCTTTGCTCATATCATTGATCCATTCGACGAGTTTCACTAATACATACATTGTTTATTACTAAGTGGTTGTAAAACCTGCCATCAATTTTTCAAAAAAAAAATGTAGTAACACATTTGGGGTTTTGAAAGTTCACACTCTCTCTTGTGTATCCTAGTTGTGAGTTTTTGGGACTAAACACTTCAATTTCTTGTTGCGTGATTATCTAGACATGTGTTAACCCTTCAGAACTTGCATAATTCTGACTTGCATCACTTGTGATTTATGCATACACGGAGGCAATTTTGTTTGGTCGTTTGAGCCTTTCTAACTACCATGTGCAAATTTTATCCTTTGCTAACACCTTTGAGCTTGACCCTTTCGTTCGGTTACTAGCCACATTTCAAGCCAAATATTTGACATTGATTAAATCACCGTACTTGGAGCTAGGTAGAAAAAAAATTTCTCGTCTCGGTAAAGTTCTAAGTTTGGGGTGGTGGTTCTCAAAAAAAATTTCAAAAAATTTCAAAAAAAATTTGTACTCTGAAAAATAACATCTGCTTAATTATTTTGTCAATGTTTGAGAATCTCCACAGTGAAAAGGTGAAGAAAAATCAAAAGAGGTAGAATAAATTGAAAATGTGTACCTAACTCCAAGTAGTAAAGTCTACTATCCCAAAATGTCCTACCCGAAAGTCCTCCAAAAGTGTATGTGTTTGTTGCATTGTGATTGCTAACTAGAATTTTTCAAGCCTATGGTAGCGTGATGCATGTTCTAGGATTTGATTGATAAATTCATTACCATGACTAAACACTTGAGAGAAATTTTGGTGAGATTGTGTGAGGAGATAGTTGAACTTGATGAATGAATGCTAAAGTGTATACATTGTGTTGTTTTGTTTAGCAACCATGAAGCATGATGAATATTTTGTAGTAGTCGGAATTTTAAAAATAGAGCTTGATGTGATATGAGAAAATTCAGTTTAAATTACCCTTAACTGTACCAAATATGAAACTAATTGTTGCTGGGGGACAAGCAACAGACTAAGTTTGGGGATGTGATAACTCTTCATCATATGCATATTTGTCACTATTTTTAGTTTTATTTATAGGAAATCAATAGTTAATTTAAAAATTTATTTAATATATTTTTTTGATTTTAGTTTTTGGATTTAATAAAATATTTATGTTCGTATTTCCTTGATTAAGTAGATATTTTTTGTGGTTTTATGTTATTTCTTTATTTTCAGTGCAGTCCTGAATTTTGGTTATAAATCAACATGACCTAGATAAAGTATTTCTACCATATTTGGAGTTGTAGATGTCCAATTAGAGTCAAACCAAGTGCAAATGAAAGCTAAGATTCATAGCTACAACTTTCATG
Source organism: Cicer cuneatum (assembly GCA_037974295.1). NCBI lineage: Eukaryota > Viridiplantae > Streptophyta > Magnoliopsida > Fabales > Fabaceae > Cicer > Cicer cuneatum. Next base: position 32,243,731 of record JBBPBO010000001.1, read on the forward strand.
AAGACACCGGAACCAAATTCGGACTCGAAAGAGGAGCAAAATGCAATAAATGTCAGACATCAGATGTTGTGCGCCTGAAGCGCAAAGCACGCGCCTGAAGCGCATTTCGGCACTGCTGATTCTGTTTTAATGCGCCTGAAGCGCAAGTCCTGCGCGTGGCTCGCTGAAGAATGCATAAAACCAAGTTTTTCTGAATTTTAAGGGATCTTTTTGTCAATTGGGAAGCTTAAAGACTTGTGCCCTAGCAGAGAAGCTCAGAGATGGCTGTTCCACACCATTGAAGGAGTTTTATCAACAATCATTCATGAATCTTTCTTGTAATTCTTGTTTAATCTCTATCTCTTTAATCTCTGCAATGAGTAACTAAACTCTGTTTGTTAGGGATGAGTGAAACAAGATGAAACCCTTATTTGTCTGATTTGATTCCTGGTTAACGAATAAACTTATTGAATTATTTTTCTCATCTCTATGCTTAATGTTTTTTATTTCCTGATCAACTCTAAAATGTTCTACGATTCTTATTTTGAAACGGAAATGGACTTTAAGAATGCTTGAGATGAGAAATTCATGAGATTGTAGTCTAGGGATAGATGCAGGTCATGAAACCAATTGAATTAGTTGCAGATGCAACAATTTAAAAAGAGAATTTTTGTACTGTAAAATTTAATCCTAATTTTAAACCCACTAAGGAATTAGGGGTTACTTTGGAATTAAAGGTTTTGTCACTAAGACATTAGGGCAAGAATAATAAAGAGAATTCGGTAATAATTCAATAAAGGAATTCAGTAACTAGGATCAAATTAGAAACCAAGGTTGAACTCAAAGTGAAACTCATTCCTGACATTTTTCTCATTATAAAAGTTCAATTTCATTACTGTTGTTATTTTAAATATTACTTAAATCAATTTGGAAATTGTTTGTTCAATTTCAGTAATTAAAGATAATTCGATAGTAAAACGCAATCCTTGAGTTCGACACTCGGTACTACCGTTTTAATAATTACTTGCAACGATTCAGTACACTTGCTGAAACGCTATAAGGTAACCAAATTGATGTGGAGCAGGAGTTCGTTGTTGCACAAAGAATGGATTGGAGGGAGGTTCTCCCTAAGGAGAATGAATAGATGAACCAGATCCAGAGTGACGATAATAACAAATTGAGGTATCATTACTAGATTTGTGACAAATTTGGCATTGTACACGACCACCACGACCTCCTCGACCAAAGCAGCCATCGCCACGGCCGTTACAACCACCACGAGAGCTATATCCTAGATAATCTGAGTGGTGCTGGTTCGCATTCATATGACTCGTACCTAACAGGAATGTTAGAGTTCAGATGCGGCGGAGGATCAGTTGTAGAGTTCACATATGAGGCTGGTGACGCTGCTTGAGTAAGATTGACAACAACTGTGTTAGGAGGCTTCTTGTTTTTCTCAAGGCGCATCTCGTGTGCAAGTAGGAAAGACTCGAGTTCGTCCAACGAGCACGGGTCTTCTTTGCTCGTGACGGCAGCAACTACAAGATCGTACTCCTCAGGTAGGGCTTCAAGGATGATTTCGACGAGATTACGATGAGGAACCGGATCTCCAATAGAAATTAAGGATTCGTGGATGGTGCGAACACGAAGGATGAACTCATCAATTTTACGATCTCCATTGGTGAGATTGCGCAACTCAGATTTGAGTTGTGGCGCCTGTGTTGTGAGTAACGTGCGAAAATGATGATGGATTTCTTTCCAAACTTGCCACAAATAGTGACAGTCAACAAGCTTCGTTAGAATCGAATCAGAGATCGTTGAAAGAATCTAGGTACAAATGAGTGCATCTTGTTGCTCCCACTCCAGATATAGAGGATTGAGACGATTTGCAGTGCGATCAGTTTCCGTCAAGAAGCATAATGGAGCTAAAGGTTCAGTGACGAACTTCTGAAGCTTGTGGCCACGAATTACACCATCAATTTGTTGTTTTCATTGCTTGAAGTTCTTCTCATCAAGCTTAACAAAAATGAGGTGAGAGAATTTGACATGTGAAGAAGGAAAATTACCAGCGGCACCAAGAAAGGGGTCCACGAAAGCCATTGATGAATGAGGATCGAGAAAAAGCTCAAAGATACAATGATAGAGAAACTAAAGAGAGCATAATGCAAACAGAATTGAAAACAGAATGGAAACAGAATGAGAAAGTATACAATTAATAATGAAAACTAAATTTTTATTAACTTGTGTTGTGAAATACAATAGTGTGAGCTTTATTTATACATATAGCTCACTTGTAACCAACTCTAACCAACTCTAATATACAAGTAACAAACTATAACATAATTTCAACTAACTCTTAACATAGTCTTTTCTAATAACTTTGATGGCTTGACATAGTTGTTACTACGAGAATTCTTTATATATATTTTTTAATATATGTGACATGATCAATCGAGTCACTCACTATAGGACCGATGAATTACTATTTTTTTACATGTGTAGTTTAATGTACTTGTAAACAACATGAAAAATGGTAAGGATAATATATGGTTGGCTTATGTTAGAGGTAAATTGAAGGGGTAATTGTTTTGTGAAACGTGGATTTGGATCTCTTGAATCACGAGATTCAGACTTCAAGCTATCAATACCTTGTGGCCTTTGGATTGACATCAAACGATTCAAAAAACAATAATTTTAATTTTATAATAATTAAAAATATCAATTTTGAACCTACTATGTGAATTATTATCAATCTCAATTAAATGACTATTGATATGTAGACTAGGTGAATGCAAAGAATCACAACTACAAATAATTTAGGTCTGTGCAACATCGATAAATATGTGAAAAAGTCAAATCGATTTCTAAGTACATCGAGAGAATTTTGAAATAATAACTATGATAAAAAAGGATTCCATCACGTACGCCTCATATTAGGAGGAAGCAAAATAGGAGAAAATAATAAATAAGATGAAGTAGACACTTTTATTCTATCAATTTGATTATATTTTGCAATTCAAACAAGGTATAAATCTTTCAAAATCTCTCTTACCAAAAAAGAGATATAAAAAATAGCTATTTTTAAATGTCTCTTATTTTTAGCTATTTGTAAATCTTCAAAATCTCTCTTACCAAATCAATAAAATCCTGCTGTGATTTGTAAAAAACCTCAGTCTAGTTGTAAATGTTTTGGTCCTTCTACTATATTTATTTGGTTGTTAAATTCTAATCCGATACAACATTTTTATATATTTTAAGTAAACATTGGGGATGAATGAGCAACCACCTATTTAATTTTCTTGAAAAGATCTAAATGTACCTCAGTTTATACTGGATATTTCTTGCCACTATTCCGTAGATATGAGTTCAGCTGCACTGAGCTTATGCTTTCACAAATCACAGCAGGATTTTATGGATTCTGTCATTTATTGATTGTTCTGCACATCGTAGCTCCACAAAAATAAACAGTATTTCGTGAGCAGAAGTAATGCGATGGATATATGCTATACACCACTTAAAACAAGTTGTATCGTGCATTTTGTTAATTACAACCTATATGATGTTTAATTCTATGTCATGAGAGTTACAGTTTTGTGATGGAATCTAGCTCAATTGGCTTGAATGTTGGTTTAAATTGTGAAAAGTCAGAATCTGAAGCTGCTGGTAGTGAAAGCTTGAACAGCAGTGGTACATTTGGTAATCTAGAAGCGACAATTAATATTGAACTTACTTTATATATTAGTATAACAAAAAAGATAAATAACTATGAACTCCAAAAAGTTGAGAGCCAACTATGCACGAAATCGATAAATAAATATAAAAAAAAATAATAGGTAATATGCAAGATAATCACTTCTGCACTGAAGATTTGGAAGTTATGGTACATTTGAATGTTCAACACTCAACACATAAAGCAGCATTGCACCTACAAGAATCGAGGTTGAGAATAGGCATTGCATGAAGCGCGAGAGGGCTTCCAGCAATACGTTATGTACAAGAGAAGGTTGTCCACTCCATAGACGAACCATATGAGAGAATACTCATGTCATATCAAATCCAAGTTTTCACAAATCAACCAACAAATTACTTTCAATTTCAAATTAATATGAATAAAAGAACACTGCACAATACACCCCTTTTTCCAGCAAGAAAGATCCAGGGGAAAAATAACAACAAAAAAAATCTTATCGTATTATAGTGTAACTAAAATTCAGTTGGTGCTCCCAAATTTGAAAATGGAGAATTAATCTCCCACTTGTGTACTTGAAATACATCTCCTTGGCCTTGCATGTGTTCTTTTGTCGAGAAGTAGCAGCAAGCCCATACTGTCAGCTGGGATCCCAAACATATACCTACAGCAGTCACAAACATTTCAGATGGACATTTTTGCTGACAAAAAAAAAGGACATTTTCTTGTCAAGCATCGTCATTCAAGGATATGCACACAACAAAAATTTCATTTGGTCTCTAATTTTAGAACAATAAACATAATTTATGAAACCAGCCTAGCAAGATTTTCTCTAGCATTCTCTTTCTAACATACTCTATACTATTAGTTGGGTCTCACCAAAGTTATGCGACACCAGCATGATTTAGTGGGACCAATTTCCAAAATAGTAAGACTCGTCTGAATTTCAATCAATAGAAAAGTCTAGGAAAGAGAGTTACATAATGTGCTGTTAGCACTCCGGAAAGAAATATTATAGCATAATTAACCGACTTTATCAAAATAAAATTAGGTTATATGCTTCTATTTAGTCAATGATGGATTGCGTAGCGTAGGACGACTCCCAAAGTGCTATAGTGGTGTAGTCAGTAACAGTAAGGCCACTATGCTGAAGTCTAGTGCAGATAAAAACAGGAGAATAAGAGATCTGGATGCACGGAGAATAGGGGAGAGAAGGAAGCAAAGGTCACAGAGAGGAGAGGTCATGGTCTTGCAGAGGAGATGAGAGGCCGCGAAAGAGAAGAGAGGAGAGGTAGCGGCTCCAAACCCTAAATGGTTCAAAAAAGACTAAAAGGTCCAAAAAGTAACCCAAAAGTGCTAAAAACCAAGGGCATTTTTTGTTTTCCCACTCGTCTTCTCCGCCCATTCCTCTGTGATTTTGCCGCCACGTACAGCACTATGGCCACAACACAAATTTTCTCTGCCACAGTGTTTTGCGTAACGCCAGACCTCTGCAAAGCCACACACTTTGGCGATTCTGGCCACCACCACCGCTATTGACTACATAGATATTTTTATAGGGTAGTTTGATAATGCATCTGTTTTGTTTTAAACCAGGAAGCATAATTAACAGACAGCCTCGCGGTGATTTAAATATAATGACTATGCTTTGATGGAATTGTGTGACTGTGTCAATATAGAATCACCAATTCTCAAAAACAACCATAAGAGCTTTTCTACCAAAACTAACAAACTTGATGTTGCTGGTGTTAGAAAGACGAGACTAAGTTACAGAGAAGAGAATATGAATTAATGATAATGTCAGTCACCTAACCAGTGCATGTTACATGCACGCTTTGAATATCGAAGCCAGATGCTGTGAAGTTTCAAAGGCAGATGGTGAACCCTCAGATAAAGACATGGCTGAATTTTTAATATTTTATTGTAAGAATTGTGCCTTCTCTTTGAAATAACTTATAAGCATAGGTCCAGTTGAATTCAAAAGAGCTACCTTCTCTATAAAAGGATTTCTGGGTAAAGTCGTCATGAGAATGATGCATTATTCTCATGACGCATTATTTTGCTCTCACTTCACTAGACTACACACGTAGTAACAATGACAAAATTACAAATAATTGTATAAAAGTATGTTCAGAGTAATCAGAAAAAAATGCTACGGTCACTTACTTGCTTTGATGAGCTCTCTTTCTCCAAAAAACAACTGATGTGATCCACTGAACACAAAAAAGATGAAATGGTATAAGTGCCATTTCAAAATCTTCCATGAAATGTATTTATTATTTTCAGTGATTGAATCAGTGCAAAACAGAATGCATTGCCGGATGACACACATTTTGATTAAATAGTATGGATAAACTAAATAGGATGTGCCAGTCTCATTAGATAAACGGCAGAAGTGCACACATTGCATCGATAGTAACTATTTCGATTCATAAAATACCTTAAAAATTGACATGAATGGAGATCTCCCAATATATGGCTTGCTCGTAGTCATTTTTCTTTGCGGTGAAATCTCTTTGCACAAATGCTGAGCTATTTCCTTCAATAACACAACCTGTGCTTTATCTGTGCTCATTGATATGATTGCCTGCCTCATTGATTCTCTATCAGCCTCAAGTGCCTGAAGCCTTGTATAAAGCTTCTTTATGTAGGGATCCTCAAAATCAGCATGATTTCCTGACCCCTTTGGAGTGGTTCCGCAATCTTCGAAAGCTCCAGTTCCAGCTTTGTAACCAGTAAAGCCATTATGTGGTGCTCTCGAATGAACAGAGTCAATTGTATAAATTCTATCACTCATATCATCACATTCCGAAGCATTATCTACCTTCTTCAAATTGGAATGGTCCTCTGACTGAGAGAAATAATCCTTCTTATAGTTGTTGATCTTGGGAGACTCCATAGGGAACTCGAGACCTATTTCTCTACCCATCCCACCAAAAGATGCTGAGTCAGAGGAAAATTTCCTCGAATGTCTCGTCCAATTTGGAGATTGCCCAACAATTACTTTCTCTAGAACATTTTTTCCTGTAAAATCTCCATCCACCTGGCTGTAATTGGGATTTTTCTCCATTTGGGAAATCCTACTCTCCAAGTTCTTCAAACGGTCACTAGGAGTTTCACCAAATACATATTTCTCAATATCAGTATCGTCATTATCAGCATCCATGCCATTATGCATGACATTACATTTTAAAGGAGGGTATTCGTAGGGTAGAATGTCATATTCATCACCCTCGACCTCATCCTCGGCGAGCCCAAAACTCATCATCCTGTGCTTGTAAGCCTGAACTTCACAAGTAAGTGACTGAATTATCTGTTCTCTCTTGTACAACAAATCTTCCAAAGACATAAGCTCCTCCTGATCGTGCGTCATTTTCTCCTCTGCAAACCGCTTGAATTGACGAGCTTCCATTTGTATCTCAGCCTTTTCCCTCTGCAACCTCAAGATCATCGACATAGCCTCATTCGCAGCCGTGGACGACGAATTTCTCTCCTCGTCTAACTCAGAATTCAAATCTTGAATAGTTCTCTGCTGCATGCTGACCATTTCACGTAAGGCTACACACTCGTTGCCGATTTCAACCCGCGCAACAGAAGGCGCTGGTAATTGGCTATCCAATTTAAACTCATCGTGTTTCCGTTTAACAGACCGTATCCAAGTCCCTGAATATTTAGCCAGCAAGGAGCAACTACACCCACAGTCGCAACATTTCAACAAATCCCTAGAAGATGGAACTGGTTCCGAATCCATAATACAAAATGTGTCCAAAACCTTTCAACAGTCTAAGAAATTACCAATGATTTCAACAATCGACAAATCAGGTAACAAAAATCTCAGCAATGATAAACTCGGAACTACAATATTATATATTTCTTCCAACCATCAACCATTATCTTCTCATACCTTCATGCCACCCACCTTCTCCACTAAATCCACAAACAAACAAAAAACCTAAAAAAAATCATGAAACAAAAATAACAAGAAGCAATTAACAAAACATATGTACAACTTTATCAAAAAAAATCAAGGTGCAATATTGCAACTAATTTCTAGAACTAAAAAATCAATTCTATTTAATTTCACCTAATGCGAAAAACCTAAAAACCTAACGATGAAACTAATTTTTCCAAAGCTGAGGAAAATTACAAACAACAAAAATTGAAACGAGAAACACACCTTGAAGATGACGCCGTTGGAGATTCAACAGAAGCCGGCGGCGAAGGTCGCCGGGAACAGAAATCGACAGTCAATTTTGCAACAAAATTTCAGCCTCGACAAAAAAAAATTATAAATAAAAAGAAAAAAGTTAAAGAAAAAAAAAACACGAGCTAGTACGAATTGGACAAAACCCGAAAAAAGTGAAAATCACGTTTTCTTGTAATGAAAGTATGAAGGAAGGAGCGGGAACGATGTTTGGTGGAAAGAAGAAAAATTGAAGGAAAAAAATTAAAAATAAAAATGTGACTCCGTAATTTGAAAGCCCTAGATATTTTTTTTTATTGGGAAGTGTTTTTCTTTTGGGATTTAATTTTATCTGTTCGTTTACTATGAATTTTCGACTTCGTCATAAACTTTTTTTTTTTTTTTGGGTAGCTGAATGATTTCTCTCTCCCTTGAGAGGGATGAAAAAGAGAGAGGAAGAGAGAGAAAGAGATGAACGGTGGAAAATTGAACATATGATGGAATCGCCTGTTTTTCTATAGAGAGAACTGATTTGTTGGAGTTTATTACAACTATTTATTTTCCTTTTTTAAATATACTATTTTTTTTTATTGTTTACTAAAATTATCTTATTATATTATTATCAGTTTCTGTCTGATTTTGAAGTATATGTTTGGTTTTGATTGCCAATAGTATTTGCACGCTTGGAAGCTAAATCTCTTCGTTTGAAAGTTCAGCCTTGTTGTAAATAATAATAGCGTAGTGATCTGTGCTAAGTATGGGGAAATATTTACTTTTTTCGTATTTTTAAAATATTATTAGTAATATTTTTTAAAAATTGAATGAATAACTATATAAATAAAATAATATAAACTTAACTGTTTTTTATTGTTGATTACTATTTATAAATTATTACCATTGTTAAATTATTAATTACAAGTATATAATGTATATAATGTTTACAATATCATACTATTATCGATAAGCATTAAAAAAATAACAGAGTCAAAACGCACATAGACACAAACATAAGAGAGGCAAAATATATATATATATATATATATATATATATATATATATATATATATATATATATATATATATATATATATTTTGT